>OU974024.1:8060535-8680000 GCA_918843925.1 Eulithis prunata | reverse complement strand
GCACGCGGAACACCCGCGCGCACCGTCTCAGGGCTTATAGTAGGGCGACGGACACCCCCGTGTACCGCCGCCTAAGCCTTTGTTATGGGGGTCGAATGACATGGAGCTGTCTCCTCCGACGCCCCGCTCTCCTGCTGCGGATCGGGTCTGCGGTGGAGATCTCTCGTTCCCTTTCCGCAGCTTCCTTTTCCAACAGGACACCCTCACAGAATGCCATAACAGCTTTCCATGCATCTTCGCTACTAACCATAGTCTCGACTACGGTTTGAAGGGACAGATTGTTGCCCACGCATGTAGTGAGCTCTTGCCGCTGAACCACCCAGGCTGGGCATTCTTCTAGCGTGTGTTGCGCCGTGTCTTCTTGGCTCACACAGTGGTGGCACGCTGCACTCGGTTCCCTTCCGATTCGGTGTAGGTACTTCGAGAAGCAACCGTGCCCCGTCAAGATCTGCGTCAGACGGAAGCTTAAGGATCCGTGCTCTCTGCTGATCCACTCCTCTAAGATAGGACAAATCGCATCTATCGTTCTAAGACCAGCAGTTGGTTGTGCTAGTCGTGTACGCCATTCTTGCAGTAGGAGGCTGTGAATTTGAATTCGCTTTTGCTCCACCTCTTTTAGCGCCGGCCTTTGGCCTTGCCCGATCTCTTCCTCTCGCCAGCAATAAACTGACGCAAGACCCTTTGCGTCAAGGTCCCACGGCAATGAGCCTGCCAGTACGCACGCAGCCTCAAATGAGATGGTGCGGTATCCCCGTATTACCCTGATTGCCATCGCTCTTTGCGGTTTTCGCAGCAGAGCGACGTTCTGCCTGTTCATGGCGTCGGCCCACACAGGGGCTCCGTACGTAGCCATGGAGCGTACAACACCCATGTACAGCTTCCGGCATCCTACTCCTGCTCCACTTATGTTAGGCAACAATCCCCCTAGGGCTGCTGCCGTACCCATAAGTTTGGGCACTAACCTCTCAAAATGCGCCTTGAAATTCCACCTGCTGTCAAGGACGAGTCCCAGGTATTTCATCGTAGGCTCGACAGCAATGCGGACACCACCAACAATAATGTGAGATCCCGCTGGGGGCTTGTTTCGTGGTCCATGGAAGCACACAGCTTCACATTTGTTTAGAGCTACCTCAAGCCCAAGACGCTTAATGCGGGCTACTGTCTGGGCAACCCCGGCAGTAGCAAGCATAAAGGCCTGCCTATGCGTTTTGCCTCTTGCTAAGACAAGAGTGTCGTCAGCGTAGCATGTGACACTCACACCCCTGAGGGTGGCTCCTCGTAAAACCCAGTCATATCCCACGTTCCACAGGAGCGGCCCAAGAACCGACCCCTGTGGGACTCCGCATGACATCCGGTGCTGTCTCCATCCTGCCTTATCTTGGTAGGATATAAAGCGTTCGCTAAAATAGTCCTCTATTGTTTGGCAGAGGTACCGAGGGACTTTATGGTACCTCAATGCCTCTCCAATGCAGCTCCAAGGCAAAGTGTTGAAGGCGTTGGAAATGTCAAGAGACACTGCCAAGACCACCTCACCGCGAGTCACTGCCTCCTCCGCAACAGCTTTAACTCGTAGTATTGCGCCAACCGTTGAACGGCCCCTTCTAAAACCGAACTGGTTGTTGTCCAGATCAGGACCAACACAGTTCAAATGACCAGTAAGGCGAGTGGCAATTATGCGCTCCAACAGTTTGCCCACCTCGTCTAAAAGAACAATTGGGCGATAAGCCGACGGAGAGTCGGCTGGACGCCCATCCTTTCTTAGAAGGACAAGCCTACCCGTCTTCCATTGCACCGGGAAACGGCTCTGCATTAAACATGCACTATAGAGGCCCAGAAGGCGAGGAGTAAGAGAGTTTAGGGCTAGCACCCAGGCCCTACCCGGTATTCCATCCGGACCTGGGGCCGTGTTCTTCGCGCTGAGGCGTCGAACTGCCTCCCGCATCTCAACTTCGTTCACCTCCGGTACTTCATCGTCCATGGCCACTTCCTCAAGAGGCGGTGCCATAGTCGGTGGAGCATGTTCGTCTCTGGTTGGAAACAAAGCTGTTACCACAGTCTCTACAAACGTAGGCTCAAGGGTCTGAGTCAGCGGTTGCACCCAAGGGCGAAGTTTGTTCCTAACCGTTTTGTAAGGTCGCCCCCATGGATCACGATTGAGGCTTTCTAAAAGGTCATCTCGAGCTGCGTCTTTAGCTTGGGCTATGGCAAGTTTCAGCGCAGATTTACGTTCCCTATACGTGTTATATAGAAGTTCCTCTTGTTCCTCATTACGGAGTCGCCTTCTACGGTATCTCGTGTACTGCCGCCTTGCAGCAACGCAATCCAACCTTAGCTCTGCCAATTCTGCTGACCACCAATGCACTTGGCGTTTAGAGGGCTTGTGTCCAACTCTAGGCATTGACGCATCGCAAATGTGCGTCATGGCCTCTCTAAACCAAGTGGCTTCTTCCTGAATCTCTATTTCCTCTGGTGACTCAGGCGTGGGAATCCAAGCCTGCACAATGGCGGCTACCTCCAATGCATCCCGATCGAGGTTTCTCAGTGCCCATCGCGGGCTATCTCGGCCAGCGTTATGTTGGCCAGCTCTGCTAGGTGACGGTTGCAGAGGCGTTACTTGGAACCGAATGTAACGGTGGTCCGATAGTGTCTCTACCTCTGCCATGACCTCCCAACCTTGTGTACGCCGTGATAGGTTCGGGCTTGCGAACGTCACATCCACAATGGATCCTCCGTGTTGACGCACGCAGGTATTGACTGAACCCTGATTCAGAAGCAGTAGCCCAGTAGCCAATGCCCACTCCTCTAGCACTTCGCCTCGTGCGTCGGTGACGGGACACCCCCAAGTGACCGACTTGGCATTAAAGTCTCCAAGTACAATCACTGGATGAGGGTGACTCTGCCCAACAAGAGCTCCCACATCAACCAGAAAACTCTCGAACTCAGCGAGGACTCTGTTAGGCGAGAAATACGTAGCCACCACCATGACACCGCCTACCAGAGCCGCGACACATCCTCGGCTCTTTATGACCTTGTCGAAGGCAACACCTTGGCATATTATTGCCACGAGCCCTTCATCATCGCCAGTCCAGTTAACTCTGGGGGGGATGAAGTAGGGCTCGGAAACCGCTGCTATATTAATCAACCACTCCGCCATGGTCTGGATCATAAGATCCTGGGCCCTGGCGGAGTGGTTGAGATTCGCCTGCAAGAAGTGTAGAGCCATAACTAACTGGTCTCCATATGCTCCCTCTGAGCCCCCGATTGGGACGGGGGACAGCTAGCAGCTGCCGGCGGCGTCGTTGCCGACGAGTTTTTAGGCCCTGAAGCCCTTCTTTTCTTTCCCTTAGGAGCGGCGCATACCTTACTGCCTAATCTATGTGCTGATGGCTTATTAGCCGCTGCACAGATCGAGCACTTAGGCGTGGCAGAACACGCGGACGACTTGTGACCAGCCTGGCCACACCGGTAGCATTCATCACTGCGGTCTATTTCTGCGGTGCATTGAACACGAACATGCCCATTCTGGAAGCATCGATAGCACCGCAATGGCCTAGGCTGCACCATTTCCACTCGGGTAGACATCCACCCAACTAAGAGACGACCTCCATCTCCGACCTTCTTAGCAGCGGCCACCGGACAACTGACCAGCGTAGCTCCGGTGCCCTGATAAGTGAGCTTTATTTCACCCACTTTAACTGTCTCTATTTTACAATCTCCTCGCTCTGCGACGGCAGCAGCTATGGCTTCGCGAGATATCGAGTCGTCAAATCCTGAAACTCGAAATTCGGCACACTTCACGGGTCTTGACACTCTGGCCAATCCCTCATCCAGGACCACTCTTATTTTTTCAGCTAAGGAATCAGCTTTTTCATTGCTGTTATCTCCAGCTACCTCTAGTATGTGAGCCCCAGTAGCAGCTTTGCGGAACCGTAAGCTGGCGATACCGCAGCTTTCAAGGTTTACCTTAGCCTTGGCCTCCTTCATCACTGTGGCGTATGTTACACCCTTCTCCTCGGCTCCCGGCTGCAATGTTATAACTACTGCTGCAGTCCGAGGAGGGCGCAACTTCACCTTGGGCGGACGGGCCGGAGGCTTAGGCGCTCCTGCACTTGCCGTTGTACCCGTTGGTTTAGGCACTGCTTTGGCTTTTCTGCCTTTTTTGGTCACAGTTGACCAACCCTCATCTAAAACCTCGGGTGCAGGAGGCAGATCTCGAGGCTGGCTCGGAGATGCCACTGGTACCTCTGTAGGCAGTCCTTTGTTGGCTTTTGCTTTCGCCTTTTTCGTGCTCTTAGGGGGCTGAGAAGCTTGTTGCTCAGCCTTAGGCGCGTTTGCTTGCTTAGAAGCAGCCTCTTTGCGCTTATCCGCTGCTAAAGGAGGACGAATTCGCTTCTCAGGAAGCAGTCTATCCTCTACTCCTTCAAAACGAGCATTTATCATGCTGCCCACCTGCTGCATGATCGAGCGCGCCAGATCGTCGGATAGATTGCTGCCTCCTGCAGGTTTCGTAGCCGACTGATTCCCTCTTGCTTCAGCATCATTAACTGATGGTAGCTCGTCTTCCATACGCTCTTGAGTACGGGAGAGCATACCTCTGAGCTCACCCAACTCTTTGCGGAGCTCTGCTAGCTCCTTCCGCATGCGAGCGTTTTCTGCCTGAAGTTTCGCAGTCTCCTCCGAAACAGTACTAGCATACAGCGCATTGACTGCTGCTTTTATAGATGCCGCCGAATCTTTTAGGGCCCTGGTGAAGGTTCCTTTAAGGTTGCCTGACTTCGTAGCAACCGTTAAAATTACCTCCGATGCTTCGACGACCTGCTTAACAAGGTCGGAAGCCAGCCCATTGTCCTCTTCAATTGCTGGAGGAGCCACTGTACATTTGGCTTTGTGCCTAAGCACCCGTGCAGCTACCTCTTCTTCTGCTTTTCGCTGAGCATCTTCTCGAGCTTCCTCTCGTCTAAGTGCGTCAAGCTCCGCTTGTGCTTTAGCAAGCCCAACGTACTTTCCTGAAGTCGGCGGGCGACCTCTTCCTCGTCCTTTCCGCACTGACTTTTTAACTGGGAGTGCCTCATCGCTCGAAGCAGTCTCAGATCCTTGGTCGTCCTCATCATGCGGTCGCTTAGAACCGATTGGATCCTTCATCCAGAACTTAGACGGAAGGGGTTCCAACGCCACACTACACGAACTCATAATTGAGTTATCCGACTGTACACTTACAATCGATTGACTATCGTCGCAAGAATCGCGATCAGTCTCCTCACAGTACGCCTTCTCGGCGATCGCCGGCGCAGAAGCGCCACCACATTCCTCTTTACGCTGATTTTTACAGCCTCCTCTTCTTTTAGTTTTGATTTCAATTTCCATAGTTAGTCCCACGATTATTGGGGAAAATGGTCACCCCGGGTAGAGCCCCCTACACCGGGGAAGGGTACATACTGCGGAGGTCCCCAGGTATCCGCAGGGTTTTACGTGTTTTCTCACGGGTTTTGTATCGAGTTTTCCTTACTCAGGCCGGCCAATTAAGGCAAGCCACCGTCGGATCCACCCAACAACGACGTACCTTCTTAACGCCCAGAAGAAGGTCGTTGAAGTCGAAGGGTGGACCCGGTTGGAGAGTGGCGTAACTCCCCGGCGACCCTGAGCGATGCGGTAAAACCGTACCTCCCAGTCCGCCAAAACCTCCACACGAGCTGTAAAGCCCGTACATAGCCCATACCGGGCTCCACAAAATGCGCTGCACTAATCCCTCCCCTCAAGCCTTTCCGTATGGGTATACCTGCGGTATAGCCTTGAGGATCATTGGGATGTGCGCGCCCACCGCCGCCTACTCCGCGGCCCTCCTCCTCAGGCAGAGTAGGAACTCCTTTCCTCTGCCTGGCTCCAAATCCTGGAGCCAAAACCCAGTTCCCCCCCCAGTGTTTTGTCCGCGCCAGCATGCCAATAAGCCCCTAGGGACTTATCAGCACGCCAGGACCCCCTATCCGCAACCCGGGGACGCGCCACGTCGGAGTTCACCTCTCCGCCCACTGGGACACCCCAGCAGGTCCGTGGAACCTAACCTAACCTAACCTAACCTAACCTAACCTAACCTAACCTAACCTAACCTAACCTAACCTAACCTAACCTAACCTAACCTAACCTTTTTTTTTTTTTTTTTTTTTTTTTTTTGCGCTGGGAAAATGCATGACGCATCCCCCCTCCACTAGAGAGCATGAAGGGGGGTATGTGGGACTCCCCGGCCTCCCGTCAGGCCGGTATACCCACTAAAAACCCAGCGGCGCTCCTGCGTCGTCTTAGTGGGGGGGGACTGGGAAACCGGCAGAGCCTTTACGTCCAGTCCCCCGCCGACGAAGCCCGCCATTACAGCGGGGCCCGCACGCCCCTCCCCTTGCAGGGTGGGGCCTGGGAACGGCAAGCGGCTCGGCCGTTCCCGTCCGCTGGTGGCGAATGTCTGCAATGCGGGGCCGGTGCTCTACTGCGGTCCCGCCATTCGCCACCATGCGTCGCGCGCGGAACAGTTCCGCGTCGTCCCGCGCGCTCTTCCCCGCTCGGGGGCCTAAGACCCCCGACGTCCGGGCCACCAAACAAGGGGGCCCGGACCCACCTGGGCAGACCGAAGTCTACCCTGCCTCATCACGCAGTGCCCTCTGCTTATCAGAGGGACACGCGGAGAGGCCCACCGTGCCGGGTTACTGGCCACCATGAAACACGTCCGCAGTACCCTGCGGGCGTGTTTCATGGTGTTTCCAGGGTGCACCGCGTGGAGGTTACCCGGCCTAGCACCCCAACCTAACCTAACCTAACCTAACCTAACTTAACCTTTTTTTTTTTTTTTTTTTTTGTTTTCGGTGAGGAAACTCATTTACGAGTAGACCGGTCTGGGGAGACCGGAATTATGTGGGACTCGCCGCCGAAGCAGAATACCCAAACTAAAACCTCACCGGTGTCCCTCTCGCGCCATTCACGCCGGGCCACAGGAACTAAAGCCATCCGCGACTCGACTGGCGAATACCTCTCATACTGAACGGCAGCATTTCACATGCGCCGTCCCTCATGCACTCTGATCTCCTCCACTTGGCATAAGCAACACTGTTGCGCCAGCATTAGACGGGGGCGCTGCACTCGCACAAACATGCTAGTGTTACGCGCATCACCCCGCCCCATTCCTCCACTCTGATCTCCTTGTATACTCATACATCCCCCTTATGGCTTCATAGCCCTCGGCCCCACGGCCCACCTCCGTCGCCTGTCAGGAACACATGACACTGTAACGGAGCCCTTGAAGAGGAATCTCTTCGAGCGGTGAGGTCCTCCCCTAGGGACTTCACGCCCGAAGAATACACACACCTTATGGCATCACGGCCCACATTCGTCGTTAATCCCTGTCAGACTGAGTGGCGCTCTCCTCCCGCATCACGCATGCGCCACCCCTCATTCAGAATATATCTCTCGGCAATGCAAAATGCATCGAATTGGGCGGCGGCGCTACACTCGCACGAATGTGCTCGTGATATGCGCATCGCATCACCCCACTCCAATCCCCTTTTATTCTCACTCTCCCCTTATGGCTACATGGTCCAAACACACAATCAGTCATGCAGGCGTGCAAGTCGCACGCCTCATTCATCCATCCCTCTCATATGAGTTCACTTACGGAACTCGACGGTTCTCCGCCGACTGGCGGTCGACACCCGTCCCGGGCCGCCTGCGCACTCGCCTGCCAAGGCGCGCCTGAGGATCGCGCTCTCGCAGTCTCTCGGCGTCTTCCTTGGCGGCCATCACCACCTCCGCGAACTCGGCAAGCGCGTTCCAGGCATCCTCCCTGTGGACAATGGAGCGCACAATGCTCGGTAGCGAAAGGTCCGCCCCGACCACTGCGACTAGCTCCGCTCTCTCCACTGACCAAGCCGAGCACTCCGCCAGCGTGTGGCGAGCCGTATCTTCGGCACTCCCGCAATGGTGACACTCGGGCGTGGGCTCCGCCCCTGCCACCCTCCAAAGATACCTCCCAAAGCAACCGTGCCCCGAAAGGATCTGCGTAAGGTGGAAAGAGAGGACCCCATGCCTCCTCGTCACCCACCTCTCGAGAACCGGCCGCACCGCATCAATCGTGTCATGGCCGGCAGAAGGTTCCTCCAACGCGCGCATCCAGCGCAGAAGAAGGCGCCTGCGCGCTTTCCTGCGCCAGCGCAACATACCCTCTCTTGGAAGCGGCTCGCCTGTCAACCGATGCTCAACGACTCGGTCGTAGACCGCAGTGAGCACACGGGCGTCCAACTCCCAAGGAAGGCAGGCCGCCAACACACACGCCGCCTCAAAGGAGATGGTGCGGTAGCCGTGCACCATCCTGAGGCACATCACCCTCTGTGGACGACGCAGGAGAGCCTTATTCGCTCGACCCAGCGCGTCCTCCCACACGGGCGCCCCATACAGGGCCATCGACCGCACCACCTGCACATACAGCCTTCGACAAGGTGCGTTGGGCCCTCCGACGTTCGGTAGCAATCTGCTCAAGGCACCGCATGATGCCATGAGCCGCGGCAAACCTAACCTTTTTTTTTTTTTTTTTTTTTGTTTACGGTGAGGAAACTCATTTACGAGTAGACCGGTCTGGGGAGACCGGAATTATGTGGGACTCGCCGCCGAAGCAGAATACCCAAACTAAAACCTCACCGGTGTCCCTCTCGCGCCATTCACGCCGGGCCACGGGAACTAAAGCCATCCGCGACTCGACTGGCGAATACCTCTCATACTGAACGGCAGCATTTCACATGCGCCGTCCCTCATGCACTCTGATCTCCTCCACTTGGCATAAGCAACACTGTTGCGCCAGCATTAGACGGGGGCGCTGCACTCGCACAAACATGCTAGTGTTACGCGCATCACCCCGCCCCATTCCTCCACTCTGATCTCCTTGTATACTCATACATCCCCCTTATGGCTTCATAGCCCTCGGCCCCACGGCCCACCTCCGTCGCCTGTCAGGAACACATGACACTGTAACGGAGCCCTTGAAGAGGAATCTCTTCGAGCGGTGAGGTCCTCCCCTAGGGACTTCACGCCCGAAGAATACACACACCTTATGGCATCACGGCCCACATTCGTCGTTAATCCCTGTCAGACTGAGTGGCGCTCTCCTCCCGCATCACGCATGCGCCACCCCTCATTCAGAATATATCTCTCGGCAATGCAAAATGCATCGAATTGGGCGGCGGCGCTACACTCGCACGAATGTGCTCGTGATATGCGCATCGCATCACCCCACTCCAATCCCCTTTTATTCTCACTCTCCCCTTATGGCTACATGGTCCAAACACACAATCAGTCATGCAGGCGTGCAAGTCGCACGCCTCATTCATCCATCCCTCTCATATGAGTTCACTTACGGAACTCGACGGTTCTCCGCCGACTGGCGGTCGACACCCGTCCCGGGCCGCCTGCGCACTCGCCTGCCAAGGCGCGCCTGAGGATCGCGCTCTCGCAGTCTCTCGGCGTCTTCCTTGGCGGCCATCACCACCTCCGCGAACTCGGCAAGCGCGTTCCAGGCATCCTCCCTGTGGACAATGGAGCGCACAATGCTCGGTAGCGAAAGGTCCGCCCCGACCACTGCGACTAGCTCCGCTCTCTCCACTGACCAAGCCGAGCACTCCGCCAGCGTGTGGCGAGCCGTATCTTCGGCACTCCCGCAATGGTGACACTCGGGCGTGGGCTCCGCCCCTGCCACCCTCCAAAGATACCTCCCAAAGCAACCGTGCCCCGAAAGGATCTGCGTAAGGTGGAAAGAGAGGACCCCATGCCTCCTCGTCACCCACCTCTCGAGAACCGGCCGCACCGCATCAATCGTGTCATGGCCGGCAGAAGGTTCCTCCAACGCGCGCATCCAGCGCAGAAGAAGGCGCCTGCGCGCTTTCCTGCGCCAGCGCAACATACCCTCTCTTGGAAGCGGCTCGCCTGTCAACCGATGCTCAACGACTCGGTCGTAGACCGCAGTGAGCACACGGGCGTCCAACTCCCAAGGAAGGCAGGCCGCCAACACACACGCCGCCTCAAAGGAGATGGTGCGGTAGCCGTGCACCATCCTGAGGCACATCACCCTCTGTGGACGACGCAGGAGAGCCTTATTCGCTCGACCCAGCGCGTCCTCCCACACGGGCGCCCCATACAGGGCCATCGACCGCACCACCTGCACATACAGCCTTCGACAAGGTGCGTTGGGCCCTCCGACGTTCGGTAGCAATCTGCTCAAGGCACCGCATGATGCCATGAGCCGCGGCAAACCTAACCTTTTTTTTTTTTTTTTTTTTTGTTTACGGTGAGGAAACTCATTTACGAGTAGACCGGTCTGGGGAGACCGGAATTATGTGGGACTCGCCGCCGAAGCAGAATACCCAAACTAAAACCTCACCGGTGTCCCTCTCGCGCCATTCACGCCGGGCCACGGGAACTAAAGCCATCCGCGACTCGACTGGCGAATACCTCTCATACTGAACGGCAGCATTTCACATGCGCCATCCCTCATTCACTCTGATCTCCTCCACTTGGCATAAGCAACACTGTTGCGCCAGCATTAGACGGGGGCGCTGCACTCGCACAAACATGCAAGTGTTACGCGCATCACCCCGCCCCATTCCTCCACTCTGATCTCCTTGTATACTCATACATCCCCCTTATGGCTTCATAGCCCTCGGCCCCACGGCCCACCTCCGTCGCCTGTCAGGAACACATGACACCATAACGGAGCCCTTGAAGAGGAATCTCTTCGAGCGATGAGGTCCTCCCCTAGGGACTTCACGCCCGAAGAATACACACACCTTATGGCATCACGGCCCACATTCGTCGTTAATCCCTGTCAGACTGAGTGGCGCTCTCCTCCCGCATCACGCATGCGCCACCCCTCATTCAGAATATATCTCTCGGCAATGCAAAAAGCATCGAATTGGGCGGCGGCGCTACACTCGCACGAATGTGCTCGTGATATGCGCATCGCATCGCCCCACTCCAATCCCCTTTTATTCTCACTCTCCCCTTATGGCTACATGGCCCAAACACACAATCAGTCATGCAGGCGTGCAAGTCGCACGCCTCATTCGTCCATCCCTCTCATATGAGTTCACTTACGGAACTCGACGGTTCTCCGCCGACTGGCGGTCGACACCCGTCCCGGGCCGCCTGCGCACTCGCCTGCCAAGGCGCGCCTGAGGATCGCGCTCTCGCAGTCTCTCGGCGTCTTCCTTGGCGGCCATCACCACCTCCGCGAACTCGGCAAGCGCGTTCCAGGCATCCTCCCTGTGGACAATGGAGCGCACAATGCTCGGTAGCGAAAGGTCCGCCCCGACCACTGCGACTAGCTCCGCTCTCTCCACTGACCAAGCCGAGCACTCCGCCAGCGTGTGGCGAGCCGTATCTTCGGCACTCCCGCAATGGTGACACTCGGGCGTGGGCTCCGCCCCTGCCACCCTCCAAAGATACCTCCCAAAGCAACCGTGCCCCGAAAGGATCTGCGTAAGGTGGAAAGAGAGGACCCCATGCCTCCTTGTCACCCACCTCTCGAGAACCGGCCGCACCGCATCAATCGTGTCATGGCCGGCAGAAGGTTCCTCCAACGCGCGCATCCAGCGCAGAAGAAGGCGCCTGCGCGCTTTCCTGCGCCAGCGCAACATACCCTCTCTTGGAAGCGGCTCGCCTGTCAACCGATGCTCAACGACTCGGTCGTAGACCGCAGTGAGCACACGGGCGTCCAACTCCCAAGGAAGGCAGGCCGCCAACACACACGCCCCCTCAAAGGAGATGGTGCGGTAGCCGTGCACCATCCTGAGGCACATCACCCTCTGTGGACGACGCAGGAGAGCCTTATTCGCTCGACCCAGCGCGTCCTCCCACACGGGCGCCCCATACAGGGCCATCGACCGCACCACCTGCACATACAGCCTTCGACAAGGTGCGTTGGGCCCTCCGACGTTCGGTAGCAATCTGCTCAAGGCACCGCATGATGCCATGAGCCGCGGCACCAGCCGACGGAAATGCTCACAGAATGTTAGGCGAGGATCTAGAACAATGCCGAGGTAGCGCATGGCTAGCCCGACATCGATCCACACCCCATCCACCATCACACGAGCACCCGCCATCGGCGCCCGCCGCGGACCATGGAAGCACAGTGCCTCACATTTCGGCAGCGCCACCTTCAATCCCAGTCGCCGTATGCGCTCCAGCACACACTGCACGCCCTCCGTCGCACGCGCAGCCGCATCATCGAAGCTAGTGCCTCGGGCAGTGACCAGCGTGTCATCCGCGTAGCACGTCACGTTCACGCCTTCCGGCAGCGTGTCCCGCAAAACCCAATCGTACCCGATGTTCCACAGGGTAGGTCCTAGGGCCGAGCCCTGTGGAACACCGCGCGTCATAGGTTTTACTTCCCAGGCTAGACGCGCCGGGTACCGGACCTCTCTCTCAGAGAGATAGGCACCAATAATCCGGCGCAGGTAACCCGGGAAGCCGTGATACCTGAGTGCCTCCTCAACACAGGTCCATGGAAGAGAGTTGAAGGCGTTCGATATATCAAGCGAAACAGCCAACAACACCTCCCGTCCCGCGATCGCCTCCTCCGCCATGACCTTCACCCTACGGATCGCGTCGATGGTAGAGTGGGCACGCCGGAACCCGTACTGGGCATCGGAGAGGTCCGGTCCTACATCCTCCATGTGCCGCACGAGGCGGGCGACCAAGACGCGCTCGAAGAGCTTGCCCGCCTCATCCAGCAGCACCAGCGGACGATAGGCGGATGGAGAGTCCTCCGGTCGGCCGTCCTTCTTTAGCAGGACCAGTTTCCCTGCCTTCCACTGACGAGGAAAAATGCCCTGTACAAGACACGCAGTGAGCAGCGCCCTGAATCTCTCCTCGAGAGGGTCGAGTGCGATGACTACCGCACACCCCGGAACTCCATCCAAACCTGGAGCCTTTCTGCGACCACGTAGTCGAAGAAGCGCAACTCCCAGTTCCACCTCTGTCACCTCCGGTACCTCACCGTCGTCATCCTCCTCGACAGCTCCCATGCCAAGCGGTCTCGCCATCGGCGGGGGGAGCAAGTCATCCGCGGGCGGGAACAGAGCGGAGACCACCCGGTCCACCAGCTCCGGCTGCAAGCTCCGAGTGAGCGGCGGCGCCCACGGCCGGAGCTTGTCCCGCACCATCCGGTACGGGCGTCCCCACGGGTCTGCGTCAAGTGAGCTGAGGAACTCCTCGTAGCTCGCATCCTTGGCCGCACCTATGGCAGAGGACAAGGCCTCTACGCACACCCTGTACACCGCATATAGACGGTCCTCCTCCTCCAGATCACGATGACTGCGGCGGCGGCTGCGTGTGTACGCGCGCCTCGCGCGAGCAGCATCGGCACGCAGCGCCGCAATCTCCGCCGACCACCAATACAAATGGCGCCAAGGAGCTTGGCACCTAAGCCGAGGCATGGCTGCATCGCACGCGCGTGAAAGCGCCAGGCGAAGCCACTCGGCCTCCTCCTCCACGTCCACCTCTGCAGCGACAGCGGTGGGCTTCGACATCCAGGCCTCTACCTCTGCAGCCTCAAGCAGGAGCTCGCGGTCCAGCTTTCTCAGGGCCCAGCGAGGCGGGTCACCCGGCAGGGGACGCCACGGGTCAATCGGGATAGTGGAGAGAGCAGATACATCGAATCGTACGTACCTGTGATCCGACAGCGTCTCCACTCCCTCCAAGACCTCCCACGCAGAGATGCGGCTTGCGAGGGCAGACGTCGCAAATGTGACATCAACAATCGAGCCGCCAGTTCGCCGCACACACGTGTCAACTCCCCCGACGTTCATCACCGTGAACCCGCCTGCGACAGCCCAGTCTTCCAACTCCCTTCCTCGCGCATTCGTCACAGAGGAGCCCCACATCGCCGACTTGGCGTTGAGGTCTCCTGCGACAAGCACGTGGCGAGAGCGGCGACTAGCAACCAATGTGTCCAACTCACGCAGGTATCGCTCGAAGCGAGAGAGTGAGGCGTTCGGGGAAAAGTAGACAGCGACTATTAAAGTCTCGTCCACCTCCCCGGCGACCCACCCGCGCCCCCTCGACACCCGTTCCAGCGGGGGCGCTCCGGCAGCCGTCCGAGTGACGATGGCAACAGAGCCACCATCATCACCGACCCAGCCTCCTCGTGACGGCACCCGGTAGGGCTCCGCGACAATCGCCACCTGTATCTGCCACTGCGCCAGGCTCTGAACCAGCAGGTCCTGAGCTCGAGCGCAGTGGTTAAGATTGACCTGCATAAATCTGCTGACGGCCATCTAAGATGCCGTGTCCATGCCGGCCGCCGCTGTCCCTGCCCCTGCACCGGGGGGCGTCGGGCACTCGGGCTGCGACGAGGCGCTAGGGCCGCCGCTCGCCACTGCTACTCCTCGCTTCTTCGGCGCCGCACACGCTTTGGTGCCGCACCGATGCTCCGCAGGCCTGCCCGCCGCCGCGCACAAGGTGCAGCGCGGCATGGCGTGGCAGGCACCGGCCTTGTGGCCGGGCTCACCGCAGCGATAGCACTGGTCGCTGCGGTCCTCCTCCGTCGGGCAGAGCGCGCGCGTATGGCCCGGCTCCAGGCACTTGAAGCACCGGAGCGGCCGCGTCTCGAGCAACTCCACCCGTGCAGACCCCCATCCAACCTTAAGGCGACCGGCCATAAGGATCGCCCGAGCAGCGAGCACCGGGCATCGAACCCAGGCCGCACTCGAGCCAAACCTATCGTGTCGTACCTCACCGCAAGTGACAGCGGTCACCTCGCATGCGCCTACTTTCGCCACCGCCGCAGCAATCTCAGGCGCGGCAATCGACTCATCGAAGCCGGAGATCCGCAGCTCTGCGGATTTCACCGGCCTCGATATTCGCACCTCTGTGGCGTTAAGCTCCTCCGTAAGCCGGCGGGCTAGCGCGTCCGCTTTCGCACCGGCCGCGGCACCGCCGCCCGCCACCTCCAGCATGCGCGCCCCCGTAGCTGAAACCTTGAACTGCACGCGCTCAATTTCTAAGGAGGCGAGGTCTACCTTAGACCGCGCCTCAGCAATAACGCGTGCGTAAGTCACGCCCTGCTCTACAAACAACATTTACAACTTTTACAAATATTTTTAATTTTATTTTTAATCTTTATTTACAACTTTTACAAATTTACTTAATATATATTATTTACAACTTTTACAAATTTCCTTTAGATTTTAACGTGTCCCTCAACCCCTTACCAACATGTTTGGTTTCCGCACCCCTGCCAAGAGCAGCAAGACCTCCAACGAGTTCCCCAGGAGAACCTCAACTACACCACCAGCTGTGCACGAAAACGACAGGCCTTCAACTTCTAGCGTCCGCAGAAGTATCGGGGAGTGGGAAGCTGGTAAAGCTGACCCACTTACCCCAACCACCCCGAAGAAAGTTGCGCCGGTGGACCCCCCAAGGACGAAAAAGGTGCTTTCACAGGGAAGTAGAGAGGGTGTGAAAGTACCGATTGAGGCCGTGAGGAGTCCACCGTCGCAGCCCAAATACACCAGCCGGCTTGCGGAAGCGAAGGCCTGTCTTACAAAGGCTAAGATTAATATGGGGAACTCGAGAAACATAAAAACGGAGATAAAAACGGAGGTGCTTCACGCCATCGAACGCCTGTATCAGTTGGTGAAGGATGCGGAAAGTGAGAAGGGAAAACGGAATGATAGGATAAATGAGCCAGAGAAAGAAAGAGAACCAGAGAAAGGAAAAGAACCAGAGAAAGAAAAAGGAAAGGAAGAAATAGACCTTATTAAGAGGATGGAAGAGCACGCACGGCTCATACGCGAAAATAGTGACAGAATGGAAAGGTTACAGGAGAAAATGGAGATGCAACAGGAGAGGATGGAAAAGCAGACGTACGCGAGTGTAGCAGCGGCGCACCCTGGGAGGCAGTTCCCTGAGCGCGCCGCGCTATACTCGGTAGTCGTAACATCAAAGGACGAGGTAGATTCGGGCGATGAAGTAATGAAGAAGATAAGAGATACTATTAAGGCAAAGGAAGGAGGAATAACTATAGAAAGGATCCGAAAAGCAAAAGACCAAAAAGTGATTGTGGGGTGCAGAACAGAGGAGGAAAGGCAGCAAGTTAAGGAAAGATTAAAGGGTGCGGAAGAGTTGAATGTGGAAGAGATGAAAAATAAAAATCCGTTGGTTATTTTAAAAAATGTTTTTAATTATAATAGTGATATAGAAATTGTAAAGTCATTCTGGATACAAAATGCAAAAATTTTAGAAGACATGGATAGAGAAACAAATAAAGTAGAAATAGCATATAAAAAGAAAACTAGAAACAATCAAACGCAGCACATAATCATGAGGGTGTCTCCCGCAGTTTGGCAGCGTCTGGTCCGTGCGGGAACCGTCGTCATAGACCTCCAGCGAGTAAAAGTGGCTGATCAGTCACCACTTGTGCAATGCTCGCTGTGTCTCGGCTATGGCCATGGGCGACGGTTCTGCACGGAGACCACCGTCAAATGCAGCCACTGTGGGGGGCCCCACATGAAGACGGAGTGTGCCGAGTGGCTCGCCGGTGCGACCCCTTCCTGCTGCAACTGCCTGCACGCAAAGGCTGACAAGGCAGATCACAGCGCCTTCAGTCCTGAGTGTGCAATCAGGAGGAAGTGGGACGCACTGGCTAGAGCCACTATAGCCTACCATTGCTAAGGTGGCCCCGGACGAAGACCGATGAGCAATGAGAACGAATAGCTGTCCAAGTAAACGCTCTGGACCATGTTGAACATGGTCCACCGCTTACCGCTGAAAGGTGAAGAAGGCTCTCGGTAATAAAAAGTTCCGCGAGCGGGAAAAAACCAATGTTAGGAATAAAAATTTAATCGGTAGGTAAAATAAATAAAGTCAAAATTTTTAAAACAACAGTTAGATAAGCCTTGTTGGTATTTATATAACTTATGTATATAAAACAACTAGCGATAACTTAATATTAGAATTAGCAAAAACAGTATAAAATATAGGGTATTATTAGATTAAAATAACAAGCAAAAGAAGAACAAAGTAGGTAATTGATTATAGTTTCTGGATTCCAGGTGAAAACCATTTTTTATACACTCGAAGAATTGTGAAATAGTAGATGAAAGTAGAAGAAAGTAGATAAAACAGGATAGATAAAATAATAGTAAAATATTTGGCATTATTCAAAATTTGTAAAAATTTCAATATGCAAATTTTTTTGAACACGAAATTGTGTAAATAATAAAAATCGTAATACGAAAGTCTCGGACCACCATGTCTGAGGGAATCTTAGGAAAAAAAAAAAAAAAAAAAAAAAAAAAAAAAAAAAAAAAAAAAAAAAAAAAACCTAACCTAACCTAACATAACCTAACCTAACCTAACCTAACCTAACCTAACCTTTTTTTTTTTTTTTTTTTTTTTTTTTTTTTTTTTTTTTTTTTTGTTGCCCAGGAAAACCTTTGATAGGTACCACACGGTCTGGGGGAGACCGGTGGTTATGTGGGAGTCCCGCCTTGACAAAGGCAGTGTACCCACTAAAAACCTGGGGTGTTCCACATCTCCGCTAAGAGGGTAGTCTCAGGATCGCTATTGCGCCTCTTTGACATACCAGCGGTTGCCCGTTTGGGCTCTTCCTTGCTAAGGGCGTCTAGCCCTGTTCTCCGCTTAAGGCATCTCGGAACACGTGACGAGATGCCTTACAGCCCGGGACCACACAGGTCAGGCAACAGACCCCCCGATCTATTACCCGAAAGTCCCCATTACGGTTGCATGCGGCCGGCATATGCCAACCGCCTGCGGCCAGTTCTTCTTCGGCGTATTGGGTCCGATAGAGCATCGTCTTCTCGCTCCCTCTCCGCCGCCTCCTTGTCCCGCATCACCGTTTCCGCAAAAACGGCGACTGCCCTCCACTTATTCTCTGAGTCGGCAATGGCGCGTATTATTGCCGACAAAGAAAGGTCACTTCCTATCACTGCCACCATCTCCGCCCGTGGCACTGCCCAAGCTGGGCACTCAGCGCGGGTATGCTGCGCTGTGTCCTCCACTGCCCCACATTGATGGCATGCCATCGTTGGCTCACGTCGTGCCACTCGGCACAGATACCTCCCGAAGCAACCATGCCCCGAGAGAATCTGCGTTAAGCGGAAAGTCGGGGCGCCGTGTCGACGATCGACCCACTCTAGGAGGACCGGCCGAACGGCGGCAACCACATCACGGCCTGCAGCCGGTGTCTCCAGTCTCTCCGACCACTGGCGAAACAGCTCCTCTCGACCCTGTTCTCTCCAGTGTTTAATCTCTTCTGGCATAGGCCAGCCTCCATTTCTTTTAACCTCCGCGCTGTGTTGGTACACCATCGCTAAGACCCCGGCTTCGAGGTCCCACGGCGGAGTACTTGCGAGCAAACACGCTGCCTCAAAAGAGACAGTGTGGTATGCCCGGGCCGCTCTTATCGCAATGACCCGCTGCGGACGTCGCAGCAGGGTCTGGTTCTGCCTGTTCAAGGCATTCGCCCATATGGGTGCTCCGTAAAGCGCCTTGGAGCGTACTACACCTGCGAAAAGGCGACGGCACGCTACACTTGGGCCCCCTATGTTAGGGAGCAGTCTCCCGAGCACTCCTGCATAGGCTATGAGCTTCGGGGCCAGTCGCCGAAAGTGCTCTTCGAACTTCCATCGACCATCGAGGACAAGTCCTAAGTACTTCATCGTCGACTCGATGGCGATGGAGGTTCCACCCACAACAACACTCTGTCCACTCGGAGGAGCCTTACGAGGCCCGTGAAAAACAAGAGCCTCAGACTTTTCCAAAGCCACCTCCAGCCCAAGCATCCTTATCCTCCGTACTACTTGCGCCACACCAGCCGTCGCCAAAATAGCCGCCTCTCTGTAGGTCTTCCCGCGGGCTGTTACAAGGGTGTCATCGGCGTAGCAAACTACACCGGTGCCCCGCAGATTTTGCCCGCGTAGTACGTAGTCATATCCAATGTTCCACAGGAGCGGTCCTAGGACCGAGCCCTGTGGAACGCCACACGACATCCTTCTCTCTTTCCAACCTCCCTCCCGGGCCGGATAGATCACAGCCCGGTTGTCAAAATAGCTCGCTACAGTGTCTCTCAGGTACCGAGGTACACCATGGTATCTGAGAGCCTCCAATACGGTTTCCCACGGCAAGGTGTTAAAGGCATTCGCTATGTCCAGCGACACTGCCAATAACACCCCACCTGCTGAAACTGCCTCATCCGCCAGTTCCCGCACTCTGGTGATGGCGTCCACAGTTGAGCGCCCATGGCGGAACCCAAATTGCCCGTCACTCAGATTCGGGCCCACACACACCAAATGCTGAATGAGACGAGCAGCAAGTACTCGCTCAAAAAGCTTGCTCGTTTCGCCAAGCAGCACTATCGGACGATACGCTGATGGGGAGTCGGCTGGGCGGCCATTCTTCCTTAGTAGGACTAATTTCCCGCGCTTCCAGCATTGCGGGAAATAGCCTTCAGCTAGACACGCCGAGAAAAGGGCTCTTATGTCTCTCCCAAGCTCCTTTGTCGCATGGACTAGGAGTCGACCTGGCACTCCATCTGGCCCAGGGGCAGCGTTTTTGGCCCGAAGTCGCAACACGGCTGCCTTCAACTCGTCCTCGCTCACAGACGGAACCTCTTCTTCTACAGCCTGTTCAGGCAGACCTAGGCCGAGTGCCATGGGAGGTGGACACCATGCCTCTCTCTCAGGAAAGAGAGTCGACACTACTCGCTCTAGAAGCTGCGGTTCAAGAGTCGAAGTGAGTGGGGGGGCCCATGGGCGAAGTTTACCCGTCACCGACTTATACGGACGTCCCCAGGGATCCCGGTCAAGAGACTCAAGCCACTCTTGCCACGCCGACTCTTTGGCCTCCTTAATGGCCACCTGTAGAGCTTTACAGGCGGCACTGTAGTTAGCGTAACGCTCACTTTCCTCTTCCTCATCTCGCACTCTCCAGCGGCGGCAGCGAGTATAAAGGCGTCTTGCAGCTACGCAGTTCTTCCGTAACTGCCGTAGCTCTGCCCTCCACCAATACATACGACGCGGCGGCGACGTCGCCTTAACGCGTGGCATGGAGGCATCGCAGATTCGCGCAAGAGATTCCCCCAGCCTCTCCGCTGCGGAGTCTACATTCTCCATGTACGGGCTTGCCACCCAGGACTCTACGACAGCCGCCTCTGCTGCAAGCTCCCTGTCAAGCCCTCGCAGTGACCACCGTGGTCCAGCACTAGCTGGTAGGGACGGAGCCTGCCCTGCGGACGCAGAGACGCTGAATCGAATATATCGATGATCTGACAGTGTCTCTACGTCCGTTTCTACTCTCCAGTCTAAAACACGGCGCGCCACAGTGGGAGAAGCAAACGTTATGTCTACTATCGACCCACCGTGTTGTCGCACGCACGTGTTTTCTGTGCCCGTATTGAGAATGAGCAGACCCAAGGACACTGCCCATTCCTCCAACAACTCGCCTCGTGCATCAGTTGATGGGGATCCCCACGCCGTTGACTTTGCGTTGAAGTCCCCAGCAACCAACACAGGACTGGGGTGGGCTGCTCCCACCAGAACCCCGATCTCAGCAAGAACTCGCTCAAAATCGACCAAGCTGCGGTTAGGGGAACAGTACACCCCGATCACTGCCACGCCACAGCCGCCACCTACTACGGCTAGCACACAACCCTGACCCCTCGCTACCCTTTCGAAGGGCAAGGAACCAGCTGATGACTGCGTGAAAATGGCTACCGAGTCCTCTCGGTCACCAACCCAGTTATCTCGGGAAGGGACCACATATGGCTCAGCAACCACTGCTATTTGTGTTGACCACTCCGCCAGACTCTGGAGCAGAAGATCCTGAGACCTGGCGGAGTGGTTAATGTTCGCCTGCAGAAATCGGATGGCCATCCTAATTGGAGTCCATTCGATTCTCCTCTCGCGCATCTGGGCGCGCAGATGACTGCGAGGGGGCTGTAGGGCCTACGCGAGTCGTCTGTTTTCCTCCTCTTTTACCTTTGGTTGCGGCCAAGCCTTTGCAGGCCTTGGTCCCAACACGGTGATCGGCCTTCTTTCCAGCTGCTTCGCACGCCGGACAATGCGGCTCAGCATCGCACTCCACTGCCTTGTGCCCCGACTTGCCACAGCGGAAGCAAAGTGCACTGCGGTCCTGGTCACACGGACATCTAACTCCAACGTGCCCAACCTCCAGGCATCGATAACACTGCAGAGGCCTGGACTCTAGTAATTTGGCTGATACTGAGATCCAGCCTACTAGAAATCTTCCAGCTGCTACCTTTTTCGCTGCAGCGACGGGGCAGCGCAACCAGACCGTTCCTTGGCGACCTTCAGAACGTACAATGTTGCCAACCTTCACCGATTCTACAGCACAGCCGCCCACTTTAGCAACAGCTGCCGCCACGTCCTGGACACTAGCAGAATCATCAAGACCTGACAAGCGCATTTCCACGCACTTTTCAGGCCTAGAGACCCGGACTAAGGCTCCACTAAGAGACTCTCTAAGCTTGTTAGCTAAGGAGTCAGCCTTCTCAGCACTTGCAGCGCCAGGTATCTCCAACACTCGGCCACCTGTAGCGGCAGTTCGGAACTTGAGACCCTCTATGCCAAGTGCCTGCAGGTCGATACGTTCCCTAGCATCACTAAGCACTTGGTGATAGGTGATGCCCTTCTCCACGGCTTCCGGCTGCAGTGTTAGTACGACTGCTGTCGAACGAGGGACCTTAAGTCCCTTTCTCTTATTTTTCTTGGTCTTTCGACTCTTGGCCTTCTGGCTCTGCGCAGGCCGTGTCACTGGCTCCGTAGTGGCCTTGGCTGCCGCCCCCTTGGTGGCTTTGGCGGCTTTGGCCGCTTTGGAACCTTTTCGAGTCACCACATTCCACCCTTCGTCCATGGGCTGGGGGGTGGGACTCGGCGGACGCGACGGACGCGGCTCGGTGACCTCCACTACCTTCTTTTTTCCCCCCTTTGGAGGCTTAGTCACTCCACTGGTGCTGGCCATAGCTTCCCGAGGAGGGGAAGGAGCCCGAGCGGGGGCCTTCACATTTGCAGAGGCCGCATTCTTCTTTTTGTCTGCAGCCAGAGGTGGTCGCAGGCGCTTTTCAGGAAGAAGACGATCTTCCAAGCCTTCGAAGCGCGCGTCCACCATCGTTCCACATTGGACCATGACAGCGCGCACTATGTCCTCAATAGGAGTTGCCACCGGGGTGGAGGTTGGCTGCTGCGTAAGCAGACGCATCTGAGCCATCTCCTTGCGAACTTCCTCAAGCTCGCGTGCAAGCTTCGCATTGGCGGCCTCTAGCCGAGCGACCTCCTCCGTCATTGTACGCGAGCGCATTTCGCCAAAAGAAATCTTAATCGTTTCGGCCGCATCCTTCAGAGCTCGCACGTACGTCCCTTTTAAGTGACTGGACGTCGTCGCAACCTTCATAATGGTGTCGAGAGAGTCAGACACCAGCTTAGCCAAATCGGTTGACTCCGGACACTCGCTGTCGCTAATAGCCATCACGTCCGAGGACTTACGGAACATGGCTGCTCTTGCTTCTCGCTTCCGTTTAACTTCTTCTGCCATCTCTAGTTCTGCATTTAAACGCAGTTCCTCAGCCTTTGCGGCATTCAATTCAGCCTTGGCCTTTGCCAAGCCGACGAATTTCCCCGTAGTGGGAGGACGTCCACGCCCTCTCCTGGCTGTTGAAGCCTTGGACGGCCTCTCATCATCGCCGTTATCAGAGTCATCACCTATACGGCGTTTTTTCCAGAAACGGCTCTCTTCAGTCGAAACCAATGTAGCTACCGACTGGAAGCTACCATCAGAGTCCGTGTCCGAAAGATTCACTGCTCTCGCCGAGACGATAGCCAAATCTTCATCACTCTTCTCCGAGACATCACTGCGGGTCAAAACCACGCGCGCCTCTTTCGCCATGCACACACTAAGCGCCGAAGCGCCATCACTCCCATTCTCCTCACGACCCCACTGGTCCTTTCCGTCTTTGTTTTTTAAAGTTTTAAATGATTCCATATTAAATCCCACGAGTATAGAGGATATGGTCACCCCGGGTAGAGCCCCTTTACACCGGAGAAGGGTACATACTGCGGAGGTCCCCAGGTATCCGCAGGGTTTTACGTGTTTTCTCACGGGTTTTGTATCGAGTTTTCCTTACTCAGGCCGGCCAATTAAGGCAAGCCACCGTCGGATCCACCCAACAACGACGTACCTTCTTAACGCCCAGAAGAAGGTCGTTGAAGTCGAAGGGTGGACCCGGTTGGAGAGTGGCGTAACTCCCCGGCGACCCTGAGCGATGCGGTAAAACCGTACCTCCCAGTCCGCCAAAACCTCCACACGAGCACGTAGCCCGTAAGCCCATTCCAGGCTCCACAAAATGCGCTGCACTAATCCCTCCCCTCAAGCCTTTCCGTATGGGTATACCTGCGGTATAGCCTTGAGGATCATTGGGATGTGCGCGCCCACCGCCGCCTACTCCGCGGCCCTCCTCCTCAGGCAGAGTAGGAACTCCTTTCCTCTGCCTGGCTCCAAATCCTGGAGCCAAAACCCAGTTCCCCCCCAGTGTTTTGTCCGCGCCAGCATGCCAATAAGCCCCTAGGGACTTATCAGCACGCCAGGACCCCCTATCCGCAACCCGGGGACGCGCCACGTCGGAGTTCACCTCTCCGCCCACTGGGACACCCCAGCAGGTCCGTGGAACCTAACCTAACCTTTTTTTTTTTTTTTTTTTTTTTGCGCTGGGAAAATGCATGACGCATCCCCCCTCCACTAGAGAGCATGAAGGGGGGTATGTGGAACTCCCCGGCCTCCCATCAGGCCGGTATACCCACTAAAAACCCAGCGGCGCTCCTGCGTCGTCTTAGTGGGGGGGGACTGGGAAACCGGCAGAGCCTTTACGTCCAGTCCCCCGCCGACGAAGCCCGCCATTACAGCGGGGCCCGCACGCCCCTCCCCTTGCAGGGTGGGGCCTGGGAACGGCAAGCGGCTCGGCCGTTCCCGTCCGCTGGTGGCGAATGTGTGCAATGCGGGGCCGGTGCTCTAATGCGGTCCCGCCATTCGCCACCATGCGTCAGAGCGGCGCGGGACAGTTCCGCGTCGTCCCGCGCGCTCTCCCCCGCTCGGGGGCCTAAGGCCCCCGTCGTCCGGGCCACCAAACAAGGGGGCCCGGACCCACCTGGGTAGACCGAAGTCTACCCTGCCTCATCACGCAGTGCCCTCTGCTTATCAGAGGGACACGCGGAGAGGCCCACCGTGCCGGGTTACTGGCCACCATGAAACACGTCCACAGTACTCTGCGGGCGTGCTTCATGGTGTTTCCAGGGTGCACCGCGTGGAGGTTACCCGGCCTAGCACCCCAACCTAACCTAACCTTTTTTTTTTTTTTTTTTTTTTTTTTTTTTTTTTTTTTTTTTTTTTTTTTTTTTGTTGCCCAGGAAAACCTTTGATAGGTACCACACGGTCTGGGGGGGACCGGTGGTTATGTGGGAGTCCCGCCTTGACAAAGGCAGTGTACCCACTAAAAACCTGGGGTGTTCCACATCTCCGCTAAGAGGGGTAGTCTCAGGATCGCTATAGCGCCTCTTTGACATACCAGCGGTTGCCCGTTTGGGCTCTTCTTTTCTAAGGGCGTCCAGCCCTTTACTCCGCTTAAGGCATCTCGGAACACATGACGAGATGCCTTACAGCCCGGGACCACACAGGTCAGGCAACAGACCCCCCGATCTATTACCCGAAGGTCCCCATTACGGTTGCATGCGGCCGGCATATGCCAACCGCCTGCGGCCAGTTCTTCTTCGGCGTATTGGGTCCGATAGAGCATCGTCTTCTCGCTCCCTCTCCGCCGCCTCCTTGTCGCGCATCACCGTTTCCGCAAAAACGGCGACTGCCCTCCATTTTTCCTCCGAGTCGGCAATTGCGCGTATTATTGCCGACAAAGTAAGGTCACTTCCTATCACTGCCACCAACTCCGCCCGTGGCACTGCCCAAGCTGGGCACTCAGCGCGGGTATGCTGCGCTGTGTCCTCCACTGCCCCACATTGATGGCATGCCATCGTTGGCTCACGTCGTGCCACTCGGCACAGATACCTCCCGAAGCAACCATGCCCCGAGAGAATCTGCGTTAAGCGGAAAGTCGGGGCGCCGTGTCGACGATCGACCCATTCTAGGAGAACCGGCCGAACGGCGGCAACCACATCCCGGCCTGCAGCCGGTGTCTCCAGTCTTTCCGACCACTGGCGAAACAGCTCCTCTCGACCCTGTTCTCTCCAGTGTTTAATCTCTTCTGGCATAGGCCAGCCTCCATTACGTTTTACCTCCGCACTGTGCTGGTACACCGCCGCTAAGACCCCGGCTTCGAGGTCCCACGGCGGAGTACTTGCCAGCAAACACGCTGCCTCAAAAGAGACGGTGTGGTACGCCCTGGCCGCTCTTATCGCAATGACCCGCTGCGGACGTCGCAGCAGGGTCTGGTTCTGCCTGTTCAAGGCATTCGCCCATATGGGCGCTCCGTAAAGCGCCTTGGAGCGTACTACACCTGCGAAAAGGCGACGGCACGCTACACTTGGCCCTCCTATGTTAGGGAGCAATCTCCCGAGCACTCCCGCGTAGGCTATGAGCTTCGGGGCCAGTCGCCGAAAGTGCTCTTCGAACTTCCATCGACCATCGAGGACAAGTCCTAAGTACTTCATCGTCGACTCGATGGCGATGGAGGTTCCACCCACAACAACACTCTGTCCACTCGGAGGAGCTTTTCGAGGCCCGTGAAAAACAAGAGCCTCAGACTTTTCCAAAGCCACCTCCAGCCCAAGCATCCTTATCCTCCGGACTACTTGCGCCACACCAGCCGTCGCCAAAATAGCCGCCTCTCTGTAGTTCTTACCGCGGGCTGTGACTAGGGTGTCATCAGCGTAACAAACTACACCAATACCTCGCAGATTTTGCCCGCGGAGCACATAGTCGTATCCGATGTTCCACAGGAGCGGCCCTAGAACCGATCCCTGTGGAACACCACACGACATCCTTCTCTCTTTCCAACCACCATTCCGAGCTGGATATATCACAGCCCGGTTGTCAAAGTAGCTCGCTACACTGTCTCTCAGGTACCGAGGTACACCATGGTATCTGAGAGCCTCCAATACGGTTTCCCACGGCAAGGTGTTAAAGGCATTCGCTATGTCCAGCGACACTGCCAACAACACCCCACCGGCTGAAACTGCCTCGTCCGCTAGTTCCCGCACTCTTGTGATGGCGTCCACAGTTGAGCGCCCATGGCGGAACCCAAATTGCCCATCACTCAGATTCGGGCCCACACACACCAAATGCTGAATGAGACGAGCAGCAAGTACTCGCTCAAAAAGCTTGCTCGTTTCGCCAAGCAGCACTATCGGACGATACGCTGATGGGGAGTCGGCTGGGCGGCCATTCTTCCTTAACAAGACTAATTTCCCGCGCTTCCAGCATTGCGGGAAATAGCCTTCTGCTAGACACTTCGAGAAAATTGCCCGTATGTCTCCCCCAAGCTCCTTCGCTGCATGAACCAGAAGTCGACCTGGTACTCCATCTGGCCCAGGGGCAGCGTTTTTGGACCGAAGTCGCAACACGGCTGCCTTCAACTCGTCCTCGCTCACAGACGGAACCTCTTCTTCTACAGCCTGTTCAGGCAGACCTAGGCCGAGTGCCATGGGAGGTGGACACCATGCCTCTCTCTCAGGAAAGAGAGTCGACACTACTCGCTCTAGAAGCTGCGGTTCAAGAGTCGAAGTGAGTGGGGGGGCCCATGGGCGAAGTTTACCCGTCACCGACTTATACGGACGTCCCCAGGGATCCCGGTCAAGAGACTCAAGCCACTCTTGCCACGCCGACTCTTTGGCCTCCTTAATGGCCACCTGTAGAGCTTTACAGGCGGCACTGTAGTTAGCGTAACGCTCACTTTCCTCTTCCTCATCTCGCACTCTCCAGCGGCGGCAGCGAGTATAAAGGCGTCTTGCAGCTACGCAGTTCTTCCGTAACTGCCGTAGCTCTGCCCTCCACCAATACATACGACGCGGCGGCGACGTCGCCTTAACGCGTGGCATGGAGGCATCGCAGATTCGCGCAAGAGATTCCCCCAGCCTCTCCGCTGCGGAGTCTACATTCTCCATGTACGGGCTTGCCACCCAGGACTCTACGACAGCCGCCTCTGCTGCAAGCTCCCTGTCAAGCCCTCGCAGTGACCACCGCGGTCCATCACTAGCTGGTAGGGACGGAGCCTGCCCTGCGGACGCAGAGACGCTGAATCGAATATATCGATGATCTGACAGTGTCTCTACGTCCGTTTCTACTCTCCAGTCTAAAACACGGCACGCCACAGTGGGAGAAGCAAACGTTATGTCTACTATCGACCCACCGTGTTGTCGCACGCACGTGTTTTCTGTGCCCGTATTGAGAATGAGCAGACCCAAGGACGCTGCCCATTCCTCCAACAACTCGCCTCGTGCATCAGTTGATGGGGATCCCCACGCCATTGACTTTGCGTTGAAGTCCCCAGCAACCAACACAGGACTGGGGTGGGCTGCTCCCACCAGAACCCCGATCTCAGCAAGAACTCGCTCAAAGTCGACCAAGCTGCGGTTAGGGGAACAGTACACCCCGATCACTGCCACGCCACAGCCGCCACCTACTACGGCTAGCACACAACCTTGACCCCTCGCTACCCTTTCGAAGGGCAAGGAACCAGCTGATGACTGCGTGAAAATGGCTACTGAGTCCTCTCGGTCACCAACCCAGTTATCTCGGGAAGGGACCACATATGGCTCAGCAACCACTGCTATTTGTGTTGACCACTCCGCCAGACTCTGGAGCAGAAGATCCTGAGACCTGGCGGAGTGGTTAATGTTCGCCTGCAGAAATCGGATGGCCATCCTAATTGGAGTCCATTCGATTCTCCTCTCGCGCATCTGGGCGCGCAGATGACTGCGAGGGGGCTGAAGGGCCTACGCGAGTCGTCTGTTTTCCTCCTCTTTTACCTTTGGTTGCGGCCAAGCCTTTGCAGGCCTTGGTCCCAACACGGTGATCGGCCTTCTTTCCAGCTGCTTCGCACGCCGGACAATGCGGCTCAGCATCGCACTCCACTGCCTTGTGCCCCGACTTGCCACAGCGGAAGCAAAGTGCACTGCGGTCCTGGTCACACGGACATCTAACTCCAACGTGCCCAACCTCCAGGCATCGATAACACTGCAGAGGCCTGGACTCTAGTAATTTGGCTGATACTGAGATCCAGCCTACTAGAAATCTTCCAGCTGCTACCTTTTTCGCTGCAGCGACGGGGCAGCGCAACCAGACCGTTCCTTGGCGACCTTCAGAACGTACAATGTTGCCAACCTTCACCGATTCTACAGCACAGCCGCCCACTTTAGCAACAGCTGCCGCCACGTCCTGGACACTAGCAGAATCATCAAGACCTGACAAGCGCATTTCCACGCACTTTTCAGGCCTAGAGACCCGGACTAAGGCTCCACTAAGAGACTCTCTAAGCTTGTTAGCTAACGAGTCAGCCTTCTCAGCACTTGCAGCGCCAGGTATCTCCAACACTCGGCCACCTGTAGCGGCAGTTCGGAACTTGAGACCCTCTATGCCAAGTGCCTGCAGGTCGATACGTTCCCTAGCATCACTAAGCACTTGGTGATAGGTGATGCCTTTCTCCACGGCTTCCGGCTGCAGTGTTAGTACGACTGCTGTCGAACGAGGGACCTTAAGTCCCTTTCTCTTATTTTTCTTGGTCTTTCGACTCTTGGCCTTCTGGCTCTGCGCAGGCCGTGTCACTGGCTCCGTAGTGGCCTTGGCTGCCGCCCCCTTGGTGGCTTTGGCGGCTTTGGCCGCTTTGGAACCTTTTCGAGTCACCACATTCCACCCTTCGTCCATGGGCTGGGGGGTGGGACTCGGCGGACGCGACGGACGCGGCTCGGTGACCTCCACTACCTTCTTTTTTCCCCCCTTTGGAGGCTTAGTCACTCCACTGGTGCTGGCCATAGCTTCCCGAGGAGGGGAAGGAGCCCGAGCGGGGGCCTTCACACTTGCAGAGGCCGCATTCTTCTTCTTGTCTGCAGCCAGAGGTGGTCGCAGGCGCTTTTCAGGAAGAAGACGATCTTCCAAGCCCTCGAAGCGCGCGTCCACCATCGTTCCACATTGGACCATGACAGCGCGCACTATGTCCTCAATAGGAGTTGCCACCGGGGTGGAGGTTGGCTGCTGCGTAAGCAGACGCATCTGAGCCATCTCCTTGCGAACTTCCTCAAGCTCGCGTGCAAGCTTCGCATTGGCGGCCTCTAGCCGAGCGACCTCCTCCGTCATTGTACGCGAGCGCATTTCGCCAAAAGAAATCTTAATCGTTTCGGCCGCATCCTTCAGAGCTCGCACGTACGTCCCTTTTAAGTGACTGGACGTCGTCGCAACCTTCATAATGGTGTCGAGAGAGTCAGACACCAGCTTAGCCAAATCGGTTGACTCCGGACACTCGCTGTCGCTAATAGCCATCACGTCCGAGGACTTACGGAACATGGCTGCTCTTGCTTCTCGCTTCCGTTTAACTTCTTCTGCCATCTCTAGTTCTGCATTTAAACGCAGTTCCTCAGCCTTTGCAGCATTCAATTCAGCCTTGGCCTTTGCCAAGCCGACGAATTTCCCCGTAGTGGGAGGACGTCCACGCCCTCTCCTGGCTGTTGAAGCCTTGGACGGCCTCTCATCATCGCCGTTATCGGAGTCATCGCCTATACGGCGTTTTTTCCAGAAACGGCTCTCTTCAGTCGAAACCAATGTAGCTACCGACTGGAAGCTACCATCAGAGTCCGTGTCCGAAAGATTCACTGCTCTCGCCGAGACGATAGCCAAATCTTCATCGCTCTTCTCCGAGACATCACTGCGCGTCAAAACCACGCGCGCCTCTTTCGCCATGCACACACTAAGCGCCGAAGCGCCATCACTCCCATTCTCCTCACGACCCCACTGGTCCTTTCCGTCTTTGTTTTTTAAAGTTTTGAATGATTCCATATTAATCCCACGAGTATAGAGGATATGGTCACCCCGGGTAGAGCCCCATTACACCGGAGAAGGGTACATACTGCGGAGGTCCCCAGGTATCCGCAGGGTTTTACGTGTTTTCTCACGGGTTTTGTATCGAGTTTTCCTTACTCAGGCCGGCCAATTAAGGCAAGCCACCGTCGGATCCACCCAACAACGACGTACCTTCTTAACGCCCAGAAGAAGGTCGTTGAAGTCGAAGGGTGAACCCGGTTGGAGAGTGGCGTAACTCCCCGGCGACCCTGAGCGATGCGGTAAAACCGTACCTCCCAGTCCGCCAAAACCTCCACACGAGCTCTGAAGCCCGTACTCCACAAAATGCGCTGCACTAATCCCTCCCCTCAAGCCTTTCCGTATGGGTATACCTGCGGTATAGCCTTGAGGATCATTGGGATGTGCGCGCCCACCGCCGCCTACTCCGCGGCTCTCCTCCTCAGGCAGAGTAGGAACTCCTTTCCTCTGCCTGGCTCCAAATCCTGGAGCCAAAACCCAGTTCCCCCCCAGTGTTTTGTCCGCGCCAGCATGCCAATAAGCCCCTAGGGACTTATCAGCACGCCAGGACCCCCTATCCGCAACCCGGGGACGCGCCACGTCGGAGTTCACCTCTCCGCCCACTGGGACACCCCAGCAGGTCCGTGGAACCTTTTTTTTTTTTTTTTTTTTTTTTTTTTTTTTTTTTTTTTTTAGGGGGGGAAAATGCCCTCGCACTTCCCTTCCGCCACGGGGGTGATGGAAGGGGGTATGTGGGACTCGAACCCACTAAAAACCCCCCCGTGTGCCGTCCTCCGCTGAGGCAGGACGAGACAGGGTCTAGTTCTAATTCACTGTCTCGTCCTAGCGGTAAGCCCGGATTTGCCTTGACCGGGCCTCTTCGCCTATGAAGGGGTGACAATGTACACCAATGCCACTCCTAGACCTGTAGAGTCGTACCAGTCAGTAGAAGGTCCCCCGACCAACCACTGTGACTCCACTATAGAGGGAGAAGGCGGGCAAACCGCCTCCTCCTTTCGCCTGTCCGTCTCCGTCGGAGCAGATCAGCTTGGACGTCGTCCTCCCTGACTCGCTCCGCAGCCTCCTTCTGGGACATAACTTCTTCGCAGAAGGAGACAACCGCCTGCCACGATCTCTCATCCTCAAGCATGGCATTAACCACACTCGGTAGAGAGAGATCTCGGCCTATAACGCTTGCGAGATTGTGTCGCTGTGGGCCCCAAGCGGGACACATCTCCAGCGTATGGAGCGCCGTGTCTTCTGGCGCCCCACATTCATGGCAGGCTGGGGTAGCCTCACGTCTTGCGATTTGGTGCAGATACTTTCCGAAACATCCATGTCCGGAAAGCACCTGCACCAGACGGAATGTCAGTGACCCAAACGGCCGACTGACCCAATCTCGGAGGACTGGGCGGATTGCTTCCACCGTCCACTGCCCAGGGACCGGAGGAGCTAAATCCTCAGTCCATCGCCGCATCAGGGCGGCCCGAGCCTGTAGCCGTAGGCTGGCTACCTCATCCCACGCTGGAGGGTCTCCTTCGGATCTCCTCGCTACTATGAAGTGATACACTTCAGCGAGGATTTCCGCTTGGAGCTCCCAGGGAGGATCACCGGCTAATACGCACCCTGCCGTCCAGGACACCGTTCTGTAACCGCGTATAGCCCTCGTCGTGATAACCCGCTGTGGGCGTCGCAGCAGGGTCTTATTATTGCGGTTGAGGGCATCCACCCATACCGGAGCGCCGTATAGGGCCATACTTCGGATTACTCCTGAGTATAGCCGGCGGCAGTTGGCGCTCGGGCCACTCACATTAGGCAGCAACCTCCCCAAGGCAGCCGCGGCTCCTACGAGTCTTGGGGCCAAACTTTCAAAATGGGCGCCGAAAGCCCATCTGCCATCCAGGATGAGACCCAGATATTTCATCCGAGTCCCAACAGTTATTTGGACCCCATCTAACACGACTCGCGTTCCAGGAGGTGGCCCTCCTCGAGGACCATGGAACAGCAGGGCCTCGGTCTTGGATATGGCCACCTCCAGTCCCAGAGCGCGTACTCTATCCACAACGAGGGTTGCACCCACCGTTGCCAACCGTACCACCTCTCCGAGGTTTCCTCCTCTGGCTACGACAAGAGTGTCATCCGCGTAGCACGCAACACGTATACTGGTCGGGAGCGTGCAACGGAGCACCCAGTCGTATCCTATATTCCAGAGGAGTGGTCCTAAGACCGACCCCTGCGGAACCCCACAGGACACACGGCGGTGCCTCAGACCATCACGACCCTCAACGAGGACCTCGCGGTCCAGGAGGTAGTCAGCCAACAGCCTCCGCAGATACATTGGGACTCCGTGATAGCGGAGTGCCTCTCGTATCGTTCCATGTGGGAGGCTGTTGAAGGCGTTAGCGATATCGAGCGAGACTGCTAACGCCTTTTGACCCTCACTAACCGCATCCTGCGTCCACCTTTTCAGCCAGAGCAGGGCGTCTATTGTGGACCTCTTAGCTCTGAAACCATACTGAGCTTCCGAGAGCCCAGGTCCAGGTTCCTCCAAGTGCCAGATGACACGGGTGGCTACTATTCTCTCTAGCAGCTTACCCGTATCATCTAACAAGACTATGGGCCTGTATCCAGAAGGCGAGTCGGCAGAACGGCCCTCCTTCCGTAACAGGCATAGTCGACCGTCCTTCCACAGTTTCGGAAACCGCCCCGACGTGAGACAGGCGTCAAACAGTTCCCGAAGCTGGTCACTCATCTTCTTGAGGGCTATCCTGAGGACACGCCCTGGGATCCCATCCGGACCCGGTGCAGTCTTTTTGCCTCGCAGGCGGTCAACTGCAACTTCCATTTCCACCTCCGAGATAGGCGGGATGGGGGCCAAGTCCAACTCCTCGAAAGAGGACGGTGCCATCGTCGGAGGAGTGAAGTGAGGACTACTGTCGGGGAATAGCCCCTCCAACACTCTGTCTAGGAGCTCTGGCTCCAGAGACTCCGCAATCGGGGGCGTCTGCCCACGGAACTTTTTCCGAGCGGCCTTGTATGGACGCCCCCAGGGATCCCTATCAAGGCTCTCTAGAGCCTCGCCCCAAGCTTGGGACTTAGCCCGGCTGATGGCCAGTTGCAGCTCCCGCTTTGCTTCGCGGTACTCGGAGTGCAGCTGGCGTTCAGCCGCCAGCTCGTCAGCCGACAGCTCATCATCTGTCCGACCGTTACGCCGCCTCCTGCAGCGGGTGTAGGACCGCCGCTTTCCGGAGCATATGGTTCGGAGGTCCGCTATCTCCGCGCTCCACCAATACACCTCACGGCGGTCCGGGCGGCATCGGGACCGCGGCATGGCTGCGTCGCACACGGCCGTCACAGCTTTGCGAAAGTGGCTCGCTGCTGCGTCCACTTCCGGGTGCGCGGGTGCAGCCAACCACGACTGAACTAGCGCCGCTTCCTTTGCCAGTTCCACGTCTAGACGGCTAGTTGCCCAGCGCGGAAAGGCCGTTCGTGCCACACGCCGAGTTCCTCCTTGATTATGGGAGGTGGGAATCTCGAACCTTATGTACTTATGGTCCGAGAGAGTTTCCTCCTCCGACACTCTCCAGGAACAGACATGTGCCGCAACAGCCGGGGTGGCGAAAGATAAGTCCACCACGGACCCCCCGTTGTGTCGGACACATGTGTGGACCGATCCCCTATTCAGCAGGATTAGTCCTGTTGTGGTCGCCCACTCCCTAACAATCTCCCCGCGGGAGTCAGTGGAGGGGTTGCCCCAGTCCCTAGCTTTGGCATTCAGGTCCCCCATGAGAAGAACCTGACGCGGAGCCTGCCTTCTTACCACTACGGCCAAGAGGTCCATGAAGGCTTCTAACTCCGCAGCGGTTTTATTGGGGGAAAAGTATACGCCAACAACTGCGTACTCTCCCCACTTGGCCACCACATATCCTAAGCCCCTCTCTACAACTGAGAGGAGGGGGGCATCACCAGAACGTCCTATAATAGCAACGGAGCCGTCCATGTCCCCAGCCCAGCAGGGATGAGGGGGAACATAATATGGCTCCGCAACTACTGCCACATCTATTTTCCACTGCACCAGGGTCTGCATAAGCAGGTCTTGAGCCCCAGCACAGTGGTTTAAATTCGTCTGGAGGAAGTTGTGATGTCGGACTTGATCCATCAATCCGACATTACAACCTCCTCACTCGCCGTTTGGCGTTCACCTCCGGGGGCAGCCTGCTGTGAGGCTGCGGGGGTGGCCTGGGTCCTCGTGGCCTTTCCCTTCTTCTTTGGAGGGGCACATTTTCGACCCCCCATTACGTGCCCAGAAGGCCTGCCCAGCTCCGCACAAATGGCGCATCGGAGGTCGACCTTCTCGCAGCTGGCCGCCCGATGGCCTGTGCCTCCACAGCGGAAACACAAGTCTCCTCTATCAGCTGACGACTCGGGACACTGGGGGCGCGTGTGCCCCAGCCCCATGCACCTATAACAGCGCATAGGTAGTGCGTCCAGGGCTACCACTCTTACCGAGCTCCACCCTACCAAAAGCCTGCCTTTGGCCAGCACAGCTTTGGCTGCCGAAACTGGGCAGGAGACTAGGATGGAGCCAGTGCCGCCCGACTCGCGGCGGATCTCTCCAGTCTTTATGTGCGCCGCGTCGCAGCCACCCACTTTGGCGACTGCTGCCACCACTTTCTCTTTAGTGGCCGCATCATCCAAGCCTATGATTCTTAAATCAACAGATTTAATAGGCCTGGCGATAGTGGCTACCTCCGACAGAACCCCGCGGAGCCTCTCCGCGAGTCTATCCGCCTTCTCACCATTTTGAGACCCTGGGATCTCAAACAGCCTAGCTCCTGTGGCCGTTTGGCGGAATCGGAGCTGGTCAATCCCTAGCTCCTGGATATTGACCTTTTCCTGTGCCTCTTGTATCACGTCATGGTACGTGACCCCTTTCTCCATGGCTTCAGGCTTCAACGCCAGCACGACAGCTGCCGACTTTGGGGGTCTCAGCTTCGCCTTAGCAGCAGAGGCTGCCGACTTGGGCTTAGGCTTAGGCTTAGCGCCAGAAGCACGTGCTCCAGGGGGTGCGGGAGCTGCAGGAGTTGCAGAAGACTTACCCTTACCCTTTCCCTTGTCCTTCTTTTTACCTTTCCCCACCACTGTAGTCCATTCGGCATCCGACCGAGGGACAGTGGAGGGGGTAGCCTCACTGGTGTTTTGGGTCCCTGTAGAGGGGCCCGCGGCTGGTGCCACTGGAGATGCGGTGGCAGTCTTTGCGGCCTTGTTAGTCTGCTGGCCTACTTTAGGGGCAGCAGGCTTGCTAGCCATCTCTGGCGCCGGCTTTTGTCGAGTGGCAGCTTCTGTCGCCCTCTTGGCGTCCGCTCTTAGTGGTGGACGGATTGTCTGGGCAGGTAGGAGCCGATCCTCAATTCCCGCAAAACGAGCATCCAACATTTGCCCAAGTGTGTTGGTTAAGGAGCGCTTCAACTCCTCTACCAAATCGGCTGCTCCCAGCACGGTAGTGGGAGATGTCTGCGTCTCAGTGGCAGCGGCAGCGGCGGCCGTTGTTGCGGCAGCTGCTTGCGTCTTAGCCTCGGTGAAACCGCGACGCAGTGCCTTCACTTCTGCCTTACAGGCCTCAACCTCAAGAAGCAGGCGGCTGTTTTCAGCTCTAAGCCGCCTCGTTTCTTCCGCCTCGCTTCTGCTAGCCAAAAGCTCGACCAGCTCAGTCAAGGTCGACGCGGAGCTTTTTAGCCGGCCGACAAACTCTCCTTTGAGGTTGCCAGACCTCTTCGCTACCTCCAGGATGCATTTGAGCTTTTCGCCCGCCTGCATTTTCAGCTCTTGGGCATTAAGCCTGCTGAGGTCGCCCACTGTCATTTCGCCAGCACCAGGCTCGGTCTCAGCGTCGACATGGCTAGCGGCGGCAGCAACCGACCCTTTCCTATACTGCCTGCTTTGCAGTACATCTTCAAGTTGCACTACGGCAGGCTTCAGGAAGTCCTGCCTAGAAGGCGTAACTCTTCCCTTGCCTCTCCTGGCCGATTTCACCTTAGCGGCTGCCATCCCTTCGGTCTCCGTGTCTGAGTCCAAATACCCAGGCACGAAGAACGAAGATGTAGATGGCCGTTTCCGGCGACTATTCACCTTGTCCATGGTCTCCACGTCGCTAGACCCCTCTGAACAAGAGACCACATCTACAGGGATGCGATCTTCCTCCTGAGTGCATACAGCACTCTTTGGGGAGTGGCCCTGAGAAGGGCCTTTTATAAACTTCCCAGCAGCGTTTCGCGGCGACTTGCTCTTAACGACCGCGATTTGCCCCTCTTCAGTCACAGGACTTCGGTCCCGCGCCTCATGCACCGATGTGCGTCCTTCCTTCTTTCCACGGCTGAAACAGCCCACGTCATTTTGGTTTTTTTGTTGTTCGTTTTCCATAATAAATCCCACGAGTATAAGGGAACATGGTCACCCCGGGTAGAGCCCTTTACACCGGAGAAGGGTACATACTGCGGAGGTCCCCAGGTATCCGCAGGGTTTTACGTGTTTTCTCACGGGTTTTGTATCGAGATTTTCCTTTCTCAGGCCGGCCAATTAAGGCAAGCCCTCGTCGGATCCCCACAACAACGACGTACCCTCTTAACGCCCGGAAGAGGGTCTTTGAAGTTGAAGTGTGGATCCGGTTGGAGAGTGGCGTAACTCCCCGGCGACCCTGAGTGATACGGTAAAACCGTACCCCTCAGTCCGCCAAAACCTTCACACGAGCACGTAGCCCGTAAGCCCATGTTGGGCTCCACAAAATGCGCTGCACTAATCCCTCCCCTCAAGCCTTTCCGTATGGGTATACCTGCGGTATAGCCTTGAGGATCATTGGGATGTGCGCGCCCACCGCCGCCTACTCCGCGGCCCTCCTCCTCAGGCAGAGTAGGAACTCCTTTCCTCTGCCTGGCTCCAAATCCTGGAGCCAAAACCCAGTTCCCCCCCAGTGTTTTGTCCGCGCCAGCATGCCAATAAGCCCCTAGGGACTTATCAGCACGCCAGGACCCCCTATCCGCAACCCGGGGACGCGCCACGTCGGAGTTCACCTCTCCGCCCACTGGGACACCCCAGCAGGTCCGTGGAGGTCCGTGGAACCTTTTTTTTTTTTTTTTTTTTTTTTTTTTTTTCTTTTTTTTTTTTTTTTTTTTTTGTTGCCCAGGAAAACCTTTGATAGGTACCACACGGTCTGGAGGGGACCGGTGGTTATGTGGGAGTCCCGCCTTGACAAAGGCAGTGTACCCACTAAAAACCTGGGGTGTTCCACATCTCCGCTAAGAGGGGTAGTCTCAGGATCGCTATAGCGCCTCTTTGACATACCAGCGGTTGCCCGTTTGGGCTCTTCTTTTCTAAGGGCGTCCAGCCCTTTACTCCGCTTAAGGCATCTCGGAACACATGACGAGATGCCTTACAGCCCGGGACCACACAGGTCAGGCAACAGACCCCCCGATCTATTACCCGAAGGTCCCCATTACGGTTGCATGCGGCCGGCATATGCCAACCGCCTGCGGCCAGTTCTTCTTCGGCGTATTGGGTCCGATAGAGCATCGTCTTCTCGCTCCCTCTCCGCCGCCTCCTTGTCGCGCATCACCGTTTCCGCAAAAACGGCGACTGCCCTCCATTTATTCTCCGAATCGGCAATTGCGCGTATTATTGCCGGCAACGAAATATCTCCACCTATCACTGCCACCATCTCCGCCCGTGGCACTGCCCAAGCTGGGCACTCAGCGCGGGTATGCTGCGCTGTGTCCTCCACTGCACCACAATGATGACATGCCATCGTTGGCTCTCGTCGTGCCACTCGGCACAGATACCTCCCGAAGCAACCATGCCCCGAAAGAATCTGCGTCAAGCGGAAAGTCGGGGCGCCGTGTCGACGATCGACCCACTCTAGGAGAACCGGCCGAACGGCGGCAACCACATCACGGCCTGTAGCCGGTGTCTCCAGTCTCTCCGACCACTGGCGAAACAGCTCCTCTCGGCCCTGCTCTCTCCAGTGCTTTATTTCTTCTGGCATAGGCCAGCCTCCATTTCGTTTTACCTCCGCGCTGTGCTGGTACACCGCCGCTAAGACCCCGGCTTCGAGGTCCCATGGCGGAGCACTTGCCAGCAAACACGCTGCCTCAAAAGAGACGGTGTGGTACGCCCGGGCCGCTCTTATTGCTATGACCCGCTGCGGACGTCGCAGCAGGGTCTGGTTCTGCCTGTTCAAGGCATTCGCCCATATGGGTGCTCCGTAAAGCGCCTTGGAGCGTACCACACCTGCAAAAAGGCGACGGCACGCTACACTTGGCCCCCCTATGTTAGGGAGCAGTCTCCCGAGCACTCCTGCGTAAGCTATGAGCTTCGGGGCCAGTCGCCGAAAGTGTTCTTCGAACTTCCATCGACCATCAAGGACAAGTCCTAAGTACTTCATCGTCGACTCGATGGCGATGGAGGTTCCACCCACAACAACACTCTGTCCACCCGGAGGAGCCTTTCGAGGCCCGTGAAAGACAAGAGCCTCAGACTTTTCCAAAGCCACCTCCAGCCCAAGCATCCTTATCCTCCGGACTACTTGCGCCACACCAGCCGTCGCCAAAATAGCCGCCTCTCTGTAGTTCTTACCGCGGGCTGTGACTAGGGTGTCATCAGCATAACAAACTACACCAATCCCTCGCAGATTTTGCCCGCGGAGCACATAGTCGTATCCGATGTTCCACAGGAGGGGCCCTAGAACCGATCCCTGTGGAACACCACACGACATCCTTCTTTCTTTCCAACCACCGTTCCGAGCTGGATATATCACAGCCCGGTTGTCAAAGTAGCTCGCTACAGTGTCTCTCAGGTACCGAGGTACACCATGGTATCTCAGAGCCTCCAATACGGTTTCCCACGGCAAGGTGTTAAAAGCATTCGCTATGTCCAGCGACACTGCCAACAACACCCCACCTGCTGAGACTGCCTCATCCGCCAGTTCCCGCACTCTGGTGATGGCGTCCACAGTTGAGCGCCCATGGCGGAACCCAAATTGCCCATCACTCAGATTCGGGCCCACACACACCAAATGCTGAATGAGACGAGCAGCAAGTACTCGCTCAAAAAGCTTGCTCGTTTCGCCAAGCAGCACTATCGGACGATACGCTGATGGGGAGTCGGCTGGGCGGCCATTCTTCCTTAGTAGGACTAATTTCCCGCGTTTCCAGCATTGCGGGAAATAGCCTTCAGCTAGACACGCTGAGAAAAGTGCTCTTATGTCTCCCCCAAGCTCCTTCGCTGCATGAACCAGGAGTCGACCTGGTACTCCATCTGGCCCAGGGGCAGCGTTTTTGGACCGAAGTCGCAGCACGGCTGCCTTCAACTCGTCCTCGCTCACAGACGGAACCTCTTCTTCTACAGCCTGTTCAGGCAGACCTAGCCCGAGTGCCATGGGAGGTGGACACCATGCCTCTCTCTCAGGAAAGAGGGTCGACACTACTCGCTCTAGAAGCTGCGGTTCAAGAGTTGAAGTAAGTGGGGGGGCCCATGGGCGAAGTTTACCCGTCACCGACTTATACGGACGTCCCCAGGGATCCCGGTCAAGAGACTCAAGCCACTCTTGCCACGCCGACTCTTTTGCCTCCTTAATGGCCACCTGTAGAGCTTTACAGGCGGCACTGTAGTTAGCGTAACGCTCACTTTCCTCTTCCTCATCTCGCACTCTCCAGCGGCGGCAGCGAGTATAAAGGCGTCTTGCAGCTACGCAGTTCTTCCGTAACTGCCGTAGCTCTGCCCTCCACCAATACATACGACGCGGCGGCGACGTTGCCTTAACCCGTGGCATGGAGGCATCGCAGATTCGCGCAAGTGATTCTCCCAGCCTCTCCGCTGCGAAGTCTACATCTTCCATGTACGGGCTCGCCACCCAGGCCTCTACGACAGCCGCTTCTGCTGCAAGCTCCCTGTCAAGCCCTCGCAGTGACCACCGCGGTCCAGCACTAGCTGGTAGGGACGGAGCCTGCCCTGCGGACGCAGAGACGCTGAATCGAATATATCGATGATCTGACAGTGTCTCTACGTCCGTTTCTACTCTCCAGTCTGAAACACGGCGCGCCACAGTGGGAGAAGCAAACGTTATGTCTACTATCGACCCACCGTGTTGTCGCACGCACGTGTTTTCTGTGCCCGTATTGAGAATGAGCAGACCCAAGGACGCTGCCCATTCCTCCAACAACTCGCCTCGTGCATCAGTTGATGGGGATCCCCACGCCGTTGACTTTGCGTTGAAGTCCCCAGCAACTAACACAGGACTGGGGTGGGCTGCTCCCACCAGAACCCCGATCTCAGCAAGAACTCGCTCAAAGTCGAGCAAGCTGCGGTTAGGGGAACAGTACACCCCGATCACTGCCACGCCACAGCCGCCACCTACTACGGCTAGCACACAACCCTGACCCCTCGCTACCCTTTCGAAGGGCAAGAAACCAGCTGATGACTGCGTGAAAATGGCTACCGAGTCCTCTCGGTCACCAACCCAGTTATCACGGGAAGGGACCACATAGGGCTCAGCAACCACTGTTATTTGTGTTGACCACTCCGCCAGACTCTGGAGCAGAAGATCCTGAGACCTGGCGGAGTGGTTAATGTTCGCCTGCAGAAATCGGATGTCCATCCTAATTGGAGTCCATTCGATTCTCCTCTCGCGCATCTGGGCGCGCAGATGACTGCGAGGGGGCTGAAGGGCCTACGCGAGTCGTCTGTTTTCCTCCTCTTTTACCTTTGGTTGCAGCCAAGCCTTTGCAGGCCTTGGTCCCAACACGGTGATCGGCCTTCTTTCCAGCTGCTTCGCACGCCGGACAATGCGGATCAGCATCGCACTCCACTGCCTTGTGCCCCGACTTGCCACAGCGGAAGCAAAGTGCACTGCGGTCCTGGTCACATGGACATTTGACTCCAACGTGCCCAACCTCCAGGCATCGATAACACTGCAGAGGCCTGGACTCTAGTAATTTGGCTGATACTGAGATCCAGCCTACTAAGAATCTTCCAGCTGCTACCTTTTTCGCTGCAGCGACGGGGCAGCGCAACCAGACTGTTCCTTGGCGACCTTCAGAACGTACAATGTTGCCAACCTTCACCGATTCTACAGCACAGCCGCCCACTTTAGCAACAGCTGCCGCCACGTCCTGTACACTAGCAGAGTCATCAAGACCTGACAAGCGCATTTCCACGCACTTTTCAGGCCTAGAGACCCGGACTAAGGCTCCACTAAGAGACTCTCTAAGCTTGTTAGCTAACGAGTCAGCCTTCTCAGCACTTGCAGCGCCAGGTATCTCCAACACTCGGCCACCTGTAGCGGCAGTTCGGAACTTGAGACCCTCTATGCCAAGTGCCTGCAGGTCGATACGTTCCCTAGCATCACTAAGCACTTGGTGATAGGTGATGCCCTTCTCCACGGCTTCCGGCTGCAGCGTCAGTACGACTGCTGTCGAACGAGGGACCTTAAGTCCCTTTCTCTTGTTTTTCTTGGTCTTTCGACTCTTGGCCTTCTGGCTCTGCGCAGGCCGTGTCACTGGCTCCGTAGTGGCCTTGGCTGCCGCCCCCTTGGTGGCTTTGGCGGCTTTGGCCGCTTTGGAACCTTTTCGAGTCACCACATTCCACCCTTCGTCCATGGGCTGGGGGGTGGGACTCGGCGGACGCGACGGACGCGGCTCGGTGACCTCCGCTACCTTCTTTTTTCCCCCCTTTGGAGGCTTAGTCACTCCACTGGTGCTGGCCATAGCTTCCCGAGGAGGGGAAGGAGCCCGAGCGGGGGCCTTCACACTTGCAGAGGCCGCATTCTTCTTCTTGTCTGCAGCCAGAGGTGGTCGCAGGCGCTTTTCAGGAAGAAGACGATCTTCCAGGCCCTCGAAGCGCGCGTCTACCATCGTTCCACATTGGACCATGACAGCGCGCACTATGTCCTCAATAGGAGTTGCCACCGGGGTGGAGGTTGGCTGCTGCGTAAGCAGACGCATCTGAGCCATCTCCTTGCGAACTTCCTCAAGCTCGCGTGCAAGCTTCGCATTGGCGGCCTCTAGCCGAGCGACCTCCTCCGTCATTGTACGCGAGCGCATTTCGCCAAAAGAAACCTTAATCGTTTCGGCCGCGTCCTTCAGAGCTCGCACGTACGTCCCTTTTAAGTGACTGGACGTCGTGGCAACCTTCATAATGGTGTCGAGAGAATCAGACACCAGCTTAGCCAAATCGGTTGACTCCGGACACTCGCTGTCGCTAATAGCCATCACGTCCGAGGACTTACGGAACATGGCTGCTCTTGCTTCTCGCTTCCGTTTGACTTCTTCTGCCATCTCTAATTCTGCATTTAAACGCAGTTCCTCAGCCTTTGCGGCATTCAATTCAGCCTTGGCCTTTGCCAAGCCGACGAATTTCCCCGTAGTGGGAGGACGTCCACGCCCTCTCCTGGCTGTTGAAGCCTTGGACGGCCTCTCATCATCGCCGTTATCGGAGTCATCACCTATACGGCGTTTTTTCCAGAAACGGCTCTCTTCAGTCGAAACCAATGTAGCTACCGACTGGAAGCTACCATCAGAGTCCGTGTCCGAAAGATTCACTGCTCTCGCCGAGACGATAGCCAAATCTTCATCGCTCTTCTCCGAGACATCACTGCGCGTCAAAACCACGCGCGCCTCTTTCGCCATGCACACACTAAGCGCCGAAGCGCCATCACTCCCATTCTCCTCACGACCCCACTGGTCCTTTCCGTCTTTGTTTTTTAAAGTTTTAAATGATTCCATATTAATCCCACGAGTATAGAGGATATGGTCACCCCGGGTAGAGCCTCTTTACACCGGAGAAGGGTACATACTGCGAAGGTCAGGTCCGTGGAACCTTTTTTTTTTTTTTTTTTTTTTTTTTTTTTTTTTTTTCCCAGGAAAACCTTTGATAGGTACCACACGGTCGGGGGGGGACCGGTGGTTATGTGGGAGTCCCGCCTTGACAAAGGCAGTGTACCCACTAAAAACCTGGGGTGTTCCTCTCATGTGCTTACTGAACGAGGCTACGGGTTCGGTTAGCTTACCGCGGCCACGTCAGCACTTGTCCTTTCGGACCCAACTCGAGGAGGGCTATGAGCCCTACTACTCAATCGGTGAAGGTGCCCTGAACACACGAGCACCTTCCCGCTCCTAACCCTTGATGCAGGCAACAGGTCCCCCGATCTGTCACCTGCGGGTCTTTACTAGGACGGCATCTGAGCCAAAAAGGCCCGACGTCGCCGTCCGTGCCTCCGGCGACGAATCGGCAGCGAGTTCGGGTCTTGCTCACGCTCCCGTTCCGCCGCTTCCTTTTGCGGCATGATGGTCTCGCAAAAGGTCTCGACCGCATTCCACGACTCTTCGCTTTCAACCATGGCGTTGACCAAAGCTGACAGAGACAAGTCCTGTCCAATAATAGCAGACACGGCAGCGCGAGGCTCTGCCCAAGCTTCGCACTCTTCTCGCGTATGTTGTGCCGTGTCTGCAACTCCTCTTCTGCAGTGATGGCATTCCGCCGTCGGCTCTCGACCCACCACATGACACAGGTACTCACCGAAACACCCGTGGCCAGTTAACATCTGCGTCAGGTGATACGTGAGTACGCCATGCTTGCGCTCGACCCACTCTCTAAGAATAGGCCGAACTGCCTCAACTAACTCCCGACTAGTTCCCGGGATTTCTAGCCGCTCTTTCCATTTCTGGAAAAGTTGGTCGCGGGCCTCGTTATTCCACTGCGCGACTTCCCGTGGGTGAAGCTGCAGGCCTTCCTCTTGTATCGCTACACCTTGCCAGTAGCGTTCCGCCAGGTTTTTCGCATCAAGGTCCCACGGCGGGATGCCAGCGAGTAGACACGCTCCGGCATGAGATACCGTACGGTAAGCTCGAGCGGCCCTGAGCGCCATGGCTCGCTGCGGACGTTGCAGCAGTGGCACGTTGCGGGCGCTCAAAGCGTCTGCCCATATGGGCGCTCCATAGAGCGCCATGGAGCGCACCACACCGACATAGAGTCGACGAGCTGCTCCTCCCGGACCTCCCAGATTCGGAAGAATCCTCGCTAGAGCTCTAGCTTCAGCCATCAGCTTAGGAGCCAATCGCTTGAAGTGCTCATCAAACTTCCATCTACCGTCGAGAACAATTCCAAGATACTTCATCGTCGATCCAACGGTGATGGAAGTTCCGCCCACTATTATCGCCGCTCCAGGCGGTGGCGCATTCCTAGGCCCATGAAATACTAGGGCCTCTGATTTATTAAGGGCCACTTCAAGCCCCAGAGCCCTAATCCGGCATATCATTTGGGCGACACCCGCGGTAGCAAGTCGGGCCGCTTCTCTATGGCTATTGCCACAAGCCGACACTAGCGTGTCGTCGGCGTAGCACATCACGCCTATTCCGGGCAGGGTGACACCACGCAGCACCCAGTCGTACCCGATGTTCCACAGGAGAGGTCCAAGGACCGAACCCTGTGGGACACCGCACGACATTTGCTTCCTCCCCCAACCATCCCTCGTCGGATACTCGACCGCCCTACCGGTGAAGTAATCAGCCACAACCGAGGTCCGTGGAACCTTTTTTTTTTTTTTTTTTTTTTTTTTTTTTTTTTTTTTTTTTTTTTTTTTTTTTTTTTTTTTTTTTTTTTTTTTTTGTTGCCCAGGAAAACCTTTGATAGGTACCACACGGTCTGGGGGGGACCGGTGGTTATGTGGGAGTCCCGCCTTGACAAAGGCAGTGTACCCACTAAAAACCTGGGGTGTTCCACATCTCCGCTAAGAGGGTAGTCTCAGGATCGCTATAGCGCCTCTTTGACATACCAGCGGTTGCCCGTTTGGGCTCTTCCTTGCTAAGGGCGTCTAGCCCTGTTCTCCGCTTAAGGCATCTCGGAACACAGGCGGTTGGCATACGCCGGCCGCATGCAACCGTAATGGGGACCTTCGGGTAATAGATCGGGGGGTCTGTTGCCTGACCTGTGTGGTCCCGGGCTGTAAGGTCCGTGGAACCTTTTTTTTTTTTTTTTTTTTTTTTTTTTTTTTTTTTTTTTTTTTTTTTTTTTTTTTTTTTTTTTTTTTTATCCTGGGGAAATGCGTTACGCATACCCCCCTCATGGGGGATGAGGAGGGTTATGTGGGGCTCCCGGTCCAAATAGGACCGGTGTACCCACTAAAACCACCAGTTTCTCCGGCGTCGTCTACGTGGAGGGGGACTGGGAAACCGGCAGAGCCTTTACGTCCAGTCCCCCGCCGACGACCGCCTGCTTGCAGCAGGCCCTTCACGCCCCTCCTTGCAGGAAGGGCCGTGGAACGACCGCTGGTGGTGGAGTGCAATGCAGGAGATGGCGCCCCCGCGCCTGTCTCCCGCTATCCACCACCATGAAGGGAGAGAGGGCGACTATGGCCTTCTCCGCCCTCTTTTCCGCCTGTGCGGCGGCGCGAGAGGGTCCTCCTCCCGCGCACGTTCCGCCGCCTCCTTTTGGGACATCACGTCCTCACAAAAGGAGGCGACCGCTGCCCAGGCCTCCTCGCTTCCCAGCATGGAGTTGACCACGCTAGGAAGCGAGAGGTCCGACCCGACTACCGCAGTCAGGCCGCGACGCGGCTCTGACCACGACGCGCACACCTCGAGGGTGTGCTGCGCCGTGTCCTCCGCCGCGCCACATTCGTGGCACGACGGGCTTTCCTCTCTCCCGATCCGGTGCAGGCATGTGCCGAAGCAACCATGCCCGGACAGCACCTGCACCAGATGGAAAGAGAGGAACCCGTGGCGTCGCTCGAGCCAGTCTTGCAAGACTGGCCCAAGCGCGTCCAGCGTTCGGCGACCAAACACGGCAGAGGCGAGGTCCTCCGTCCAGTGGTGGACGATCGCGTCCCTCGCCTCTCGCCGGACGGCCTCCCGCACTTCCAGGGCGGGATGCTCTCCGAGAGCCCTGCGCCCCGCCGTCCACTCATAAACTCTGGCGAGCACCCACGCCTCGAGCTCCCAGGGTGGGGTGCCCGCCAGAGCGCACGCCGCTGCGAAGCCTACCGAGCGGTAGGCCCGCGCCACCCGTTGCGCAATGGCCCTTTGGGGCCTGCGCAACGCCGCGGTGTTCTCCCTCCTTTGGAGGGAGTCCGCCCAGATGGGGGCCCCGTAGAGGGCCATGCTCTTCAGGATGCCGGCATATAATTGCCGGCATCGTGCTTTAGGCCCCCCCAGATTTGGGAGGAGCCAAGACAGCGCGCCCGCGACTTTCAGCAGGCGCGCTGACAGCCCGCTGAAATGCGGGCCGAAGCGCCACCGGCTGTCAAGGATCAGGCCCAGATATTTCATCTGGGCCTTCACCTCGACTCTAACGCCCTCTACGACGATGTGGCCGTCGGTGGGGGTGCGCTGCCGAGGCCCGTGGAAGAACACGGCCTCGGTCTTGTGCAGCGCCACCCGCAATCCAAGCCGGCGGATCCTTCCCGCAACCAAGGATCCGCCAGCCGAGGCCAGGCTCGCCGCCTCCCTGAAGTCTCTCCCCCGGGCAGTGAGGAGAGTGTCATCCGCATAGCAGATGACATTCGTGCCTCGGAGGAGAGCTCCCCGCAGGAGCCAGTCGAAGCCGATGTTCCACAGCAGGGGTCCTAGGACGGACCCCTGTGGAACACCAGACTCCGCACTGTACCGCCTTAGCTGGCCAGCTCTGTCCACGAGGAGGACCTCTCGGTCCTGCAGGTAGCTGGCCAGGAGGCTCCGCAAGTACTCAGGCACTCCATGATAGCGGAGCGCCTCTAGTATTGTCGGGTGGGGGACGGAGTTGAATGCGTTGGCTATGTCGAACGACACAGCCAATACCCCCTCCCTCGCCTCCACCGCCTCCCTCACCTGGCCCTTGAGCCGGGCCAGCGCGTCCACCGTCGAACGCCCTCTTCGGAATCCGAATTGGGCGTCCGACAGGTTCGGCCCCACCTCCAGCAGGTGGCCATTTAGCCGGCTGGCGACAACCCCCTCGAACAGCTTACCGACCTCATCGAGCAGAACGATGGGCCGGTATGCCGAGGGGGAGTCCGCCGGACGTCCCTCCTTTCGGAGGAGGCACAGTTGGCCCTCCTTCCACGGTTTCGGGAATCTCCCAGCGGTGAGGCACGCGCTGAAGAGATCCCGAAACCGTTCTTCCATCTGGGTGATGGCAATCGCCACCACCCGCGCAGGGACGCCGTCCGGCCCTGGAGCCGTCTTCTTGGCGCGGAGACGGAGAGTCACCTCGCCAAGCTCCTCCACCGTGACCAGAGGTACCTCCTCCTCCGGCGGAGCCACTTCCCGCGGGGGGTCCATCGCTGGTGGGGTAAAGTTGGTCCCGGACGGGAACAGGGACCGAACCACCCTATCCAGCAATGCCGGCTCTAAGGACTCCGTTAGCGGGGGACCAGAGGGGCGCAGTTGGTTCCGCGCCGCCTTGTATGGTCTCCCGTACGGATCCCTGTTGAGCCCCTCCAGCATCTCGGCTCGGGCCGCATCATCGGCGGCCCTCATTGCCGTTTTGAGGACCCTCTTTGCCTCTACGTAAGAGGCGTATAAAAGGTCCTCGCCTTCGGGGTCTCGCCGGCTGCGCCGTCGACTCCGCGTGTAGGCCCGCCTTGCCGCTGTGCAGGCGGCCCGGAGCCTCGCCAGCTCCTCCGACCACCAATAGACGGCGCGTCGTGGTGGTGGACGGTGAGACCGAGGCATGCTGGAGTTGCACACCTCGGTCAAGGACTTCCTGAGTTGGGCCGCCGCGGAGTCCACGTCCAGGACTTGGACAGGGGGCGTGAGCCAGTCCTGGACGAACGCCGCCTCCTCAGCCGCCTCACGGTCGAGGCGGGTGAGAGCCCACCGCGGAAACGGAGAGCGACCTGGAGGGGCCGTCCTCCGGGGGCTCTGGGTGGAGACGTCAAACCGCACGTAGCGGTGGTCCGACAGTGTCTCCACCATCTCCACCCGCCAGTTCACGACGCGGGCGGCAAGAACGGGGGTGGCGAACGAGACGTCCACCACTGACCCTCCCCGTTGCCGCACACACGTCTGAACCGTCCCTCTGTTCAGGAGGGACAGACCGGACGAGGCCGCCCAGAGCTCGACGATGGGTCCCCGGACGTTACACGAGGCGGCCGGGTTGCCCCAGGTCACCGATTTGGCGTTCAGGTCGCCCAAAACAGCGACCTGGCGCGGGGCGGCTCTTCCGGCGACCGCGCTGAGAATTTCGAGGAAATCCTCGAAATCCTGCAGCGGGCGGTTTGGAGAGAAATACACGCCCACCAGGGCTATTTCTCCCCACGCGGCGGCCACGTATCCCGGTCCCCTCTCTAAGAGCGAGAGGGGAGGGGAGTCTGTGGAAGACCGCGCAATCAATGCCACCAAGCCGTCCCGATCACCCAGCCAATGGCCAGGGACAGAGTACGGCTCGGCGACTACCGCCACGTCCACCAACCACTCCGCCAGGGCCTGCATGAGCAGGTCCTGGGCGGCTTTACAGTGGTTGATGTTCGCCTGGAGAATGCGATGTTCGACCCTATCCATTAGTCGGACATCGCACCTCCCTCATCGGCCGCCGAGGTCCCTGCTTCAGGGGCGGCGGTCGCAGCGGCAGGCGGGGTCGTCGCCTGTGTTTTGCCCTTCTTTGGGGGAGGGTTGCAGTCCCTCCCCTTCATGACGTGGCCTGCAGGTCGGCCACTGGCTGCGCACACTGCGCAGCGTGGCTTGGTGACCTTGCAGGAGGCGGACTTGTGTCCCGCCTCCCCGCAGCGGTAGCAGGTGTCCGACCTGTCCACCGTGGACGGACAGAGGGCCCGCGTGTGCCCAATTCCGAAGCACTTGAAGCAGCGCAGAGGCTGGTCTTGAAGTGCCCGGACTCCGCAGGAGGTGCCGAAGCCTACAGGAAGCCGCCCCTTGTCGAGGACGGCTTTGGCCGCAGCGACCGGGCACTCGAGGCGGACAGTGCCCATGCCTCCGCGGCCAGGCCTGATGTCTCGGCACTGCACCGCTGCGACGTCGCAGCCCCCCGTTGCTGCGATCGCCGCCACCACCTCCTCTTTGGTGACCGTATCATCGAGATTGGTCACCTCCAAGGCCACAGACTTTACAGGCCTGACCACCTTGGCCGCGTCCGCGATGACCTCTCGCAACTTGGTTGCGAAGAGGTCCGCATTGGCGCCGCCCTGGGCCCCCGCAAACTCGAAAATTCGAGCTCCGGTCTGGGTCTGGCGGCATACAACTGCACCGATCCCGAGTTTTGTGGGATCGGCGTTCGCACGGGCCCGCTTGAGGACGGACCCGTACGTTTCTCCCCGTTCCGCGGCCTCCGCGGTGAGAGTCACCACGACGGCCGCAGTCTTGGGAGGAATCAGAGGTTTCCTCCCACCGGCGGGAGCCCTTTTGGCTGCGGGGGCAGCGGCGGTGGGCTTGGGGGCCGACTTTTTTCCCATCCCTTTTCCCCCTCCCTTGCCGGTCGCCTGCGACGGGCCGGAAGGGGCGGTGGGGGGGACGGCGGCCGCTCTCGCCGTTTTGGCCTTACCCTTTCCCCTCACCACTTCCGTCCAAGGCTGGTTGGACGGAGTGGTGGACGGTAGTTGGGCATCCTCCCCTTGGGAGGGTGGCGCCGGCTTGTTGGGCCTCTTGTCCGCCGCCAATGGCGGACGGAGGTTCTTCTCCGGTAGGAGCCTGTCCTCGATCCCATCGAGACAGGCTCTCGTGAAGGCCCTCTCCTCCATGACAACCTTGCGGATGATGTCCTCAATGTTGGCGAAGGAGAAGGAGGAGGGGGCTTCCGCTGTCGGTCGAGGATCGGCCTGGGCCTGAGCAGGCCGGGCCGTGACTTCGGCCAGCTTCTTGTGAAGCTGGCTGACCTCGGACTGCAGGCGATCGACCTTCACCTGCAGTTGCTGCGTCTCCTCTGTCGTGGTGCGCTTCACCAGCTCGCACACGATGCCGCGCATGCTCGCGGCCCGACACTTTAGGGACTTTTGGACTGTCCCCTTCAAGTCGGAGGACTTGGAGGCGACCTCCGCAATCTCCTTCTCGTCCTCCAGCGCCATGCGCTCCAGCTCAGCCAAGGAGTGGTCCGAATACAGGACGTGGGACGCCCCGTACCCGGACTTGGCCCGCGCAGTGCGCGTCTCCTGCTCCTTAGCAGCGACCTGCTCCTCCAGGTCCTGCTGGAGCTGCGCCCGCCGAGTCTGACTCAGGTGACGCCGCGCTTCAGCCAAACCCACGTCGTGGGTGTCAGCCACGGTGGCCTTCTTTTTGGCCCTCACTGCCCTCTTCTTGGGCACGCTCCTCGTCTGTTCCGAGGAACTTGACCCAGAGCCGTCCTTCAGGAAGGCCCGCTTGCGCGATTCACCTTGGTCGGTGATCGCCTTCGGGCCAGCGCCCGACCGCGTAACGGTTCCGCTGTCGGATTCCGAGTCCGAAGACTCGTCCGAACTGCCGTGAAGGCCGACCGCAGAAGTTGCGAGGCATACCGCGCCTTCCTCGGGTTGGCCCTGAGAAGGGCCTTTTGGTTGGCCCTGAGAAGGGCCTTTTATGAAACGCCCGGAGGCGTCCCGCGCATGCTTTTTAGGCATTCCGCAAAGTTGTAGATGACCGCAAAGAGAGTTTACAACGCACAGTGCTCTTTAGCCGAGCCCAATCTGCCACTCCGTTACGGTGGTCAGAAAGGGTCGTTACCAGGGGACACGACGTGGACGTAAGCACTGTGGGGGGTCCCCCAGGTCCGTGGAACCTAACCTAACCTAACCTAACCTAACCTAACCCAGTACTCACTCTGTATCGCCATTATCAACACGTCGCTCCGCGATAAAATTAGTTAAAAATTATTTACAATTTAATTAGAACAGTGAAAGTGTTGTGAAGTGCTCCAATATACTCCAATTCGTCAGGATTCGCGTTTTCAACAACATTCGACGACGCATCCCTGAGCCACAGCCCTCACAAATTCCCCAAGAAATAACTCAGCAGCGGTAAGCATCACTCGTATGCTACTTACACCAACAAGTAGCTGGTGCCAAGACGAACATTACAGCAAAAGTTCCAAGACGATCCGACATCAGGAACCAAAGTTATTAGCTGCCGAAGTTCTAGTTCCAGTTCCTTCAAATCCGTGGTGAATTAGCTAAAGTAGGTCAAACGTGCCGGCCGTGGCGCGACGCGTGACATACTCGCACGTACATCGAACGTGACTGCCGCGCCTGACGACACCTCCACCGGCTCGAGGACTGCGCCGACCTGAAGAAATCCATCATCACGGAGACAAAAGGCACCACTAGGGATCTCCTGGACCCCTTATCCTAGAACCACCGAGTTTGGACTCGTTTAATCGGGAACAGAGGCCCCCTTTCGTGGCACCTTATCACTTAGCCCCTCCCCCCCCCCCCCCGGCATCTTCCTTCAAACTGAGAAAGTATCCTTGTGACACTTTCACTCCCCCCCCCCCCCCTCCTCTCGGAGGTACTTCACCCCCTCTCTGCCACATCTCCGGAACCCATAGAGATAGACCCCTACTGTTTCGGGTCATTCGAATCGGGAAAAGGAAAGAAATTTTTTGGCTGTGCCAGAATTCACCCCACTCCCCCCCCCAGCACACCCTTTAGTCTTACCCAACCCCTCTTGCCATATCTCCGGACCCAGAAGAGATAGACCCCTACTGTTTGGGTTCATTCTGATCGGGAGAAGACAAGGAACAAATTGGCTCTGATAGAACCTGGAAAAGTCGCAACACCAACACCATAAAGAAATAATTTCAAACCATACCCAAGAAAGAACATCAAGAGTACTCAAATCATCAGCATACCCCGTCGCAGCAAGCGGACAACACCTACGGGAGATCCAGAAGAAAGCATATTAAGGTTTACTATACATAACTATTATTGCAACTTAACTTTTAATTTTTTATTTATTTTTATTCTATACTTATCTTATTGTTAGTTATTTAATCGCATTAGTTAAGATTCAAAATTTGAACGTGCACTTTGTGTCTAGGAAAAACTAGTTTAATTCACAATGTCGACCACATCCAAAACCGTCAAAAAAGTAGTTACCGAGACTGCACTGCCCACCGAGAGGACTACGGTGGCTCGCTCAACGACGTCACAGCGAACAACACGATCGCTTAGGGAAAAGGTCCTCACCAAGGCCATCTCACGCAAGGCAACCGATGAACCAAAATCGGAAGCGCCAGAGAAAGCTGAGGCGGCCTTGATGAGACCCACCGACTCGGATGCCGACCTATCCGAGAACTCGTCCAAGGGAGCTGCCTCAGACAGAGCGCGCCTTGCCGATTCACCGCGGGAAGTGACGTCGCAGAAGCTGGAGGCATCGGGGTCTGTAGAGGAAAGGGTGGCAGCTTGGGCACAGACTGAGATTCCCCCTAGGCCCATTGACTCTGATGACGAATCTGCGTCTTCGTTCCCTGAGTTGGCAGCCCCGGAGACGCCATCAGTGAAAGGCAGACAGAGCTTTATACTCACGTCCTCAAAGCGTAGGGCAGGCGTCGAGATGGATATGGCGAACAAGTTAGCAAACGAAATGCTTCAGAACGGGAAAGAGGCTCTCGAGCAGGCTGGGAACATGAAGAAGGAGTGCAAAACGATTGCTCTGGAAAGTCTGCAGACGATGTACGAAACGGTGCTGGCGATTTCCGACTCCAGGTCTAGACACAAATTTAACCTGGAGAAAGAGAGAACAAGGCACGCTCAAGAACTCGTCAGAGTAGAGCGTGCCCACAACAAGCAACTCGCGGAAATGAAGAAGGACCTGACCGCAAAAGTACATGCAGCCAGTTTAGACATCGAAAGCACTATGAAAGAGTCCAAATCCATCAGGGACTGGCTAAGTTACGAGACAAGGAAACCCCACTCCCATAGCAGAGATGAGCCAGGCAATGGCCAGGCTAGAAAAGACGACAAAAGAGTTGACCGAGAGCGCAAGTTTAGTCACAAGCGACAGACCCAACGAAGCCGGAAGTGTTCTCCTCGCAGAACAAAAAAGGCTGACATGTTGCATGGAAAACATATCGCGACAGCTAGACGCTCTCAGAAGGGATACGACTCAGTTGTCTGAAAACTCATCGCAAGCGCAGACGACCAGCGCAAGAGTAGTGGAGCTCCTGGAGTCTCGTCCGGCCGCCTCGACCAGCACCGATGGCCACACACACCGCCTGGAGCAAGAGGTAGCGGAACTGAAGAAAATCGTGACGGACCTCAGAGATGAGATCCACAACAAACTAAATGACACGACCTCCATCAATACCCCCAATGTAGCGCAGACTACGGAATTGGCCGAGCACCTCCAACCCATCACCGAAAGGCTAGAAGCGGTATCGTCGGAACTAAGGACGATGCGCGAGCAAAGGCAGCGTACACCACCACCAGTGCGCAGCCTCGAAGCCGAGCTTACCCAGGTGGATGAAGTTAAGGCGCGGAAGCCAAAGTCCCAAACATACGCTCAGATTGCTGCAGCAATCCCAACCCCTCGACCGAACCACACCCTGATTGTCTCCTCAGCCGATCCCAATAAGACCGGGGAACACATTATTGAGACGATCAGGCAGGCTCTGGACAACCAACAAACCGGAGCTAGAGTGGACAGGGTTCGGAAGGCAAGGAACCAAAAAGTCGTACTGAGCTGCGGTACAAAGGAGGACCTGGCTCTAGTGAAACATCAAGTGGGCGCAAATAAGGGACTGAAGGTTGAAGTAGCAAGAACAACGAACCCCCTCATCAAGATAAAAGACGTTCTCGCCTACCACAAAGACGAGCAGATCATAGAACATCTCAAAGCCAAAAACAAAGAAATCTTTGAGGGCATAGAGAAGAAAGACGATCTAATCCGAGTGCGGTACCGGAAAAAAGCGAGAAACGCGTTGGAGTGTCACCCCGTGCTAGAGTTGTCTCCAGTTCTGTACAAGAGATTCATAGAGGCAGGGATGGTCTATATTGGGATTCAAAGGAGACCGGTTGAAGACCAATCCCCCTTGGTGCAATGCGCCAGATGCCTGGGATATGGGCATACAAAAGCGGTCTGTCGGGAGGATGCGGACCTCTGCAGCTACTGTGGAGGAGCGCACTCCTGGGAGAAATGCCATCGCAGGCAAGAGGGCACCGCCCCCAGCTGCAAAAACTGCATTAGAGCCCAAAACACCTCCACATCCCAGGCACATCCAGCCTACAGTACAGATTGTCCAGAGAGGCAAAAGTGGGACGCTATAGCGCGGTCCCGAATAAGCTACTGCTAAGGGCGACCCAATCTCTTCAAGCTCATCCCCTCAAAGTACCAGTCCCGGAAGCAGGTTGCAGATCATCCAAGCAAACCTGCAGCGCTCCAAACTAGCGACGGAAGAACTGATCCAAGTCGCAAAGGGAAAAGGTATCTCAATTGCACTCGTACAAGAACCCTACGTGGGTCGAAGCGGCAGTATGAGTCACTACCCTGGCACGCAAATCATCCAGTGCACCCTAAACCGTGTAAAACCAGTTAAAGCGGCAATCATCGTATTCGGGGACCAACTGCAGGTAATTCACGACCCGCAGATGGTGACCGAAACAGAAGCTGCAGTGGTTTTGGTAGCGGGGACCCTAAAAATCGGAGTGCTATCGGTATACTTTGAGGGAGACCAAGACATTGAGCCATATCTCGGCAGAACGCAAGCAGCGTGCAATAAAATATCAACAAACAACATCTTGGTAGGGGGGGATGTAAATGCGTGGAGTCACTGGTGGGGCAGCAGCTCTGAAGACCAGAGGGGTGCAGCGTACAACGCCTTTCTTAACCAAATGGATTTCCACGTTCTCAATGTCGGGGATACCCCCACATTCGAAGTCCACAGGGGTGAGAGGCTGTGCACGAGCATAGTCGACGTCACTGCGTGTAGTCAATCTCTGCTAGGGAAAGTGGAGAACTGGAAGGTGGACCGAAGTCTCATAACATCAGACCACAATGCCATCACTTTTGCCTTACGACTCGATGGTAAACTAGAGTCGCTAAAACCTACTACGACTCGAAGGTACAACACAAAGAAGGCAAACTGGCCAGATTTCGCTTCACATTTCAGAAACTTTCTCGTCGAAAGAGACATCACACCGGAGACTATCGATGCAATAAGCACTCCCAATGAACTGGACGCCATGGTGGAGGCATACACAAGCGCCATGCAGGATGCTAGCGACAAAGCCATCCCGAAAATTGGAAATCGCAAAATGGATGCTAAACCACCCTGGTGGTCACAAGCACTTGACCAGCTCAAGAAGGAAGTCTTACGCAAAAAACGAAGAGTACGAAACGCGGCCCCACACAGAAGACCGGCAGTAATCGAGGACTACGTTGCAGCAAAAGAAACCTACGCAGCCAAAGCGAGTGAAGCCCAAACTGAGAGCTGGAAAGAGTTCTGCTCGACGCAGGAAAGGGAAAGTATGTGGGACGGAATATACAGGGTCATAAGGAAAACTGCAAGAAGGCAGGAAGACATGCTTCTCCGGAACTCGCAAGGGGAAACCCTGAGCCCAGAGAAGTCATCCGAACTTCTGGCCAGCACCTTCTATCCCGACGACACTATAGCGACCGACAACACCTATCATACTTACCTTCGAAACCAAATAGACAAAAACACTGAGGAAATACAAGAGCTATCGGAAGACGATCCGCCATTCACGGAAGCCGAACTGGAAATGGTGCTGAAAGCACTAAATCCAAAAAAGGCACCGGGACCAGACGGACTTACAGCCGACATATGCACAGTGGCTATCCGAAGCGAGTTAGGGGTCTTTATGAAGCTTGCGAACAAATGTTTGCACTTGTCATACTTCCCTAAACCGTGGAAGGTAGCCCACGTTATTATCCTTAGGAAACCGGGTAAAGAAGACTACACTCAACCCAAATCCTACAGACCGATAGGATTATTGTCTATTCTTGGAAAAATCGTCGAAAAACTCAAAGTGTGCAGACTTCAATGGCACATCCAACCCACTCTCAGCAAAAGACAATACGGCTTCACGCCGCAGCGTAGCACCGAGGACGCTCTCTATGACCTCATAAAACACGTGAAATCCAACCTAGAAGACAAAAAGATAGTGTTGATGATCTCGTTAGACATAGAGGGCGCTTTCGATAACGCATGGTGGCCGGCGCTCAAACAACAACTAGTGGAGAGAAAATGTCCCAAAAACCTCTACGCAATGGTATGCTCATACCTTCAAGACCGCCAGATCATAGTCAACTATGCCAGAGCAACAAGTCAAAGGGAAACCACGAAGGGCTGTGTTCAAGGTTCAATCGGAGGACCGACCTTCTGGAATACCATCCTAGACCCACTGCTACACAAACTGGAGGATGAAGGAGCATACTGTCAAGCGTTTGCAGATGATGTGGTGCTGGTGTTCACCGGTCACACGATTAGCTGGATAGAAGAGACAGCCAACTCGACACTCGACACAGTGGTAGAATGGGGAGTACAAAACAAGCTAAACTTTGCGGCACATAAAACCAGTGCAATGGTGTTAACCAAAAAGCTTAAGTACGATTCACCACAGCTCACCATGTCGGGAAGTAGGCTCAATCTCGTAACAGAGATGAAACTTCTAGGTCTGATCATTGATCGAAATCTCACCTTCAAAACGCATGTAATCGCAAACTGCAAAAAAGCGGCGGACATTTACAAACAACTAGCCTGTGCGGCCAAGGTGACGTGGGGTCTGAACAGCGAGATAACCCGCACCATATACGTCGCGGTCATCGAGCCGATCATCATGTATGCCGCTAGTGCGTGGTCCCATGCGACAGAGTTCCAAATGATCCGAGATCAGCTGGATTCACTGCAACGAGGCTTTGCACAAAAGATCTGCAAGGCATACCGCACGGTCTCCCTCACGTCAGCGCTAATCCTCTCAGGCCTTCTGCCATTAGATCTAAGAATAAAAGAAGCAGCCAGTCTATACTCTCTCAAGAAAGGCATCTCCACAGACTACATTCCACCGGGCAGACGACTGGAGCAAAAGCTGAGTGTTGCAAGCCAACCACACCCTTCCCAACTCATAACAACAGAGTATGAACTCCTGGAAAACATGAGCCCCGAAACTCTAGAATCCCACAAAATAACCGGACCACAAATCTACACGGATGGTAGCAAAATAGAGGGCAAAGTCGGAGCAGCTCTCACGTGGTGGGAAGAAGGACAGGAGCACAACTACTCAACCTTCAGTCTACATTCAGCGTGTACTGTGTTTCAATCCGAACTGTATGCACTCCATAGGGCGGTTGACCTGGTAAAGGCCTAGTAGCAATTTGTGTTGGCCAACGGTTGCCAACGGTTGGGATCACGTTGGGAAGTGGTAGTGACATTGCCTACAGCGAGCCAACGAACAGCCAACTCAAATTTTATTACGACAATTTCTAAACAATCTCCCAACATTGGCCCAACTACTGATAATAGTTGTTTTAACAACCGTAAATACATACGACTATCCAATGATGGCCCAACATATGTTTTTGGTTCGGTTGCCGACGAAATTTCTATACAGTAAGCCAACGCTGGCCCAACTGTAATAAATCAACTGTATTCCCAACCAAAATCATCCACAATTCCCCTACAAATGCCCTACCGAGGTATTCGGTTGGAATACCTACACAAAATCCTTACTTTGAGCCAACCAAGTGCCAACGGTAGTTTTCTGATAAAATCCCAACTGAAAACAATCACGATTCTCCTACAAATGCCCTACCGAGGTATTCGGTTGGAATACTAACACAAATTCTTTACTATGAGCCAACCAAGTGCCAACGGTAGTTTTCTGATAAAACCCCAACCGAAAACAATCACGATTTCCCTACAAATGCCCTACCGAGATATTCAGTTGGAATACTAACACAAATTCTTTACTATGAGCCAACCAAGTGCCAACCGTAGTTTTCTGATAAAATCCCAACTGAAAACAATCACGATTCCCCTACAAATGCCCTACCGAGAAATTCAGTTGGAATACTAACACAAATTCTTTACTATGAGCCAACCAAGTGCCAACGGTAGTTTTCTGATAAAATCCCAACCGAAAACAATCACGATTCCCCTACAAATGCCCTACCGAGGTATTCGGTTGGAATACTAACACAAATTCTTTACTATGAGCCAACCAAGTGCCAACGGTAGTTTTCTGATAAAATCCCAACTGAAAACAATCACGATTCCCCTACAAATGCCCTACCGAGGTATTCGGTTGGAATAATAACACAAAATCCTTACTATGAGCCAACCAAGTACCAGCTGTAGTTTTCTGATAAAACCCCAACCGAAAACAATCACGATTCCCCTACAAATGCCCTACCGAGATATTCAGTTGGAATACTAACACAAATTCTTTACTATGAGCCAACCAAGTGCCAACGGTAGTTTTCTGATAAAATCCCAACTGAAAACAATCACGATTCCCCTACAAATGCCCTACCGAGAAATTCAGTTGGAATACTAACACAAATTCTTTACTATGAGCCAACCAAGTGCCAACGGTAGTTTTCTGATAAAATCCCAACTGAAAACAATCACGATTCCCCTACAAATGCCCTACCGAGGTATTCGGTTGGAATAATAACACAAAATCCTTACTATGAGCCAACCAAGTACCAGCTGTAGTTTTCTGATAAAACCCCAACCGAAAACAATCACGATTCCCCTACAAATGCCCTACCGAGATATTCAGTTGGAATACTAACACAAATTCTTTACTATGAGCCAACCAAGTGCCAACGGTAGTTTTCTGATAAAATCCCAACTGAAAACAATCACGATTCCCCTACAAATGCCCTACCGAGAAATTCAGTTGGAATACTAACACAAATTCTTTACTATGAGCCAACCAAGTGCCAACGGTAGTTTTCTGATAAAATCCCAACTGAAAACAATCACGATTCCCCTACAAATGCCCTACCGAGGTATTCGGTTGGAATAATAACACAAAATCCTTACTATGAGCCAACCAAGTACCAGCTGTAGTTTTCTGGTAAAATCCCAATCGAAAACAATCACGATTCCCTACAAATTCCCTAGAAATACCGTCCTACCTACTACGTTTTGATTTTGAACAACAGAAATGCCTTACCGAGGTGGTAGGTACCTACCTACCTATATTCGGTTGAAATACTAACAGAAGATCTTTACTATGAACCAACCAGGTAGGTAGGTACATATACATACATAAACTAGGTAGGAATGTTTGTTCGAGCATAACTTTACCACCGCCGATTTGTACCTATCTCAATAAATTTATTATTTCGGACTAAGTTTACAACTAGGTAGGTAGGTATGTAGTCAGAACTAAAATTTATCGAATTGAATTGAATTGTTGCCTAAAGATGGCCTAGATTGTTTGACCGTATTGTGGTAAATAGTGATAGATAGTTAGGTACCTACCCATGTATACGGTAGGTAGAACTCGCGGCGATCATCGAACGAGCGGCCGCGCCGCGCCGGCAAGGGCTGCGCGGCGCGGCGGCGCCGTTGAAATAAAGGAATATCAGTCGTAAACTAATTAAAATAAGATCGAAAATAATTTGTTCCAGAAAAATCACGCCTTGTCTCGACGCACCGACCTTACCTACCTAGGTAGGTATAATAATGAACATGAACAGGTCCAATAGGTAGGTAGATATTTACCTATTCAATCCATCTCTGGATTTGATTTACTTTACTAGTAGTAGGTACCTGTAGGTAGGTAGGTATACCTCTTAATTTTATTATAAGTAAAGGGTACCTAGGTACCTGTACTTATTACATATAGACATGGGACATTATATGGGTGGGCTAAACATGATTAAGAAAATGCCACCTACCTACCTAACCTACCTAGGTACCTACATTTTTTTACAAGCTACCTAGGTATGTCTTTATGTAGGCACCTGTCTAGGTACAATAATTCCAACCGAAAACAATCACGATTCCCTTACAAATTATGCCCTACCAGTCATTCGCTCGCTCGGTCAACTAGGTAAGTAGGTAGGTACCTAGACAGGTAAGTACAGGTACGTCGATGAAATGCAGAGCTATTTACGACCACGATATCAATCCTTGGCTAATCTAACTCACAATCTTACCAGCAAACCTTTGATAGGTATAGTTACTTATACTATAACTTGTCGACCTACCTTTACCTATCTAATTTCATGAAGATTTCATTCAATCTTCAGCTCGAAAGTTTTGCTCAAAAAAAACATTCTTACACACAAACTAGGTAGGTATGTTTGTTCGAACATAACTTTACGAGCGCCGCCGATTTATAGGTACCTACCTACCTATCTCAATTGATTTCAGACTAAGTTACAACTATGATGTTACCTAGTCTGAACTATAATTTATCTATAATACTATAATTTGCCTAGATGGCCTAGATTTCTTGAACGTATTGTACGTAAATAGTGAAGATTAGCTGATACCCGCGACTTCTTAGGTACGCGTGCAAAACTTTCCACTAAAATATCTGTCAACCAACATACGATGTAGGTACCTAGGTAGGTACCTCGTGTCAAAGGCTGCTTTTGGTTTAGGGAGGTGAAGCTGTACCTATCTAAGAATCCACGTCTTTAATTTCAATAAAATATAGGTAGCCTACCTATGTTTCAATCCCAAAATAGGGCTTCTGAATGGTATAAGTTTCATTGAAATTGGTCCAGTAGTTTAGGTGTAATTTGCGAACAAACAAACAAACAAACTCGATTTTCGAAAATTCTCTAACCTCTACAATAAGAATCGATTTTTCTTAATTCAAAATTAATCGATTACTCGAACTTTAATTAAAAGAATTATTAACATCGATGTTTTTTTTTCGATTCGATACATCAGAACCGTACATCGATGTCATTCGATGTATCGGGTGAAAACATCGATACTTTGTAAGCATCGAGTACTTTTTTAAGGTTTCGTACCCAAAGGGTAAAAAACGGAATACTATGATATAGCTGTCCTTTGTGTCCGCTGTGATTTGCATGATTTTCGGTTTAACTTGAATGAGTATTAATATAGAAGACGTTTTAGTTTTAAGAAATAACAACTGTGTGAATCCGATTCATATACCTACGGTGGAAAATGGGGGTGATGGTGATCTAGAAGCTCGCCGGCCGACAAGACATAAACAGTTTTTTTTGTCACTGACTCGTGTGCAGTGCTGCCAACATAATTTTTAGTATACGATGGCCGCAACGACATTATATTGTCAGTGCACTATTGAATAACAAAACTTTTCTTTTTGAAATAAACAAATAGGAAAAAAAATTTTAGGGGGCAAACTTGAGTTTTTATGAAATTAATTGGTTATAATCGATTCGATGTTTTTCTCCTAAAAATTGAAAAAACATCAATACATCGAGTATATCGAAAGCATTTCAAAACATCGGATCGATTCGATGTATCGCATTGTAAATATCGATGTTTTCGATGCATCGATGTATATCGAATATCCCTACTCTAGAGACGACGCTCTTTTCTATAGGTCAGGTTTTCCGTTTCGCCATTTTGTGCAGCAGCCGCCAGCCAGTCTACAGCGAATATTGAAATAATTCTCCAAAACGTGAGTGCCTTCTCAATTCTAGATAGAAAATTTTGTGACCTGAGTTTTCTTTGTGGTATGAATACATACCTACGTACGTGTAGCCGATCAATGCTTGCATTTTGCTAAACACAGCATCGATCGGTTGTGATATAATTTATCCAATATTTTTTGTAGGTATGCCAGAACAGAACGACAAGCCACGGTAATGTACAGTGTGGTAGAATTTACCGAAGACGAGGGTATTAGTGTAATAAGGGATGAATGGATTACTCCTCGAAAAACACATTGCATGTGGCCACCGAAGACAACAAAATTTAATAGGTGCCTTAGTGGTTCAATTGTGCCTGATACAACATGGAATTTGTTCGGTATTAGGCGTGTATTTTATACAACAGGTACCTACCTACATAAACTTAGTAAACCTGTTGCAATATTACAACTTGAGGTAATAAATTACCCTATAGGTAATAAGTAGCTACTTTGACTCTTTACAATAATTTCAGATGACCTGGGCAAAGCTTTTGCTAAAGCAAAACAGGCTGAATATGACTCTGAGGTGAATAGTGACGGTAACCTTATATCCAAAGTGAGGAGGCGTTACAAAACAAAAAAAATATATGACAGTGATACCACCAGTCACTCAGACGAAGAGACTGAATTACAGTACCCAAAACCACCTGAAGGGCCGGATCACCTGGGTGCTACCGATGCTGACTGTAAGTACCTAATAGTGCCATCATGCCTGAATAAGTAAATCTGTCGTATCCGTCTATCTGTCACAAACCGTATTATCTCAGAAACTATTAAAACTACTGACTTGAAATTTGGAATAGTTATAGATCTTATTTGTCAGCATGTATAGAGAGAGAGAAACGTCTCTTTTTAATTTTCATCATCAAAATTGTATAAATACAGGGGGTAATAATTACATTACTAAAATAAAATATTCATTGACATTTGTTAATTCTAGATGATCAATCAGAAATAAGCCAGAGACCTAGAGGCAAGCACCTAGCTGTTGTAGCAGCGAACTCTCGGTCTAATGTATCTTCTACTTCTGGGTCGAGGTCAACACCGAGCAATAGTTTTTCTTCCATTGATGTACCATGTATCAGAGGGCCTGATCACCTGGGTGCTACCAATTCTGACTGTAAGTCACCAGTGCCATCATGTCTGAATAAGTAAATCTGTCGTTAACCCTAACGACAGATTTACTTTTTCAGACATGATGGCATCATCCGAAGGTCATCATGGTATGACTTTGTCTATCCATGAGCCTGAAACTAACAGCCAAATGACAGCAGCCAAATCCAATAATCCAGGGCCGAACTAAGGATAAATCAATAAATTCTAAATTTTTATTTCTGACGCTATGTGTTTAATATTATGTTGAGTCTATGAAAACCTAATTAAAATTTTATTTTAAGGTACACTGGATTTGACTCTCACACCAATTCAAGATGAATTGACTGTACATAAATCACATGCTTTAGGTAAGAATAAGTAAACTAAAAACTTGTAGATTCTGATTGGTCTAATAGTATAGTGGGTGGTAACAGGGTGTTCTTTTAGAGAGAGAGGCCTAACTCTCACTTGAAATTTTTTATATTTTTTTTTGCTACACATTTTTTTACAAAAGTAGGTATTTTTAAAATTATTAGTTTATTAGTTCTTAATTTTTTTTTCTATTTTAGATGTGATTGCAAAGCACTTGGCTCGTATTGAAAGTGACATAAAAGATCTGCAAATATCCCAGCATGAAATATTGCAAAGACTTCGATCTTCTGGGCCTGTCACTGCAATTGAACTGTCTCTTCCAGAAGGGATAACATTACCATGTGATAATCATGAAGCTCTAAATAAAATCGAAATATATATTGACAAAAATGGGAAACATTTGGTTGATTACTATTTATTGTCAGCCTAAAATTTTACAATTATGTAACTTGGATCTGAATTAAAATTGTTTTCTGTTATACAGGGTGTCCCACGGCCATGCCACATGGAGAGAAAATATGTTAAATAATGTAGATAGAAAAATTTACTGAAAGAAGACTTTATTTTGATTTTAAAAACAATTTAAACTGTATTCTTATTCAAAATTATTAGAATGCAGTTTATATTGTTTTTAAAATTAAAATAAAGTCTTCTTTCAGTAAATTTTTCTATATACATTATTTAACATACTTTCCCTCCATGTGGCATGGCCGTGGGACATCCTGTAGCTTTCTACAGGATGTCTCACGGCCATGCCACGCTCTTTAGCGTGCATTACATGTGACCATAACAATGTATACTTATTCTAGTATATAATCTTTTAGTGTGCGTAATGACGCATTGTTATATGAAACAAGAAATTAATTATTAAAATAATAAAATTATGCTGTAAAAGGTTAAATAATTATGTGACAATACTTACTAACGTGCATACATGTGCGCTCTAAATAATTAATTAATATTATGTGTACCTACTTAAAAATTCTTTCTGTATTTTCTCTATATAGAAGAAGTTACTATTTTATGAATAATAAATATAAAATTAAATATATTTAATGTATTTTATTTTAGTGTTTCAGATTCAATCCTTTTCTACGTTGGCTTCACGTCGGGTTTCACACGGAGAGACCATACCGAAGAAGGGATATCTACGGTGGCTTTACGTTTGTTTTCCTATCAGAAGTCCTACAGTAGAATGAATACGTTGGCTTATGTTGTTCTCCTTATGGAAGCCCTACCTATGTAAGAATACCATTATCTACGGTGGCTTTACGTCGTTTTTCTTACGGAGGCCCTACCAAAGAATGGATATCTACGTTGCAGGTAGATATCTATTCTTTAGTAGGTCCTCCGTACGGAAAACGACGTAAAGCCAACGTAGATAATGGTATTCTTACTTAGGTAGGGCCTCCATAAGGAGAAAAACATAAAGCCAACGTATTCATTCTACTGTTGGGCCTCCGATAAGAAAACAAACGTAAGGCCAACGTATTCATTCTTTGGTAGGGCCTTCGTCAGGAAAATAACGTAAAGCCAACGTATTCTTTCTTAGGTAGGGCCTACGTAAGAAAACAACGTAGATATATGGTATTCTTTGTTAGGTAGGGCCTACGTTAGGTAAACAACGTAGCGCCAACGTAGATATATAGTATTCTTTATTAGGTAGGGCCAACGTAGAATTCTTTAGTAGGGCCTCTGTGAGTAATCTCTACGCTTAACCGACGATAGAATGTTTTGTTAGTAAATGGTTAGGTTTGTCATCCCTAAAAGTAGTTGGCCCGACAGTAGGGCCCAACGGAGAGCCTACGTGGATTTACTGTATTATCTTTGGTTGGCCTTTTGTTGGTTAATACTAGTTGGCCCCACAAGTCGGCCCAACGTTAATTCTACCGTTGGTCCTACAATTTTTAGGGATGACAAACCTAACCGTTGGCCAACCACTTTAGGGACTGAGGCCCAACGGTTTGCCTACAAAAAATGCTACTAGGGGGACAGCAACAAAAAGCTAGTCAATATTCTCAGCGACTCACGATCTTCGCTCGAGCTACTGGGGAACCCTAAAACCACCCATCCACTAACCAGTGAGATCAAGGAAAGCATCAAGAAAATCAGATCGGAGGGAAGAGAAGTACGGCTGTTCTGGCTCAGAGCGCATGTGGGAACTACCGGAAATGAGAGAGCAGACGAACTTGCGAAAAAAGCGGCCTTAGAGTCAACGTGTAGCCCAGACTACGGTGAAGTCCCAGTGTCCTACGTGAAGAAAAAGATCAGAGAGGAAACAGTACGTGTATGGCAAGACCGTTACACTTCCTCCAGCACAGGGTCAGTCACGAAAATTTTCTTCCCAGATGCGGCCGAAGCGTACCGCACAGTGAGGAAAACAAAACTGACACCCCGACATGTGCAAGCCTTCACAGGACACGGCGGCATGGCGGAGTACTTGTACCGGTTCAGGTTAAAAATCAGTCCCGAGTGCGAGTGCGACCCCGACACCAGTGAGTCAACTTGGCACATAATACTAGAGTGCCCTCGTTTTGAGGCAGCCCGAATGGAACTGGAATTTCAGCTCAACACCGCGCTAGAAAAGTCTGTTCTAAGTAGGGTAGTTTCAAACGACGGCATGAGACCGCATTTCTTAAAGTTCGTGGAGAACTGCATTCTAATAGCAGCCAAAAGGAACTCAACACTCACTACAAATATAGAATCAGTCCCAATAACCCAAACACAACCAACACAATCCTCCTTAGCCCCAACGCAAACACAAAGTCAAACCACCCCGATGCAATATCACCTGCTCGAAAACGGAGAAATAGGAACACCAGGCATAACCATAAAAGGCGTCGCAACATTCATGGACGACAGTACAGAGAGGCTTGGCATATGCTTCTGCAACGCCAGGCGACGAAATACTGTCACCATCTCCCCCGGCCTCGCCCTTCTTCTGAAGGGAAGCAACTTTAGAGCAACAATGCGCAAAAAGATCTTTGAAGCATTGGCCGAAGTTACCATAGCGGATCACCGCTGTCGTATAGTGCGAATAAAAAACAAAGTCATAGCACTATTCGTAACCGGCGACGATGCTACAGAATTCGCCCAGGCGTGCTCGTTGCTTTCCACTTTCGGGAGAGAGGAAGACGGCCAAAGTAATCCACCAAGGAAAATCAGCGTGGACGCTATGGTAGTCGCCTTCGAAAAAGCTGAAGCAAGAGACTACATGGGAGTCGTGCGGGCCTCCAAAAATCATAGGTTAGTGGTATACGAGGACAGAGGTCAAAATCTCAGTCACCTGAGACCGTACCGACCTGATATCGAAGCCGCAACGCAACCTATTGACAGCTGGGGCCATCCCATAGGAAATCCAGAAGACCTGAGTGGATCCGAACGTCTCCAACACAAAACAGCAGAGGCCAAACAAGAACATCTAAAGCAAAAGCGTGAAAAACAGCCCAGAGACGTCTTGAAGACGGTAGCTGGGGTGCTTTCTAGTGCATTGCACAATGTCGTGTCGAGGCCAACAAAAGGAAAAGTCGAGAAAAGTCGAGCATCGGAGAGGAAACCCACGGATGTAACACGCAAAAAAAGTGAAAAAACCATCACCTCAATCCGAACAAAAGCAGAAAAGGGTTTGGTAGAGCCAGCGAAACTCGTTGAACCGGAGAGCGTAGCGGACCATCTGTCAAATGCATTCCTTGAGTACCAAGCTGTTCTAAGAGCCACACTTGTTGTTAAAAAGGAAACCTGCAAATCCATTTTGCAGACCTTCATCAAGGGCAACGAAAGACAGCTGGAGATGGAACTCGAAGAATCAGACGCCGCGGTGTACGACAACAACACATCTCGGGTACTGCGAGGGAACGTGGCAGGGCAGTATATGGCGGCGTACAACCTCACCAGTGGGTTTGTGCCGCTCGACGAAGAAAAGACACGGCAAGTCGAAAGACTTGTCTTTAAAACCCCCCAAAACGACCCCATCGTGGTAGTTGCTAAGTGTACGAAGGTAATGCTGGAAGAAAGGATCCTGGAAATGGCAGAAAGCCTGTCCGGGAGAATTGGTACCAGCGGCGCCTTCAAGCACCAAGCGACTCCAAAGATAACCTGGATCAACGGAGTTCCGGGTTGTGGAAAAACCACGTGGGTAATCAACAACATCAAAAGTGACGAGGATATAGTAACAACAGCAACCACAGAAGCGTTACGTGACATGAGGGAAAAGTTGACCCCCAAGATGGGTACAGCCGTAAACACCAGAGTGCGGACCATGGCCTCGTTGTTGGTAAACGGACAGAAGGGAGACGGAGTCTGTAACCGGGTGATCATAGACGAGGCCCTGATGAGTCACTTCGGGGCAGTAGTGATGGCAGCCAAACTAACAGGAGCCGCAGAAGTCCTACTCCTCGGAGACTATAACCAACTACCCTACATAGACCGTGACAACCTCTTTGCCATGAAATACACCCGACCCAACCTGGCTACCAAAATCACACAGGAGCTGCTCTGCACGCGTAGAAACCCCCTGGACGTAGCGTATGTGCTGAACGAAATCTACAGCGGCATATTCTCAGCAGTGCCAAGAGTGAGATCCTTAAGCCTAGAGACCTACGACGAGTCACGGATCCCGAAGAAATCGAACACCCTCTATCTTGTTCACACCCAGACCGAGAAGCTAATGTTGATCGATCTGGGCTTTGGCAAAGTGGAAGGTTCGCAGGTCCATACCATCCATGAGGCTCAGGGGCTCACCTTCAAGAGTGTCATAATCGTCAGGACTGCCAAAAAGAAGACACAACTACACAGTAGTGTCTCTCACGCAGTCGTGGCGATCACAAGACACACACACAGCTGTGTGTACTACACAGCTGGCTGTGAGGATGACGCAACGGCTAGGTTCATACAAAGGGCATTGTCAGCAACGTCAAGCCAAATAAAGGACTATAACATCAACATGGCGATCCGCAGTCGCAACCTAGTGGTCGCGGACAGTTTGCTGGAAGTCGGAGAAGGCGAAGTACCGGGTCAATAGATCGGGAATAGTGCAGTCTCTACTTAAAGTACCGTGTAACTGTCCCGACAGCTCTGACACAAAATAAACTGACGAAAGATAATGTAAAAATAAGTTTTATAACAAATCTGTCTAATAAATAAGCATGTAACTAGATAAAGAAACTAACAAAAAAAAAAAAAAAAAAAAAAAAAAAAATTAACAAACAAAAAAATAACATGAAAAAAAGAAAAAAAAAAAAAAAATATGACAAGAAAAAAAAAATATGACAAGGAAAAAAAAAAAAAAAAAAAAAAAAAAAAAAATATTATATATAATATAATTAAGTTTATTATATCGCATGTTTAGAATATAGTAGAAAAGGTTAAGTAAGCAATATTAGGTATAGAACATTTAAGAACAATTTGTAATTATAATAAGCTTTCATAATTGTAACAAACATTTTGAGTACTCCAAAACGGAGCAATAGACGTGATAATTTAAATTATTTAAGTGACAAAAATTATGTAAAACTAAAAAAGGGTATGGGCGCTTATGCCTATAGAAACTTGTAATATATTAAAAAAAAAAAAAAAAAAAAAAAAAAAAAAAAAAAAAAACCTAACCTAACCTAACCTAACCTAACCTAACCTAACCTAACCTAACCTAACCTAACCTAACCTAACCTAACCTAACCTAACCGGTGGACCCCCCAAGGACGAAAAAGGTGCTTTCACAGGGAAGTAGAGTGGGTGTGAAAGTACCAATTGAGGCCGTGAGGAGTCCACCGACGCAGCCCAAATACACCAGCCGGCTTGCGGAAGCGAAGGCCTGTCTTACGAAAGCAAAGGTTAATATGGGGAACTCGAGGAGCATAAAAACGGAGATTAAAACGGAGGTGCTTCACGCCATCGAGCGCCTGTACCAACTGGTGAAGGAAGCGGAGAGTGAAGGGGAACAAGGAGAGAAGAAAGCGAAGGAACCTGTGAAAGAAAAAGAGCCGGAGATAGAAGACAAGCAAGAGAAGGAGGTGAGTAAGGAAGAAAGAAAGCTTGTTAAAAAATTGGAAGAGCATGCAAGGCTTATAAGCGAGAACAGTGAAAGGATGGAGAGGTTACAAGAAAAGATGGAACAACAGCAGGAAAGAATAGAAAAGCAAACGTACGCGAGTGTCGCAGCAGCGCAGCCCGGGAGGCTGCTCCCGCAGCAGAGCGCGCTCTACTCGGTCGTTGTCACATCGAAGGATGAGCAGGATAAAGGAGATGAAGTAATGCAAAAGATTAGAGAAACGATAAACGCAAAGGAAGGAGGTATAGAAATAGAAAGGATCCGGAAAGCTAAAGACAGGAAAGTGATTGTGGGGTGCCGAACCGAAGAAGAAAGGCAACAGGTTAAGGAGAGGCTTAAGAAAGCAGAAGATTATTTGAATGTGGAAGAAGTTAAAAATAAGAACCCTTTAGTAATATTAAAAAACGTTTTTAGTTATAACAGTGACAGTGACATTTTAGAATGTTTTTGGAAACAGAACGCAAAATTATTGAAAGATGTAGATAGAAACGAAAACAAAATAGAAATAGTGTATAAAAAGAAAACGAATAATAACCAAACGCATCACGTCGTCATGAGGGTGTCTCCCGCGGTTTGGCAGCGTCTGGTCCATGCAGGAATCGTCGTCATAGACCTCCAGCGAGTAAAAGTGGCTGACCAGTCACCACTTGTACAATGCTCGCTGTGTCTTGGCTACGGCCATGGGCGACGGTTCTGCTTGGAGACCACCGTGAAATGCAGCCACTGCGGGGGGCCCCACATGAGGACGGAATGCGCGGGCTGGCTCGCTAGTGCGACCCCTTCCTGCTGCAACTGCGTGCACGCCAAGGCTGAAAAGGTGGACCACAGTGCCTTCAGCCCGGAGTGCCCGATCAGGAGGAAGTGGGACGCACTAGCGAGATCAACCATAGCGTACCACTGCTGAGGTGGCCCCAGACCAAAGCCGAGAAGCTCCAATAGTAATCGCTATCCAAGTAAACGCCTTGGACCATGTTGATCATGGTTCAGCGTTTACCCCTGAAAGGCAAAGAAGAATGCTTTCGGCAAATAATAAAAAAGTCTTGGGTGAGCAAAAACCAGCAAAAGCCACAATCTGTAAATTCGTAAGTAAGGTAAAATATTGTCAAAATTTAACTAGTTAAATAAGCCTTGTTGGCGTTTATATAGTACAGTATATAAAACACAACCAGCAATGACTTTAAAATGGAATTTGGTACCTTTTAGAATATTAGAACAAAAATAAAACAGCAAATACAAAACATATAGTAGCAGATATATTATATAAAACCCTAGGATGTATAAAAAGAAAATGATAAAAATTAAAAAAGATAGTGATTCCAAGTGGAAACAACTTTTATTAACAAATTATAGCCGTAAACCAGAAATAAACATTATAAAACAAAACGTAAAATAAAATGGATTTAATTAGAGACACAAACAAGATTGAAATAAGATGTACTGTAAAAAATTAAAATTAAAATCGAAATTAATATAGCAAAATTTTGGCGAATCTTTAAAAAATTTAAAATAAAAATAAATTTGCAACTTTTTCTTTTTTTTTGGATAAATAAACACGTAAACAACTAAAAACTTTTTAAATAACTTCTCGGACCAACATGTCTGAGGGACACTTAGAAAAAAATAAAAATAAAAAAAAAAACCTAACCTAACCTAACCTAACTGCACTACAAAAAAAACCTATTCTAACCTAACCTAATGGTGCATAATATTAACTAAACTAACCTAATGGTACATAATATTAAAAAGTTTTAGGATTCCAGGTGGAAAACGTACGATTACGTAATTACGAAAACGCAATATCGAAGTTATATTATATTAAACGTAGAAACGCAAAGTAAAAATTAAAAATCATAATATAGTAAAATTCGGCAAAATTAGGTATTTTCAAAATTGGTAATATAAATACGTAGTAAATTTTTTTTTAAAGTAACTGGTCAAAAACGTAAACCAAATGAAATAAAAAAGTCTCGAACTACCATTTCTGGGACACTTTAAAAAAAAAAAAAAAAAACCTAGCCTAACCTAACAAAAAAAACCTAACCTAACCTAAAAAAAACATAACCTATTCATTAGATTACGGTTAAACTAATGGTACATAATATTAATAAACAAATAAAGTTACAGGGACCACAAAAAAACTAACTTATGCTAATATAATGTAATATAATGTAATCTTTTAATATAATGTAATGTTTTACTTTTTAATTTAAATTATTTGAATTTTTTGATTTTAATACTTTATGGCTATTTATTGGAATTTTCTTATGTTTGGCATAATTAAAAGAATAATAAAAAGTATAAATTTTATTATTTTATCAAAAAAAAAACGCATACCGGTAAACTAAAGATAGATTTATATTCCTTTTAGGTAAATGAAATAAGAAATTATAGTGTGGACAATATTTTTATTTTATTTTTATACCGTTCGTTCTAATTGTTATAATGAATGACCCACCTCCCCATTATGGTCCGAGTTAATTAAGCCCCGAGTTTGTGCATTTGTTTAGACTTTCGACTCGAGTATAGCACACGCAAACGTATTCGCAAGGCGAGAAATTTTGTATGAAAACCGAATAAGCGCTTCTAGCGGGTGATTTGGGGATTGTGCAATTCCCAACAAATGTCTCGCTTTACGAATGCGTTTGCGTGTGCTACACTCGAGTCGAAAGTCTAAACAAATGCGCAGACTCGGGGCTCTGTACTAAGTGTAAACCGGGCTTTAGCATACCATTCCCATCTTCATTAATCGTCACGTCAAAAATCCACTGCTACCAAGTGTATTTAAACTCTTACTTAATATTATGTTGGTTAAAAATATTTCCCGCCATAGCGAAATATTTTTCACTACTCGTTTTCACTGTTGAAATTATAGTTATTTTATTGTTATTTTATTCACAAGTGTGTTGAAAAACGTCGTATGATACACGTGTGTATTGATGATTACCGTTCTCGGCTCTCTTAAGACCCGAGCCTAAGTTTCTTACGGGTGAAAGTTACTAGGTACTGAGCATGTACCGGGGTTAAGATCCAGTTTGTTAAGGTTACAGTTAGAGGTCATTTTGTGGAACTTCGCTTCCACCTCCTTCTGCGAGAAAATTATCTAACTGTCAGTGGTCTTTCACACAATGGTTTCTGCTTCCGGATAATAAAACGAAAATAGTCAGCATCGGCAAGTTTTTATTACAACAATCGGTTACTCCTCAAGGGAGCGCTACAACCTTTTTACAAACAAAAATAAACTTCATCTTCGACCCTTCGCTACTTACATTAATCGAATCTACACTCGAGGTCAACGCTATTTACAAACATAGGCATCTACCTACCTACTCCTCACTATGTACATCATTATTTACACTCGTCGGCGCAACCGACACAATAAATAGGGACCGCGACCGAGTCGCATCGAACTACACACTAGTATCACACGAGAGAAGCCGCGAGGGGCAGGGAGGGGGAGGGGGAGGGGGGAGGGGTCACACCAGCACCGTCAGTCGGTCGGGCGGGGCGTGGGGGCGGGCGGGCGGCGGCTCGGGCGGCGGCAGCGCGCGCATCGTCAGCTCCTTGTCGCGCGGCGGCGTGTCGTTACGTGCGTCCGCATTCTGCGCCTTGTACAGCGAGCGCGCACGCAGCTCCACCGCACCCTCTCCTCCACCACCACCGGCCCCCGAGCTCGGCTCGTGCAGCGGGTTCGCGTAGCGGCGCAGGTTCTCCTCGTTCTGCAGGTTGTTGGACTTCTCCTCGTCGCAGCGGCGGTCGCGGTCGCGGGCAGCGCGCGCTCGCCGTCGCATCACCAGCCACGCGGCAGCACCAGCCGCGCCCGCCAGCAGCGCGCCCGCGCCGCACGCCGCCAGCAGCGCGCGCGCTCCGGCCGCGGCGGGAGCTGGAGTCGGCGCCGCTGCAGCATCCGGATCCGGCCGCGGGACCGCCCCGGCCGAGGGCAGCACGCGCAGGCGCAGCGCGGCGCCCAGCAGGGGATGCCTCGCGAGCCGACGCCGCGACACGAGCGCGCCCAGCTCGCGCACGGCGGCCGCCAGCTCGGCGCCGCCCGCCGCCTCCGACCCGCCCACCTCCGGGCCGATCCACTGCAACCAACATGCATCCCTTTTAAAACATTCCCACCTAATTTCGTCTAGCGGGAGCGAATATAAGTACATACTCGGGAATTTCGGGCCGCTATTGCCAGCCACGAGAGCGCGCTTCCACCTAGCGGGTAACCGACTCCTCACCGGGGAGCGCTTACGAAACATCATCATCGACCGGCCGGGCGCTCGATCGGTCACTACGCAACCGACCGGAGCGGTCGCGCCTTCAACGACGAACCTTCCTCGGAACGTCGCCCTCCCATCGAGAAGACTCTCGAGTCCACACTCACCAGCGCGAGGTCGAGCGCGTCGTCGTCGTCCGGCGCGATGTCGCACAGCAGCGCCAGCGGCGGAGCCTCGCGCGCGCGCCCCGCCAGCGCCGCCGCCAGCGCCCGGCGCAGCGCGGCGCACGCGCGCTCCGCGTGCGCGCCCGCCGCCAGTCGCTCCCGCGCCAGCTGCAGCCTCGCGTGTGCGCAGCCCGCGGGGGCAGGCGGCGGCGCTCCCGGCCAGCACGCCGCCGGCGCCGGCAGCGCGGGCGGCTCCACGCTGCGGCCCGACACGCGCCGGCACTCGCCGAGCGGAGCGCACGGCGCGCGCAGGCAGAGCGCGGGCGCGGCCGGCACGCACACCTCGTCCGGCCGGCACGGCGCGGCGCGCGGCGCCAGGCAGTCCGCCACGCCGCACCACAGCCGCGTGCACAGCGCCGCGCCGCGCGCGCACCGACACGCGTTGCATCCCCACCACCACGCGCCTCCACCGCCCTCCGCCGCGCCGCACGCGCCTCCCCGCCCGCCCTCCTCCTCCCCCTCCTCCCCCTCCTCCCCCTCCTCCCCCTCCTCCCCCTCCTCCCCCTCCTCCCCCGCCACACCCTCCTCCTCCTCCTCGGCGGCGGCCGCGGCGGCGGAGGCGTCCGCTCTCGAGTCCTCCCCGTCCTCGGCGCTGAGCCCCGCCAACGCTGCGAACAACGAGGATCGGTTCAAACTCGGCAAAAATCGCCAAAAATCGCTTCGGCAAAAATCGTCCCGCAACTCGACTTGTAAAAATGTAGTCGGGTACTCACCCTCGAGGCAGCGACGCGCGGTCCTCGGCGGCGCGGCGGGACAGCGGCAGCGCGGCGCGGCGGCCGGGCGCAGCGGGTCGGCGCGGCACTCGGCGGGCGCGCCACACGGCGGCTCACAGCGCGGCGCGGCGCGCGTCTCGCACGCGTCGCCCGTCCAGCCCCGCGCGCACGCGCACCACCAGCCGCCGCCGACCGCCGGCGCGCAGCGGCCGCCGTGCTGGCAGGGGCTCGAGGCGCAGGGGTCCGGCGTCGAGTCGCACAGGGCGCCGGCGCGGCCCGCGGGACACGCGCATCGCCAGCCGCCCGCGCCGCGCACGCACGTGCCGCCCGCCGCGCACAGGCACTCGGCGCAGGCGGGCCCGCCCCACACGCCGGCGCACGCGCACCTCCACGCGCCGCCCGCGCCGCGCCCGCACGTGCCGCCCGCCCCGCACGAGCCGCACGCTGCGCTCGCGCCGCTCTCCGACCGCACGGCGCAGGTCTTGCCTGTCGGGGAAGGAGAGGGAGGTTAGCGACCGGCCGAATGAGGGGGAAGGATCGGCGGAAGGGGGGGATCTCACCGGTCCAGCCGTCGCGGCAAACGCACGCGAAGTCCGCGGTACCGTCGATGCAGGTGCCGTTATTGCGGCACGGCGCGCCCGCGCACTCGTCCGACTCTGAGCAGCAGAAGGAAACTCGAAGCATTAGAATTCCGCTTCACGTGAGCTACATATCTACGTTATGTCGGGGATACTTACGTTCATCGCAGAGTGTGCCGGTGTATCCTGGCTCGCAGGCGCAGTGCGGCGGTGCGGCCGGCTCCCGCACGCAGTGTCCGCGCACGCAGCCCGCGCCCCCCACGCAGGCGCCGGGGGCGGGGGCGGGGGGCGCGGGGGGCGCGGGGGAGGCCGACGCGGCCGGCGCGGTGCGCTGCGTGCAGTTCTTGCCCTGCCAGCCGGGTGCGCAATGGCAGTAGTAGTCGCTCTGCGCGGTGTAGCACGCAGCGCCGTTGTCGCACGGCGAGCCGGCGCAATGGTCACGGTCGTCCTTAAAACACGCAACAAAATCAATAGCCAGCCCTCTGCCCGGAGGGTCATCGCTCAAGTTCATTGATGGAAAGGTAGGTCCTGTGCCCGTCGAAAAACTCACCAAGCAGTAGCGTCCAGAGCAGGAGGACAGCTAAAAGCAGAAGTCGGTTAGTTTGTGTTAGTGCGGAACCGGTACCTAGTCGAATGAAGAAGATCACCGAGTTAGAGGTTCGTTCGAGAGCAACGGAAGGAACGGAAGGGTGGAGACTCATCCTCACCTCGCAGTTGGTGCCGGAGAAGCCGACCGGGCAGATGCAGCGGTAGGCGTCGGGCAGGTCGACGCACTCGCCGCCGTTGAGGCACGGCCGCGGCGCGCACTCGTCCACGTCGAGTGCGCACGTGCGGCCCGCGTACCCGCCCGCGCACGCGCAGTGGAAGTCGTCCACGAGGTCGATGCAAGTGGCGCCGTGGAGGCACGGCACGGACGCGCAGTCGTCCACGTTCGCGGCGCAGTCGCGGCCCGTCCACCCCGCGAGGCAGGCGCACGCGTACGCGCCCACCGTGTTGTTGCAAGCCGCCGCATTCACGCACGGCCCGCCGCCCGCCGCCGCACACTCGTCCACGTCTGCAAGGGAAAGCGCGCTGTAGCCTGTAGCCTGTAGCCTGTAGCCTGTAGCCTGTAGCCGTAGCCCTCGCAGTGGATATACGCACCTTCCTCGCAGGTGGCACCGGCCCAGCCGGGCGCGCACTCGCACTGGAAGCCGTCGAGCCGGTCGCGGCAGGCGGCGCCGTGCCGACACGGAGCGCTGGCGCAGTCGTCCAGGTCGGTGTCGCAGAGTGCGCCCCCCCAGCCGCGCTCGCACTCGCAGCTGAAGCCGGAGCCACCGGCAGCGAGTGCGCAGGCGCCGTGCGCGCACGGCTGCGGCGCGCACGGGTTGTCAACGTGCTCGCAGTCGGCGCCGGAGAAGCCTTCGGCGCAGCGGCAGCGGTACTGGTCAGGCGCCGTGTTCTCGCAGGTGCCACCGTGCCGGCACGGCTCGTGCGTGCCGCAGTAGTTTAGGTCCTGGTCGCACAGGATGCCGCCCCAGTTAGTATCGCACGTGCAGTCCCACGAGGAGCCGTTGCAGTAGCCGTGCTTGCAGCCCGGGTACGGCGTGCACTGGGCGCACAGTGCGCCGCGCCAGCCCGGCCGGCAGCTGCGGAAGCATCGCGGGGTTACATTTACGGCGTTAGGTTACAGGGATCGATCGCGCTACGAAACAGGATGGGGACTCACTCGCAATCTCCGGGCTCATCGCAGCGGCCGTGGGTCGGGTGACATCCCTCCTTGCAAACGGCTGGAAAAGGGAACGGATCGTTAGGCCAACGGCTCTGACGCAACGCAACCGACGAATCTCTGGATGCGAGATCGCACTCACGTTTCTCGCAGTTGTCGCCCTGCCAGCCGGGCAGGCACTGCTTGCGTCCGGAGGGCTCGCACGAGTAATGTCCGAACTTGTCATCGCGCGGCCGACAGAAGGTGGTGCAGGTGGTGTTGTAGTAGTTGGGCTGGCACAGCACGCGCACGCGGTAGGCGAGCGCGGCGCGTGCTCCGGCCCAGCGCAGGGCGTGCCACGCCGCGCCTGGCTCCACGATGCCGGACCACCACGCCTCCTCAATCAGCGCACCCTCTGCAATGCAACGCGTCTATCACTCTCGGAACTTACATCTCACCTCGCTGCATCCACGAGTAGTCAAGTCGAGTGGCCGCACTCACCGGCCTCAGGATACTCGTAGTCGTCGAAGGCTTGCAGCACCAGCGTGAAGGATCGCTGCCGACAAAAGTTACTTGGATCAACTTGATAACACGTAACTCCAGAAATTAAATAAAAACCACAACTAACTGTTATACGTCTAATTTAACCTGAACCGTATCTTCATTGAAATCCTACAAATGGGCTCATGTTACATTGGCTTTTTAATAGTGAAGATCCCGAAGGTTCTATCACTTATTCACTTGCGCATTGCTCTGTGTATTATGTACTATGTTGTAGGTTAAACTTTGAGAGATAGCTACATGGTACGCGACGCGATATGGTCCGCGGTGCGTCTCTGGCCACTAACGTATTTGTCCATGTGGAGTACCTATGGTAGTGTTAGTCAGAATCGTAAAGTAAGATACAAGAGTGCTCTTGACTCACCGTCCAGCGGAATGTGAAGGGCAACGCGAGGGTGTATAGCGGCTCGGCCAGCGTGAATGAGTCGGTTCCGAGCGCAGGCGAGGAGGCCCGTCCGAAGGAGCAGGCGCCTGGCGCCGCCACCGACTGGTACTCCTTGAGGCAGAGTGCGAAGCGCGTGGTGCAGGGGCGCGTGCAGCCCCCAGAGCCCGCGGGGGACCCCTCGCCGCCGCAGCACGCGCCTGACGCCAGCTCCAGCCGGTAGTTGGAGAACTCTAGGATCTGCAGCTCGAACACGCCCGCCCCCGCCGCCAGCTGCACATACATTACCTACTATTAGGTATCTATTTTTACGCTACGTCTGAGTTGAACATCAATATTCTCACACTAGATAACTGAGGTAAATCGATATTTATATTATCGATACGAAAGTTTGAATATCAAACAAATCGCGTAATTTGAAACAGTGACAGAGCTATATGTGACATAATCAACAGTAACTGTTCAGCTTTTATAAGTATTGCTCATAAATAATAAGTGCGCGGGCATCTTAACAATTTTCTATTTTTACTGGAAAATGTTTGGTCAGGTTTGCATGACAATGACAAGTTGTCAAGCAGTAGGTCGGTGCCGAAGTGTGAAAAATAACATTCTAGCAATTACGTTAAGCAAATAGAGGAAGGAAGTTTAGCAATGAACTTTTTTACACAAACTACCTAGTAGGTACTTTGGTTGAGATAAACTTTGCAATTATACCGCAATATAGCTAGGTAGGTAGGTAGGTAGGTAGGTAGGTATTAAGGTACCAGTCTGATCTGATCCTATCCATCTGTTGGCGGTCATCGTGAACCCGTGCACTAGTGCCGTGCCGTGCCGGTGGACACCAGTTTATAAAATAAAACCCGACTACTGAAAAATCACGCTCTAAAAAGTATGCTGAAACAAGAACATAATTTCTTATCTGAAATTATTATGTAAGTAAGTATATAGTGATGTTTAAGAGGATTGTCATGGCTTGGAGAATATAATTGTTTTGTTAGGATAGTTGGCAAGTGACCACGACTATGCTCAAACTAATTTGATAGTTAACGCCGGCTAGGTACCTACGTACGGCTAGGTGCGTGCAGCGGCGGCAGTGGCTCGACTCTACAATAAGATTGTAATCAAAGTACAAAAGATTTGAACGCGCCTCGCGACGAATGTCACGTTTAGCGTCGGTCGAGTCTACGACGCGACTTTCAGGAGCTCGCGTATTATTTGCTAAATCGGTATACCTACCTGATGAATCACGTGGAAACACAAAGTCATGCACTAATCTTATGAAGGATAAATTGTGTTTTCAAATAGATTTGTCAAGTTTATCTCTCAAATAGGTACTAAAAATTAAAAACGATTCTTATAAGTATCTATTAGTTTTTTATTTTTAACGTAATGGAGATTAATGAACTTTTTAGTTCACTAATCCCTATTACGAGTTCGCATTGGGGCATCAACGGGGAATAATGAACAAAAAGTTCACTAATCCCCGTTGACGGGGTTTGTCAATTGGGATTAGTGGAATTAGGTAAGCCTTTGTTGGTAGTTGATTCTTTTAGAAAGCAGTCTTTTGGTGCCCAATCATCAACTCTGATCATAATAAAACCCGAACCCAATAAATGAGCCACAGTTTCACTTAGGTATTGTTTCAACAGGCGCAGGCGCAGGCGGAAAGAAGAGCCTTCGCTCTACATGCAAACGGTTGTTTGAGGTAGTGTTTACAAGGTGAGGGGGGGGGGGTGTCCGTTACGTTCGACTTGCAACGAGGGGGGAGAGGGGGCTCCTCCTCCCTCGGGCTCGCCCCGCCCCGCCTTGCGCCGCGGCACGCCCAGCCGGCACGCCCTTTCACGTAACTGTAGCACGCCGTCGCCGCCGGCGGCTGTTGTGGCTATGCCGCATGCCGTGTGGAAAGCTGAAAAAGCACTGGACCAGCCAACGTGGCTTCATTTGCACAAGAGTTTTTGAGTGGTTTTAATTGGCGACGTTATTCGGTTAGTATGACTAACGAGCGAAGCGAACCAATTCGTGCATTCCTGGACTGTAGGCATACTGTAGGTAGGTACCTACCTACCTATGCTATACAATATAGAGCGTGCAGTAAAGCGAGGCAAGGACCAATGAATTAGGAATGAGGGTCTTTTCTCGAGTAGAGCCGACTCGATCCGCAATCCACACTTAAATGAACTCATTTTCTAAGGTACCTACCTGTATCATTAAAAAAAACTAGAAAACCCGACTTCAATTTAACTACGTTCTGGCTTCATCATCATCAGAATGATGGTAGCAGTTCATTGGAATTGCTCTATTGATTGCAAATACCACTGAAAAGTCACAGGAAAGCAAAATAAATGATGTCCGTGGATGATGTTTTTTTTTCCAGATAATTACCAATTTGGCTAGACTTGACTCTTGAGAACACGCAAAAATTATAAACTCCCTCGCAATATAGGTATCTAGGTTCTTATCAATGCTTGGTCAGTCCTATCAGCTAAATAATGATAATTATGTCCGCACCTCGGAAAGTAAGCTGAGAATCGCGTTAACAATAAAATGCAAAGAAAAAACCACTACCTAGGTACTTTATTTATTTTATTTATTTAGTATAGTTATAACGACATAATATATCACTATAATTTTGTAATAAAGACAATGTTTAAAAAACCAATAGGTAATACTTTTGTCAGCAGTGCTGTTGTACCGTCCATTCACTACGTAGTAACTATTCGGTAATCAACATCGGGGACAAGCCCGTATGGGGTCAGACAATTCTAACCCATTTATATAACCGGAAACTGACACGGTTAACCAAGATATAACAAGTAGGTAACAACAGTAAAATATTAATAACAGATATAACTATAGTAGGTAGATTAGATACCTAATATAAAATGAAGTCGTTAGAGAATTTAAAATGAAAAAGCAAGGATCTAACAATAAATAACATGTGAGCTGGTTGGAAAGGCAAAAACTCAGCTTTTGTACCTAGTCTGGAGTCCAAGAGCTGTACGTACGTACAGTACTCTTATGAAACCATTGAAACTCTGACAAATGGAAGCTCACGTTTTACTGGTTTCCCTAACTTTACGGTTTTTACTAATAGCAATGACAGTCCACTTTTTTATAAGCCTTTATTTTTTTTACTCCAGTTTAGAGATTGGACTCCTATAACTTTGCAACCCCTTGGTCTGTTTAACTGATAACCCTACCAGTAAACTGTGGTAGGTATACTATTATCTGCACACCTTCTTTTTATGCAGATCGGTTAAGCGTTCGAAAGTAATGTTCTAACCAATTACCTACAACGCCGACTCGGCCAAGTTTAGATAATATTCGCTTGCTCGACTGATGGCACGTGAAACATTACTATTAGATTATTTCCTTCAATGTTTGCAAGTAATATGTTGAAGATAATGAGATGAATCAGATGAGCTGCATCTGACATTATATTAGGTAGTGGGTGGCATTCAAAAAACAATTGAAAGCTTCGTGATTTGTACGAGTAAAGACATGCTCTGTAGTGTAGTATTGCTCAGCTAAGAAATTAATATTTTGTAATTAGGACATTCTAACACTTAGCAGATGCTTGATGATGTCACAAACGCAGGTCACGTAATTCAATAAGAGGAAACCACAGAAATGGCATGCCAGGGTATAACCAGATCTAAACAGACAACTAATATATGGAGATGTACATTGTAGGTAGGTAGGTTAGCTACCAAACTGAATAATGAACACAAAGTGGAACTAGTAGGTACAGTAGCAGAATCCGCTGTGAATGGCTTAGACTGTAGCAGGACGGGATATGATGAGGTTCAATAATGTTGGTTGTGATTGTGGACATGTGTGTGAGGACGTGCGCGGGGTCGCAAGTAGCGCCGTCGGTATGGCGAGCACGTCCTGCGAGCCGTCTCGTCTCACGCAGACCTTCCACATACCGGAGCGCAACATTAACTCGCAAGTCACCGTATCTAAACACACGAACCAAATGTCTTGTTACATTACAGAAACAAGTTGTGTGAGGAAACAAGTAAAGCACTGTTTTGTGAAGCATCGGACTCGTACAATCATGGAGGCTCTCCTTTGAGCCTTGCGCCGGCGCCGGTTGAACGGAATGTGCATTCGGTAGCGACATCCTCACGACTCAAACTAATGATCTTGCAGTATCTGCAATACTGAACTGCTTGCTGATAAATTTACAAATTGTAAAACAGTGAATAAACCCATTCCAAGTTAGACTGATCCGTCTGACTTTTGAGATTTCAGAAAAAGTTAAACAGGGGAAGGAAAAAGGGGGGTAGGTACCTAGATACCTAGGTCCTAGGAGGTAAAAAAGTAGCCGATCACGAGCGGGCAGGACATCTAAAGCGCTTTTAGCCTTTGTAGCATAATACATAACATGGATAATTTAAAAATAATATGCCCATCTGTAATATTATCGAGACAAACAATACGGATGTTCCATTGCTACTACGAGCAGTTCATGTCAAAGCTAAGTACGTAGACGGAATCAGAGGGCTGATAAAATTAATCGATTTTGTTTACGATGCTACTGCGACGGACGATCGGGATATTATATTTAGAGAGCTTTTTTGCACCATTAGGTTTGCCAAGGACATAACAGTGAAGAATGCGTTCCATGTTGCCTGCATACGGCTTTGCGTGCGGGACTGAGATCAACTTGATGTGAGAGACAAAGAGTATGAAAAGTTGGTGAAAAGTAACTTCGGTAAAAGTAACTTCGGTAGGAGTAATATCGGCGAGATAGTTGTCTCCAGTAAGTGGTTGGTATCTGTGTTCTAGATGGATGGAGAGATCAGCAGGATGGGATCGGTGTGTAGTCGAGAGACGTACGCGCAGCAGGCAGGCGAGGGCGAGGGCGAGCGGCAGCGGCCAGCATCGCCGCATCGGGTCAGCGCAGCACGGGCCGCCGCGGCGTGCGCCGCTCCATGCCGCGCGGTGTCCGCCCGCGCCGCTTGCAGCACTGCGCGTGTCGCGTCGCTGTCGCGCCGCACTGCACCGCACTCTGATCCGCGGCACCAACACTGTCGCGGGCGCGAGATGACACGTCTCGCACAACTTTACTAAGCGCGGATCGATCGCTACGTGACGTGACGTCGGTAGAGGACGCGTGCGCTGGCCGCGGGCGCTGTGCTGGGACTGGCTCGCGGCCGGCACCCTCCCCCGCACTCCTCGCTCACCGCCGCTCCTCTCCCTCTGGAGCTTTTAATCCCGCGAACGAAGCATTGATTTATTTTTATTGCAAGTTGCATGCGGAGGCGCGCGGAGCGAGAGGGGCGCGACCCGCGGTACCGGAGCTTACGTTTTGTTGTGCTGCGCGCGCATGCGACTGCACATTCCCCTAAGTACGTTACGTAGTACTTACCACAAACACTGATTAGGTACCTAGGCATATTAATCAAATTAGGTATTGTTTTTTGAAGTAAGTAGATAGGTACCTAAACGTGGAGTGCATTTTGGTTTCAATGAAGGTATGGGTACTGACTGAGTGGTGTAAGTAGTAGTGTGTTGGGTAGTCTCAGTAGTCTCTGAGACGGCGGCGGAAGGCATGCCGTGCAGTGCAGGCTGCAGGCTGCAGGCTGCAGGCGAAGCGGTTCCCACGGCCCGGCGCGGGGCGCGGGCCACCACATTATCTGGCACAGGCTGTTATTCGTATACTCTACATTTTAAGAACGTCATCATACTAATCGTTGCAAATCCTGATGAGGTAGGTGGTCGCTCACACAATAATAATTGGTACCTAGGTACCTACCTCTGACTCGTTCAGCGTATTGCTGATGCTCAAGAATGTAATGTCAATTTGGCTAAGAAGTCAATTCTCCAGTAAAATATGTCTGGATCCCGTACATTTGATATCTAGTGAAGGCCGGAGAATTACACACACATTACACATCTTATTCATCAGCACTAAAACAACACTGGACGAAGATACTTAATAATTAAATTCTTTGAAGAATAGCTCAGCTGTGTCAAACCGGCAATTAGTTCTATTCTATTGTGGTCCCCTTCGTAGAGCTCCGACTCCGACCGCACGGACCAACTGGATATCGCTGTACCTACATTACTCCGATGTCAAGTGTCACGACGTGCTCATACAGTGTTGAAGGTGGGAAATACCCAACCACCTCTCCCTAATTTTTTTTTAAAGTTTTGTTTATTTTAAGAAAATTGGTCATGAGCGAGTCAAGTTACCTTCTTACCTACTGATTAACAATATGTTATTAATAGCGATTTTATCGATGTTTATGTAAATTAAGGTGTAGGTACCTATCAAGTTGTGTGACACCCATGTTCGGTAGGTAGGTAGGTACAATGTCTAACAAAGTGTTTGATTTGGTAGAGTTGAGTGTAGTAGGTAGGTAGGTATAGGTAGGTACTGTGTGGCGTCTGTCTTGCTTGGTGATATGGCGCACGGGCACGGCACTGACGGGATGCGTAACGTAACGAGGCTATTGTGCACCCAATCAGAGGCACTCGCCGAAATACCACGCGTCACTCAACGTCTCGCGCACTGCGCCGCACCGCACCGCACCGCACCGCATTCGCAACACGACGCGACGGACATCACGCCGCCATTCAGTTCACAAAACACCTACTTCATTGTTACCAACGGCTTCAGCAAAAATTAAAGATTATCAAAGTTATTAGTTACTAGGTCACACCACCTGTTGAGCCGCGTATGAGGCAGTGGTCAGAGCTGCGGCGACGGCGCCGCTGGCCACCGTTCTAGGAACTAGCGCTATAATTTAGTTAATTCGTTTACGTACGTGTGTGCCCTGCCCCTGCCTGGCTCCGTGCCCTCGATGATGCGGAGTGAACGACCCCAGCGCGGCAGCAACGAGTTGTCCTTGTACCGCGCACACTGCTCCGTGGCCTGGCGCTGCACCACGCACTGTTCTCATCCGAGGAGGAGTGTCACCCGTGACGCGACGTTCTCACGCGGTTGGTGCGTGTTGCACAACTTCTCACGCAAATTACGTCCAATTATAGCGGGAGCGAGTGCGAATTAATCGCGCGTTGTATCGACTAATTAGCGCAATCATCGTGTGACCGTGCGTGTAAGTTCGGCGCTCATTGCCCGCCACCGCATGCCTCCTAGCACCGCCGTCCGCCATGCCAGCCTAGCCTGCTGCTTGCTTCTGCAGATCGATACAATGCATCCGTTTGGAGCACTATCTCACTAGTCACTACACGACTTGCAAATTAAGTAATTTAGGTTGACAATCAGCAAGTTAAAATATCCTTCACGTAAAATAAAAAGTGCAAAGCTCAACAAAACGCTCATGCGCCGTGTCAATAGCGGATCGAATGTTTCTGCCAATCAATATTCTGTTAAGTACTAGGTAGTATTGGTTTTCTCAGAGTCAAAAGTTGTCGATGGTGCGGTGGACGGCAACCACCAGACACGGAGCATAATGCAGTAATCATAGGGCATCACGCGAGGATACATGAACCCGGCGCAGTAGCGGCGGCGGGGTGGGGGGCTGAGGGGGGGGGACGTTTAATTAAAATACCTGCGGAGGAGAGCGGAGGCCCAGCGGAGAGGCAAGGAGAGGGGGGTCAGGCAAGGGAAACTAAGCCTTTTCGTTTGTTCTCGCTAACTATATTAATTTAATTAGATGACCGTTGCGCGCGAACCACTTACAAATATTTCATGATGACTCATCTTTACAATGTGCGTGAGGGTGTGTTGTGTGTGTGTATTAACTCTACATTGAATCTGCAGCATGTTTAGCTCAATATTAGCTGTATTAGTCGAGTGCTGAACCTGATATACTAATACTACTACTACTACTAGGTGTAGTGTAGGCACAGGTTGTGTTGTGGTCCCGGTGGGCCACAGCCGCGGGGCTGCACGAGCACGACGCATCGCCAGCCGGAGCCGCGGCCTTCCCGCAGGCAGTGCTATACTACAGTACCGTACTAATTAGTTACAAAAACAAAAATGTTTCATCACATAGGTACTAATATTAGGTATACCGAATCTCAAAGGTCAGAGCATCCATTTTAAGATGAATTTGTTTTTTTTTCAGGTATTGATTTCTGTTGAAGGATTATGAAACCACAAAATTATCTAAGGAACGCAAACTGGATCGCAAAGAGAAGAATACCCTACCCTCCACCTGATGGACCGACGACACTGTTGGGATCAGATCTGGAAATCTAACGAGTGGCCTGTCTAGAATAGACTTCCACAGGCTGGTATGATGATGATGTAAGAAAGTGACACAATACTAGTTCACCAGGAGCAGCAGCTGTTGACTTGGTTACCACTTCTTGTTCAGAACCAGAATAAATGGTCGCGATGGATGGTGGCACAAAGGTCACATACCTCTGATGGATGCTAACTTTGAACCGTGTTACCTATAATGTTAGACAAATTGAATGAGTCGGTGGTCGGACTCGGAACCGGTTGGACGCTGCATGCAAGTGCACACACGCACATGCGGACCTTCCCCTGTTCATGTGCAGGGGAGGGTGTGTGTGTGCGTGTGGATACTTGGATCCCTGTGCGCCAGGACTAAGATGTTCTTCATTAACCCTCGTTACTTTCATCCTGAAGTTGTGTGCAGCTCGTTAATAATTAATTACGGAGTCAACACATAACAATGACATGTCATGGTAAAGCACACGGACTCTTCGTACCTACATAACTAGTAGTTCGCCTCGAACTGAGATCTCGTGATGGTCGGAGGTTAATAAAACCCAAACATTTTTTATTGACCAATGGTTGTAATAAACTTTGCAAATCGCTTCGAAATCGCCGTCTAGCTATGCACCAGTCTTACTTGAACTACAAAATCATTGAAACTCCAAGAAATGGTAGCTCACGTTATACTGGGTTTGCCAATTTTATAATTTTTACAACTCAAAAACTATTAGACCTAGAATCAAAATAAAAACTGTTTTGGAATGTCTAAACAAAACCCTATCACATGACACCCCATTTGATATTATTGTACGACTTTTTTTTTACTCCGTTTGGACCCTCATAACTTCACGACCCTTTGACCAATTTACTTCATTTAACAAACCAGTAAAACTTAAGAGTACTATCCGTATACCTACCAAATTTTATGAAGATCGGATGAGCGGTTTAAAAGATCTCGTCGAACAAACATACAAAGCATTTTTGTCCAAGTTGTCACTAAGATCTCGTTCGCTTCGCTCACTCGATCAAAAACTAACCTATGCTCGTATTACAACCAAATTACGAGCCTGTGACGTGTTACAAGTACAACTAGGGCAATTTTCTTTGTGAAATCTAGAAGCAAACTAGTCGCAAAAGAGCACCCAAGTTCTTTAGATTTAATATGACATTCCAAAACTGATTTTTTATTTGATTTGATTAAGTGAATTGCTCCTCAAACATCTATGATAATATTTGTACGCTTGTATACTTATAGAAGCACATCATGAAATTCATGATGCAAATTCTTTGTTGATGTACCTAGGTAAGTATTCCATTATTAAATGATGCTTTAGCATTTAGTTTTTGTTCAGTGAATGTAGTTTGGTAAGAGGCGCGGCACCGCCATGCGCCACCGGCCGGGCCCGACACGCCACAAGCCACACTGCCATTACTGGCACTGGCACTGGCACTGTCACTGGCACGCAGTTCCACGTTATTGTTCGCTGGAATCGTTTCGGCTCCCACTGTTTCCATCGCTTCCATCATTTGCGCATTCCAGGCGTCATACAGAACCATAGCAATATCGTTTATGGGTGCTTTGTGCGCGGTTCCCAGCGCCCGCGACCATTGGACGAGCGCGGACCGGTTTAATGAGCCCCCCCCCCCCCCCCTCGCCTGCTGCCTCCTGGACCCGTCGGGATACAATCTCGGAGGCTCCACACGCCATGCACTGTTTATTTTTAACTTAACAGGTTGCGTCGAATCTGCTTCATTCCTACCTGATGTTATTTACCGTGCGTTTGCTTTTGATCCTCATGTTTTCGAATAGAGCCAAATAACAAGAGGCCGATAATTTGACGGTTAGTTGTTGCCGCCAGGTGTGCCCGACTCATCTGCTGCCGGGGACCAAGTAACATAATAACTCACATCTCATTTTATAAGGTCTCTTTTGATAATTCGTTTAGTGTTGAAGTTGAGAATCGACGCGTGTTACTTTGGTCGCTGCTGCAGTTTCGGATCGTTTGACCACTGTCTCAGCAATGATGCTGTCGACGTAGCACGTTTACCTAGAAGCTAGTGTGTACCTACCTACTAGGTATACTAACTAGGTGCCTTACCAGTAGGTAAGGCACTCTCCCTTACACCATCGAGCTACGTACTCGTAGCTCGATGGTGTAAGGGAGAGGTGCGCGGGCGCGGGCGCGGGTCGGTGCTCGGCTCGGTACCTATAAGTACTTCGGCAGGATTACGGTAATCGCATTAGAGCAGCCCGAGCGCTATCTCATGCTTAATTACTATGAAAGGCATTACTCATAATCCTCGGAGCGGAGTGACTCGCCGTCACTCGCACACGTCACCACGCGACATCACATTCACATCACACCACCTCACTTCACTATCATATGCTGCTTTGGAGATTACCATACTTACATAGGTAGGTACAAACAACTGACTTTACTAACATTTATATAATTACACTCAGTTGCTCAGACTATAAATTATCGAGGTGAGCATGAGCACTATGAACTATGGTACAACACAAGTTCTAAGAGTCTAAGGGCGCCCTGAAGAACAATACGGTACCTTACCTAGGTACCTACCTACCTAGTGCACCTACTTACCAAAAGTGTAAGTAAAGAAAACTGTCAGATAGAACATAAGTCAGATTAAGTAGGTAAGTACTTACTGGATCATAGAAACAGTGCTATTAATCAGTATCTATGAAGTGATATACCTAGTGAATAATGCATTGCTTTTCAGGCAGGTGGTGGGTCGTAGCTCGCTGTCACCGACGACCTAATTGGAGTCAACTATGGATTAGTGGAGCGTTAAACTCTCTCAGCGCAATGCGCGCGCGCTGGCTTCTACATTACATATAATATGCCCTGTCTTATTAAACCAAAATTAAACACAAATTAGGGATAGGTATTCATTATTTTCTCAAAAGAAATTAACATTCACTTATATGAGAAATTATCTCAAAGTCAAAGTCAAAGTCAAAAAGCTTTTATTCAATAAAATCTCACTGATCACTTTGAATCGTCATTACGTTTTGTATGATTAGGTATGATTACAATTTATTTTTTTATTGGATGAGTTGGAGCTAGTTCGTCCCAAGCTTGTTTGTCTTCTAAATAATCTGATATTTTATAGTATGCTTTTGAAATAAGTCTTTGTTTTATTACGTTTTTGAACTTGCCAATCGACAATTGAGACACATCACTTGGGATTTTGTTAAAGAAGCGTACACATTGCCCTTTGAAAGATTTACTAATTTTTGAGAGCCTAGTGGTGGGAACAGCGAGTTTGTCTTTGTTTCTAGTGTTAACATTATGATTATCACTTTTTTTGTTGAATAGATTTATATTTTTTTTAACATACAATAAGTTTTCATAGATGTACTGGCAAGGTACTGTCATTATATTTATTTCTTTAAACTTATTTCTTAGTGATTCTCTGGGACCCATGTTATAAATTGCACGAATAGCCCTCTTCTGCAACACAAATATGGTGTTTATATCTGCAGCACTCCCCCACAACAAAATGCCGTACGACATAATGCTATGAAAGTAGCTGAAGTAGACTAGTCTTGCGGTTTCCACATCTGTAAGGAAGCGGATCTTTTTGACTGCGTATGCCGCAGAACTAAGTCTCTTCGACAATTTATCTATGTGTGGGCCCCATTGAAGTTTATTATCTAGAGTTATGCCTAAAAATACTGTGGTGTCCACGAGATCTATATTATTTTCCTTGATTTTTACATTAGCATTTGTTTGTTTGACGTTTGGTAGAATAAACCGAATACATTTCGTTTTCTTTTCGTTTAGTAATAAATTGTTTACATTAAACCAGTTTACAACCTTAGAGATTGCATTATTTACATCGTCATAATTAGTTTGTAGTCGTTTCACTTTAAATACAAGTGAAGTGTCATCTGCAAACAGTACAATCTCATGATCGTTTCTAACTACTCGTGGTAGATCGTTAATGTAAATTAAAAACAAGAACGGTCCTAGTATTGATCCTTGTGGTACACCCATTTTTACCACTGACCCCGGAGAACGTTTTCCATTAACATCAACTCTTTGAATTCTGTTACTTAAGTAAGAATTAAGAAGTTCAAGAGCAACCCCTTTCACACCATAGTGGTTTAGTTTCCTGACTAACGTTTCATGGTGCACGCAATCAAACGCCTTAGATAGGTCACAAAAAATGCCCAAGGCGTCATGTGACTGCTCCCAATTTTCAAAAATATGTGATATTAACTCAACACCCGCGTCGGTGGTTGAGCGACCCTTTGTAAAACCGAATTGTTTATTGTCAAGTAAGTTGTTTATTTCAAAATGCCTTTGCAGCTGATTAAGCATAAGTTTTTCAAAGATTTTACTAAATGTAGGTAGCACTGATATCGGCCGAAAATTAGTAGGGTCAGAATGACTACCTGATTTAAATAAAGGTGTTATTTTACTATGTTTCATTAAGTCAGGGAACTCACCACAATCAATGCATTGGTTGAATATAAAAGCTAGATCTGGTGCTATAAGATCAATTACGGATTTTATGACGGCAACAGAAATGCCCCAGAGGTCCGTGGTTTTTTTAACATTTATCATTTTAAAAGCTTTGACAATGTCATTTGGTTGCACATAATCGAAATTAAATAATGTTTTGAACTCAGGTATATTTTCTTTAAGTAATGTCTCCGCGATTATGTGCGAAGAGTTTAAAGACTTTGTAGTGGAGACTGGAATGTCGGTAAAAAATGTTTCAAATGCTTTGGCCACATCATCATCTTGGTTAATGATAGTGTCGTCAACATTTAGATTGAATACATTGTTATGTGTTTTGACTCTTCCGGTCTCACTATTAATTACTTTCCAAGTTGCTTTGATTTTGTCTTGACTAGTTTTGATTTTTGAGCTTATATATTGGGATTTGGCAATACGGCAGACTTTTTTGAAAATTTTCGAGTATTTTCTAACTTTTTCTTTGAACTCTTCACTGAAGTTGTATTGTTTTTCACTATAAAGATCGTACAATGTTTGCCTGCTTTTATGAATACCTGCTGTTGCCCACTCACTGAATTTAGAACTGCCAGTGACCATTATCGACTTAGATGTAAAAATAGAATTGAAGATGTTATTGAATCTATAGAAGAAAGTTTCATACAAGTTATTTGAATTACAGTTACTGTAAGTTAATGTGGGAAGCTTGGAGATAAGGTCCAGCTTTAGCTTATCCAGGCGATGCATGGTCAATGGGACAAAAGTAATTTTTCTTGTTTCATTATTTCTAGTTTGAGCTTCTATTTTAATAAGTTGACCAAGGTGGTCCGAAGAGATGTGACTAATTACATTTTTACTTATTATTTTTACGTTGGTAAAGATGTTATCTAAACACGTAGCCGAGGTGGCTGTTATCCTAGTTGGTTCCAGAAATACATTTTCGAGATCAAATGATTTAAATAAAGTTATTAGTCTGGTATTTAAGGAACATTGAACAAGCAGATTTACATTGAAATCGCCGCCAATTATAATTTGTTTATTTGTTTTACATATTTTATACAAGATCTCTTCCATTGCTTTTTCAAAAATATCAAATGAGGCGGATGGTGGGCTGTAAGCGCTTATAACAATGAACTGCTCCAACTCTACGCATGCTACTTCAATGTGCCTTTCTACAGAGTGGTGGACAATATCTTTGCGTTCTTTAAATTTTATTTGTTTATTTAGTAATATTAATGAGCCACCTCGAATAAAGCGTTCTCTGCAGAAAGCACTACCAACCTGGTGATCACTGAAACTAAACATAAGCTCATGACATTTCAGCCAGTGTTCTGTGACACAAATAATGTCGATGCTGTTCGAGGTCATGTACAGTTCCAGCTCTAATTCTTTACTACGCAAACCTTCAATGTTCTGATGCACCAAGCTGGTATATTTTAATTTATTTAATTTGAATCTAAAAACAAATTAGTCAAAAAATGGGTACTTATTTCGACAGCAACTTGTTGATGGTTTTCTATAAATGATTGCGGTAATAGGTATATCTAAGTCATATAAAGCAAGGTTGGTAGTAGGTAGGTTTAATTAGATAGATAAGTAGATTAGAAAGAGAACCTAAGTCTGCGGGTACGTATATTATAACTTAAGGCGGTATCGGTAGCGTTACTATACAGGGTGTTACCAGACCACTTCCGAAAACGAAAGGGGGAGCTACAGCACACCAAAACCCAACCAAAAAAAAATCAGTTATCCTGAAAAATAATTATAGCCGGAGAAAACAATGTTTAAAGATTTGTATTTATTTCGCCAGCCCGCAATGTACGCATTCACGTAGGTAAGGTCGAGGCGTAGTACTATTATTTATTCTGTGTCGTAAGTACCTACTAACGTAGGTAGGTACTAACGTAGGTCGCTCGCACGTCGCGTACTTTAATGACCCGCGATGAACTCTCAGCTGTTCATGCTGTAGTAGACGTAATCTGCGTGCTGCGTGTACATTGCTGCTTTATTTATTTTATTTGTTTTTTTGCTTTTTTAAATGAGATAATTAAGTAGATATGTCTTATTATGTTGTACTGTGTGTATGTAACTAGAAAAAAAATTAAAAAGAGATAGTCAAGTAAATTTTTTTTTTCGCGATTTTTTTCGCTTAATGTTTTCAGTATCATGGTCTGATTGGAACCTCCAAGTTTTCGGAAGTGGTCTGGTAACACCCTGTATAGAATGTATTTCTTGTCTCTGTAGATCAACTTATCTATATTGTGACAGCTCCGTCTAGACACGAATTAGACTAATCCTCTCTACCTACCTACCACAACTCACCGCAGAATCAATTATGTGACATTAATGAAAGCACACCAAACCAACCGACCGGCGGCGGCGACTACAACTATACGAACACTGCCGTCATCGGTTGTGGCGCGGTACCAAGACATGCTGATACTCGTCACTCGTCTGATTTCATTGAAAGTACATGGAAAGTAGGTAGTACATTATATAAAATGTCACTCTATTTGACATTACCACAATAATCAGTTTACCTAATTGTGTAAACGGTCGCAGAATTGCTAATTGGCTATGATAATTATGTGGACTATTTTAAATTATCTCGGAATAAGTAGGTATCTAGGTATATCTACCTACCTACCTATAAATGTGCGACACAAAATTCTTAATTTATGTAAATTATTTACAGACCAATCTACCTGCTAGTTAATAGGTAGGTTACGTATACTTGGTTAATTGAGAACTGGTTTGCAAAATGACTCATTTCTCTGAACGATTTCCCGTCTTGTTATTGCTACATCTCTCCATAGTACATAGTACATACCTAACCTACCAATAGTTAGTTGGTGGCACTTGACGCGTTCCTGCGTGTCTCGTGTCCACACAATGCCATAGTCCCCGTGGTGTGAGTCGCACGCGGGCACGACGCCGACGACGCGCCCGGTAATATGGCCCGAGCCGATTATAATGCCCTGCCTTTCGTACTCTACATAATATTTTAGTAACTCTACAAAATAAATCAATTCCAGAGAAGCTGTTGATAAGTTGAACGTGCGGCCGCGGATGAAAACACGAAAGCAGGTTATATAGTGGTTGTGGTGCGCGATCAAAATTCTGACGAGGAATTCCCACCGCTCATTCAACTTCACAATATCTGAAACTAAGCTATTTTTGAGGAGCAAGGTAGAGTCGACCCTTCACCGTCGATGTTAGGGTGGTATTTGCAAGGGCAGCGGACGAAAAGCCAGCGGCAGTCCACCTGCAGTCGATGTTTATACAACCCGTATTAGAAAAACGAGCCTCAATTAACGCAAGCCCAAACTTTTGGAAAAACTGGTCGTTTGATAAAACAACAGTGCTCGTCTCCAGCCAGGTGTGCTCCGTGCAAACACTCGCCGCGGCCGCTTGTCGACCACTCCACTCCCCCCCGACCCTCAACCCTCTGTCAGGGCTCCGGGTCCCGAACATCAAATATTATTGGATGATGATACGCCATTACCTACGCACGTGTGACGTCACCCACACCACCTAGCGTTTTATATAGAAGTAGTACACAAGGACATGTGATACTATAAAGGCACATTCACAAGAATATTAATTTTCACTTGACTAGGGAGTAGGCAGTCTAAAACCTCTAGTAACCAAGATTGGCCCGGACCGCCCGGCAGGCCTCATGATGCGCCTGCGCTGCACTGTGCATCCGATGACAATTAGTTAATAATACTAGATAAAAAACGATAAATGAGGTGAGGAAGTCCACTCGTACTGCCCGCTGCCGCCGCCGCCGCCGCCGCGCGGCTCAGAAAAAGCAGATATACTTAGGTAAGCGTTGAGTAACGCTAGAAGCAGTTTCTGTCAAGGTGTATGTAGCGGCGTCGTGTCGTGTCGTGTCGTGCCGCGCGGCAACGCTTCCGGCTGCGCTGCTTGTCTGCCAATTAGCTGAAAATATATTCCGTCGTTAGTCTGCATCGCATCGCATCACTCGTGAATCAAATCGTGATCTCTCCGTTATTTATTCCTTATCATCGTATTTGAATGTGTAAATCAGCGAGCAATCTGCGAACGAACCGCAACTGGCGCAGAGCGTTGACGCCGACCGCAATACATTCAACATCAAAACTAGAATTCAGCTAGAATTCATCCTGAACACGCAGAACATTCTGTCATTATCTGCAATCGATGCCGCTAAAACAATCAACTAGTTGGATAAGTCAAAGTAAGTCAAGATCATGAGAACTTGCGCAGATAAAACATTTCCATAATTGGCAGTGCATTTGGCTTGCAAATAGTTTCCGGCGCGGCGTATAAAAAGCCTGCGATCAGTCATAGAGGGTTGATTTAGTCTACAAAATATGTAGTAACTGTGACGAGATGTGCGATGCGGAGTCCGTTAGAGATGCACGTGGCTTGGCACGACGCGACGCATGCCGGCGCAGTACCTACTCGGCACAACGAGGCCATTAGTGCGCCTCCATTAGACCACCGGCCGCGGACCTCCGCCGCCGCCGCCGCCGCCGCCGCGACACGCATGCAAAAACTGTACTGCACGTTTCGTATTTGCCAGCAGTAGGTAGGTACCTACCTCGAGCTCATCGTGCCAGCTACGCTCGAAGCCTGATTAATTGATATGCGGCTCGCTCGCGCTGGCAACTAGAGCGATAGCAATCTCCTGTCACTTGTTAGTAAGAACATTTTTGAGTTTCTGCAGATTTTCACACCAACAGTAGTTTATTTAGGTTTATTATAATAGCCAGAGTCATAACAAAACATTTGGATACTTTAAGTATTTAGATTCTATAGTTTCTAGCAATCACTAACAATCCCTTGCGTGCGCATTCGCATGCACTGCACTGTTATAGGTCTCACTAGCGAGCGACACTATGATAAATATGCGCAGCGCAGGGTACCTACCTAACTACCTATACAAGACGCAGACGACGCCATTGCAAGCAGCCAGCTAGTGCAACCACCGGAAGCATTAGAAGCTGAATGGCACTCTGTCTCAGCACAACGGCGCGCACAAAAGGAAACCGTTGAAGTTTTTTGTAGTTTCTAATTTCTCCGTACCTGCCCACCTACTTGCGTAAAAAGAACCTGGAATGAGCTGGAACGGAAGGGATGTTATCGTGACTCTCACTATGTAATGCAATAGACTAGAACAGTTTTGACTGGTCGCACGCACGTACCATACATTTATTCAGAAATGTTATCCTGTTCTCAATACACTTTTGAGCTGATTAACACACAATGCATGGCAGATGGCTAAAAAACTGGGATCTGCGAAGAGTGTCTGCAGTGCGCAGTACACGCACACATGGCGACAAGTGGCTGCCACCGCGCCGGTGGCGACAAGTGGCCGCTGACAGTGGCTTGTTGTTCGAGGGGTGCGCCGAGGCACGAGGGTGCGCAGGAGCATTTTATTGTTAAATGTGTATCTGTCAATGTAAAATATTATATTTTTATTTTCATTGCGTTATGTTATTGTGTAATTATGGTTACCGTCTAATCTTTTATTGAGGTTTGCACACTACGCTATTGTGTTAAGGTTGATATTTGATGGGCATTATTATTGTAGTAACAAGAGTGGCCTGGCCTAGCACAGGACAGCACACCGCCGCGCCGACTGGTGTTGGTTGAATTGACAAGAGGCATCATTGAGTTGATTGTAATGATGGTACTTGCGAGCAGATGGACTCGGTGGGACAGTGCGCGGCGCAATCTGACGCGTTATTGTTGCTCAATATGTCGCGAATAACCGTGGGACTTCTATAACAATAATATTATCCAACTACTTACCTACTGCACTTTACAACCAGCTTATATAATTCTGCTTCTATAAGTACAAAAGTCACTTTAAAAACTCTATCTACCTACGAGTAGGTATAGGTATACATATGTACGTACACGACAGGTTCATAATCGCTATACATTGCTGAGTATTGTTCTAACAATAATTATAAATAACCACAAAATTTAATAAATGAGTTTATTCGATTTCACTAGCTGTGGAAAGTCAAATAACAGTTTTTAATTATTCACGAGCTACTTGCAACTAGTTTTTCATGTTCCGCGTGTAACTAATTAAACATTAGAAGAAAGTCAGTTTCACTTTTAAACTAATCACTTTTATGGAGATCTGTCGCATCCGGAGCACAATCTCTACCAAACTAGCTTCATTTGGCGGAGAGCAGGCCCGTTACTTGAACCGTGAGGACTCTGCCATAGGGTCCACTGCCATGCCAGTACTAAGTACTCGGAAGGTACACCCAGGTACTCGATTCGACTTGCCGCATGCTCCATAACCCTGCGATCAATTAGTACCTATGTATGTGCCGTCATAGCCACCATATGCATAAGAGATGGCTGCGCGCTCGCAGATACCCAATAAAAGGCATGTTGTGTTGTGAACATATCTTTAGATTCCGTGACGATACACATCGTGTCGGCTGAGAACCTCCAACGTGCAGGGCACGGCACGGCACGGCACGGCGAGCGAGAGCGGCGGCCGGTCTCCGTCTCCATGCGATCGAAATGTCCCGTAAACCCGTGGCGGGTGATGTGTATTCGCGGCTGCGCGCGCACATGACGGTTAGCAAGCTAACGAGCGCGCTGCACCGCGTGTCGTGCCGGTATTTGCGTGCGCAGCGCATGGAGAGGTTATTGGCGATGTTGCGCGTTTATCTGCCTGATTAGAGCCGTGCGTGCGCGCGACTTAGTTATAATACTGAAGTGCGATTAGTACCTAGTGTCGATAGTGGTGCTGTTTAATGCGCATGCGCATGATGCGTTGAAGCACCGCGCCATGCGCCACTCCGCTCTGAATGCGCAATCACAATCAATTCAATTAAAGTTTCGGAGGAAGCAGCTGTTAGCGCTGTTTATCGGCTCCCGACCAGCCGCGACATTCCCGATACACTTAGCGGTGGAGTGGAGCTCACTAAACGATCGGTAACCTAAATTAATACTTATAAGTAATGCTAATTTGTTTACCTCGCTCGCATACCAGTATAGGTTACGATGAGTAGGTAAGGTACCTACCTAGTTATAAAAATATGTGTTGATATATTGCAAACTGCAAATTACTTTGAGATATACTCACTCATAAATGTCTCCAATTACACTCAGTACTTACAGTTATTGAGTAAGTAGGAAGGTATTCGACTTTCCAGCTATCAAAAGTAGCGGGTTTGAGCTTTCCCATACATTAGCAGAGGATGAGTCAGCGGCACACGTCGCACAGAGTCGCACGTCCACATTTCAAGTATTCATATATACAGGGTGTTACCAGACCACTTCCGAAAACTTGGAGGTTCCAATCAGACCATGATACTGAAAACATTAAGCGAAAAAAATCGCGAAAAAAAAAATTGACTTGACTATCTCTTTTTAATTTTTTTTATAGTTACATACACACAGTACAACATAATAAGACATATCTACCTAATTATCTCATTTAAAAAAGCAAAAAAACAAATAAAATAAATAAAGCAGCAATGTACACGCAGCACGCAGATTACGTCTACTACAGCATGAACAGCTGAGAGTTCATCGCGGGTCATTCAAGTACGCGACGTGCGAGCGACCTACGTTAGTACCTACCTACGTTAGTAGGCACTTACGACACAGAATAAATAATAGTACTACGCCTCGACCTTACCTACGTGAATGCGTACATTGCGGGCTGGCGAAATAAATACAAATCTTTAAACATTGTTTTCTCCGGCTATAATTATTTTTCAGGATAACTGATTTTTTTTTGGTTGGGTTTTGGTGTGCTGTAGCTCCCCCTTTCGTTTTCGGAAGTGGTCTGGTAACACCCTGTATATACAATATACTAGGTACGGATATAGTGTATAAATAGTAATGTGCTTGGTCGGTACCGTACTCGGTTGAGATCGATAAACGGCCCAATCACTGAGTCGACGATCTTGCGCCAATCTCACGCAAACGAGGACAACCTCATCTAATGAGGGAAGGTCAGTCTGTCCCGATCCCGACGCGGAAGGAACGCCTCTTGAGTTTCAAATGTCACCCTTACAGTTATCAATAAATGTATACTACAAGAACTTTACATAATACACCTAAAATGAATCAATAGCAGATTACCTATGGCAATGTGAAGATCAATAGCAGGTGGAATTGAATGGGTAGGTACGAGTAGGTAAATAATATAGAAAGAGCATAACAATGCCACGATCACGGATAATAATGTAAATGTGGTTAATCGCGGCCGCGGCGCTCACGTGATGGGAAAGAATTTCATTAGAGCAGGATGTTCAGTTGTTACGGCTCGGACTCGACAACCGTAAAATCATCTTTAAAGACGCTCATTACGGATACACAAGGCAAGGCAAGGCAAGGCAAGGCAGCGCTCTGCTTATACTTACTCAGTTGGGGCACGTTACGTACCTATCTGTACTTAACTGTATCTGTGGACTACCAAATAATGAGTACCGCAATAAAGGGATTGTTGTAAGTATCGTGAGAAGCGGCCACGCAGCGTGCACTGCGCCTGCGCGGACACGGTGACGCACTCTGGCGTGTCCATCTCAAACATTTAGACATCCTGATATATCGGTGTATTGTAGAAATATCGATCGGAGGGAGGCTCTACCTTTACCTTAAGGCGAGTCTCATTCAGACTCTACCTAAACTACAGGAGGCGGCACGGTATTTATGTACATAGGTACTTAATTAACTAAACAGAAAGTAACTTCTTTCCGCTGGCGTACGTACGATGTACGAAAAGTGCTTATCACTATTTCTAAGATAGGTCTGAGTGAAAATCACTGCAGTAAGTTTGAAATGCAAGAAACCACATAAAGTGCCGCCCTTGCATGTTTCATTCATAGTCACAATAATGTTACCTTTTGATCATAAAATTATGTAAACAGTGATAAAACTGACTCGAGGTCCATTTATAATGAGTGTAGTGTATGTATGTGTGTATGTGTTTGTGCGTGACGTGACAGGAGGAGAGTGATGTGCAATGTATTGAGATGTTGATCGCGGAATCTGTGGAGGATAAACTGCGACAGACTAAAATATGTAGCGACGAGCGCGGTGTAACGCGACTGCTTCGGATCCGTCGCCTCAATTACACCGATTTCTCACGTTTTCATGGTTCCCTCGAAAAACAAAAAGCTAGTTTAATTGTTTTTAGCTTACAAATGAGCTTTATTTATGTATGGAAGAAACGTTAGTTTATAGCTTCTCGCAAATTATATTAGGTATGTAAGTATTGAATACTCAAAGCAAATGAGTGGCAGTATGGGAGTATTCGGCCAGGATTCAGTTCACAGCGATCTAAATGTCAGACATTTTAATGAAGGACAAGGGGGGGTGAAGAGGCTGCAGGCGCGGGGTGGGGGTGGGGGGGGGGGGAGGAGGCTTATCTCTCGTTAATTCGGGCCGAGCGGCGGCTGATAGAGCGATGTCGGGTCTGTCGACAGCTTCGATTACTCCGAGAGGCTTGAGTGAACAGAATGTGTCTTTGGATTGTCTGCGACATGCCATCCCGAACATGCCGTCCCGAACATGCCATCCCGATAAACTTATTTTACTTTTGGATATCGGCGGTACATAAAGTGCATTAATTTATGTCCGGCACGAAATGTTATTGAAAATCCAAAGTAATTTTTACGTCAGCTAAAATAAATTAATTAATGTAGCAGGTTCGATCCTCATATTGTACATACTTTTATCATTTTCATTGCGTTAACGAGTGAGGCGGGGTAGAGCGGGGTGGGGTGGGGTGGGGTGGGTTAGTTTACGAGGTGCGCAAGCGCAATACGTCTCGCAGCGGGCGCTCGCAACTTTCCGCCAAAATACGACGCACTAGCCGCATTCAAATACAGCACAACCAACAACGGAATCCAATCAAAACTCAACTCTATAATATAAATTGTAAGATTTAAAATCAAATAACTGCGCGCATGGGAAATGTCTGCATAAAAAGTGGTATTTATTTTGACAAATAGCCTGCGATGCGCCTGCGCCGGATTCCGACCGGCACGTAATGAGGTTAATCCCACCAGAGTACGTGTACTGTACACTACCTAGCTACGTCTGCGGGTACCTGCTGGCTGGACGCATGCTGGACGCTGGTGCCTCGTCAACGTTTTAAACCTTTTTATTTAAAACATCAGTTGGTGAGTTGATTTGACTCGTGGGACTATAGTTTCACTGTTTGATGAAGAAGTGCACAAGAAGTGATAATAATATATTATAATAATAATATAATGTAATGTCCCTAAATAGCGAGTGTCGATAAGCGCGACGTTAGGTAAAGCGGCGCGTGCGCAGCGCACTATCGCCCCTGTAGAGTCGAGTCGAGTCGCGTCGCGTCGCCCACACCTTTTGATAGCCCACTATACTCAGAGACTAATTTTAATTATACTGTTTACCATTCTATGATAATTTTGAAGGACTAATTATAATCCGTTGTCATCATCAAATCTGTCATTTATTTTCGGGTAATCGTGGACCCTAAATAAATCGCACGCTAAAAACATTCTCAGCAGAAAGTTATCCCACGAGTAGTTTTATTATAGGGGCTCTGTGTCAGAGAAAGTTAGTTTATTGTAGGTATATGTACTACAATGATAACAAGTGAGCGGTTCTAGGAAAGGTACGTTACGTACGTAGTACACAGTACGTACTGCCTATACCTACTATGTGAACCTGCGCCTGCACCGACAAGCTTTATATAATTGGTTGATGACACGGGCGGCGGTGGCGGCGGTGCGGCTCGCATGTCACACTCGACTCGTGTAGTTTAAGTTCCTCGCACCTTTTTGTCACACTTTGTTGAACACACAACAACATTATAATGTAGATAGTTGCGCAAACAACTTATTATTCACATTGTAAAGCACTTCTCGCGTGCGTGTCATTTGTGACGGCGCGGTGTTCTCCCACCGCGCCACCGTCACATCTAGTAGAGCTTCACATAAACTATCTAACCAAGGACTGCTGCAGAGAAGCAAACACAAACAAAAAATTATGAGTAGGTATCTAAACTGTAATAGAATACCGCTGTGGTCTATACATTAATACATTACAAGTACATTTATATACATTGCAAAGATGCTATCAGAGTGACGAATACCTAGTAAAAATACTGGAACTCCCAATCACACACTTGAGTTCCTGGTTTGAACAGGTAGGTACTGCGATTTGCAAAGCTCCGCGCTTAATTCGAAGATTGCAAGTAATTTCGTGCGCTTCTCATGAACTCTGCGAACTGTTTCAAAAATGCAAACGTTGGTAATGCATGCAGAGCCTCGTGTGGATGTGACTAGCAGCCGACCCCAGCGCCCCTGCGCCCCTGCCAGCCGACATAGTATCTCACCAGCAGATACAATGTCGGCAGCAGTCGTACTACCATGCTGCTTGACATTGTGTGCGAGAGCATTATAATCTTCATCAAGGAATTATTCTTTTTTTTTGCATCATTCTTCAGTCCAAACGCATTAGATAAGTTAAAGTACCTATACCTACTGAAAGATTAAAGTATTTCGATCCAGTTTTGTAAACATATACTTTTCCACTGATAAACAGGCTTGCCTATCAGTGGGCGATTTCCTCCCATTCCTTTCCATAATCTGGCTCACTAGGTTTTGTGGACGTATTTAGGTCACCAGGCCATTGTTTCCTCGGGCTGGCTGCTATTACTGGCATACCATTATATTGTGTGAGTTGTTTTGTAGATGAGCGACTGAGCATGTTGTAGTATCGTGCACCTGTGCCGTTACGCGCGATTGGCCGTGCAGTGGAATTACCGCGGCAAGGCTCGCCCCGGCCCGGCCCGGACCGGCTCCGGACCGGCTCCGGACGGAACACATTATAGAATTGATTACGGATCTTAATGAACTTTTCTCCGCTGAGATTACCTGCCGGCTGAGGGCTGTGTTGTGTGGGATTGGAAATATCTTCATTAGCCATTACGGAGGAACTGGCTGCTTTGTTGCACAATTACATATTTTAAAATACTGCAAATGCCGGTGCAGGTCCTTTGGCAGAACCTGCCTTCTTCATGATGGTGCTAGATGAAGCTTGAGTGTTTGTACGTACCAGGGTGCTATGCCTATTGCATCGCAGACATGAGATCAGAGCACGCGCTATCTGTGTTATTGGGCAACAGGCGCACGCGCGGATGTAGATATCGCATCCGTTGCCCTCCCTCCCCTCCCTCCGTCCTCCCCTCCTCTCATTACTAATAGCTGCTGTAGGTACATAGAGTGGGATAAGCTTTACACATTATTTTACAGCGATTAGAAAAGGACAGATTGAGGAAAAAACTAAAACTTTTCGGAATAATTTCACCTACTTAAGTACTTTTTTAATTTCTTATTCTTATTTTAATTTCAAACGGCTTAGGTCTCAATAGTCTCAAAATTGTGATACCATTTTTTGCATCGGTCTCCGACTGTTATTTTGTGGTCGTGGCATGCCGAGACAAAAATGGCATGAAACAAGAAGAATAAGTATACTGTACATACCTACTTCGTGCAAATAAATATAATTTCAATTCAACTAAATGATGTTTGATGTGAGTCAATATTCAATAGTCACATTATCATTAATCGAAGCGAGGCATGTCGACACGCATTTAGATAGTTAAAGGTTCTTGCAAGTCGCAGATTGACCAATAGTGCATTAGGCAGGCTCTGACGGATATAACATTACCTCGTGTGGTTTGTAGCTCGGGTTATTGATAGCCTTTTTATTCCGTCTGAGAATTGTGGACAGACATTTATGTGTGTTTCTTGTTATGAACAGAAGTAGCAAACAAGCGGGCGTGTCTATCGGTGCTTGAGTTATACCAGCCCGTTCACCACTAAAATACAATGTTTCAGCAGTTTTTACTTAGCGCTGGATCAGCGAGAGGCGACGCCGGCTTTTTGCGTAATGAAGCGGCTCTGACGGCGCATGCGCATTGTCCACTAACTGCAGCTACAGGCGGATGTAGAGAAACTATTTATGAAATACCGGCGCGCGGTTATTGCAAGCGAGCACATTTTGTTGCACGCTCATTGTTATACTCGGACGGAGCAATGCAGAGCTTGAGAAAATATTCAGAAACAGGATTTTACTCATCGATTTGATATACTTTCATTAATTTAATAGGTTGGTAGACAGTTATACATACCTAGAATAGAAACATTCATAAAGAATCCACCTTATCCTGCCGGGAGCTGCCTTATATTCAGTCGAACAAAAAAGTCATCCGCATCGCACGTCAGCCGACTGCTGATTCCATTGTCAGTACCTACTGTACAGTACAGCCTTCCTTCCTCAACCAGAATGTGCTATTGTCAACCTTGTTGTAACTACATAAGGCTGAAAGGGTCTGACTTGATGGGAAGTCTGTATAAGCGTTCAGTAAGTGGCGGAAACTTTTTGCGCACATTCGTCATTTTACAATCCCTTGTCGGATGGCGCGCAAGAAGTAGAATGTGCCTTTGTTTGCTGGAACTACAACGATACTATGTGATTACAAATTAACTCGGATTCAATAGAATGATGCCAGTTTACCCTTGCAAATAACATTTTCATCAAAATACTTACGTAAATAAATGCAAAATTAAATTTAATGCTTCGGTACCGGTTCTTTTTCGAGATAAATATCTTGAAGGAGCATAATCCTGTACGTAGCATGTAGAAGAAAGAGTGCATTGTGTGTCTCGATCAGTTTTGACAGTGAGTATTAGATGCTGTGTGACAGTAGGTATCACATGCTGTGGGTGTGTTGTGTATAGATCTGCGACTCAAGCAGCTACCGTGTGCCTCTTACGTCTCATTAGGTACTTCTCTCAAGTAAGTTACAGGGTCACACAACTTATAGCCCTGATTTCTTAAACTTAATTATGACCAATAGTTTATAACTTCACTTAAGACGATTCTAAATAATTCTTGTGATTTTTGTAGGTACCTAAATGATTTTTTAATTTTGATTTTGTAAGAATCAACATTTATAAAAGTTACCGACCTATTGAAGCTTTTAAAATATCATGGTATTTCTATTTAGATTTCAAAATTCAATGGTAGGTACTCACTCAAAGTATGGTATAGTGTGCGTGTGCATAGAAATGGTTCCTTGGGCGTGTGCTACTGTCTCGCTATGTAAGAGTTAGTTATCAGATGTACAAACCGTAAGTATGAGTGTCACGAGCGCATTATGCGCTAATGCCGATGGTATCGCACGTGGGAACGCATTGTGCCACAACTAGTTACTACTTTAGTAACTACTCGAATCGATTCGAACGATTCGATGTAAAGATCGAAGACTGTGATCTACTGCGCAGTGTACGGTAGCGTACGCAACATAGTAACAAAACAAGAGATACCCTCTGACTACCCTCCCTTAGGAGTGCTTAAAGGATCTTGAGTACCGAATGCGATGTGTTGTCTACTTTACCGAGCAGGAAGATTCGTCGTGGCCAGACACGGCAGACGCTTAACTTGTATCAATCATTGTTGTGAGCGCGTGTTGGTAAACCACTTACTTTCGTCAATAGTTTTGATGACTAACTTTACTTACTTACTAGTCGGTAACTGCTTATTATGTATTACTTGAATGTTATGTTCTGATAACACACATTATAACTTGCGGCTTTATCTCTGTATCGCGTTCTTGGTGCAACATTGAAGTTGCTCTGACATACAACATCACATTCAATTATGTTTGTGTGATGTTTGTATATAGATATATTTGTGGATAAGGCTAGCTGGCCTTAGGTATAAGATCGTAGGCTAGCAAGCCTAATTCCATCTAAAAATGACTAAATCCATCTAAAAAGTGACGCAAGGTACGAATCAGCTATAACCCGTATAATTTAGATAACATGCAAAACCAACTATGCAAACACGCCGGCTAATACTAAAACTTTAAGTAAAGTGTTTATGTACCTAGTTCCTAAACTAGTTGAAATGACCAGAGACGAGTCCGGAAATGGCGCGCTACATTTGCCAAAGTACGATTAGTATCTGTTTATATGCTGTAATATACTTTTACTTGAGTGAATTGCCACCGGAACATGCAATACAAATCTCTGGTGTTTGTGTGCTGTGCGGTGCGGTGCGGTGCGGTGCGGTGATTCCCTCCGCGTGTGTCGCTATACCAATTACCACTAAATCTGGAACAGCGATGTTATCAAAATAACATAAGAAGCAAGTTATGAACCCGTCCGTCGTCCGTCGTCCGTCCGTCCGTCCGTCCGTCCGGCCGCCGCACTGCGCCGCCCGCACGCAGACAGGACTCATTACATTTTTTATCGCGATATTACAGAGCAATTATCGAGTAATTGGCACACGGGCGCGGGGACTCGCCTCCTGAGACCCTGGTGGGTGGGTATGGGAGGTCGACTGCGCTGATTCCCTAATGATTATTGCGCAATGTTTGTAGTAAAAACGTCGCATGAAAACCGAAATCGGTGAATTTCGAGGAGGGTTTGACTGTAAGATTATCATTTCAGCTTGAATACACTTCGCTAATCGCACTTCATTTTCAATGTGCAGTTTAATAAGTTAGCAGCATCTGCAGCAGCCATCAATAACTGCAGCCGGCAGCGAGCTGAACCATCCATCATAAATCAACAAATCCAATTACAATCGGTCGGAGGTGAGCCGCCGCCACTGCCAGTGTAACCGACACCTCGCCTCACACCCCGAGCCCCCGACCCCCGACGCGCACACAAACAATATTTACTCGAGAATAATACCTAACTATCTGGACTCTACATTAATAACCTTCAGGAAAGAAATCCATAAGCTGAAACTTGTATTTGCTACGCGGTATATAAAAGAGTCAATTATCACCTGAGCTGTCAATCCTTCTAGACATGTCTTCCTATAGTGACAAAAAATGTGCTTGCCACAGAACATTGTGAATCAGAACGAAGCTCTGCGAAAGTAATGTATTCCATGTGTCCCGCGGTAGGTAGGTACAGCCGATCCTGAGAGATTTCCGATCGCGTGTCCGTGCATGCCGCCGTGTTGGAGTCACATCGAATGGACTCTGCAATGTTAAAACATTTATATTGCATTGTATTTGTGGAAGAGTACTAAAGTAACGAATCAATGGTTTACCTACGCGCTTTCTATGATGCAACCTAAAGTGTTCCATAACTTTAAGAACTTTAAACCTTCAAAATGTATAAAATGGCATGCTATTACCAACAATAATCGTAGTATTATGAGCTCTAACTCATCACATCTCATCAAACCTGATGAGACTCCAAACAAACGTGCCATAAACAAACATTTGCTTACAATGTAGCGCGGAGCACTGATTTCAGTTGATAGTTGAACGGCGAGCCGCCGCCGGGGGCATCGCCCCCGCAGGTGCTCTCGCCCGACTGGTTCCCGTCATACTGACTGCCACGTCAGCTGTGGCACCGCCCGTACTGACTGCTGCTCCATCTGTGGCCCGGCAATAGTAAGTGCTGCCTGGCTGTGACACGACACGACAGACTGACAACAGGCACTTGTTTCGCTGCAGTCACCGCGGATGCTGACTGCTGCGGGTGCGGGTATAAAACACATTTTGTAAGGCAATGATAGTAGGTAAGTAAGCCTGTTTACTGCAGGTAAACTATTAATCCATTGAACTCTACTTATTCTGTCTCCTGCAACATTCACATTCCATAATATAGGTAGCTACGATCGTAACAACTGGCTACCAGTCACGCTATGTCCGACACTCTCGGATATTAGTTAAAGCATGGAATTGGTTTCAATTCCATAATATTATCTTCAACAAGTGAAATTCCTCATTGATCGGCATCAATTGATAATCCTCTCATTGGACCCTCCTCCAGTTCGCGTCTACAAGATTGGTTTCACGCGCAGCATAAAGGTCGGATAATTAAATAGATTTTTTGCGGCACAATTCAATAAATTAAATTTGGAATAGCATGACTCGGCGGTTGGGCAGCCGCTAGCCGTGCCGGTGATCCGCTCGTAAACGCTCCATTTAATTTGTAGGGTATTGTGTGAGCGGCAAAAACGTACCGCGGCCGCAACCACCGCCTAATCGAATTCATTACGCGGCGCGGCGCGGTACGGCGCGGTGCGGCAGCGAGCGTAGCGCATCGCCTCGACTGCCTCACTCGCTATCGACAGCGGAAACGGTACGAATTCCAAAACTCTACTAGTGATTATCATCGAATGAACACGAGCAGTCGGAGACAGAGAAGGCTTTTGTCGAACAAAGCGAGTTGACGTCCTAAAACGGTTCCGCTTATCGCTGTCGTATCAGATCTGACCTCAGCGGCTCTAAAGAAGGACGTTATTAAACAGTGACCGAAGCGAGGAGATAGCCATCTCTCGGTACGAAAACAAAATTCTCATTAAGGTCGGTACATAACAATAAATTGATCGGTTGCGGCGCAGCGGGGCGCGGCGTCTCGGCATCGCCCAGCACTGGCCGCTGTAGTTTCGGCTTTACCTCCAAATAAATTCGGCTTCGTTATAGATTCAAGTTTAAAGAAGAATGCTGGTAGGTTATTTATATGCTTAACTCTACGTTCATCGACTCGATGATTTGGGTAGAAGTCTGTAAATTTTCGTAGGAAATCCTAAACAATGCAATACGAAGAGCATCACATTCAGCCAGCGTACGTTAAGCCGAAAGTAACACAGACAAGTCCGAGCTTCGGCTTCGGCTAGGGCAGCCGGAGTACTTAGACTCTACGAATCTGGATATCGCGAGCCAATTCACCGGGACTCGGACAAAAATAGCAGGCTCTGCCTCCAGTGACCCCGAGGTCCCTCGTGCCACGGGGTGGGGGGAGGGGGGAGATGGCGAGGGAACGAGCGTGATCGTCGGCGGGATTAGTTAAACCGTTCCATGTTTATAGGGTGTCGGTGTCGGGGTAATGGTAATGACGCGACTGCGCTGGGATGCGGCCGCGTCCTGCGTTGATGCCTAGTTACAGACATGCGCCCTGCTCCGCTCGTGTGTGTTGCGAGGACTATAACATTCCGTTTACTGAGTCATGAACAAACTTCGTTCTAAGAGTTTTTCATAAATTTCGGTCCAGATGTTTGATTCTAGTCTTATATTGCGTCTTAATTGATTCATTGTTCATAGATCGTTCTACGTGCTATCAAACATAAAACTTCTTAAAACGAAGCCTAAACTAATCTACCCCAAGGGCATTTAACCGAGTCTGCCCAAAAAGAAGTGAGAATCATTTACGAGCGTGTTAACAGAGGTGTCGCGTCACGGCTGGCCGCCGCCGCCGCCACCGCCGCGCCACCTACCGGTAATCTAATAACAGGAGAGGGACGTGACGAATGCTACCAAATTGGATGTAGAATGCCGACGCGAAGGCATCTAGATGAGGTGTGACTGTGACAAAGCCACTAGATACCTTCTCAATTTAAAATTATAACCCTTTCTCAGAATACACTACAGTCGAAGAACTGCAAAATTAGCTTCATTTTAATATCTGCAATATTTAAACCTAGTTGTTAGCACTTACTTTCAAAAAGTTGGAATGTTTGCGCCAGAGGGTTTGTAAAACTAGCACCACTTCAACCTAAAAACATCACAGTCCAATAAATATTTCTAAATAATAATTTTAACATGGTACAAGCTGCTCGTATTTACCAACAGATAAATATCTGTCACCAAGTAATTTGCATGCTCGTTATGAATTCCTGATCAGATTAGCTCGATGCCATAATTTAATGAATTTAGGTACTTCTTGTAAGCGAAGGTAATTAACATAATGCGAGTAGAGTGAGGAGTAGAGATAAGATGGTATCGTGAGTGTACGGCGCGGACAGTCGCGTCCTGTGCGTTACGTTACGTTACGTTACGTTACAGCGGCGGAGGGGCCGGCCGGAGGGCCTGTCGTGTTCGCTTCCTGGATGTGCTGTCTGGTTTCCATGTGCTGGTGTCTCTTGTGCCGTACAGCATGTGTCCGCCGGACTCGCAGTGCATTGTCTATTCATTGCGATGCGATACCAATCTCCATTATACCAAAACTGATTGGAGGAATTTGCCTCATCAGATTTGTATGTAAAGCTCGTATAGAACTGAGATGTTTGCAAGATCTCACCCTAAAGTAATAACTAAAAAAAATTACATAATTCAACACGCTTTTGCATTATATTTGCTAGCACAGGTTATCACCGACCACGCCTTATTTTACGATCACGCATTTTTCCCTAAGAAGGCCGTATAGTAATTATAGGCTGCGCACACGCACGTTTTTATGCACTTCTCTACGCTAATTGGCAGACGCGGCGGTGCGCGGTCGATTATCCGCTCGATGTGCGCTAGTGATGGAAACTCATCAGTCCTCGTTCATTTTCTATCAGTATTCTTTAGCAAAAGCTGATTATACCTCGAAGTTGTACAAACATACGCGTAACCTACCTATCGCCTACCAACACTTAGCTCATCGCGCGCGACACGTGCTCTATTGCAAGTATTAAACTGGAAATTCAAATAAATGTAGCAACCTACCGAGATTTGTCTGTTTGTTTCGTGTGGAGCTCGCCCGAAAGGATTTACTTCCATCGTGATGAATGTGATGATAATGCAGCGTCCGTCGTATCCGAGCTTTTAATTAAAACTACAAAAAACAAAACAATCTCGGATAGCAACATACAGGTTTGATACCCATATCAATGTCAACGGAGTGCTCCCATCCCATCCCTATCGCGTGGCTCGCTTCATTATGCGCATGTTTTTGTGTAGATTTGTTGACGGTGAGGTGCGCACGCGCAATATCCACGCTTTTTTGCTCATCCTCGCTATTCGATATCGCGCGCGTGTAATTGCGCCCTTACGCGGCTCGATGATCGTGAAACCGTCCGCATCATTTGCAAATGAGACGATGCCCTTACACGATGAAATTGAGTCATCCGTTCGACATTAGGTACAACGACGACAATGTCGTAAATTACACTCATTTTACAGTTCAACAAAACAAGACAACTATAAGTATTTACTTTTATTAGGCAGGCACACTCCCTATTAGGCATTGATACGAACGATTAGCATCAAATGATTGTGTATAGCGCGGCACCTAGTCATCTAAGTTACAAATAACTTACAGCTACAACGAGGTGTAACCAAGCATTCCACTGATTGCCAAACTAAACCGAGACAAAACAAAACTAAGATTAGGCAAGTAGAGGCAGTCTAGTTTGTGGCACAACACGGCAGCGACAAGGCAGGCAGGTAGCACCTGTACAATGGAAACAATAGCAGATTAGATATCTGCGCGACAAACGCACCGCCACCGGGTCCCGGAGACACTTGTAGAGGTGCCGCGGACCTGTGCCTACGGGACACCTTCAGTACCTAACTGTGTGACGAAGCACAGAGTAATAGTACTGCATCTTCATACTAAATTTCTTACCAGAATTCCGTGTTAATCAAAAGGACATTCGGCACGATTTTGGTAAATTTCCTATGGCTAGTAAAGTGTTCCTGGCTTTGTACCTGTCACGTCTGCTCATATTTTTACATATATTATACGTAATCAATTAAAGGTAGTTTTTAAGATTTTTTTAAGTTTTGAAACTGTGAATAAAATAACGCAAATTCCCATTATTTTAATAAGACAGTATCAGTTGCACCACTGAGTCCAGCGGCACTATGCTATCGACGAGTTTGAGAAACAATTTATAGCTGTCCCAGTGTTAACTGGCAGTCCATTAATGTCCCCGCATTCGGAGACTCCATTACGGTTTATCTCTTCGCGAGATGAAGGGCTCACCTGATCTGTGATTAGATTGCTCCTAACTTGGGACTTGAGATGACGATGTACCTACACAGTGCTACTCACTTCCTAACAAACGCTGACAACTAAATACTTACTTCTTTGAAATATTTTCCTAATTCCTAAGAGACATTACAAGTCTTATTATTATGTCAATAATGATTATATTGATTGACATGGAGGCTTCAGCATTTTTAGAGGCCAAACCAGGTAGTTCGTAAAGCGGCAGATACTAATGTATATCCAGGAGCCTTACTCAGGTAACCTCAATGTTACTCATCCGTCGTCGAACTAAATAATAATATGTAGATTGTATTATAGTTAGCAAGTTTGTCGCATCAGCTAATGGTATAGCTTAGTGCGTGGTCTCGCCATAACCGCTGCCATAATTATTCAAATTGGATGACACCAAGTTATTATGGTAAGTGGTAGTTCCCTCAGACGGCGTGGCTCCGCTCTCTGGCATCATCATCACTACTGTGCCAATGGCAACGCACTGCAGAACTAACACACACTATAGGTACATAAATACATTATTATTGGCACAAAAGCTGGTTTGTGGGGATTTTGATTCTTTTGAAAATAAATAAATAAAATACACTTGTTTCTGTCTGAGTTTGGTATGCTGCAATAAAAATGTATAATTTAGTGAATTGGTATCGGTCCGTATTGCGATATGAATGTAAGATACCCTTACCTGGCATTGGTTACTGTTAATGATTATATCCCAATTCGTCGTACGTACACATTCGTACCTCACCTATACGTACCTACCTAACCTATAGCTTGGTACCTATAGGGAGGGACGGGTGGCGGCCGGCGGCGGCGGCGCGGCGACTGACGGCCACCGACATGGCCTCGCCCGGGTTCGTTCGATTCGCGTTTTTTCCTTTCCTTAATTAGTTGTCGTTTCTCACGAGCCCAGCCTTTATTACAACATCCTCAGATTCTCCTGTAGGTATTTTAATGAGGTCCTCCCCTCCCCTCCCCACCCCTCCTACCTCCGACGATTTATGTGAGCGGTTAGGGCAAAAAGACAACCTCCCAAAAGTGGCTGATTCTCTCAATTAGTGGCCTTTATTGCGGGGCTGTAAAGCTTTAGTAGTGCATCGATGTCGGATCGAAGGCGACGACAAACATTTAATTTGTCCGTCCGCTGCTGCTGCCCTGCCCCTGCGTCGCGCCGCTACTCTACACACAGCCAAATTATTTTGATCGAATTGTGTGTACCTCGCACATTCTTGCTTTTATATGTAAAAGTTAACGATTTTAAAATCATGGGAGCTATGGGCTTATGAATCGTTTTCTTTTGAACAATCGAACCACTAATTTTGAGTGGTGTCTTTGGGTTTATATTGATATGTGGTTTGGAATTTTTGCACCTACTTAATATAAGTTTTACTGAATTTTCATGTCCAATTTGTGAACCACCGCGTATATTTCGAGCTTCATTCCATCTGGTCGTTATTATGTCGCGTTTTACGAGCGCGCACAACACTCGCGCAGAATTCGTTGAAACGTGAGCCTCGTGAGAGCCTCCCGACCTGCCCGCGACGGACTGGGCCGAACTGAAAACTTTTACATTTTTTAAGGATCACATATCATTTGCCTCTGCCGTTAGCGGTCTAGTATACAATACAACCTTTAGTTTGAATCTCTGCTGTTGTATCACTATCTTATGAATCTTTACCAAAGATTTGCTGACAAAGTATACTGTGCTCTCGACGGCGAGTCTTCATCATCAGACTCTGAACAGGTATCTCGATCGGTTTATTGTGACATCTACCAATTTATAAGGGTCCGGTTTACGAGCCGACAACTCCCAAATAAAAGTTAACAACTCTTTTATTTCCGTGTAGTTGGTCCGCACTCGCGCCGTCACTCACGCCGCGTTCTTCAATCGAGAGCACGCTATCTTATGTACTGTATGTACCTAACCTACCTACTGAACATTGATTTATTTTGATTGCTGATTGCTGCTGGAGGTCAATAAACTCATTTATGACTTCCAAAAGTGACATTCCAGACCACACCCCAGGCCTGCTCTCACCGCGTCACATACTTTGAAATGATCTCATTTATTCTGTAGTTCCAATAAACTAAATACTAAAGTATTGAAATGCTACGTAAGAGCGGTTCACGTCCATTCTCACGAGGTGCTTACAGCTATCGACCTAGCGGTCTACACATACACACACACCCAACCCACTTCAACAAAGGCATGTATAATCTCTATAAATTGAGGATTCAACGACGCTCATTCACAATATTTCGGGGTTCCAATAAACCCATAAAGAATGGAACTCATAATAACTGTAGCGACAGATATCGACTGGGGTGTCGAAGTGGGCCGATCGTCGTAAAGTGCGTGAGTGACGTCACGCCGCCGCCGCGGGGAGCGCGACACGACACGACACGACGCGCGACGTCACGCAGCGAACACGACACGACGCATCACTTTGCATCACAACGCTCAATGTATGAATGAATTACGTCATTCAACTCGCTATTTGAAAACATCGAGTTGATTCTGTCAGAAAATGTAACTTCTGTATCGTGTTACCGCGGGCAGTAAATACAAGCTACTGTAACTGGGAGTTAGGACAAGTTTGTCTCAAAATGGTTTGTTGAGGTTCTGTCATTGAGAAGCACGGACATGCCTTGCGGTTTCTTGTGAGCCGTGACTCCTGGAATCAGTAGGGTATTACATCAGAATGTACAGTCCATACGAGTCATTCATTGGACGAGTTTCCGAGAAAATGTTTATCCAGTGCAGTGTGCACCTGTCACGAGTCACGTGCAATGACATTGCACAACTGTTTCACACCATGGAATAAGTACAACTTACTAGGGTGTAAGTTTTCAGGCCACAGAATAAATAGTGGTTACTATTGCAAACAGTGTAGACCGTAGTTTAAGCAGTAGTTAGTACGCGGCGCTCGGTTCCGCGTAGGAAAAGACTTCAACGCGCTCCCCGCGCTACGGCTTTTGTAGGCTTATAAGCGACTGTTTCCTCAGAAAGTGCTAAATCTATTTACTTGGGGAATAGTTTTAGATTTAATTTTTCAGCATTTTTTAAAAGTGAAAATCATCATTTATTGAATTTTTATCAAAATGTCAATAATAGAAAGGGTAGCCAACCGGATTTAGTTACTTAGTATTATTTCAGAGGTATTTTCTTAGTAGGTTGAAAGGCCATTTTTTAATGTTTTATGTTTTCTAAATGCCTAATTTTAATTTATAAAATGAAAAACGTCCATAAAATAACCTTGTCTTTTAAGTTTATGGAGCGAATTTTTTGTTAACTATTTTTTTGCGCGTCGTACTTTTATAAAGCCAACTAAACGAGAAGATATTTAATAGTCAAGACCCTTGACCACATATTGCTTTAATCTCTACAAAAATCTCAGAGGGACCTCTTTAGTTTAGTAACATTTGAATTCAGAACAGTTTTATCAAGAGTTGTCAGGGGTGATCCGGATCCCTGCATAATGAATGTAGACAATGGTTCCTGGTGCAGCGGCAAGGCGCTTGGCATGGTGCATGGTGTGATGGCATCAGCGGCATGCCGTGCCCCATGCGGCGACGGAAACATGTGAGACTCGCGCTTGACGGCTTCTGGGAGTACTACTCACGATACCATCTAGTGATTTGCATTTAACTTAGCTTTTACTTACAATACAATATCTACAAATTAGGTACGTGTTACATGCAACTTATTATATCAAAATAAACATATAACTGATTCCGTATTTATCTACCAGTGAAGCCATTTCCAGTTCAAACTTACGATTATTTTAGTCGAGTATTCAGATACCTACTCGTATTAGTTAAGGTGGTCTATCTATCGTTGAGAAACAAACATTTTAGATCAGAATGAAGTGGTCGGTGTGATGACAGCTGCTATGTATTTGTATTTATGCTGTGTCCGGCGCGGTCGCCTCCTGACTACTGAGGGTCACCGATAAACGCTGCAGATAGTCGGAGAAGCGCAACGTGTCGGTAACTACTTAGCAGTAGTGCCACTTACATGTAGAGACGTTTACATCACAGTACACAATCCCACTAGGTGTACTGATTCTCATAGATACCTTAGTCAGGAGGTATTTCTTGTTAGTAAATATTTACACTTTTTTTACAATGACAAATAAGAAGCCATTTTGTAAAACACCTTAAACGTCTTTTAAAAAACCTAAATACATATCTTAAATCCCGAAAATATCCAGCTACAACTACTGAGGACTTCTTACAGCATCTATAAGCATTACACACTAAGTGATTTTCTAAGTGAAGGGTGCTAAAATATGCATCTGACTGAATCGCAACTGTTCTACTGTTAGCCAGTACACTGTGCTCTGCCTGCGGCACACTGTGTGGTTTTGTTCTATTTTGGGTTCCGAATATCCACTTTAATTAGTTTCTGTTCGTCTCATTAACATTATTTAAGATCGAATTGTTTTGTTTCCGAATCCCAAATATTCGTGAATAAATTTGAAAAAGATAAAATAAAGTTTATGTGTCAGCTTGATAAAGGTTCTCAAATGGTGATTATTATGTACCGAATCGGTTTATGACTCAGATACAGGTCACTAATACTACGACCTTCATACATTAACCTTTTGATTTATTCTATAGTCTCTGTCTACACCTATGCATACTTACATACTTATAGGTAGGTATGCATAGGTATAGATCGAATATATTCAATTTTCTAGAGAGAGGCACTATTATGAGAAATGAAGTTGGCAAGGCGCAAGTTTCACTTCCTCATGTTGTGTCTCGAGTGAAAGAACCAAAGTAAAGTACATAGAGGACGGGCGCGGTTCGGGCGCGGATCGGGCGCGGGAGTATTCCATGGAATTAAAGTGCAAAACTCAAGTCCTCCGTGTGTTCAGTGCACAGAGTTAGAAGTAGGTACACGTCGTGAGCACAGAGTAAGTAAACACAAGAACTCGACACTGCGTTCAGTTATTTATATAAGATAAGATTTTAGTCTAACAAACATTACTTAATTACTAATCGAACCTCTTTTAATCTTTTTAAAAGCTTTATTTAAATTAGATACCTACCTACTGATGAATATCTGGCGTAGATTTATTGGTGACGTCACACTACGGTAGGCTAACGCTGTTTACATTATAGGCACAGAATATCATTTAGTTAGTGGGTCTGTTCAATATTATGTTTGTGTTCTAATTCTAAGCACAGACACAGAATAAGATATAGTATTTGCACAGATCAAGTTATTTACTTATTTTGCGGCGAAGGACGAAAGTAATCAGATGATGGAAATGCTCCTCTACCAGAACGTACTCTAGGTACTGTTTTTAGATGAATGATAATAATCCATCCAAAAACTGTATAGGTACTATTGTTTTCAGAATCAAGAGGTCAAAAAATGTGATACGAAATATATAGAAATTATTATTTTATGAAAAGGTACTTACATAGTCTTTTATTTTGTTTTACAGAAAAAAATAATATAAGTTCGTAAATGTATCAACCCACCTACCTAACCTAGGTAGTATGTGGTAGTATTGGACTTCCACTTCTGAACAGCGTAGACTAATGCTCGAACCAAATAATAATGGACACGTCTCATTAGAGACTCGTGTTCAACGGATTATCGGCTTTGTATTCCTATCCTTCTACAACCTTTCCTTTCTCATCTAACATACCAATAACTGACTCTGTACTCATCATATTATGGTTGGAAATCACATAGCAGTGTGGCTAAGTGCCCCCCGTCAGTCCAGATCGGGATTAGTCGGGATCAAAGTGACCGATTTATCAAGATCTCTAAATATAACTGTCAAAATGGAATAATTGATTGTTTGGACGTGATGCATTTAAATGGCCATCGGACCGCAAATGAAATATCCTGATAAGAAGAGCATCATTCTGACGGCGGCCCTCCCGTCCGTGTGGCGCGCGTCAATTACATGAGCACATTGCAGTGTATGCAAGTACCCGCTTAGCTGAGTGTTTGTAGGCAAGCTAATAGTGTAGGTAAGTAGTTTGTGGAACATTATGAACATAACCTATTATGTTACGAAGCTGATTCAGAACCTTAATATTTCAGAATGTTTTTGTTAAATGACACATCGTGATTAAGAACCATTATTTAGTAGGTAATTGAATACTGAATAGTGGCTCTTGGTAACCAATATATTAATTTGGTAAAATATATTTCAAAATATCTTCAGATCGGCATCTAGCTCGTCGCGTGGGCTGATGGATAAGCTTGGATCGAATTGTCGGCACCTACACACAAACACACACACACACATGCATTTTTAAATATCGAATAAGATTAATACCTGCTACGTTTTATCTATATTTATGTACTTACTTTAAATATTAGGAAAAACCAAGAACTTTGTTTCCTTCTAGGTATGTAAATTTGAAAATTATATATAAACAATGGTTATCGGATTATGAAATGATATTCCGGCGCTTTAGTACATGAAGTCTCACCTACGTCACATCACAAGGCATTACTTATCGTTCCAATCTAAATGAATTGAATGTATTCTCGCAGTCAATCAACAAATCGATGCATCGAGCGAGCCTTATGAATATACATGTTAGCCTACCTACTGCTCGTACTAATGCAACGGAACTCGTCCACAAGACGCGTCCGTCAGAACATCAGTTTTGCTTCAAACTACATTGTTTTTTATTTTTTTTGTTTATAACATCCGCCGGCCATTAGGGAGAATAAAATTAAATGTGGAACAAACCTTAATAGATCCGTGTGCGGACCGCGGCGTGGTGCGGCGCGGTCCGTTATATTTCTTAATTAATTAGTCTAAATAAATAAAAATGCCACCCAAAGACAGTATTCCACGCGGACGAAGTCGCGGGCACAGCTAGTAGTTTCTATTTTTGTAGAGTATATTATGTATAGGTAGTTACTCAACTCTTTTCTCAGCGTACAAATTGAATAGAGAATGTATTGTAATTTCACTTATCACATGTAATATACATACCCATATTAAAATGCTAATAAGCAGACTAGTGCGTCTCATACCTACGCTCCACATTACCACACGACACGAGACAACTACAACATCTAATTAGGTAAAAATCCTAAACATTAGCATTTCAAGCATCAATTAAATACACATTTTACTGTGTAAATTGTTTTTATTAAACTAATAACAACAGGCTATGGGCCCAGAACACCTACACTACATTTTTTTAATGAACTTTATTTTCTGTAATTAGTCGACAACTAGTATTTCTCATAATGTCATGCATCTATTACTTTCTATACCTCAACATATTGTCCAGTTAACGAATATGTGGAAACTAGAATTACACAACTACGCCTACGCTACGCCAGAGAGGAGAAGTGTAATGTAGTACTTACGCGACCTGCAGCCGCTGCAGCTAACAAGTAGCGCAAAGCCACAGGGGGCGGCTAGTCTCTTGTTTATTACATACAAAGAACTATAACGGACGGCTCTCTCGGCCATAAACGTATGTCATACACACCATCCTCCAGCAATCACGAATATAAATAAAAAATTAAGCACGCGTCTCAAAACAGAACAAGTGTTATTATAAAAATGTGTGTGTGATATTTCGTAAGAACACCGAGTAAACTATATTATTTTATTGCATAAAGGAACATTAAAGTTTTATGAAACACTAAAACCATAATTAGAACTTTCTTTGTCTCGTTATGCGCCATCATTCCACCGTAAACTTTTGTTTATCCATAAATAATACACAAATGCCAGCTAATTATCAGCTATGATCATAAATCATAATGTGTCATATTATTATTGACTGGCCGCCATTTCAGCATTAGAAGATCCTGCTTTATGCAAATCAACCTCTGATAATGGAGGTGATAAGGTAAGTATAAGTACCGAATGGGTAAAGTCATGAAGCCTTTTGATAATTAGTTTGCAATATTCAAGTGCATGTGGGTGGGTGTTACGAGACTTTTTACGTTGCTGTCTTCTAGAAATGCTATCGATCCAGATCTTGCTAACGGGAGCCGAGACTAGCCGAGCGAGGACGGAAACTGCCGAGTATTGACAGGACTTCGTAACAACCACCCGCAGGATACTTATAACACATGACATTGTGCTGGTTGTACTGAGACAGGTTCTATGAACTTTTACGGCGCCCTATTCATTACTTATCTAAGTAATATTAAGATGTCTAGGTTAGTCTATAATAACATAAGTAATTCATATTTTTACTAGAATAATTGATGAAACCAAGTTTCTTTTGCCTAAATTACGTAATTTTCTTATTATTTCGTTCATGTTTTACTATGTTCTTGTATTTTAGGCTCGATTTGCAGCTATTTTACTTAAGTTACTACTTACAGAGTCAGATTGTGACTAAATAAACAAAATGCCTTTTAGTTTTTATATGCATAGAGCTGTTTGACCTGTGGCCATTGACCCTGGCTCGCCGAAGCACCACTAATTGCTGTCACTTATCGCACTTTACGACAACTTAACGGGGTTAATCATTAAACTTTACAGTTTATTCTGATAATCAGCAGTTAGGTTGACTTCATCACGCCGCCGTCGACGTCATCACACACTCATCAAACTCACTGGAATGAGCATCAAAGTGATTCGATGCTCGGCTTAGGGCCATCAAACTTTTAACGCGCTTGTAAACATCGTTTTATTGTCTTTTGTCAATTTCTCAAGTCTTCGGGATTGTTATTTCCGAAAATTCTCTGTTCACGTGAAGACAAACCGAACACAAACTGCTGAGTGCTGGGTTTATGCATTTCATAATGTACCTACTAGGCAGAGTTCAGAGGCAACTTGTTTCAGTGAGTTCACGAACACTGAAACCGCGCACAATTCACTACTAGCGAAATCTATTTAGGTGAGAATGGTCAGGTTCTCTCGGCGAAGGAATACTACGGGTTTGTTATTGCGGTACTTAGATTATGTTTCAAAGGTGTATCAAACGTTTAGTACCTAGATTATAAATATACGCTCTACCACAAAATATATTATAGGTACCTATATCATTTTAATCTTATCCAATTTATGGAGTCTGTCTGTGTGTCTATTGGCAGTTTTCTTTCACACTCCCAACGAGCACGATACTACATGCTATCGTCACGCATGTACTCGTACTACTAATCGCTTCCATAGCATTCATTAATTTCTTTTCATATTCACCGTGTCAACTGCACCCTTATTTTTGTTAATGCAACAGACGCGATGTGCCGGTGTCGGGTCGGTGTCGGGTCGGTGTCGGGTCGGTGTGCAAACACCCTTTCTACTGTTGTTTCTCATTTATAAGACTCATACATAAGCCACATGTAAGTTGCGGCATCGGTAATTGCCGCGCGTCCCAGATTACGCGTCGGCGACAGTTCCACTGCCACCAAATCCAAACAAATCGTTATGTAAATGTGCGTAAAACACGCAACGTTACAAATAAGTGCATTAATTTACTATTGGATAACAGTCACCTCCTCATTTACAGATCATTTGTAATCAAAACAAAATAAGAGACCGTAAGGCTGCATGTGCACGTACGGTGTTGATCGAGGACGACTATACGCTGACAGCGCAGCGACGACTAGACTAGCTCGAACGGTAAGCAGCCAGACAATTATGAACCCAAAATAATGTACCTTAAGCGAAAGAGAGTAAAAATACTAAAATGTTAAATATTCAACCCCTGCCTCATTCGACGCAAACGCGCGCGTAGCCTAAAAGTGAATTCTCTTATATTTTTCTGTGTAAACTATCTATTGGAGGATTAGTGCTGAGACATCGATACTTCAATTTATAATCGATTACTCGCGACACGCGTCACTTGCGCGTGCGCACGCAACCGCATAAATCGCTATTAGAGGAAACCGTTCTCGTAATAATTCATATACGGTGTTGAGTTATTGTGACCGCACTAAGCTGTGTTACTAATGCATCTACTGTTCGCTAATACACTAGGTACTAATAAAAACAGTCTCAAGTAGAGTTATGACTTGTACTGGACATATTATTAATGATTACTTCTTATTGAGATTATGAAAGGTAACGTAAAAAATACCTTGCTGTTTTGTATAGAACTATTCCTTGGATTACATTTTTAATCACTTTTAAGTAATCATTTCATTTGTGTCACACTCAATAACTGTTGTAAATGGCTCGTGCAGCGTTACTCGTAAATTCATATATCGAGACTAATATAATTATTAAGCTTTCACTTGCACTGCGGATTAAAGAGTCCCAATATGGTCGTCATAGAATGTAAAAGGTATAAAAAGTAAGAGTTAAACACGCATCGTGACACAATCAGAAATAACCTGGAATGTAAATAGGCTTTGTATATGCCTGAAGACGGTGTAATAATGTGCTATGCTGGAGGCAGACTATGCCCAGTATGCATCCCTTACATTACGTCATCAGTACTTAAAAACCTTAGGTTAGAAACTGGAAACACTCCGTTTTCTGTAAAACGAAACAAAACAAAAGACCAACCAATGAGATTTTATACAATGGACTTTGCATTGGTGCTCTAAAACTCGACTGATACAATCGTGTTCAGGCGAGGACATGATCGCTCTCCTTAGTTATTCATCAACCACCTAAATACGGTAGATTGACGATCAATGTATAAAAATGAATCAGCGTAAAACATCACATTTCAAAAGTGTCAACATTTTTGCCCTTTTGGTATTGAGGAAATGATGGTTACTGCTGTATTGTAGTTCAATCGTACTGATACTACGAAGAGTGTATGTACGCCTACTTCGCTTCTGACCTGACGATACTAAAATACTTAATCAAGCTGTGAGATCTCACTGTTTCTGGTTCTCTGCAAGGCGACATGCTGCTGCTGGGTAAACGTCTGCATAACCAATAAAGAAACATATGAAGTCACCAAGGACACTCAGCGAAACCAGGTGTGCCACAATTCTTCGAGTAATCTTTTGAACAAGACGTTACTTTAAACGTGTTACACTTGCTACCAAACCAAACCCTAGTTAAATATCTATTGAAGACTGCGGAAGGTCTGATTAGATTAGGAATGACCACCACGTCGCTAAAGTTAAAACGCGAACGGTTAAAAGTGGTGGTGTGCATCACTCTCGTTCCATCACGACGAGCTACTACCAAACGTGATCCCTTTCGCCAGATTGGAGTGACAGTGACCTCTGTCGCGCGCGGCTGTTTCATTAGAAAGGGCCGTTAGAACATGTACTAATCCAACATTCTGATCCACTGGCGATGCTAGAACGCTTCCAGCGCTACGTACCCTGTCTTCATATGTAAGTAATAGCACTTGGCCCTTAAATTTATAAATTGTTTTGTCATGTTGGTGATCAATGAAATAAAAAATAAAACAACACTACCGTCATTAATAAAAGTCCTTATCATCCATTATTTACAGAGTTAGGCTGGCCGCGGTGAGGAGTTGTCAAGACTCAGGAGGCAACACACGTTGAATAATACACCTCAACGCGAGAGGAGCGCAGCTCTTATTTCCCCACCTTGAATTAGACAGCGTTCTCGTTCGTTGGGTCTTTACAAAATACTGCTAAACTACGTGAGCGTTAGTTAGCAATCCTACTGCACAGAGAACATTTTCGCTACAAGTTCTATGCATTGAACCTGAACTAAAAAAGAGAAGAAACCTAGAGAAATTCATTAATGAGGGTTTCCTGTTATATCACAAGTATTACCTACATGAAAACGACAAAATATCTATTTGCGCGGCTTCAGCACCCAGCATAACAGACCGATCATCAATACTATGCAAGATGCAATATTGTACGTCGATTGACAAAAACTAACCTTTATAATACCTAGTAGGTATTCCCCTAGCGACTAGGTAAAGCAGGTTCACTCGATCCACATATCACACAACATTCGACCGTAATTTTCTCTTGGACATTACAAAAACAAAAACCTTGTCTTGCCATTCTACCAAGTTGAACGACAGATGAAAAACCATCGATGATAAGCCAATCTCAGCAAAATAATTTTGTTTTCCATCCATAGATCTGGTGAATAGTCAAAGTTAAAAACTTTCATTCACCAAAATAACAATAATCACTTAGGATCGTCGGTGCTCGTTTCTTGTAACCAGAGCCTAGAAGAACGGGCAAGAAACTACAGCCTTGTTCCTAGCGTTTTTCCTACAAAGAAATATTTATATAATAATATAATTTAAGTATACTTAGATAATGGAGTTCCAGTGTGGTGACATCCACATAGTTATATCAAATTTAGAAGAGGTTTCTATTTTTTTGACTGTAATCTATCCTAGCTGTTACTGAGCATACATTGCCATAAATTATGCACTACTTATCACAATACGGTTTTGTGTGACAGCGTCAAACACTTTGAAAGGTAATTTCTGGTCTCCTTCAGGTCTATTTACGCATGATGATGCAATCAACTGACAAGAACTACATTCGTCTAAATGTTTTCAGAGCCAACTCAGTAGATTTGTTGTTCCTTGGGCAATTAGGATAAAGCTACGTGCAATGTGCGAAATGTATGACAGCGCACCATTATCTTTGTGTACCTACCTATACCCTGGCCACCCCTGGCAAATCTAAACGTGGTAGCGGTGCTGATACAACAAAGGATTGGACGTGCCCTAGATGCCTGGAGGATACTCCTTTAGGCCGCTAAAAGTGACAGTACCTCAGTTCGTCAGGGCCAGGCAACCAGCACCGCTGTGCGCCCCACAAAGCGGCCAGCATTATCTTTTCCTCCTGTTTTTGAGTTGGCTGGTAATACGTAAGGGCACGCGGACTGCGGCAACTGGCGGCTCGTAGACCATTGAGGCTGATAGCACGCAGAATGTCGTGGCTAGTAGTACCTGGACTGCTGCGGCTGGTGATATGCAGTAGCGCGCGAACTGCGGCAACTGGCGGCTCGTAGACCATTGAGGCTGATAGCACGCAGACTGTCGTGGCTAGTAGCACGCGACTGCTGCGGCTGGTGATATGCAGTGGCACGCGGACTGCGGCAACAAGCTGCTCGTAGACAACTGAGGCTGATAGCACGCAGACTGTCGTGGCTAGTAGCACCTGGACTGCTGCGGCTGGTGATACGCAGTGGCACGCGGACTGCGGCAACGGGCTGCTCGTAGACCACTGAGGCTGATAGCACGCAGACTGTCGTGGCTAGTAGCACCTGGACTGCTGCGGCTGGTGATACGCAGTGGCACGCGGACTGCAGCAACTGGCGGCTCGCAGACCATTGGAGTTGATAGCACGCAGACTATCGTAACACGTAGCATACGGACTGCGGGGGCTGGTGCGGTGACACGCGGCACGCGGCCTGTGGCAGCTGGTGACGCGCGGCTGTGGCACGTGATGATGTGCGAGCTGGTGTGTTGAACGGGTGAGCAGTGGACTGGATTGGCAGCGTGAGCCCAGACTAGTACTACCACCTGACTGTACCTTCGTATTACGCCTTTGTACCCTGATCCCAGTAGTTTCGGGCTCATTGGTGGCATGTGTACTACACGTTCTGACGAGTTCTTCATGAAGTTGGGCTGTAAAATCAGTTAAGGCCACGCACAAGTAATTTGTCGACGCAATAAAGGTATATTAATTAATATTCTTTTTTTTTTGGTAATTCATGCTGGAATAAACTAGGTCGAGAACCTTTAATTTAAGGTTGCTTAAGTGGTTAAACACGGGGCTCAGTTACTTATCTAATGTTTGAGGGTAGGAAAAAAAAAATATGTTGAACGATAGTCTCGGTGATTTCTATGAGTTCATCCCACTTCTGATCTGTTGACACGTCTTAATATGCCAACGTTCAAACCTTCTCAATCCTTAGAACTACGGGAGAGATGGGAGTCTGGGTTTCATAAAATAAAACAAAGCGGTACTCACGTTTACCCATACCTTTTATTCAGGAGGTAACTTATTCACACTAACTTTTCACAATGACTTCACTTATTAGAAAAGGTCTTAATCCTTCGATAATCGCAACTAGACTGGCGGAGCTGTGCTCCGTTTGCCGTGATACCCCCTCTCCAATCACAACCGGCTAACGCCATCTATGTTGTGACTGGTCGAGTCAAAAGCACAACAACGGTCGTTTAGCAACTGAAGTCAAATGCTGCTTTCATCTCAATAAAGCAGCGTTTGCATTCAGTAATTTGTGAATTTATTATTGCAAAATTATTAAATAATTACCATCAAAATAATCTAATACCTTAACAATTTACAACAATAGGTACACCCCTTATAAAAATACTTTATCAAAGATCAACCCCTAATTGAATACCCTTAATAATTTGTTAGTTTCTGAACCCCACGCCAAAACCGCAAACAAAGTGAGATACATTTAAAAATAGAGATTAAAACTGTTCCACCTATTAGTTAAACAAAGCCATCATTAGGGGTCGCACTCACCATGGCAAGAGGTGCACAAAAAATGGACACAATTACTTAGGGGACACAGATGTACAGAACACGTGTACAGTACAGTACCGATGGACAATGGCATTTTGAATAAGGATGTGTGTCAACCGTGTCCAATTGCCCACAATAGAAATAGCTCATCATTTTTGTAGTACACTGGAGATTGGCTTATCAGCAGCCATGCTGATGGAGATATCGAAGGACATACCAACTAAGTTGCACTCACCTGCATTGTGGAAACTGGAAAAGAAAAACACAAGAAGAGGTTGATAGAGCAATGTTCCTAAAATACTACAAACAATTTGAACCTAGGAATAAGTAACAGCGGAATTATTTTTGTTTACTATGAAAAGTATCACTGGCCACTAGTGGCTGTGGCTAGCCTGTCTGAAGAGAGCCTTACAAGCATGGTTGAAAGTGGCTGAAGCAATCCATTACAATCGGCGTGTCAGTGTGTTGTGTAGTGGTGTCGGAGCGCGGAGCGCGGAGTGGTCAGCGCGACACAGAGATGTGCGATAACACACATCAGTTATTTCAACTAACTAATTGTTTTCTCGTTCCGACGACAGCCATCGACACGTACAGATTAACACTATTTATGGGACGTATGCGATACTATTACACAGACTACAAGAGGACAGCTAACACTAAACATAAACTCACACTAATTGAGGCCACACTGTGACTCGATACGATATATTAACAGGCTCATTCATTTGATATTCAACACCTTTGAGGTTACCTAAACACTAAACAGGAATGGCAGCCACGTCCAAATATTTTTTGCACGCCTTCTTGCTGTAGTACTTAGTTTCTTCGCATTCTATCATAGAAAAGGAATGATAGGTTACTTACTGCTTGAGTAATGATTACTAGCTGGCTTGTGTTTGTGCTGTGCCACAGTGAGGTACCGATGAGCGGTATGCATAAATCAGACATTACCGCTAAGCGATAAGACCGTACGTGTTGAAAGTTAATGTGTACAAATCGCTTGATAGTAAATATTATGTAAATCATTATTGAAGCCTAATGATGTCTTAGGGCTGCTATCCAGCGCACCATCTACAGCATCCATTGATAATACCACAGGGAAAAAATCTAGAAGATTTTTTTTATAAAAACGTCTTCGATCTCTTATTTTAGCACCAAATACTAATTTCTCTGGTATCTTAGTACGAGTAGGTATACAAATCCTAGTATTTTTTTGAAATGGATAAAATCTTTGTCGTTGATGGGTGGGTGTGGGTATGTGTACAGCGCAATCGCACAAATATCCATTAAGCGTGTCTTCAAAACGAAGCTCGCAATAGTATTTAGTGGACGACATCCCCAACATATTGTTATCATAAGTACAGTAGGTTGGTACAGATGATAGGTTAATCGGTTTACAGGAGGCGTAGTGCGAGTGCCACATGTGGCGAGTGGTCACCGTCACCGTCACCGTCACCGCTGCCTCCTCATCACAGCGCGGAGAAAGCCAAGCAAAACACGCTCACAGTGTTTACTTCTATGTCAAAAGTGTAATTTTGACTAGGTAAATATATTATATACAGTCACTTTTTACTAAAACATTGTTTGTAAAGACTTTTTCATTTCACAGATGCTAGGTACATTGTATTACTTACTACATATTATGTAGAGTTTACATTCTATGAATAGAACCAGTGATTCGGAGGTCAGAAGTAACAACAAATTGCTTCTACACTTTCACAATAAGATAGCCGACTATTCCTCATTGATACATTATCTGGCACAGACGCAAGGCAAGGGTAATTTAATTCATTAGTGTAATTAGGGTAATATTGCGCGCACGCCGCCGCCGCCGCTGTAGTGCACCTCACGACCAATCCACTCCACTCATTAATCTACTTATTACCAAACAAAGAAATCAGAGCCGGTAATAATGGATCGTTGTTATCTTTAATCACATAATTCTGTTTAATTTTTACAGCGAACGTGATAGGTTGTAGGAGGGCGAGCACGAATGTCTAGCTCCTAGTGTACAGCCGACTAACAATGAGTATAGGTTCCTGTTTACGTACACTTGATGGTTGTAGCTATGCCTTCTGTAAAATGCCAAGTTGCCAGGGTTCAAGTGTGAGTTTAAAAAAGACGTCGCAAATCTAGCAATTTTTGTCCACTGTTTACCTAGGTACTAAGTCTTTTCTGCGCCAGTCTAAAGTGTAGAATAACTATGTTTTTCAATTTTATGTTAGTACTTATAAATGTTTCAACTTTTCTTGTACCTAATCTAGTTGGTAAGGTGACGGTTCATTACGGGGTCGACAGATCGATGCTAAGGCCGCACTTTGTCTTTGCCACAAGTTATCAATAAATGCGTTTTTACTAATAAAAGTATTAGGTACTTGAAACGGAGGTGAGGTGACCAACCTCACTGTTATTTATTGCTCTGCGAGTCTCAACTAAACACACCGTCGATATTAATTAGAACCGGTATTTTATGTGCGCATTGTAAATACATTCCGAATTAAATAGTTTTATGTGCTCATTGGAAATAGATCTCGGATCAAATGGATTTTAAATTAAATACATCCAACTAAATATGTACTTCAAACAGAGACCATTACAATCAACATTTTTATGGAAATGCATGAATACTTAATGGAGAGGTTTCACAGATCTAGTTTTTAGTTGAATGTGCTGTTCTATTGGCTTCTCGGTAGTACTAGCGATTCTTTTTAGTTTACAACCTCACTGTAATTTTAAATTATCAGTAGAAAAGTGTTTATCAATAACCTAATATTAAATTCTGTGTAACATATTCACTGGTCGACCATTTATTACAAATGATATAAGATAAAATGCTAATTTAACGTTTCAATAACATTATAGTGTATTGACATTTTAGTGGCGGCTATCTTTATCGATCAGCTCAAGTGGCGATATTCTTATCTGGACTCGAGGTACCTAACTGTTCTATTTTTATAAATGTGACGAAGTACGTATTATCAATAGCGTTGCGACACAACATTCATACCATTTATAAGTTAGAGGTGTGGACACTATCGGAGCTGGCATCAGGCACGACTGGCAGGTCAGCTAACAGCCAACAGCCAACAAATTCGAAAGTGCTGTTCCATCGATATCTACAAACTCTCATCTCCCCTATCTGTAATTAACATCGAGCTGATCGATACCTTAGTGCTGCCACTTTATCGATAACTTTTAATTGACAGCTCCGATTATGAACAACCCTAAAAGTCGACTCGAAAAATTGTAAAGTCCAATTAAAGAGCTGATAATCTAATCAAAGAGTTTGCTGGAGGACAGACAAGTGGACGGGCGCATTACACGTACACCATCACAAGCAGAGAACCAAGACTAGCAATGCGCACTGCCACTTATACATCTCATGCATCTAGCTAGTTGATGATTTTAGATGATCATTGCAATTTAACTGAATAACTGACTGTTCACTAATTGATTCACTTACCGTCTTCGTCTCGTACACACTACACAACACATGCATGTACAATCTGTTGCATAGCATATACTCGTAGGCAAACACTAAACTATTGGGGAAGGATTGTTGTTGCTTGTGTTGGAACCAAGAAAGGCAAGCTCACATTAAAGTAAATAAAGATATTGTTAGAGAAGTACTCGTATAATAACGCGGCCCGATGCAGGTTATCATCAAAATAATGATGAGATGAGAGAGTCCGAAATACATGTTCAGTTGAGTGCGCTACATTCCCGGAGTGAACGGGCCTCGAGTCTCGGGTCACGTCCAGATTTATAGTTTAATCCTGGTTATTTATGATTACGGATTTATTTGAATTTAATTTAGTGCGCGAGTTACTTTATCAGTCGTATTTTCTCCAATATTTTAACTGCCGTTTGGTTTTACGGCTGGTGGTGATTCACGTTCGATAGATGGGAAAACGAGATATTTTCATGTTAACATTATCTTCTGTGGACGTAACTACCATTTTACTAAGTGTTACTCAATTTGCATTCTACTTGTGGAATCAATCGAATGTTATGGCGAGCAAATGTAAAGAATTACAAACACATATAGGAACGTACCTATTCAATATTATTAATCTCTTTAAGGTATCGTTTAATGAACTAAAAAGACAACATCGATAAAACCTGATAAGGATTATGAGAAGGTTGACTGTGATCTGAAGGGTGAGCCATCCCCGCGGGGCACGCACAATCACATCTGACGGTAATACGGCAGGGGGACCATTGTCCGGCCATGTGTGCCACTAATTGCGAACAAACAACTTATTAGCACGCGGACACTTAATTTAATTTTATTCATAGAGTAGGTAACGGTATTCCTCCACTGGAAGCTATAGTTTAATCTAACCCGTGTTGAAGGAAAACATTTAAAGAAGAGAGTACATCGGTAGAAAATAGGACGTTTGAGAATAGTCACGTGAGATATCGATTAGAAATGTAATTTAAACTTTTTTCAAATCAACTAAATAAAGTTCCTACTTATTGCCGTCTGAGTGCAAGTGCTAGAGTATAATAACACTGAAGCGTTTTATTGTTTAAAATTATAGCTTGTACATGGATCACATTCCCCTTTGAACTTCATTAATCGTGTGCGCGGACGCAGCTGCGTGTAACCGATACACTGACACTGCATTGATGCGGTCATTTTTTTGCAACCGTACAAAAAACACAATGTACAGTCCCCCTTACCTTACGCTCCCCAGACATTCACTTGTTCAAATCAAGAGGACAAGTGGATCATTGAATTAAGCAGCTTTTATGGGATTTCAAACTTTAAGCATAAATATAAGCTCTAATTGTAAGGGATAATGGTACGTGCTCTGTGAGGTAGAGCAGTTGCGCACCATGCACCATAATCACAACTAGTAGAATAGTCTCTACGGGCTACACTGACACCATTCCCATTAGTAGGTGTAGTTCTAAGTACATAGTATCAAAAAATAGCTTATATTATGTTCTGCAGTCTGCTAGAGCACCTGACATTTTGGCTGACTCGACATCCGACCAGCGAGAACATGCGAGAGGCGTGTAACGAACTGAAACACGTTCTTCTTATTATAAAACTCTCTACTATAAAATCAAAGCATGATTAAATTCAATTGCATATTGATTGAATAGTTCCACCGCCTACAATTATGATTATGTCGCCGCCTGTTAAATGAATAAGTAGTTATCTATCGGCCTTGGTCGGTGGCTAGCCACAGCCCGACCACCAGTTACTTGCACTTGAACACGGATTGTACCTCCTCCCTCATCAATTATATTGAAAAATGTTGAGACAAAACGCTGTCGTGAAGATCGCGCGCGATATGTTCCAGGCGATGGATCGCGGTTCAGTAATGTGACAACTTGTTGCTGCGATTGAGAACTAGTGGAGAGATAGGACGATATTAAAATGTATGAGGCGAACTGGTACGTCGTGATTTGCTGTTCTATGCTACTTGTTTAGCGATCAATGATAACATACATAGGTACTGACGTTAACCGGTATTTGAAAAATAATAAAAGTTGTTGGTCTTTTTAAATCCCGTAGACTTGTAAATTATAACAAAAGAGATAGTGTAAAAAATGGAGTCATGGAGTTAACGGTATTGAATGAGCCCATCAACAAACACTTAGAGATAAAAAACCATAATCAAATGTGTTGGCTCAATAAAAGGTTCTCAAACAAGGGAATATCAGCACGTATCTCCTATTGTAACACCTGCCTTATGAACAACACTAACAAAAAATCTGCAAATACAATTTAGATAACAAATCAAGCCATTTGGTGAGTAAGTTATTAGTTAAATAAAGTTATTAGAATGTAAACTTTATGTAAACCGTCGTAAACGTAAATAGCGAATAAGCCGTAGCATACGAGGCGTAACTCTTCTATATCGATAGCGATTATGTTGTCGCGGTTATCGTCGCCGGTGGTCGGCGCTCGCCCTCGCGCCTCGCACAGAACCTGCACTAGTAGTCCCAACTGTTTCTATACTAGTTTCACTAATCAATCAAAAAAGTTTAAGGATCACTGTGAATTTTGTTGTAAAACTTCATAATACAGGATTGTGTGTTAGTCTCTCACCACACTCGTTCTTGGTCAAATATAACATGGATAACAACACGACCTCATTCTCATCACACAGGCTTTGTTATGACTATAATTAGGAAGTTTTCAAGAGTAGAGTGAATAGGTATCTTCTAGGTAACCGTGCTACATCGTCGACCACGTCATTGCTTAACATCAGGTGAGATTGTGGTCAAACGGTTGCCTATATTGTATAAAAAAATAAAAAAAGTAATTATTGGTCATCCAAATTGTTTATAAGTTTGTCATTATGAGGTCATACACACTGTCTTGTGCTTGGAGATAAGATCCAAACGATGTATTATTTTCTTAGTTTAAGTTTAGCTCTGAAAACCATGGCTTTAATTTTTTTAGGTATGACCACGTAATGGCCATGCGTGACTGTTTACCGAGTGCAAGCTGAATGGCTTTCAACTACAACTTCTTGATTTAGCTTCTTGGCTTTTGCAACTTGCTGCCAGAATTATCCACTCTTTTTCTTCTTCTCTTCAATAATGGCCTGTGTCCGTCATTTCGACAGACAATTTTGCCAAAGTCAAGTGCTAAAAAAAAAAAACAACCGAATTGAGAACCTCTTCCTTTTTTGAAGTCAGTTTATGATGTCAATGGTGGCTAATGTGTATCTTTGACGAAGTTCAAAAATGTGCATAAAAGCTTGTAGTGAGACAGGCAGGCATGGGAGCTATTGGTATAGATGGATGTAGTTAGCGTCGCGCGACCGAACGCTGTCCGCGAGACAATGTACGCGATCAGCCGCGATCTGATATCGCAGCCTAATTGTTCTATTTAGTTGTACGCCGTACTTTATTACAACTAGGTACTTTATTAGTTTTATGGAAATTCTCTCCAGATTAATTATTTCTTTTCCAACTTCCTTGTTCAGTTGCTAATTTTGTGGTAAGCAAATTAAAAAAAAATAGTAGAGCTTGTACGTAGGCGCAAATGAATTTCTCTAGCTCTATAATGAAATATTTTGCTCTGCAATTCATAAACAAATGGTTGTAAGGTCAGATGTGGTTCGATTAATGACGGTCGTGCCGCGTGCCTGCCCTCGCTACGAGGCGGCTGCAACAATAAACTTAATTAGTTATCGCTACTTTTTACCTTTTTCATGCAAGCTCTTCAAAATGGCGGCAAAAGTTTCATATTTCAGCGCGCATTGTGTGCCGTGGCGCGAGCGGAACCGACCAATCAACGGATTTTGTAGTTACGATTGGATGTGATAGTGGCTAGTTACGTGGTATTGTGACGCTGTGATTGGATGGTGTAAAAGCTGAACGTGCGATTTCGCGGACGATTTGTTCCGCGATCTCGCCATAAAGTACGATACAATCGTAGTGTAGGTAGGTAGGTACTGTAACAGGTAAATTGAGATCCCCATGGAGAAGTAAAATAAATACTTTTTAAAAGTTTAAAAATTCAGGTTTGAAATAGTTTTATAAAATGGCAAAGAAAGTCATGTTATGAAGAAGCCTTTTCAAAATAAAAATACTCGCATCGGGTCAGGAGTATCGTGTGAAAGAGGCTGATTCACCATCAGCTCTGCGCCAACGTATCTTGGAACTCTGGCCGTTGCATTTGAAATCTTATTCGTTTGACTTAGAGTGCACTACGAGTGGCAAGTTATACCGGCATGGTTGTATAAGCAACAAATCGAGGTAAGTGTGGTATTGAAGAAATAATAGATTTAATTTAAAATGTAAGCGATGCCGTCCACCGCCATTATTCGGTCGAGGAGCAATCGCGATTCCATTAACATGTTGTGTTTGTGAAGTCGAGAGGAACGTGGACTCCACTCACAGGTTAATTAATAATTACTACGCTATTATTTGTGGTTAGCGTACCGCAGGTGGACGTATACACACTAGCCGGTACCGACTACGGACACCTACACGATACAACAGGATACATTGACAATACCGAACCGACATGTCCAGTGGTAGATCCAAGATTTCGGTTTGGGAGAGCCTTGATTCCAGCTTGTCCTACAAATTCGGATCTACTCTTGGAAGGACCCAGTGCGTGGGCTCGTTGGGATTTTTTCCCTATCGGCCCTTTTTTTTTTGAGCCCCTTGAGCCTACAGATCTACTAGTAGACATTGTATCTCAGTGGCACGAGAGATTCGTTCTCCGTCAATATCGTGTAGGTGTCGTGTCGGTAGCAGTGTAAAAACGGCTTATCTTATACTGAAAGCTCTTTGAATAGAAAGTAGTTGGTTCGAAGTCGTTGAGTGACATGTCTGTTTGTTTGAATAGATGATTGATTTGGTTAGATTGTGCGTTTAATTGGAATATGGTCATCCATCATGACCCCATAATGCACATTCCTATGTCGAGTACACAAATAAGAGACAAATGATAAGCATTTAGATACTAAACAAAATATTTTGTGGAGATTATTGGACTTGATTTAAAACTTCCAGTGCGTAGACATGTAAGTATATCCACCGTCTGTCATTTTACTACCTACATACTGATCTTAAAATGTGTTCTAACGTGCCTTCAACTATAACATTCCCTGAGATCCTGAGAAGCACCATTATCAGTAAGTACCTACTAAAAAACTCGTACCTATAATCTAATCTAGGAGAAGTTTACCATAGGTACTCAAAAGAATGGATGAAAAAAATGACAGTGATTCAACTGTATGGGGAAAGGTAACTATTTATGAAGTAGGCAGAGCATGTCATGTAGGTACAAAAACGAAGCTTGAGAAATTGTAAGCTCTCAATCAAGTTTCAAACAAAAACTAAAAACAGTGCATAATTTATAGATTAGTGGCTCCCACTAATCACTATGGCAATCAGTTTTTGCCGTCACGGTGTCGTCACGGTATCGTCACGATTTCACGCCTATCGACGCGTGTCGCTTCTTACTCATCAACTTTTTGTCTTCTTCTGTCAAATCTATCACTAGAGAAGGCTTCTCGAATTTCGGCTGTTTCTGTACCTAGCTTCTGTAAATAAACCCTGAACTGGTGTGCTGAGGTCGTGCTTCGGACACTGCACATCCGATAGAAGTCCACGGTTCTTATCATCATTATCAGCCTGAGCTGCATACTCCCAGTTAAATGAACCAAAGTGGCGAATTACTGATCCTAGAAGCTTCGTATTCGGCCCAACAAGCCGATAAGTTCTCCTGTCATCACTATAGCCGTCACAGTGGTGTGGTGTCGTGCGGTGTGGTGGGTGGTCGACTCCGTTTTGTCACCGTCATTGGAGCCAGTGCGCGTGGGACGAGATGGGTCTATTTTGACCGTTTCCACCCAACGCGACTAAGTAAGTTATTAGACTCATCTGATGTGATATGCGACTATATCAAAGCGATCGTTTTCAATGATGGGGTGATTTGAGATAGAGGTTATGACTAAATAAGTTCTATGAATGAAGTTTCTTTTGGATGCTATGGGCTTGCCCACTTTGACCGATCACGTCGGTCGATTTGTTGCGTTCATAAAAAGAAGCCATTACTTGGATTACCTTTCTGCGTTACTATCTTACGTAAATGTTTGTGTGCAGCCTTTTTGCATATACCGTATGTACGCTCCACCGTACGTGTAGGTAAAGCTCAGCGTACACTTGTCAGGCGGCGAGGTGCGGCGAGCGGGCAGGACAGGACAGGACAGGCGCTAATGAGCGGTGCATGTCCCGCGTGACGTCACGCTCCGGACGCCGCGACAACCGCTAATTGTCACGAGCGAATACATTACGGCAGGTGGACAACTGATCCCAGCGATGGAACACTTCTCCTCAATTCTACATTTACTTACAGTTACAATCTAACCACAGAGTATTTTGTCTAATTGGCTTGGAAAAGTTGCGATGCCAGAGAGAGAAAGGTACAAATGGACACCAAAAACAGTCACTTTTTACAATTACTTACATTATATTACAAGTACGAGTGGTAGATTGGTGTTTTGAAAATACCTAACCAACCTTTAGTGATGACATCACTGGATTTGAATGGAGTTAGGTACTAATAGTTAACTCTTGTGACAAATACTTCTTTACAATTCTGTAGTTTTCCACTTTCTTTTTGGAAAGTTAGGTACCAACTTATTCCAGTTTATTTAGCTATTAATCTCTTGATGTCGTAAAAGCAACTATAATTTAGTCAATTACTCTTGCTGGTGAGCCGTGGATTTCAATTACCCTCAATAAAAGTACGGCGGCATCACTCACGCGGACAGGCCCGCATTCAACGATCTACTGCAGATGTCATTAGTTATTACTTACACTTATTATTTATAACTAGGAATGGTGTAAAACAGACCATTACATGCAGGCTTGATGATATATCCTAAATGAAAACTTTAAACTCATGTTCTTATTCTGGGACGCTTCCTTGCTTAGCACAGCATCATCAATTTGAACTAGTCGACCTGTCATGTTAAAATACATGACTGTGGTGACAGAGCTAACTAAAGTGCGAGTTTTCTTCAGTGTTTGAATAATGGGAAATGGAGATGATGATAACAACTTCATTTGCAATTACATATTCAAACAGCCGATAAATAAACTCTTTATTGCGAACTTCTATCCAAATTGCTGTCGTGTTTAATTCATAACGAGCCAGTCTCATCAATGCTAATCTATTATGAACACAGTCTCCTTTAATAAGAAAAGTAAGAGAGTTTAGAAAGGTGTGATACAAAGTGACCGTTCTAAATAAACTCGGCCAATTGATCATCAATGTCTCCGTACCTGCTTGTAAATACTTTAATTACAACGGAATGCCTCTTTATGAGGAGCCGTAAATCGATGCCATGACTTTACAACACGGTGACGGATCTCTTTTCACTAAATCCACTTCACTGTTCATCAGGTAACAAGCTTAAATGAGCTTTTTCGCACCGAAATGTGGTTGAATATAACTTTAATCGGAAATATATAAATCTGATGAAATGTTATTGTTTGCTACTCCTAAAAAGTTGAGTTTTGGCTTTACTCAAAGAGTAATAGTTATTTGTTATACAAGAGTGCAAAGTTGCTTTTTAACCGCGTGTTCAATTTTGATGACCGAGCAATCGAAGGATTCTAAAATTGAATCACGAGCGCAGCGAGTGATTCAAAATTAGAATCCTGAGCGTTAGCGAAGGAATCAAAAGAACACGAGGTGAAAAATCTTTGCACTCGAGTGCAACACGTAACTTTTCATTCCACCTCAGCGAGGAAATGACTAAATGCAAAAAAAGCAAATTGAAAAAAGAACACCAAGAAGGTTCCGAGTCTGAGTTTTTAACAAATTAAAAAAAAGTTGTATGATATATTCGGCACCATAGAGGTAGCAGTAAATAGGTTTAATGTTTTTTTTAATTCACAAACTTAGTGCACACGATGTTCTAAATTCAATTTACTTTATCCTCTAGAGAATAAAAACGGCTTTTCCACTCAGATATTGAAGAATAAACATACTCTTTCCGAGATGGTGGGATGAAAAATACTTTGGCCTGTTAGTGACGTCTGAGTGACGTGTCCAGTACGTCACTATTTAGGTAGTCAGTGGCGCGCGGGCAAGTGAAATGTAACGTTTGCGGGGTCGTAATTAAATGTAACTGTATCAGATGCCAGCAGTTTACATTTACCCATTCGTTAGGTTCAACATGTAGAAGTCCACTGCTGGACGTAGGCCTCCTCTGTAGACTTTCTGAAATAACGCATTTGGGCAGGCTGGCATATTGCCGCGGCCTGTTATTTTGTTTTTCCAATGCTATTGGTAGTCGTCGGAATATTGTTGAAAGCATTATTTGCCTTTCATGTCGCCGGTCTATCGGGTGAAGGGTATCCCAGAACTAGTACTCGCCTGTAATCCGCTGCTTCCTATCAGATGCTTATCTTATCGATAGAAGCTGATATCAGGCGTACTTACAAACAGTTTAGTGCGTTGCAAAGAGTTTATTATTTCCTCGCCAGTCGTGGCTTGAAAACGGTTTAAATGCAAAGTAGAAACGAAAACGTGCCTACCGGACAGATAATTACACCACTTACCTATTTAAAACGTGTATTAGGAAATAAATAGTGGAAATGGCTTCGCAGATTAGCTTCCCGATAAAAGCCTACTTACTCCAACTTTCATAAGTCGTAGTACTATTTTAACACTTTTAATCTCTAAGTACAATAAGTAGGTACCTATAATTAAAATGTAAACTCATCTTCTTATGTATTCATACACAACGTGTTCTGTAACCTTTTAATATTAGCAGGTATAATATTAAGTTTGTGACGTTAGTCAGCATATACCTAACATTGCATCGCTAATCTTACTATACAGACAGTTCACTAATTTATTTACAAAGTTCTAATATACTTCATTTGATCTATTTTAATATCCTACTTATCAATCCGTACGTTTGTTTATTCCACCCGACACAAAGAACTGCTATTACTTGCGCTGCATATTTATTTTGTTTTGCGACTGTCAGTTAGTCGCTCACACGACGAGCGCCCATCTATTAGCGGCCAACATCGAACTGTGGACAAACATGATCTAAATACCTTTAGTGGTTAGTAAATAGTTATTTCACTTACATTCTACAATCCATTCTGAAGCGCTCTCCATCAAGCGGGCTACAGATAAATTCGCGTCAAAAAAGTACACAAACAAATGTTTTCTTGTACAAATCATTTATTTACGTCGAATGGAGATGGATTGTTTCACTCCGACAATGGCATCCTAGTCGATTACCCTGAATACGTAACAACCTTTTTCAACCTTATGCCTTTGTGATAAGGGCGATGATTCTCTGGCAGAAGTATCCGCTGTGTACAGTCGCAGTGATTAATCAATAAGTACAGTCGAGGTCGAAGGCGGCTGCAATCTTCATTTATTAGAGATCGTTCCTAACTCCTACCATAAATATCTCGCGTCCGTCTGTCCGTCCGTCCGGCTCCGGCAGTAGGTACCAGCGATGGCTCAATAATGGAGGAACTTGTAAAAATATTAGGATTGTAAAGTGACATCGAAAAGTACCGTAACAAGCCTGATTGTCGGTTTGTCTCGCACTCGTAAAACCATAAACGGAGCGTTTGGACTGATAATAAATAAAGTGTAGCTCTGGAGGTGCGTGGCGTTGCGTTGCGTTGCGTGCCGCGCACCGATAAAAGGATTTCGGTGTTGTGTTCTGCTCTAACACTATTTACTGCGACACCTATCGCAATATGTCAACCGCAATATGTAAAACAACCTCTATTTATGACATTCATGAAATTATTGTCATGATTTTTTTCTTATATTTTTTACTACAGGCTTGAACAAAAATACTTTTGGCTTGAACTCTTAAAACACGAAATAAATACTCTTCTCCAAAAGTTGGCTCATATAAAAAAATTGGTGACGAAATGCAGGAATATGAACCCCAAGAGAAAGCAGTGAATTGCACAAACAGTCAAATAACTACTAAAATAGAAACAAAGCCCACTCTTGCACAACTTGTACACGGTACAGTTAAACAGGCAAATCAATTACGGAGCCACTCGGCCGAACAAAAGCGCCTAAAAGGCGAACCAAAAATATTGACATCACAAATCATAGTCCCGATAGCAACGAGGCTTTTAACTCGAGAGATTGAGATCTCTGGCTTTCAAAGCACTCGAGTGCACCGCCCGCTGTATTCTGTGGCCGGCTCTGTTCTCCACACTCTAATACTTTTATCTAAACTCTATTGAACCATACTGTTCCGTGGCTTTTACTTTACAGATGATAAACCGTTGAACTACTTACTTGTACTAATATTCTGTGGTTGAACTAAGGTGTTCAATGAAATTACTTATTACGCTCTTGTGCGTAGCAAAATGTTATTTCAAATCTGCAGACTTAATATAAATAAAAATAATTGAAAGTACTTATCAAAAATATAATTATTTTGATTAGGTATAGTAATGTAAATGTCATATGTAGGTATTCCCATTTGTCCCACGAGTGGAACGAACGGGAATCATGGATACGTTCTCGTAGTTACTGGATTATACGTGACTGATTGCGAGTTCATTTATTCAATCCAATCAGAAGATTACTTTGAAACGTCTTGGTGAGTTTGCAGATCATTCGCTGTTCTACTAAGCACTAAATCTAGATCATTCTTATCGTAAGGGGCTACTTTTTTACTCACACGCTCACAGACGTTTTTGGTAACAATTTAATTCAAACGTAAAACAAAAAACGCTCCACTAGATCCTGATCCAATCTACAACTAACACATATCAATAAAGTAATTTGTACAGATATGTTGATATCGCGCACGTCTGTCTGTCTGTCCGACCGGAATAATTGCTTTACTCTCCACTACGCAACGATAATGCAATGAGACACGAGCAGACACAAATAACGAAACGACAGACAGACAGTTGCAATATTATAAGTAAACAGGACATTAAGATGACAAGATAAGACAATATGTAATATTGTGGTATCACTTCACAACGTAAATATAACTACTAGAGACTCGTAGGTGAGTCACGGTAGATATCAGACACCGCACTGTTGACATTCATCTATTTGACAAACAAAAAAATGAATCAAAGTCATCACTTGATTATTTCCATACATATTTTGGACGCTCTCTAGCGATTGCAGATCTCGAAATTGATTAGGAGTCAGATCTATAAGTACTTATGGACATCTATAAAATGCACAATGAAAATTAATAAAAAACTTGACGAAGCTACAATTCAAATAAATGCGTCCATTGCTCACGCTCGGGGATTCAATAACAATTAAAGAAGAGATTAATGAAGTTGTTTCACATGCGCCTGCGCAGCTCAAATTAATCGCTCAATACAATTAGTTCTGAGCGACACGCAATGGACTTCAACCACTAGTGATGGACCCGGCTCATATCGATACATTTATATCGTTCAATCATTTATAAAAATTATTTAATTGTTAAAATAAGCACATTATCAACTTACTCTACTAGATCATTTTATTATTCTTATTAGAGATCGGAGCGCGACCAAGTTTTTTTCTGTTCCACAATTGTTTAGAGTTCTTTATGTTATTAGGGATCAAACTAAACATATATTTGAACCCTACAGTTATCCAGAATCATAAGAAACCTCTCGACCCTTGGTGGCCATCAATCAGATACCGCGCGCGATCCTAGATATCACCACCGATGGAGGGCGCTGATCTATCGATAGCCGGTACATGCGCGTTCACGCACTATTTTATCTACCTGCTATGTAACTTACGTTTTGTTTGCTTTTAATACCAAATATTCAGAGTTTATAGAAAAGTGATCTTTTCTTAAATCAGCACAGGTTTTACGTGTATTTTTTTGGTAGAATAAGGAATAAGTACGATCAAGCTAGCACCACTGTAACACTTCATCTCAGTCAACGTTTCTCTCTAACAAAGGAGGTAAACCATAATAATATATTCTTATTGTGTCTTTCATTTTAACTTGATGGAAACAGAGATTTCCGTACAAAAACCGTTACTTAGGGCCACCTAGGCCGTTAACCAATCCAGAGAAGTCGACGTCTTAAATCTAACTTAGCTGTCAAACATGATGTTTTACAGTAGTTGAACTACCTTCTTCTGTCGCAGCTGTTTTTCTTAGTTCCCAGTCGCGGAGCTTGTGACGCAAACTCTACGGGTTTTCTCGCTTTTATAATCTTAAAAACAATGGCTAAGGGCTATAAATAGCATATTTAATGTTAGTGCATGTGTGTCAGTGTAATGATATGGTCAGAAGGCGATCAGTACACACGTCACATCGCGTGCCAGCCCACCCCGCCCCGCCGCGGACCTCTGCATTACTTTCATTTAGTTTACTAAACCTTTTTCATTTAAATTATCTATGAGTTACTTTTTTGTGACGTAATTAGGCAGGTAGGTAGGCTAACGTTACTTTATTTAGGAGTAGATGGCGTTGGATGAACACCGTTTAAAAAATAAAATAAGCATCTGAACTGACAATAGGTGCCCAAGGTGAAATTATATTTAGGGCCAAAAAAAATCAAATTCTTAAAAAGTGAAAGCACTGACGTTAACTGTAACTGAAATAAACTGAATTACTTTCCTTTCAAATGTGAAAGTTAAAATAATGTTATAGAAAATTACAAATGAATTGTAATTAATGTGGCCGAGTGTGGTCCACTGCACTCTGATTGATCACAGAGATATAACTCTGATAGTTAACAGGGAACATTAATACTGTATACCTGATATTAAAACAGATATCTTCCAAAAAGTTAAATATTTACGGGTATCGTTTTTGTGAAATAAATAAAGTAAGAATGGTCTCTAAATAAATCTTCAACAACAAAAAAAAATTAGTACAAGGAGTAAGAAGCGCGTTGAAATCTTTTGTTCAGTGGATGTGTGACGTCACGTGACATGCTGCTGTGATCATTCAATCAATAAAAACCGTTATTGAATACAACACAGCTGGCTTCACTCAGGTTCAGATTAGTTCACAAATACGCCTGGAATTGAAATTCCATAGAAGTTTAATTTAATACTATTGATTACGTACCAACATAATGAAGGCACTACAGTTATAGCTTGAAGCTTCAAAAGAAAATGGTATTTATTTTTAAGTTCCAGTGAATGAACTCGCCTTAAACTCTGAAAGCGATTTTCATGTTCATAGCGAGCGTTCTCGGCACTAAAATGTTATAGAAAATAATTGAATTCAAGCTATTAATCCAAACATAAAACCTCCGTTAGACAGTAGGTACCTCGCCTATACAAAACCCTTTAAGCTTTCCGCTTCATACAATCTCATTCTATTTAATTACGAAGAATCAACTCCATAAAGAAAAACATAAACAACACTAAGGAGCTGTCTAAGGGTCGGCGCACACTCGCGTGCTGTGTGGCCGTCCATCGCGTCGGTCGCGGCGCGTCTCGCTGACACGTGACAAGTGACGCCATCTCTCACCGCACTAATTTGACGTCCCCATTCAGACAAATGCGCGGATTATAACGACCGTCATTTATTGTAAAACAAACAATTGTCTCTGAGCGTTCGTGTCACGAGGCGATTACTCTTCCTTGTTTAGAGACGGCTCACGGAGAAATTATCTGTCGCTTTATTTAATTTTGTTCGACGTTGTTTTGTGCCGACATACTTATTACAGTTATTATCTTGTCTTTTGTTTAAACTTCTACAGTGTACAATTAAAATACTCAGAGTAGGTGTGTTATTTTATGGCGACATCTCATTATTTTAATCTATTCTCATAAACGTTTTTGCATTCGAGCCGTACAGAAGTAAATCCTAGGCTTCGCAGAAATAATACAAGACGTTTGCTTATCGTCGGTCATATCGCATGCGTTTATTTACATTAAACAATCATAGCATCGTCATATGTGTTATTGAGGCGACTGCTGTAGTGCATATTTTATTCATATGTAGTATCGCGGGCCGATTAACGGTGCGCCGCGGTCGCAGTGGTCGCAGTGGTCGCGCGTATCGGCGCATCTCATACATTATGTGCATAATGCGCGTCGCCGGTGTGCGCCGCCCCTATCTCACTGATCGCTGCATATTTTCAATAGAAACTATAGTTTTGAATGTATTTCTCATTGTTCCGCTAATCACTTGGTGCGAGTTCGTCCCGCGCTCCCCTCGACCTATCGGAACCAAAACGGGCCTCTCTAATGAACTAACCGCCGGTTCATGTGATTACGTGGACCGTTTAAAGGTTGCTTTAATTTGCGTGTGTTATTATTTAAATACAATGTCAGTAGTAAGGTTTGCTTCGCATACATAATTCATGCAGAAGCTCTGCAACACGGCGAGAACACGGTGCGAGCGCATGTTCACACTCGCCTCTATCTGTACACTCGACACTACAATTAAATGTTCCAGCTCATCCTAATGCTTTTTTAATAAATATCTTGCAAGCCTCCTACAACTACATGTATTTTTTATCTATGGTTAGGAGTTACTTGAAAGTTGAATAGAATACAATACTTACTTACCAATATTTTGTCGTAACACTTTGTCTCCAAATTATATTATATCTTCTAAACCAGGAGTGCACCAATTTTAACACATAAACTATACTCATACTTTTGCGAAAATACTTTTGAATAAGTTTTTGTCGTTGATTGTACCAGCGAGAATCCTGAAGATATTGCTTATTTAACCATAGTTTATTGGAGACGTTCATATCGGAGGTTTAATAGTTCTGTTAAACAGGTATTGTTTATTGTGATAGTGTGTCCGATGTGGAATTAGAAGCGCAGAGTACTTACTGCCTGCTATTTACAGCTAGCAGGTGAGCTTTACACTTATAGAAGTGGTTTTTACTTTATAAATAACATACTTATGGAAGATTAAAAACTAAGGAAAGCAATGGGGGCACGAAAAATAATAACACATCACTCGTGGTTTCATTAATGGGAAAAAATAATTAGACCACTCCTTTCTTGTGGGCAGTCAGGTAAATGATCTAAAATCCTAGTCACATAGGAACATAGTCTTCACGTAGCTATGATGTGTACTGTGACGCCATCAAACACCATGCTCCAGCGCAAGAAATGGCAGCTGTGACTGTGGAGATCATTTTATGCTGGTTTTCTCTCAGTTTCCTGAATACGCCGGCCGTTTTATTACGTTCATTTACTGACAAAGTACATAATGATTATGTTGGACAAAATAGTAGGGCTACGAATAATCACCAGTTACAACAAATAATTTATTTAAAAAAATATTGTTTAATAATAGCTGTTAGGTGAGTTGTTCCTCACAACCAAAGCCTAAAAGAACGGTTGAATATGTTACGGTTTAACACTAGTTTTTGTTTACATATTTGCCATGACGTGTCCGGTGTAGTATGGTGATAACTTTGTGGAGACCCTGCATCCTATTAGGAATTATAAAGTCTACAGTTATGATATAAAGTAGTGCAGTTCTTGCGAGGACGCGGCGTGTGAAACAATGCAGGCACTTCGACAGGAAACCGACGTATTCATTTTCCATCAATAAATGTGATATTCAACGCTGCGGGCTTTTTCTAATGTAAGGAATACATTTATCATGGTTTCGTTGGGTTTCTTAGACATTTAATAATAATAATCAGGCTTTTTCATCTAATCTAGATGATTTATTCAGCGTCAAGAGCCACTATTTGAGCCATGTACCTGTGAACAGGACGCTGCAGTGCCCTGCAGGTTAAGGGTTACAGTGCTCAACTCTTAACCTGCCATTTCCAGTTTCTTACTAATTCTCCTCGTTTTGTTCACCTCGTGAAAGTCAAAAGCTTGTTAAATACATGTCAAATATTTCAACTTTACCTTAGTGCCTCAGTAGGTGCTCAGCATAATGTGAGCCTCATGAATTGTGAACTCTCATTCACATCCCAATCTCCATAATGGCAGACGCATGTGCATGCATAAGCGGCGCTAATTGAATAACGGGTGCCACGACATTCATTGCTCACTCGTTAAAAACAATTCACGAATATTGTGAACTAAAACAGCATTGTGTAGCGTGCAGAGCAATAAAAGCGGTTTTATAGCGAGCGGTTACTGCCGCATCGCCATTGCGGTTTCAATAAGGAAACTTCTCCAGGTGAATGAAAATAGCAAGTTCACTTTTAAAAATTGAGCTATGAAAAAAAATGTGCAGTAAATTTTCATGCCCTCCAAAGTACGTCCTCCGATATTTTCCTCTTTAAAATTTAATCTTAAATTTTTTTTAAATTTATCTTTAAAGCAAAGATTGCCTCGATCTAGCAGTTGATTTCTTGCGGCTGAACCACGGCCAAGTACTTTAAGGTATGCTTTACTGTAAGAGAGTAGTAACTTTTTTAATTATTTACAATTATATGGTGCTGTAGGTATTTTTCTTCTCAGCAGTGAACCAGCTGTTCCACTGTTAGCTATGTACCTAGGTCTAGAATCAATTTGGTAGATGGCGTCTGGTTGGTAGTTTATGACGTGTGGCCGGAGAGGCTCGCGGGAATGAGTTTACGAGTGCTGCGAGGAATGCCTTCCAGTGAGCCGAGCGCCCGGCGCGACCACTGCTTTGATCAACTTTCAATGGCGAGGGAATTTAAAAGATCTTCTATTAGGTTGCAAATACGAGTTAGTCTCGAAATCCCTTTTGAGTTATCCCCTTTAAGGGGATTTTGAGACTTTTTGTATCAAAATTTCCTTGGTTTGAAATTTTTAGTACTTTTCAATCTCAAAATCCGCATCGGGCAAAATGACACCCTAGATAGCATTTTGAGGTGCTCCAACATCTGGCTTTCGTTTGAGACGTATTATGAGGCAGTTATTTGTATTTATAAAAAACTCTGCGCATAAATATTCCTGTCACATAGGTGGTTATCGCGTTATTTTTTATTTTGCCGTTGTATGTTTTGTCATTATTGATCCATCACAACTTTTTCGAATATTTTTATAATATTCGATTGAAATGTCATCCATCAATGAGAGCGTAGTGTTATTGAAGCACACCAGCCTCTTGAGGTCTCCCTGACGAGGCACCTGCGCCGGCGCACCTCATTACCGTCTGCAGTACTACACAATACAGGTGGTACTTGTACCAGTCAATCTACACACTAGCTTTGTTTGTGATAAACAGACTGGGTTCGAGTGGTAGAGATGAGGTAGTTTTCTACTTTCATCATCATCATTTTAGCCATAATAGTATTATTATTATCACTGAACATATAACTATAATGGTGACGGAGCGGCTGATTTAGTACGAGATCGACAAGTAGGTACAGTAGACGGGTGCATCGTTATCAATCCTAGAATATTAGGTCTAAGTACCTGAACCTGATATCCAGGTACACCTACTGCAGACGTGGTGCAACAGGCGACAGTTTGATTTGATGACTTTTTCTACTATTTTGAACTACATAGTTTGACTAACTTCGTTTTCTCGGGTACCAGATCTCGTAGCAAGAGCTACGTGACCCCGTTCATGTCTTTTGTATTGAAAATATTATTTTTTCTTGGTATGACCAAGAAAAATATTTTGATACCTACAAAGTTTTTAAAATAATTTTAGTGTGATACTGGGCAAACACTTGCCTAGCAGTTGGCATCCCTACGCCACAGTACCACGAACCAGTAACGGGACAAATCGCCACAAGTGCTCTTCAGCTCCCGCCCACAAGTGGGCTGCAGACGTGCACCGTACGAGACCTGGCTCTCTAGACAAATCTATACAACCAGAAAGCGAAGAGTAAAAACGCTAGGAAGTTGTTAGAAAATTACATTCATTCCACCTTTAGATGGATAGCATTTTGGAAACGCTTTGTGTGATTTAATTGTGGCTTTATTCAGATTTTTTTACACTTGGGGTAAAAGGCTCCATTAAAAAGTCAAAACTAGCCAATCTAACGTACTATAGTCGCTAGAAAATAGAATATATGGAATTGTCACGTGACATCGCTTTCAATACTTGGACGAATTAACACACTCTTCCAAGGTCTCTATCGTCATTTCCATATATAGGTATCAGCAAATGATAAAAACAGTTGACAGATAAACAATACCTTAGCGTTTTTTTAGTTTGATGTTCATTTGTCTCTGGCTAAAGACGAGAAGACGAGTGGCCTGTGAGCACAAACATTAGACCGCTCTATCGAGAGCAACAACAGTTTAGCGTCGAGAGGTTTGCTCTGTACGAGTTGTGGTGTGCAAGCCAATCACACCGCGACAACTATGCGAGCTTTTGACTTCTTTACAACTTACACGCTCCAAACTACTTGAGATTTGTCTGTGAATATTCACAGTGATAAGTGCTTTTACAGCTAGTTACTTTATCAGTGCAGTGCCTACTGCCTGATAAAGTAACTAGATATTATTAGGTACGCTCATTCTTTTAACTTTGTAGCCTCAGTACTTTATATCCGCTAGCGTACCTATTGAATAAGTTTACGCATTATTATCTCTAGATAATCTTGCACGAGGACTTTCACAGATAAATAATAAATCGATTGCGATCGGATTTGACCATATTCCGCGACATTTGACCACACTTTACATACAACTCGGCTATAACTCGGTTGTAACTCGACTGTAGCGAGACTACTAAATTCCGGAACGTACAGAAACATCGCGGTATTTATATCGGCGTGACTCGATGGTGAAATATTGAGGCAATTGCATTAATTGCCGTCCACGGTGCGCAGGCGCAGACACTAGTGGCATACAGTAGAGCCACTCTAACATCACTATGTTAGAGTGGCGTTAGAAATAGATAGATAGCCGATAGAAAAAAATGGTAAAACAATCTCTTTTTATCTCCAATCGTTTTATCTTTAGTCCACTTGGCAGGTTAGTCATGAGAAATCATTTTTGGTAGTCAATACAAAATATGGATTTTTTTGCAAGTATCCGTAACTAAGCTACATAATATTTTCAAATCAATTGACGCTAAAAATGTACCACTTACTAATTATAGTAAAGTTACGTTACTGTATGGTACTGTACTGTGCAAATAACGCTATTAGCAGTAAACAGCACGTCGTGCGCCGGATGTGACCGTCCAGTCCAGTCCACTGGCGGGTCCCAATACTTCAGGTACCTACATAGTACCAACCGACCTACCTCAGCCCTGAGTCGGAGTTTGGAATCAAACGAAGCTCTCAATGTAAAACCCGACTGTCAAAGTTGACATTAGCAGCGACCCTCAGATTAATTTTTCGCGGCAGTTTCTTAGTTTACTCTAGTTGAATCTACTTTGTGTCAATAGGTACGGCTAATATTATCCAATAAGCTAACGAAGTATGCCTTCTTCATTAGTATCCAGTGTCGATGTATGGGGTTTATCGCGACATCAAGATGCTGTCGCAAGCTGACGTGAGATAACTTACAATCACTTGTACTGCTCTAAGTACACTCGTACTTAACCACACACATACTTTAATAAAGGATATGGATGTGAGGGTATCTCTGAACTGTACAACTGTAGAAATATTTTACCGGGACCTATCAGACACTGCTTACATAAAGAGCACTAGTGTGAAGTAAAGTGCCAGTATCAAAATATATTATAAAGTTATCCGATGTAAAAGCTAATTTTGCAACTTGTGATGGGTGCACGATCTAGGATCAAAGAGGTCGGTATCATTCGACCACGAGTAAACCCGTTGCATATTAATATCTCAAGATCAAAACATTTCCTTACAAGCAATACTAGATGCGAGGTTTTAATCGAGGCATCTCGTGACCGGCGCTATTAACGCCTCAATTAACCGACGTCGCGGGGAGAGTTATGAGTTTCGCCTTGATTTATGCACAGGTACATGCAAGTTACATTCGCAACTTAATGGGAGTATAATTAATGGCTTTCATAGTAATTTAATTATAAGTTTTGAGGCAATGCTCCGGCTGGGGGCTAAAACTGTAATTGGAGGTTCGGGACACGCAATGGTGACCTTTCTGTTCAAAAAAACAACGAGTGAAGTTAACTGCATGAACGCGCACAAAAAACAAATAACTAAGTCTTTTTCAGTTTTATCCGCCTTTCTGTGAACTCGCGCGCAAGTCGCTAGTGTGATGGAGCACTTAGTTACAAACTTGTTAGAAACAAGATCAATCAATTCGTATTTACTGAACCGCATTGGAAACGCATTTATGCCCTTCATTGGAAGTCAATTCAGTTTGTTTCGATTAAACTCGATCGTGTGATTCAATCAGCTGCGTCAGTCCGACTGATTGGGTGTTCTGTTGGTTCAAGAATAACACACAGAAGGCTGCGATGGATGGCACAAACTAAAGGAGGCCTAGTAATACCCAGCAGTGAAGTCAGGCTATGGATGATGACAATGATTTTATTGATAACTCTGTTTGTAAAACTAGTTCCTCCTGGCATGGAAGGTGTCAATGATGAAGTATTTGAATCCCCGATCGGAGTGAACAGAATGAACCCTGTGAGCCGTTTATCGATGTACCCGAGGGCGTTTCAAAGCAAAGTGGTTAGATTGCCCAAACGCGAGAGTGAAAGCTACCCGACTGCTACTGCCTAAAGGTGGTATTATGATATTAATTGGTAGGTAATTGCGCGCCCATCGTATTGTTATTAGACTTGTTATTATGGAAGCACGCTACTGCAGACCGAGCTTTATACAGATAGCTCACTCACATCTCTTCGGCGGTGGCGGTCAGTAACTTGACTTAAGAAAACAATTTATTCATTAAAATCACAAGGACCACTTAGAATCGGCTAGGAAGCAATCACTTTGTTGGATGGTGAACGATGAACGCAATGGCCTCTCGTCCGATGCACCGACGACATTATGAAGGCGTAGCGGGAAGTCGAGAAAATATATAGAGGAAGCTGAAATGCTTTGTAATTTAATACTGTCTTGACTACTCAAGGGAGTTATTTACGAAACGAACATTCCATTATACTCGTATTATATTCCATTTTTAACTGATAAGTCTGACGAATAGCATAAGAGTGAGCTAGCTGTACAATGTAGACGGTCGACAGCCTCCGATCCGTCATTCCGGCCGCCGCTATAATAACCTAATTGCCGGTTATCAAACATCTCATACATCGGACTCAATACACTCGTAAGGACCGGCCTTCGATACTACGCGTCTCTCAAAACGGACGCTATGTAGCCAGTGGAGATTGTTTCCAACTGCTTTCTACCTCAAACTCCAATTTTCAAGGTAAGTCGGGCAATTCTTTTAAGATCAGGTCGTGCGAATCTTACGCCTAAAACCTAGTTCCAAACAAAATCTTACATGCTCTTATGAATAAAACCTTTATAAAACCAATCTATATTTTGTACGTACTCATACTCAAGATCCTTGAAAATATTCTAAAGAACACATAACTCACCTAGAATTTAGTAATTTTTAATATAATTCTGAAACATAGATTTAGGAACTGTGGCTTAAGATCACTAAACTGGCTAGTAGCTCGCTCACTGGTTCACTTGCGAGAGTCGACCACTACCGATTTCTTTTGAAACAATTAAATACGATTGTCTATTATTTGCCGTCTACGAACGCAATGGAATTTTAGTATGTCCAGTCCAGCTTCAGACATGTATTATTTACGTACAAGTAAATTATATATTGAAAGTAGCAATTTCACAGGTAATGTGTACATTATGATTAGTGCATATTTTAACAAATAAAAAACAGTATTATTTATGTGAAAGTATTCCACTAGCTCCCGTCACATTGATTGTTTGATTTGTTTCTTCCTCCGCGAGCTCGGAGCACATCAATTAAGTATTTTAGTTTCGAGAGGTCTTACTTCTAAAACCCTCGATCCTCGATCCTCGATACACCGTGCCTAATTCACCCTAATTCGAGCGACATGAAACGTCAAAATAATTGTCAAGTTCTCAGATAATTTCGATTAATCCGAGCAATAACTATAAACCACGTGACTATAATTCTGAAATTCAATAACCATAATTCGATGCCACTTCATTAATTTTAGAATTACTGATCTAATTTAACTGTTTGGATGTGTTATAGAAAGTTAATAGTTCCGTGCGTCGGCCCGGCCCGGCGCGTCGGGACCCGAGCGCCGTAAAAATGACATATTATTATTGAAATCAGTGGAAATCTCGATTGTTTTAATCTTTTTACAATTTTAAGCCTTGTACTATAGCACATAAATCTCAAATTCCCAAGAAACAGTGTAAGAGTACCCTACTTATTTCGAAGAGGTGTCGATATTTGGCACATCGTTTAAGTTTTCAATCATCATTACCATGTACGTACAACGTCCGACGTCTCGAAACTCACACGTCTTATAAGAACGTGTTTACTGTTTGTGTTCTACATTTTGTTTGACTACACACAAGTACTTGCTACATTAATTCTTAGAGCTGCCAAACCCTGGGGAACTCTGATCATAAGCAAGTGACTTCAGTTCTTATACATAACACCTATTTTTGCAGGTTTTTACATAATTTACTATGAAGTTAAGTTTTTTATGTAAAAACAAAAGAAGCCCGTATCGTACACACTCTAGAAGATTGTAAACGGTGACGGTGATGGTGTTTGCAAACACAAACGTAACAGCATTATACAGCTCTTGTCAAAGGTTACGTTACATTACGTTACGTAGTTTGAAGTACGGTTGAAGAGAATAAAAAACGTTGAGTGTTCTCGCCGCCCAACGGTAGCTAAGAATACCAGTTATGCGTAGGTTGTAAGTACCAATTAAGTAGGTACGGCTCTCGGCAGCTTTTTCCTGTTAGTCTGTGGTTTTTGAGGGCTCTACCTGGTATTTTGCAGTGTTGTGGTCAATTTGGCTCTAAATTTTATTGAATGAGTTTATTTTAAGAATGGAATGAAAAATGAATAGTTTCAAGTTTTACAGATGAATGCAATAAGTTTTGCACGTAAGAAGTATTACCTACAGACTTAAAAATATAGAATCGTGTTCATCCGAAACCGATGAATCTATAACAATCTCATCATTAATGAAATTAAAAAAATGCTTCAAATATCTGTAAGTAACCATGATTGTATCCTATGGTAGGGGACCGACGCAGGGGAAAAATATAAGTGATAGTTTCTCGTTGAACTTCGGAACCCTAAAACTCAAAACAAACTAGTTGACACCTCATTTGTAACAGCACCAACTGACTCGTCAAGGTGTAAAATGCATTATGCATTAGATAATGGTGGGCTGGGTGGGACCTGCGCCTGCGCATGTCATTAGTGAGCGTGACTTGCGCATGCGCCGGCCACTGCCCAGGAGGGTGTAGGCAGGGCTTAATGTCATTATTTACGTATTATTTTGGGGTTCAAACTGGGACTAATGCTATGTTTACTCTAAGTATAGGTACGTTAACTATAGACGGTAAAATCCATAGAGTCCCTACAGCTTGCAACTTTATGATTAGGTAAATGGTATTTTGACTCTGTGTAAACTTTGAGCGTACGAAAAGTTGTTGCAAAATATCAACGAAAATGTCATTTCCTCTCAAACAAACGTTTTCAACTTTTCAAGCACTTGGACAAAATACAATAAACAAAAATACTTGAGGCAGTAAATGAGTATAATGTACTTAGGGGCCTAAGTGCAAGATCCGCCGGCGCAGCGCAGCGTGTTGTCTCGTTCACTCCTAGTATTGTTTTGTGTAGTGTTTACAATGTTTAAATGACTGACATTAACGTTGGTAAATGAAGAGCTTTATCAGAACGTGAGGAGAGCGCGCGCCGAGAGATGCACCGATGTACCAAATGTCTTCACCTTCACGACTTCAGACATTCTTCAACAGCCAACAAGACTATATATACTAAGTAAACTCAAATTAATTTATTATTAAGGAATCTGAGTTTACTATTACTATGCCGTTTCTAGATTTCGCCAGACTTTAAGTAAACTTTACCAAAGTATATTAAATGTACAGGCATCGTCTCAGTAGAAGGTTGAACTTTTAGAAAAATAAAAGTAAGCATAACTGATACTGCTAAATATCTTAATTCTTGACTTTAATCTTTGCAGTAAAAATTTTTATAATTTTTTTTAGTCTACCCTCCTTTCTTCCCAAACAAGATCAGTCAGTTCAGATCCATAACATAACCACAGTGAACAGTACAAACACGACTCTTAAGTTGCAAGCCGTCACGTGTGCAGTGTGCCTTACCGTACTATTGTACTATTGTGCGCTTAAATCAAATCTAAGGCTCCCAATAGACGGTAAATCAGCGCCGATGAGCGATAACTCAGAGAGGGTGCTACAAACATGACGTCTGCTGCGCGCCTTACAGATGTTATGCACCTTGTAGTTACCGAGAACGTGTACAACTAGGAGACTTTCACACTGGGGCATATTCTAAAAAGAACTTTGGCAGATGTCATTTGAAGAGAAATCTAACGTAATATGTCAAAGATGACTGTCACTATTCACTAACAACTGCATGGATTTTATTTATTGCCGTTTAAGTTTGAAATGAAACAACAATGATCATTCAGGGTCAGAATCATTCTTTATACAAATCTATCAGCTAAATCTATTATTGATATGAAGCTGTGGACTTCTTCTTGACCAGGGTAACGATGAATTATACAAAGTTCTAAAATAATTTTCATAAGTTTGTCGGTGCAGTGTGCAGGGTCCAGACACCGCATCCCCATTCGATCAGCGCTTTCATTACTCGCCCGTGTCATTGCTATCAACTCATTACCTCATCAACCCTATCGCCATGTAAATACGGTCTAATATCCCGTGATAGGAAGCCGGAATTGTATTTCTCGCCTCTGATTTACGTATGCCAGAGTGCAATGAAATCGCGTGGTTTCAGGATTTAAAACGGCGCAAGCTGGTTTGCGCCTTAGTGTGTGGGCTTAAGGCATATTTTTGTTTAGGATAAGATAAGTTTATGTTGAAGAGTGTCGGTTAATCATTACACCTCGTGCCTACCCTTTCGGACGCGAGTGCAACCTGAGATATGGCACAGTGCTCACTGAATAACTGACTCACTTTGTTCGTTCCATACTGGTTACAAGGTATTTTTACATCAGTCAGTGCTGAAAGAGCTCAACTCACAGTGGGCATGCAAAGAACTCTTTGTAAAATCGAAAATACCAATGATATCCAACACTTTGATGACATAACTGTTGCGACCGCCCTTTGACAAGCACCCTTCGTCTCTGGTCCAAGTACATTAGCATTTTTATCTAAAATCTAGATATTATATAGTGTAATATGCTAGATCTTAGATTGTTTTAACGTAGCTGTTTCAACTGGCTATGGTTTAAAATAATAGATTGTGTTTCGAGATTTGTAGTTAGTGCGGGGCGCAGCGAGATGATGCGCTGGAGTTCGCGGAAACGGCCCGATACATCACTTTGCGCGTTTGCCTTCCTAGTGGGTACTTTTAGGAAATAAATACCGGCTATTCACCTTACTTAGACTTGCATGATAAAACAATGCTCTGTGAAATCTGTAAGTATAGTAGGTACTTAATGCTGCGCTGTGGTGATAACGTCCATCAACCAAAACAATATAAGTACGTTCAAAATTAAGAGAAACCTATTATTATATAAAATTATTTCATACCTAGCTATTTAAGTACCAATTCCAGAGGTAAAAGCTTTGACTAAGAGCTGGACATATCTTGATAGAGCTATTTATATACCGTTCAGTTTTATAAACGCTTTCATTACACCAAATCTGATTCCATCACCGTGAAGCGGATCTTGTGAGTTGTGACCGCAGCGGCCGCCGCCGCCGTGTCCGCTGATGGCGGCCGCTGTCGTGTGGTCGCTGTGGTCAGTGCTGCGCGTAACAGCCCTTTATAATGAAAGGTTAAAATCAAGGTTTCTTAAAAAACTACAATCTTTTTTATACATTATCTGATATGGGTTGTTTTATGATGGGAAAGCATATTGTGCGCTCGTGGTTTCTGTTCAAAACTTGCACAGACCAATTAAGCAAAGGAGTTATGATCAGTCGATTGACTTTCTAGTTCCGGCTTTTCCGGCTTCCGTGTTGACTACCTTTCTGTTGAGGAGTTTCGTACAGGAAGCATAGGATATCTTATGGAAACGTCGTCGCCACATGCACCGGTATGAAGCTCAATAAAGGCAGATTCCCTACCTTCTAGTTGAATTAATGAATGAATGAAATATTTATTTCACCTAAGTAACACAGTAAACATTTTTTGTTCTTCTTCTGACTTTTCTTTGAAAGCACTAAAACTAAAGCTGAAAATTCTCAGTAAACTGTAGGTTTACAATAAACTATGCTACGTTCGGAATGCCACTCTCAGGAACCTCTGACTAAAAGCGTTTGTTATGCCACACCCAGGAACTCCTGACTAAGCTTCCATGTAATGTGACCGCTCATTACGAGGCTCCCGAGGCATGTGATGAGAGATGGCTGCGGTCAGCGCTCATCATTCAGAATACCGCTTTGCAAAGATTTGACCATCAAAGTTATGGTCGATAGTCTACCGGTTTCATTACAATGCATTTTAGCTGAGGAAGTTATTCCTCATTCATTTAGGTAAAGGCACGACCAATCAAATATCAAATCACTTTCTTTATGATTTGTGAGAGATCATGCCGGGTGCTCTTTCTGGAGTGTAGGTTGCTTTAACGATCGGTGCTCTAAGAATTGTTCTTCTTGGAATAGGGATTGCTCTACGTGGAATAACTCCCAAAGAATACCGACTGAATCAAGGAATCGTGATTTTCAACAATGGACCAACTACCTACAGTATGTAACAAAAATGTTGTCAGCAACCCATAAAGGGTTAAAAATCTCCTAAATATGGTCTAGTGTAACAACGATGGTTGTTTAGCCATCCTAACTAACGGACGCTCGTAGAATAATGACCCAAGCAGTAACTCAAGTACTTATTTCAATAGTTCATAGTTCTCGGCACGTGGTAATGCCCATTATAAGTATCATTTCCCGATGGTGTTAGATATTAACAACGACATTCAATCTCTAAAGGGCTATAAAATCTTTTAATTTGTTTTCCAATATTAATGTAATGTGCTAGCGCGCCATCTCGCGGTGTCCCGCAGCGTGCCATTTACATAAACACTTGTCTTGCATACCTACGTGTTTGAGTCATCTTTATTCATTGTTCTTATATTCCCCGAGAGCACACGTGGCTACATTTTATCATTCAGCTAAGGGTAAGGGAGACCGATCCCAGGATCTCTAGACACAATACTACAGACTAGGGGAGTATGGGCTCATTCCCCCTGCGAAGGGGATTTCTGGAGTTTTTATCTAAGAATCCCCTCAGCGTCCTCTGGCAGTACTCTGTCCAAATATTATTTAGTACGTTTACGACACGCCTACCTTTAGCAGTCGTCTAATAAGATACGCTTGTAACGTGACAGGTTACCTTCTAGATTAAATCTGATTTTTTATTTTCGTATCATATTAAAAACAAAAATACTCTACAAAAAAAAAACGCAGAACGTTATGTAAGCTTGTAAAATGTTATTTCGCTTTATTGCCAGTACATTCCATCATCCAACGTGTGCAAGAACTGTAAGTTAGTGCACGTAATATTGTAATAGCAGCGTGCTTATCCGACACCGCTTTTAGCAGATAGCGCTGCTATTTAGATAGTCGGCTTTGTCCGCGCGCACAACACCAGCAGTTAATGCGCGGTGCTACATGTGGCGACATCTACCGGGGGTACTACATCGTTTAAGCTTTTAGTTTGCTGCCGGGTTCAGATAGAACACATTGTTTAAATAGAAAGAAGTTTCCCAGGGCGTAGGTAGTAGCCGGCGAGTAAGTTGCACTCGGTGACACGGTGAAAACACAGTCAAAGTAAATATAAAGCATTATACTTGATACGTACTTAATACCGAAACGTAAAATGAAAAACCATAAAAAAAAACAAAAACTCCTAAAACCGTTCATATTTTACAAAGTAATGCTTCGTTAAATGACTCTGAAAGGCAAACATTGGCCAGTTTTGTCTCATTTCTTAACACTTGCATCGCTGTAATGTTATTAGTGCTAAAATAAAACCCGCTAAGTGGCGATCACTTGCCGCCATGTTCGGATGTACTTATAACGGGTCATAATGGACATTTATTTTGGAAGACAGTTACTCGGGTTTTAGCCATGTTTCGGTAATCACAGGATGTTGATGCTAAACAAATTGGAATGCTTATCGACGATGGTACTTTTTTATTCGTGCAGGACCGAAAGACCGCGTTTCTTTGCGTTTTATTCAAATGCCGGAGGAGGATGACGTTCGTTTTGGTCTTGCTTATCTTTTCACTGTACGAAAAAACTCTACCATTAGATTCTCTAGTCTTTATTTCTTCATAGATTATGATAGTTTTCTTGCAGTGATCCGCACCATATAGGTTCTAATTCAACTTAGGATAAGTAAGTAGGTACAGTGAGCAAGTACTGGCTCCAGTAGATAGAGTAATGAAGTTGTAAGTGCTGGCGACGCGCCGCCGCGCCGCCGCCCGCGGCGTGACGTATCGCGGAGTCGGCAGGGATTATAAATGAACCAGGGAATTGCAACATTCACCATTCTGCACACACCACACTCACCAGAGTCCTACCCTAGAGTAGCTTACAAACCAGTAGGATAACTATATCAAGGGCACAGAAATGATCACAAGTGTTGCTTAGAGCCATGCGGATAACTAAACATTAGTGGACATGATTAGATGCCTCAAAGAGGGCTTTTGGAGGCCAAAAACTTACGCCATCGCGTAGGTAATTTTTAAAGATGTATAGAGTTTTCACTGAGATAAAATAATTGCAGTAGTTCAGTTAACCAAAGTAAATACCGAAGTACCGAATAGGGAATAGACTGAAGTTCTGACTGAAGTTTGTCTGAAAAAAAAGTTATTCTTTTAACTAATTTTAATATAATCACAAATACTTTGTTTGAGATTGTGTACCTTCTTAGTAAATGTGATAAACCTAACATTGCCCTGTGTCTACAGAAGACACATTCTGAGATCGCTATCACACGAATCGGAATGTCGCTTGCATTCAATACCGGACAGGTTGAACACATTCGACTGTCCGTCCGGAGTAAACAACCGGACGACCGGACGACCGGACACAAGACAGGACTATCGCTACTTAGAGCTGGAACAAATTATGTTTGACGAAGTCGTGTGAAATAGTGATTTTCAAACGAGTGTGTCTGTCACCACTCTCTCGAAATCAAATCTACCTAACAGGAAATTCAATGGGTCAGAACAGACTGTTTCTTTTACCAAGTTGTGTCATTTTTATAGTGTAATAATTATAACTAAAACCAGTTGCACGAGTTGCACGTCAAGCAGACAAAACTCTGCGGTATCAGCTAATCTCAAAGCATTCCACTCTCAAACGTCATTAATTTGAGACGTTATTGAAGAGATCAAATGCGGACAAATTGCAGCGATTCCTCAAATTCCATAGACAAGCATCAATTTGTAGATTCGTCTCTTTCATTCCGTCATTACCGAAAATAACTGAAATTCTACCAAATTACCATAACTATTAATCGGGGTATTTGAAACCTTCGATGCTATTATAATTGTTATGAGATGCATTTATACGTAAAGCTGGTGTCCCGGCGCGTGCCGGTTATTGGACTGGACAGTAGGGGAAGACAGGGTGAGAAGGACAAGAAATACATTTACCTGAGATTGTGTAAGTACCTGAATAAGAGTTTATTTTTAAACTGTTCTTTTTATGGTTCGTTTCATAACTTCTACTGAGACACTACCTAATTAGTCAAATTTTTATATTGAAAGCTTAATCAAAATAACGGTTTGACTGACGAAAATCTGTTTTACCCACAAACTAAGTAATGCTGTGAAATTGGACACGCGCGTAACAAGACAGATCCCAATGTGAATATTACGACCTCGGGACTTGAGTTTAATGTTCAAAGTTATGTTAATTTGTGAATACCTACTCAAATTATGCGGGTGCAGTCAGGCGCGGTACTGTTGTAAATTATCATCGTGCAATAGCGATGCTCTCTACTTATAAAAACAAATAGAAGTACTTATTGACATCAGAAGCTACAGCGGTGCTGTAACGAGATATGTTTTATGTTAATGCATTTTGTTTCGTCATTTCACTTAACTTGCAGTTGTTTACTTGTTTTGAACATTTATTTATTTATTAATTTATTTATTTGTAGGTTTCCACTGATTAGTTATGAGCTTTGCTGCTGTGGCACTGCAGATAGTTTACTTACTTTATTAAATATTTATTCTACTTTTAGCAATAACGAAGAAAAAATTCTGAAATGGAACAATGAGAAACGAATCAAATAAAATAAATCCCTGGAATGGACCTACCGCCGCGGCCGGCGACTTCTGCACCACGGACCTGTAACTATGAACAGAACTTCAGTACACGATTTCCACGCTTTGACCCTGACGCGGTAGTTTCACGCATGTTCACCTGTACCTGTACCTACCTGTACCTGTACAGTCGAGATCATAATAATAATATGAAAAATAAATGAAGCAACAACAGGGGAGAGGGGGCATCGACCCATCAAACTGTCTCGTCGCTAAATGTAAGTACTACGTTTTTTGAATCCGGTTGCAGAACCTAGTGATGGGGTGATGTTGCAGATTAAAAAAGTTGAGGTTTTAGTTCAGTTATAAATTTTTATTCATCGTCAATAAAAACGTGCAAAACCGACTGTTGGACATAGGCGTTTTCCAGGAAGTCTTTCCATAATTTCATAATAATCTACGGTTGTGGATAGTACTCAACGGATGCTGCCGTTTTTGTGTTCCATTAGTCACCTTCTAATGTATTTATAGGTTGAAATAAAGAGGTTCTATGCGGGTATGTTACTGTTTCATCAGTGCGTCACGATATCGATATCAGGAGGCACATCACTACGCGCAAGAAACGTTGCGATTCATACTCGTCGTATTTCCGGCGAGTCACAGCCTCGCGGGGGGAGACGGGGGAGAAAACAATTAATTCCATTTTCTTAGAACACACGATGCTATCGCAGTGTTTATATATCAGTTTATTTCCCCGCTGGACTAATTTATTCGCCGACAAACACTTTAATGAGGGCTCTCAAAACGGCTGCTCTGATAGTGAATAGTTGAAATGGTCGTCGGGCATGGCTTCCGATTACCGGCGTGATTCCGTGTTTATGATCGCATTCTATTGGCTGCCTGATGAACTTTACGTTTTATGCAACATTTAAACTTGTCATAGAAATAATTGAGATTATTGCCGCAGCAGCCTCACTGCTGTACTCGTATGTCAGTTTGGATATATTTTACAAATTGCAATTTGATTTCTCTGTACCAATACACTGATGGTATCTAAATCAGATATCTTGCTGCTAGATAAATGTACCTACTGCTTTCCTCATAATTTGAGAACAGTGAGAACATAAGCTAAGACATGTTTTCACAAATTGCAATTTGACTTCCCTGTACCAATAAACTGATGATATCCAAATCAGATCTCTTCCTTTTAAATACTAGACAAACCCGCCAGATGCTGGATTCGTGTTTGAAAGATTATCTGAAATTGCATCCAAACAGAGCCCGGTTAATAATCGCCTCTACCGGCCAATCGTGCTGGGTACCTACCTACCTACTCTACCTACTCCACCGCAGAACAACAACGAATTATTATGGAGTATTCAGAACACGAATAGTTAAGCGTATCAATAGGTTGGGGGTATCAGAACTCTTTTTAAAGTCGACACTCCGAGCTTGTAGTTAGCAATCACTCTAGTCAATAACCTGAGTATACTCTACATTCTTATGTTTTGAGTAAATCTTATAGTCACAAAGCACGTTACACCAATCACTCCTAGTAAAAGGTTCCCTTACAGCGCCAAAGCAGCGATCGATCTCAATTATAGATAGCGTACAGTCGCGTCCAGCGTTTATAATTGACTAATGAGGGGCTGCGCGTCACGAACCGACAGACGTTGCAGATTGTTGCATTGTCTCGAGGTAAGCGCTTTTTTGTAGCGGACGCAAGGAAAAAGTAATTTAACTGTTTTTATTTGCGTTGCTTTATTATGATTGATCTTTTATAAGCTATCAATAATCAACCTAGTTTAACATTTTTTTAAGAGTTATTGGTAATTTTTAGATTTGCGAATACCACAAAAACTCCGCTTTGTTATAAAAAAGTATGAAAACTTTGCGTGAGCAATAAAAAGCTGAAAATAAGTAATAGATACATTAATGCTAACCGTTGTAACAACGAGGATATTCACATAGGTAAGTAGTACTTAAAAATACGTAATAAAATCTGCAGGCATTTGCCGCTTAGTCTTTTCGACCCACCAGTACTGCAATTACCAAAAATATGGCTATTGCGCCCCACAGAGTTGACCCGTAGTCAAACAAAGACTGCACCAAACCGAACAATACCACTTACCAGATATCTTACCAATCTCATGCACCGCACCATCCAAACATGCTCCAACAAAAGACTTGAACGCGCTCTTTCCGTTGTTGAAAGGTTCTTTTGAATGTTATTCGTAATCTTTGTTTATCGATGCTCTTCATTACTCGGAGGTTAATGGTGTCAGTACCTTACAAATATCTTATGATTGCTTTCACCAAAACCAAAAGTCTCTTGGCTCGCGTGACGGTGATGTGCTTCGTATGTTAATAGATGACATCAAAATAAACAAACAACTTTAAGAAATACTCGTAGCTGTACCTACATTTTGACCTATGGAAACTCTGGTAAAATCATTCAAAATGTCACTTTTTATCATGCTCGTACCGTCAGTTTGCAAAATGATAGAAACAGTACAAAGTTACCTTCATTCTAATGTTAAAGATTCAACACGCTGAATGAAATGCTAGAAACAAGAAACGGCCACCCGATGCCACTGCTCATTGAATCCCAATTTGTAGTTGTCACAGCTCATCGGCGCCATTATCCGCGGTCACCCGTCACGCCGCGTCACGCCGTGTCATGCTCGTCGCGAGGCACAGTAGTCACGTCCAGTCACGGTCCTTATGACCCCTGCGCCTGAGCAATGTGTCAGTCAGTGGTGCAACTCGCAAAAAAAATCTTACAATAAAGAAGTATATTAAGAAGAATATTACCATACAAGTAAAATTGTCTAGAATGTAAATTGCATATAATAACGCTATTATTTATAATTTAAAATATCTTATTTTGCCTTTACTATGACTTTTTACAGCAGATACTTGTAGCAGATACAGCCGTATACGACAGCTTGCCCTCAAATATTTAATCACTCTAATTTTGAATGTTACGTCAAAATAACCAAAGCGCTACGTTACGCCATCAAATTCATGGAATTAGACATCTCTACAACCGCTAGAGATGAACTACTGTAGGTGATGTTATACTATGCGAAGGCTCTACCGCGTGGGGTCCACGAACTAAATAAATGAGATTACATGCCTTCGAATCTGAGAATCGAGAATTAGATTAGCATTGCGTCGGCCGTTCCGGAACGGCGCAGGCGCAGCTAACTGTCAGCTCGGACTGCGCTTGGAACTAATTTACAATAACCTCTGCGCTTAAGACGAATAAACCTCATCAAGACCCAACCTCTAGTAGTTTTACCCGTTACCGAATCAAACTGCTAAGTAGACTCTAGCGGAAAAATTGCGAAGGAGCTCCCCGTGTAGAAAAATATAGGTATTCGCGGCTACTTAGGGAAACAAAAACATAAACATAATGATGTAAGCTTCACTGAAAAAGCAGCGAGTGAAAACTGATTGGTCGCTTTGTTCCATAACTATTTGTAGTGGCGGTCGACACGAGACTCTCACTGAGCTCAGAAGGCGAAGTTATAAAGCAATTATCGGAAAATTTATCGAACAATATACCACTTATAAGGCAGCTGTTTCCATCATTTGAGCAATAACATAGGATGATACACCCAGCTCTCCCATTAGCTTGTCACAATGTTGGTCGAATAAACTTTCAACTAATTCCCTCAGCACAAAGGGATTCTAACAGAATTACGATAATGTTCATAGTTGTTATAAACATACAAACAAATCAAGACTTCTGATGGAGTTACGTGTTTATTTTATACGATGTTTTATTTACAGACGGTTTTATTTTGTTTATTCGTTACTGGCATCTGAAAGTACCTTTAAAAGATTTCTACTCTTATAATATTTTTTAAAACTTCTGTCATCTGCAACTGTTATGTAATGTACCTTATGTGCAAGCGCCGGGAACATAAATTATCTATATAACAAGCTGCCTATTATCGTCTGGTAAAAAGACACGAGGAGATACACTTTACAAGAGTGTTTTATTAGAAAGGATCAATTACTTATTTATCGTTTTGAATATTTTTAACATCGAGGCGGCACTGATTTAAATCGATTAAGTTTTGTTTGACTTTGGTTTAATTGAACACTTTTTTGCTTGAAGTAACGCACACCCTCTCAACTTGTGCCATCTCGTTTTGTTCAGATAATGAAAAATAGTAAAAGGAAGGTTTAAGTCGAGAGGCCATTACGACTTTGTCATTCACTTGACTGGTTTTATTTAGAGTAGAAAACCACTATAAGTAGAGTTGGAGAAAGTAGATAGCAATTAAGATCATTTTGGTTAGCAAGTTGTTTATAATCGTCTTCATTTCGTGTCTACAGAGTCGATGTGAGCTCTACATTACTTTCTCTAAACTAAGTTAAGTAGTATTCATCATTATTAGTCACGTTTTTATAAGCAAGTTGGTCGATGACTGGCTTATCGATTCTCAAAGCGTTCGATAAGACAACATCGAGTTGACAATAAAAACTATGAGAATATTTTGCTGACATCACTAGTAATCGACAGAAAATTCATTTGTTTGCTTTTGAGATTTCGAACTCCCAATGACATTGACTTCTGAATTAGGTGTGTGACTTTATCGTTGTGATAATTCTACTGAGTGATGCTGATGAGCAGAGCACATACTATCTGTTACCTCATAACGCATAAATTATCCACATTCACTAATAACACCGAGCTATCACATATTACGGTAAAATCTAAATTTCTCAATCGCGTCCACGCGTCGCGTTGCGTCGCGTCACGTCGCGCTCGCTAGGATAAGGTTACTCGGCCAAACCAGATAAATGCCACTTGGAATACCAATTATTCTAATCTAAAGAATAATCATTCCTAATGATTATTCTAAAGACGAAAGTGAGACCAAGAAAATGTATCTGTGAACGTATTTACATTAACAATATCACGATTGTACAACCTGCTTTCAGATTAGAATTGATATGTTTTCGTATCAATAATAATCAGTCGATTGCAGCAGCAGGTGTATCAATTTCAATAAATTCAAACAAGCGAAGGTTTATAACTGAAATGTCAATAGAAATGTTCATAATATTATTTGGCTGCGGCTTCTGAGGCGGAGAGCGCCGGAGTGGGCGCGATAACCCCATCTCAGTATTTCAACTTTAACTTGATAAGGCCACTTCGTTACCACATCGGCTATTATGTCTCGAGGCGACATTTTATATTTAGAAATTGGATACCATAACTATAAATAACGGGAAAATACAGATTATAAACCAAAATACTTCAATGACTTTGAGCTCTTATTAAATTTAATTCGGAACAGATCGTGCTGGTTTCGGACGCGGTAATTGTTTCAAAGTTCAGTCCATAATTCAAATTAAGGGCTTTGAAATGACAGATTCCGAGCAAATTGCTGCGATAGTTACACAACGCCACTGCAATCTGCGGACACCGTGGCGGCCACGCGGGGCGGGGGGTGGAGTGGGGGCAGACGTGATGGATGTGTCCCGTCCCTAGCCCGCGGCTCTGGCGCAGCACTAGCGTGTGAACAACCTTACAAAAGCTCACAATCACTTACGATTATTCTCCGTTTGGCGGACTCATGTATTTCAATCATGACTCCATACCTTTTGTAGACGGAGATTTAGACAGATTTGCATAACGCAAGCGAATCAAAACGTCGACCGAACCGGCATAACCGTCCATCTACACAAGCCAATCGTTATCTCTATCGATACGTACACGATTACCTGTCGCAACATTCTAACCGGCAAAACCAATAAAGATCTTAATAAAAACTTACCCATTTATTTTAATCAGCATAAATTACATACAATCTCGATAAGACGATCGCCGATCGGTAAACAGACAAGTGGCAAATTATACGGTACACGCAAACGAGCTGCAATGCTTAGTGATATTATCTGAGTCCCAGTAGCGCACCCTGAGGGAGCCACCTGCGCTCAGCTCGGCCGAGCCACCCTCCGCGCCTGGAGGCTTTCTGGTAATGGACCTTTACCACGCAACAACATCTAAACGATTTGTCATCTAAAGATCGCGTACATCGATGTGAAAGTGGTGAGCTGTTGAGTCGAACGCTTTAGTAAAGACGTAGTGGTTGCTAAAACAGATGATGTGTAAGGTTAGTGAGAGCGCCGTGGTGAAATGAAATATAGGATTTTATGTGCAGCATTACAGTGCGTAATGAAGTATGTCCCGCGGCCGCGACACGTTATGAAGACATTCTTCACACTAATGAGATAATAAAATCGTGGGAAGTGAGACACGCGTAGCCGCGGTCCGCAATTTTTATCTCGTTTTGGAAAAAAATGCGATGAAAATAACGACCGCAGACGAATCGCGCGCTCGTGAGAAGTGAATCTGTAGATCTAAATCAAACATTTTACTTAGCTGAGTATTAAACACTTAATAATGTAAGCCTCGCCTGAATGTCTCTGTTATGGCTTAGGGCATGTTCCAATCTAAGCTATCATTTGTTAGATAATCTAATAGATATAGTTACAAGATTAGTTTCCCTGTATAATATTCTAGTAATTCCCAACATTACTAGCGAATCGATCGTAATATTCGAGTCGTTAATCGTTAATTAAAGCTCTGATTGCGGTTGCGACAAGTAATTAACGAAATATAACGGACCCGAGAGAGTTATTTGACAATAATGATTTATTTAATTTACAATTTAAAAACAATTTTGTTAATATCGTTTAATATTACGCACTTAGCTATAGCTCGCGGCTGTTGCTATGACGTATCCTAAAAGCAGATTAGCTATCGTTTTGTCGAGCGATTTCAAAAATGTTTGTGTAGCGATGTTAGCACTACATACTAAATCAAAATAAGAAAATACATAACTTGCATAAGTTCATTTGTTTATGGCGTAACAGAAATCTCCAAAAACTAACTTATTGCTAACCTGCAATGTCTCTACGTCTACGTCCAAGTAGAAAAAAATCTAATTTACAATACTTTTGCCAGAGCAAGTACCGGAAACTTTATTAAAAATCAAATTCATTGCAAAATCCAGCTCCGAACTAGTTCTAGATCATTTTGTAACAGTAATTGTGCTCGAAGCACTTTCGACCAGCAAATGAATCCCGCGGTCTGATTTACTATCATTATACCTAACGAATGCGCGGGTAATCATAGTTTCTGCACGACGCCCACATATCCACCTAACTATCATATCTATAGATACCTGCCTATTATAGTTAGGTACCCAACTATGTAATCTATGCGAGCATTACTACGAAATATGTGAAAACACATCGAGAGCTTTCAGAAGCTTTTCTATCTTCAAGGGTCAACAACACTATGTACCACGTGCCAAATACAACTTAAAACAGGATTTTCGCTTAGGAATAAGAAACAACAGGATCAGGGGCGTATAACATAGCAAAACAGAAAAATTCCTTTTTATTTTCGAAATTTTAAAAAGTATTAAAAGTTATCTCAGTGACAAAAAACCGGCCACGGGCACGATAAACCCGATCCAATCACCAAAGCATTCGAATTAAAGCCATATTACTTTATGAGATGTACCTGTATAAGCCGAGTGTGCATTACGAAGTCGAATGTAACACCTGCCGTAACTAAAGTGCGCGAAACAAGATCCCAACTCGATTGTTGGTAAATTATTTTATTTGAAAGAGCTCTTATTTAAATTGAATCTAAAAAGGTCTGATTACGGACATTAACTTCTCTAAGTTATGAGGAAAAAAAACTTTGGATTGGGAAACTTATGTGGAAATTGTCGTGAATATTCTATACGATTTTAGATGACTATATTATGGAACTAGCTATATTTCTAATTCTAATCGAATTTCAAGACCTGCACTGATATCCTTAGTTGGTGTGTTTTTCAGGCGTCATGGCTCAGTCGGTAGTAGCTCTGCCTTCCGTGCTGTGGGTCGTGGGTTCGATCCCCACCGAGAACAAATATTTGTGTGTTATAAACATAGATGTTTGTTCTGTGTCTGGGTGTTACTATGTATTATAAGTATGTATTTACAAAAAAAAAAGTATGTATGTATTCTATCAGCCATCTAGTTTCCATCGTACAAGCTTTGCTTAGTTTGGGACTAGATGGCGTTGTGTTAAGTGTCCGTGAATATTTATTTATTTATTTAATACATTGTACTTTGTTCGCCTGTTAATAATTAAACTACATTACTTATTAACAGAAAAAAATATTCGTTACTAAACGTCATCTTACCAAGCAGTAGAGTTATTATTATAAGACAGTAGTCATAGAAAGTTGATGGTTTTTTTGATTTGTGACAAAATATCGAGTGCTTTTATAGTAGGAGCCAATATCAATATGAGCATAAACCACGGCTCATAGAACCTTATAATTTGCACAAATCATTGTCCGTCTGTCCGTCACGCGCTGTATGTCGACGGTGCAGCTTACGACATCTCGTGAGAATGACATTTCAAGATATATATTCCACCTCATACCAGTCTATAGTGTACCTATGTACGTAAAGTACAGGATGCAAAAAAGAATACTTTCGTAAACGTAAACGAGGCTTTTAATTAAACCACACTTCCTGAGTTTCTTTTGTAAATACAATATTTCGAACAGCAGAACCCATTTTAAAATCATCAGATTATCTGAATACCTAGTGAAAATCTTCCTATAGCACCTTCTGTTTCGTAAGTATTGTTTTTACAGCGTGTATCACGTAGAAGGAGTGTAAACCTTGATCTTACATCGACACAGATTCCAGATAAGATACAATGTGTTGTATTCGTGGAGAGAGTGATCGACAATAAAGGTCAAAATAAGGAATCCTTTTGAAATCTCGCTCCAAACATCATACAATCATGTATACACTTTCTAAACTAGTTACCGCTGACGCCGAGTGTACGCTGAACTGACCAACACGGATTATTACCCACTAGGTACTAGAACATGAGAAAGTGTTGTCCTGTTATGTTGATGTGCGCGAGTATATCTCATTTTTATGGTGTAGATACCTGAGAGTACCCTGAATCAATAAAGCTTAGGTACTAAACAAAGTTACATCAAGATACAAAACTTATCGATCCAAAACAAAAGAAGGTAGGTACAATTTTTTTATATTCTAGTCTAGGACATTTCACAAAACGCCCTCTAGCTCCAAACTAAGCAAAGCTTGTACTGTGGGAACTAGATATCTGATATAATTATAAAAAACATCCATGTTTGTCACACACAAATGTTTGCTCTTAGTGGGGATCGAACCCACGACCCACAGCATGGAAGGCAGAGCTTTTACCGACTGAGCTTTGACGCCTATTGAAAAGTATGGATATTTTCATATGATATCGTTCGCATCGTTCGTAGCTCGGCCACAATGATAGTTCACGACCGCAGTGATCCGAAAATAGTTCAGTAGCAAGTCATGCGCTCTAATTGTTCGCGTCATCAGTGAGCATTCATCATCATCATCACAGGACGTTGGCCACAATGACGGGGCTACTGACGCCTTTTGTTCGGTGATTGGAGCTAATCATGGGTTTGGTGCATGGGCGGTGGACTCTGAGGCTCGTATGCTCAAAAATACGCCTCGACTCAAGCATAGATTGTTTTAAATTTTCAGTGAAAGGTGTCAAAAAACCAATAACTTACCTGACGCTTGAATTTGAGTATTTTTTAAAATACGAGCATAAATGTTAAGAGATTATGAGGCAGCATTCAACTGGCGTTTTGAATGATATGTTATTGATATTTATTGTAAGTACCTAGGTACCTACAGTGACAATGAGATATTGATCAAAAAGGAACTCTGATTAAATATATTAGTCTTAAACTCTTTTTGCCCCCCTTAAATAGGATGACTCAGGAATTCCAACCCTTACCAAATATTAGTTTTAATTTGTAACAAAACGTAAAAAGTAGTTGTAATTTGATCGCGAGGGGGAAAACTGTTATAAGATTCTAAATAATCTTTGTGATTTGAATAAATGTTTTTTATGATTCTGAGAGGTGTGGGTTTGTTTCTTTCAATAATAAATTGATATATTGCTAAAACCTCCCTAAGTTACTGATACGCTAATATTACCATTGAGTGTTCGTTCCTGTGTTATCAAAGCTAGGTATCAAAGCAATTTCAATTTCAATTCGTATCTCGGTAACGGTTAAAGCGTGTTAATGTTGAGAAACTTCAAAGATAAACCGGTAGCGGCAATTAACCGTAACACATGATATTGTGTGCGCCTGCGCAGCTTCATGGTAATCACACAGACTATATATAGAAAATAGCTAGGACACTGTGAATCTTTTCAGAAATCTCCTGCAAGTTCCTCATGCGATGGGGATTTCTGGAGTTTTTTTCCTAAAATCCCCTTAGCGACCTTTGCTTATAGTGTGTATGACACTAGCCGACGACGGTCTGGTGCATCTACTGCGTGCAGTGTTACAACTCTTACAACGGAAAACATTGTTTCTTTTATAAATATTTCTCCTAAGGCATGATATACTACTTGTACTAATATTCTGTGGTTATACTAGTGACGTGCGCCTGCGCCACTGTGGAGGAGGCGTGCGAAGCCGGCGGCGATCACTCCCCGCGTTTAACGCCACAGCCCAATTTAATACGACGATTACACGCTTGTCTTACCAACAGATCGACTCATCAATCAAACAACTGTGCACCTTATGCACTAAGAGATAAGAGCTGCGGTACACGCAGAGGATGGCGGTGATCGACACGGTCACTGAACTCGCATTATTACAGTTCGCGAGAATTTTGACTGTCGCGAAGTAGTTTTTAAGTCAAATATGTAACCTATACCTGGATAATGACCGGTAGGTACTTATGGAATAACATTAAATTAACGAGGGTTCTAGTGAAAAAACTTGAATTACCGTGCTTCCCACTTCCCATGGTCTATTTCTAAAATACTTACCCTTTTGAGTAAAACGCAATTTAGAGATAGAGAAACATTTATTGGGCACACAACACGGCACTATTTGAGATTCACGTGAATCTAGTTTCAGCTTTTTCTACTTCCAATTGACGCGATAATACCATTTTGAGATATTTTTAATTATTATTTGGGTTTGCTCTGAATGTGGTTAGAGTAACCGTCCACACTGAATAAGTGTTGTATTCATTAATGAACATTCCGTTCCATTGGTCGCATGTGCTCGAGTTCACTGCCGAGGCTGGTGATCACTCAGCCTCATAATTGGTGTTAATTCGTTAATTTATGTTTTTACTTCCCAAGAAGACAGTCATCTTTTACAACTAAAATAGTGACTAATTGGTGTAGATTAGGGTTGTGTTACCTACTGTAATCTGGGAGCCACTGTTGGTCGGGTACTAGCAATACTTGGCCTGTGTGGCCGTCGCGGTCGCAAGTAGTCCATATGAGAGTCTTCACTGTAGCGTAATAAAATAAATAAACGTCATCTTACCAGTTATCATTAGCAGTTATTCGTATGAATGAACTGACAAAAACTACATGAAACCACAAATGGCTTGAAAATAGCGGGTAATTTAAAGTGATTTGCCCGTTCTTACCTTGCCAATGAAGGATTAAGTATAGTCGCAGCGTAAAAGAAAACAGCTTGTTCATTCCTTGAAGACGAAACACAATAGCAAAGCGTATTTTACTACAAATATAGTACTAGCATATCCGAGCAAGGTGCTCAAGCCCCTCCACCCCTCCTCTTCCGAAATCTTCTAGTCTACTCAAGGATGGACCAGTACTGTATTTGTAAGGGAGATAAAATCGTAACTAATGTGATACTTAGCTTTGCAGGCCAGTGTAGCTAAGTCTATTTAGGCTAATTAGGATTTTCCCTCCCTTTTCAGCTGCAAACACAAAGATTCCTGCCCTGCTGCCTACAAAGTTGTGAGAAGAGTGAGCCAAGTGTGATATGTTCAGTCTGTGCGTGGGTAATGTTTAAGTTTTTGCGTGATTCGTGCATGAGGTCCCCGGGTGACGCAGCAGGAGACGGCACGAGCGAGCTAATGAACTGACACTCATCTCTAATGCTGCAATGCTTCACGCGATACCTGTTGATGGCTCGCAGCTTTTTACGCGTGTGTTAACCTAGTTGAACTTTAAAAATTATCTTTGAAGGGTGAAAATCAAGTGCAATAAAAGATTCGAATATGAATTTGAAAAAAAATCTCTTACCAAATCAGCAATCAACGCTGTGTGAATGTCATCAAACAACATGCTCGGCAAGGCAATGCATTGTTATAAGCAGAGGCTACCGCTTAACATCAGGTAGCCTACTTGCCTGATTCACCACTTTCATAAAAAAGTAGATTCACTATCGAATAGGTAGCAAAACTCAAAACTCCTTAGTCTCCAGTCTATATAATATGTTGAAGTGAGCCCCAATTCTATAAAACATCCCAGATCTCTCACAATTTCCTTCATTCTTATAAACTCTGACTCAATTCAGTTCTCCGTGACCAGATCTATCATTTCTTTTGTACCTACCGGACATGTTTGAATAGGCAGCGTCTAATCCTGGTGTTATGGGGCAGGGCATGTGGCACGGCGGCACCGCGGGGCTCCGCAGCCTCATGCATCAGGATTTACGACAATACCTGTCCGCGATGGAGTGTGGAGTCGGTCTCGTGCAAATGTGATAATGTGGCTTATTAGGTACTTACTGCTCCAATGTTTTAAGTTTTAAATATGGACTATTTGTAGGTATCAATTCATGTTAGTGCTTTCTAATTTACTTATTTGTTCTTCACGAATGTTTAGTGCAGTTTGTTGGCCACATCGGTACTCTGCACTGTGCAATGTTAATTGCACGCGTGTCGCTGTCAATTAGTCCCGCCGTCCGTCATGAGCCCCCTCACAGCTTTCGGACCCTGGCACCGTATACAGGAAGATCCAAATGTATTGCAACTTTGTAGTAAAATTAGACTCGAGACTGGACTGATAGACTAATTTCGCTGAGCTGATTGTCGCGACCTAGCCGCCAAGTGCATTTACTTAAGAGATGGCTTTCGTCACCATCGCATCGCATTGTCACAGGAATCATCGTTTCTCTCCCCTGGTAGAACAAACTTCGCGGGAAGAAATTAAAGAACCTTTTTTTTTGACCTTCCACTAACTAGCTCTTTAAAGCACTTTTTACACTTATTTGGGTAGAGCCACCTTACTATGTTGTAACGAAGAAATGGTGCATTAAAGTAGAAAGCTATCGTAAGTTCAGAGACACCCTGTAGACGAAGCACCTACTGCAGATCTCTCGGAACATGCAACGAAGATTTATCCTCGAGAAGATAAATAAATTACAAAAACTGTAGCGAAAAACCTGTATAATTGCAGAAATCATAGGTCAAAGTAGTCCACCCAGGCTGACAGCTACTCAAGATGCCTAGCCCTTGGTGTCTGAGAATACTTCATCTCAAATATGTATGTATGTTGAGAAGAGAATCTAGGATTATTTTTTATACAACCGGCATCTTGGCCATTAATTAAATAATTTGACCTTTGCCAGAATTGGCTGTCTATTTTATTTACGCTTGTCGCATAATACGTAAATCGCTTGTAAATAAAAGTTTGTAAAGACAATCCGTACCATTTTGATGTGATCAATAGCACTTTATTGAAATCTCAACAATTCCTCGCATTAGACACATCCGGCCTGTCGGGCACGCTACGAGAGCAAAAAGTTAAAAGCTCCATACAAGAAGGTCGACGAACCGATCCTGCCCATGATTGATACAATAATCGTGCCCATTACAACCACAGCGTAGAAAGCAGTAGATAAGGAAATGCAGAAATGCTTCTTCAAAACAGAAACAAGAAATTACAAAAAAAAAACGTATTCATAAAGCTGTCTTCATAAAAATAATATTCTGTAAAATCACATCGACCCTACCGATCATGCTGTAATGTTTACACCTAGGTATCTCCTACTCCTAGCCCGAGGTGTTCCTTCTAATCTAGAGTTACTAACGGCCATGCTACACTTTGCGATACGTGCCATGTCCCGCTGCGCGTCACAATGTGTAGCGATGTGCTCATCTTATGGTAAGGGCTGCAACATTTTTGTGATCTCACGCGAAGTAGAATTTTTAATGACGTTCTCTGTTGAGTTAGAGGTTAGGTTTAAAGAAATTTATTCACAAAAACCCAATAGTCACTTATAAGCGAATAGTTATACTTGTACCAACCAACCCACAGTCACAAAGCCCTTGAAATTGAGGCTCTCAGGGAAGCCACACAAATAGAGGATTTTATAATTTTTTTGCAACAATCTAAAGCGCCCGACTACTCTGTCACACGATGTCATTAAGAAAATCTCTACGTAACACTAGTTAGTATTAAAGATGGGACAATGTTTTCATCTTAGTGTGGTCGTTATTCACAGTATGTTTGCTTGTTGTTGGGCGCCCTATTTTGAAACTATTTATTGACGTTGGCAGGTGGTAGCCCTAAGCCGGCTCGATTCCCACTGAGAGCGACAATGCAGATGGGTCACAGTCACAGTGGCCGTGCATAATGTGCCATTCATTATGCGCGTCGTCGCGAGGCGTCGCCATAAATCCAGCTCACCCTGTCCGCAACAACTGCTAAGGAAGACTGATGTAGCTTCCTGTCTATGCCACAGGGACACCAACAACTATGATAATATTCAGTAGTATATTGTATCAGGTACGCTGGAGAGGCTCGATCTCGTTCTTGTTAAAAATCTATGTGAAGACGCATACCTTTGTCAAACAATAAATTCAATAATAAATATCTATTCATATTATGCTAAATCCAACCAAATCTAATATTTGGGCTGATACACTTCACAGTGCAAATGATGTTTATGAGCTGGGTAATCTACAAGTCAGTTGCAAAAATGGTTTAATAGTATAGGCAAACCCATTCCCTTTATCCAAAGAATATAAAAGCACTTAGTAAAACCTGAAGTTTACTTTTACTTAAAAAAAACAGATCTGATACATAAGTGTAAAGCACCGCCTAACAAAGTACCCTGTCGTCTGCAGATAGTGGAAAGTGGTCCATCTGTTCTTGCCGCGCTGTGACGCGCATTTACACGATAAGGCGAGTAAACGCTTGTCTACATTTATAACAATGTTTCTTTCCTTCCAACTTTAGGATATTCTAAGCTTCTAACAACATTTTAAATAATGAATAATTACGCGGACAAGCTAACCAACCCAACTGTATTATTGAGACTAACCCAAATGTATTTACATATAACTAGGCTGTTAATAAACATGTCAATAAACCTGCTAAAACAATTCATCATTAGCCTGAAGAAGTACATAAATAAATATAAAAGCACCGATAGTGAGCCCCCAAAATACTATGGTTAATATTTTTCAATCAGGCAACAGTGATACCTAAAAATACTAGCTGCTTTCCTGACATTTTCCTATCAATACCTGCAGCAAACCCGAACCCGCATCTCTCTCACGCTGCCGGTCACTCACCCACCACGCCAGTGAGGTCGTCAAAATGAGATTTATAGTGAGTAAATATAAATAGTCAGATGGTATGCATTATGTAGATGAGGAGGTGCGACCGTGCGAATGTTACGGACATTATGCCTCGTCTCCACCGCAACCAGAACGGAGCTTATAATTACTTTTCTGCGGTCTTATGCTCAGTTCGGTAGAGATTTTACTCAATGGCGTTGAAAACTCGTTTCACCAGTGCGTGAAATAAATCGGCCGAGATGTACCACAACTCTGGTTTTTTGTCTCTTGGGTTACGAACAATCATAACTTTAGAATATAATAGCTGTTTTTGGAGCAACATCGCCAGCATTACAGCCCATGCTGTTGATATCTGAAACGAGACGCATAACATCTCATCTTAACCAATTAATCTGATACAAAGGTTTTAGAAGCTCAACCAAGATTTCATGCACCAGTTAATCGGTCACAGAGAGTTGAAAACACATTGCCTGCTTATAATTTCACTTAGGAGCAACGAAATAATGAGATCATTTTAAAACGAGCACGTTCATAGCTCCGGCGGCGGTCGACACGCAGCATTATGCATCGGGAGCTGCCCGAGAAATACATCGCCTCTAAATAAACAACTGACACCTAATTTATTCGGCGGACAAACAGACGGACACTAGATATTTCCTGATAGGCGTCCGATAGGCAGATCTATCTCACTGAGAACTCTGCCTACCGAACCGGCAAAATGTATTTTACTTAGTTCATTTATTTTATCGTGAGTGGTAGAGCTCTTTGCTAAATAATACATTCAGGGAAATACTACTTAGTCTACCTACCACCTATGAACGTTGTGCAATACTACACAAAGCACGTCTTCTGTGAACCTGATAGATCTAAACAACGAGTGACGCTCTGGTCGACACTGCACCTTTAATGCCACGGGTCAATCAAACAGGCACACAGTAAATGAAGTTACCATTTCCAAAATGACCTGAATGCGTTGAAGGCGACGGGAATTTATTAGTTCTTGTGTGATGCTGATGAATGTCTCCTGGTTCTAACTGCGCTTTCACAAGCCTGGGGGTTATCGCTACCGCTGTCATCACGGCCTCGTGAATTGATTGACACTACTGTCATCAAGGGCCTCGTAAATTGTCGATATTATGTCAGCAAAGAGATGAATGTGACGTGTAGTGTACTAGTTTGGTAATATCAAATCGGTAGCTAGAGGAAGCGGCTCTTAAGTACCAATGAAAGTTCGAGAACAATCAATCGTCTCCGCTTCTCTAGAGCGGTGCATGCGTGACTGTTCTTATCTAATCGTATTCAGTTCCTAGCTGAATGTCACGAGGTTATTGGAAACAATATCAATTGTAGGCTTTACGGGTTCGTGCATTACGCGACGCGACCGCGATAGGATCGCGACTCGCGCGATTTGGAAGTGAAAACAGCGATCTTGTCGCGCGATGCATGGACGGCTTTATTTATGTGAAAGGGCTGTGAATTTAGTGTTGGTTCGACTGGTATTTTTTCTTAGAAGTGTTTCTATTTGCAATTATGGCAGCATTTCGTTTTAAACAGTTTACCCCAAAACGATTCGTACATGACGTCATATTTTTCATAGTTGTCCCTGGAAGTTGTTAAATCGTTTTCGTCGACTGGGTGCTATAGCTTTTATAACTCCGCTGCTGCAGATTGAATGTGGTGACACTATAGTAACTTGTAATATCTGTATGTAAGTAGAGAAGTAGAGATACGTGTAGAATGATAGAGTGTAGCAGTAGGTATGTATTTAATTTCCGGCTCTCGTATAATGACATCACCGTAGATTCCATTACAGATTAGATGAACGGCTTTAGGAGGCGTGTTTAGTTCCACTACTTTTATTACTAATACCAAATCTAGAGCGAACTTTAATTTATTTTAATTACAAAATCAACATTTTTAATTAATCTACAAATAGTATTGAGGGCAATCGCGCTATTTTTAAATGGTTTTTACATTCGAACGGAATATTTTTTGTTATGTTTTAGATTTTGGTTAACTTTTTAAACACTTAACCTAGGCAGGTACTACGTAGGTTGTAAATATTTTTCTGAACGATCTTTTTATTCAGTTTATTTAACTCAGTTAAGTATAATATTAACTGCAAAAACCATACCTACAGAATAACTAAGAAACCTGCCGCGTGTTATTGAAATAGATTCGATCACTTATCTCGCAATCATGCGACAGTAAATCGCCCTTCCTTGTACGCATTACACGACACGACACGACACGACACGACACCATTAGACAGGCACAAAGCATTGAATTGCCACAACAAGGCGGCCATTCACGCCGCGACACGACACATGATACGCAACCGTTAGTGCTGTCTAGTGTCTGCTCATATCAGCTGTTGCCGTGCCACAGCAAAAACAATTACTTACCTAATCGTATTCTTTTCGGTTAAATATATTTACAAAAAAAAAAAAAAAAGACTGGACAAGTATTAAGTGCCAGGGACGCGTAATATACCAAGACATGCTGTCTACTTTATCTGGCAGTGCAAGTGCATACTACTTGTGCCACAGCAACAGCCGTCAACTGTACCTGAAATTTAGTGCGATCGATACCGTCGTAACTAACATCCAAATACGGCGACGAGGCCGCTAGGTGGCGACGCTGGCGTCCCGCAAGACGGATGGGGTGGTCCGTTAATGGCGCGCTTTAGGCTGTCTACACATTACGTGAATAGATCAGAAAACGAATAAACTTCGTTCGGAAGAGGCTTCAAAGTGTACTGACTGGGTCGTACTGATGAAGCTCCAGTCTAGATCATCGTCAGTACACCCTTTTCGAAATAAACCCGCAGACGAGCTCGGGCTTTTTCACAAAACTATCGTTTGATTTCTCAAAACACTGTAAGTTAAATGTTAATAGAAATCTGAAACATTGGTTTTGCCCCGAAATTATAGTCTCACAACTGATAGACCAATATTCTGAGACCAATTCTGATGTTTGCTAAGTTCGATTCACTAGATGCACCTTTAGAATGGAAAGCATCACAACTTTTCTGTCTGAAGTTCCGTGACAATGTGCGAGCGCCTTTAATCGTGAAATGTTAGAGTGATTTGTGTGAGACCGATCACCGAACGATAATTAGACGATAAATATTGGTCGTTTGCGAAAAGTAAACCGATTCAGATCGTTATCCAAAGCGAAAGCACGGACTGAAAGAGCTTTGAATGCCGCACTGCATCCTGTCGGGCTTCCATACTCAACTATTCACTTACTTTGTATATATGAGAAAAGCTATCGTACCTATTTCTTTAATGTCTCATTTAAGCGCATCCTAGGAATCTGTGTATCTAAGATACTGTATCTACTATCATCCTCACAAATATACGCGCTTTGTAATGTGTCACCCTGAGAGTCACTCCATTCATTTTTAATAGCAAAAACCAATTACGAACACTACAAAAGGATACTTATTAAGTCATGACTTTTAATCAACCAAAAATCATTGACCGCCAGAACTGGTTACAGCATTATTTATAGAGGTTAGTATCAAATGCATGCCGGAGTATGGCGCCCGCCCACAGTAGATTTTCGCCATCATCAGAACCAGAGCTAATTTATTTAACGACCAGTTACTGGAGCTTAACTAGATCAGGGCTATAATAATTCACATAGCTTTCTATAGTTTAATTATAATTATTGCAACCAGTGTTGTGCTGTGTTCGGTTCCGTTCAACCATTATTATTCGGCTTCGTGAAATTGAGGAGGAGAACAACTATCAAATCAGCTCGGTCTTTCATAGAAATTAGAAATGGAACCTAACATAATGTAATCAATTTTACAGATATGATATACCGTGAGTAATGAAGAAAATATTTGTTGACAAAATCATTGCAGTTTTACAGACAAAATAATATATATAAAATATTAAAATTCGGCTTCGGCCTGAATCCTTCGGCCCCAAAGCTAGAGTAATAAAACGATTACCACTAAACTAACCAACTGGGTCACTTGAGCAACGCAATAAAACTATCTTCCCAAAATTAAGGGCGATAAAAGCTCCTTAATGAGCAATAACGGGGAATAGCTCTGCATTACACGAACTAATTGTCAATTAATGAGTTGTATTCAACTGTTGCTTACTTTGCAACTACTTTCAGTTTAAAAGTCTGGGAACTTCACTGACGTGAACATCGGGCCACAGACTATCTAAGTGCAACAATCGAAGAGTAAATTGTAAAACTATTGTAATTTTGGCTAAGGAGGCTGATGGGTTAGTTCCTAGTTTCAGGCCACGAATTTCTTATGTGTTATCCATCAATAAACCAGTGTACTCCATAGTAGAGCTCCATCCTCATAAAAAAATATATTTGCGTAACCCACAACTAAGCAATTTATATGTTGGCCAGATTACTTTTCAGCTAGTAAGTGGGTATACAGTTCGTCAAATATTGACTAATGAGAACTGGTTTTCACGTCACAGTGGTTCACTCCAAAGCTTCCCCACAATACATTACTTATTATGACAACTGCGCGTGTTCTCAAGCAGTCACAAAAGGTAATGCCCAAAACTGGACCAATTGCAGTCAAGGAACACTCAAGGTCCAAATCGGTAACAAAAGATACGTGATGATCGCAGATAGCGGCCATAAAGCATGGCCTTTCCAATTATAACTACCACATTTATTATCTGTGGCCCGCCATTACTCGCACTAACCAGTTACCGCCAATTACTCAAACCATCGATTTAATTCACAAAATAATTATTAGTGGAGGCGTTCGAGGCGAAGTGGGGGAATGGCTTGTTCCTTTACTGCCTAGTACTTTATAAGTAATCTGTTAATTAAACACCTGGTTTATATTTTGACAAAGGACATTTGGAAGGCGTTTGTCCTGGCATTCTTAGATGCCAGTCAAAATTGAAAGCTGACTTAATCTAGACCGCAAAAAAGCAGTGATAAAAAAAAGCCAGACAACTTTTTGTTGTGAAGATTATTGTATACACCTTGGAATCAATTATTTCTTATTTATCTGTTGAACCAACAAGTGGCCCAGATGAGTGATAAAAAAATATTGCAAGTTATTTCTATAACCAGTGATTTGACAATCCAACTATTATTCTTTCTTGTGCTGCAGCATACAGAACGGTCGCGTGTCGGACAAAGCCTGCGCAGGCGCCGATGGGTCGTACAGACTGTAGAGCTACGTGATTGCCATAAACACCTCGTAATAACATGCTGGACAACATGCCAGAGTGGACGCGGAAGTAGATTCTACTGCCTCGAAGGTTCTGGAAGTCAATTCAGATCTAATCTAGCATACCTACATACATGCTAAATTTCGAGGTGTATTCGAGTTGTTTAGAATCTTCTCAAAGGATTGTTTCCCGCGACACACCCTGTGATAACCTCACACCACCCATTCCCTCTTATCTAAATCTAATCTATCCGTGGTGCAATAAACCAATCCGCGATAGGTGTTGCATATCGAGCGTGGTCGAGCATCGAACTCCCTGACCCTCTCCATCATTCTGCGACATCACGACCCGACACCATGGTCTCAACTTGGATATGGTCATAATTTTTTTTTCTGAAGGGCTTAGAGTTTGTAATTGTTAGTCCATGTTATGGACAAAGAAAGTGGTGTTTACTAAAAACGGATCGCGTAGGACGCACTATATCGATTCTTTTTGTATTCTAAGCTTCTTCGTCGTACATCGTCAACTGAGCTAAACTTTGGTAATGAGGGCTAATCTTAAAATGAACCAAAATAAGACAAGTCACGAAACCTCCCAAAATACTGTACCAACTATCAATCCTGCTACTTTATTTGCTCCACTTGCGTGGAGGTCGTCAAAGGCAGCTAAACACATCTACCTTGTACAGAGTCTTGAATGTAGATCTGTATCTCGGCAATAAAACACAATGTCGCCCGTCACTCCACACGGACTGCTTTATAATATCCTGTTCCTGTGGCATCGCTGGGAACATGTGTATTGTACTGTCGTCTTACTTACTAGGCAGGCGTAGCATAGTGACGAGATGGTGAATTAAACCATTAGTAAGTACTTTGGCAAATGCACAGAACGTGCAAGGGCAACACCAAAAAAAAAATAAGGAAAAACTCCATAGGATATAGCTTCTGATAAGGCTTTCAGATTTTATTTCTCTATCTGAGGACATACAAGGGAAAATGTGCCCATGTCATCCATGTCTTGATGCAGAGAAGTGTAATCTTGTGAAAAAAAAAATTGAATGAAATTTTTCATTTTGCTATTAAAGTAATGGTAGTTATCGGTACGCAATCATGCTTTACGTTAGGTAGTGCGGTTGAAAAACTATCCAGCAAACGCTACTAAAAGCTTATGAAATTAGGATTACTAATCTTCTAGGAACGAATGCGATGGACATACAAATTATAGCAGACATTTGACGCTTGTCAAATATCTAATTAATATTTGATCACCCAATTGAATAGACATTAAATATTGTTATGTCTAGTGTTCAAAATAAAATGAAGGCAAAGTGTTATATCCCTCATGTGGTTTCGTTATGATATCGATCGTATAACACCTATTTATGGATATTGTGAAATGTTTATTAAGTTAAGTAACACGAGAGTCTAGGCGAGACGGCCCACTATGCACGCCCAGCCCACCTGAGACTGTGAGGCTCTCAACAACTTTAAACAAAATAATAGTTTCCTGTTTCATGGGAACTAAGTTATTTTACTATTTATTTTATAGAACAATGAGTTGTAGAGCTTTTATTTTTACGTTACTGCCCTTTTAGCTTTTACCTTCTACAGTAGTACATAAGTGTCTAATTAAAAACATTAAAAACACTTATAGGAATTATATTTTCACTTTGGAAATTATTCACCTAAATTCGTACACTTTTATTGTCCAGGGATGTCAACTTGGCTACTTAGAGTGGCTAAGCTTATTAGGGACACCAATAGCCGCCTTGAACTGAACAGTCCTACATTTCAGAACCAATACAAAACCAATGCTTTGCAACTTAGTTTATTGATGTGTATCGTTCGCCAATTTTAAAATATATCAATGGAACACCTGGCATTTCTGGGATACATAAAAAATCATGATGAAATAAAGAATTCGTAATTTGTAATCATATTTTTTTAAATGAAATGTGTTTATTGTAACTATGAAACCTGTCTTTTATCACTCGTTAGCCAAATAAATGTTTCCTCCTTATCTCTACATGTTCTTATGCTGTGATTCTTCAGTCTTAATTAATTTGATGAGTAAGACGCACCATGTAACCGAATTCCTCGATGCTATAACTCGTCCTAATTTCCATAGACCAGCTGGACAAATCTGTAGATGTCACTCTAATCGGTACATGCCTTTCCAATCACCGGCGGCCATTAGCTGGCGATCGAGTAATAGTTGGAGGACACGCGACTGATGGGTGGTCTCGTCTCTTCACGAGGGTACCCATAACACGCGTTTGTAACTATGTTCCGTATAAAATTAGGTTTTTGAGCTTACTGATGCGTTTTGGGGGATCTAAGTACATCCAGCTGTACGCGAGAATGATGATGATGATGGTGTCAGAACCGTGAAAAACTTCAGGCAATAGCAGGATATTTTCTTTTGTATTTTCTATGAACGATAGAGCTTTATAATATTGACTAAAAGGGGAGTATTTTGGCACTTTGGAACTTTTTTTGGTGCATAGAAACAAGAATGTCTAAGTATGAGATAGATAGAGGTGATTATGTACTAGAAAGTGTCCTAGTTACCTAGATGAATAGCACTTGCAAAAGCAGTGCAAGAGCGCTCACGTCACGTTTGCCGCTTGTACGAGGATTTCGTGAGTTCACCGCGGTACCCTAACCACAATAATCGTTATTGTCTCAGAGCGCGCGCATGCGCAACTATCTTCAGTAGGGAAATTAATATTCATTTAAATAATTTTATAGGTTCCTAATGCTTTCAACAGTTATCTTAGATTATTGTTTAATTTTATGAAGTGGTTTTGGAAAAGCTTCGGTTTTAGAGTTAGTTTTTATGAATTTACAGACGCTTCTTATCACTGAGCTTGGATTTTTTAAAATGGCGACCGTCATACAGGGTGTAAAGAGACAGTATTTTATAAACTAAAGGTGATAACTACCACATAAAATCAGAGTAGCCAAGCATTCAGATTGAAAGCTGCATGCAGTTCTATTTATACCGGGTTAGTTTCAAAGTGCGTTTCTATAAGCACATTCTACCACCTGGGTGGGTACCTGCAATGTGTGCAGACGTGATGTCATGTGATGTGCGTGACACACATACAGACACACCCTGTTCTTAGTGTACTTTTTCAACCAAGATTTCAAGTTTCGGTATTTTCATCATTGTCAAATAACGGCGACAGTTTTTATGAAATATAAAGGGTACAGTTAGCAGTGAGGGCGTGGATAAGAAGCTGAAATAGTTGTAATTGAGTTGATTGGAATGCGCTCGAATGTATTCACTTGAATATTCATTACGCTGTGAATAAATTGTGTGTTTGTTTACAAACGGAATAATTGGAATTTAAAAGCTATGGCCGCTTGCATCCAGCCATAGACAAACATCTAATTACTTTGAATATAACTTAGCAAAACCATGCTTTTATAAAAACACCACTTTACTACTACTTTTTTTATCAAAGTATTGGAGTAATCTTTCGTTATACGGAGTGATTCCAATGTGATTATATGCGAATGCTTGTTGGTAACCACAGTAACCACTCGTGTCGTCGGCTGTACCGGATCGCGTGAGATTCAACACGAATTATCTAGATTTATCTCGCGAACACTTCCGCACTGCGGGGTAATGTTTCATCTTTAGTTTGTATACATTTAGTGAAAAACATTACTCTATGTGTAGGGCTAGTCCCTGGTTTAAATTTTAGACTCAATATATAGCTATTGATTTAACGCAATGTCAAAAAAAACCTTACCAGAAATGAAAATATCATTTTACTTATACATACCTACTTGCTGCAGTCGTATGCTGAAATAAGTATCCATAAAATATGGTTTTGCGTAACCTAAGCCACGCTAAGATTTATCAAAAATGGTTTATTGTGGTCTCGATTACCACATCCCACACCTTGAAATGTCTATACAATAAATTCAACACATTTCCAATCCTAAAAATAACTCTATTGCGATACAATTAGGATACATTTTAGTATTTTATACAGTGGGATACAATTTGCGGTCAGTAATGAAGTGTACCAGCGATTGATTCCGATCACGGAGCTTTTATCGTGCGGTTACAATTTATCCGATATTGTTGGTAAAGACGTTTGGAAACTGCTTTAGATTTTAAACGGTTTAACCACAGACTGCTTCGAGAATACATTTATTATTTACTGCAGCCAGGCTAAGTAGCCTTGTCGTTCCTGTAGGAGATTATGATACTGTTATAATGTAAATAAGTAGGTACCTAGTTAGTTTTTTAACTTGGTGAGTGTAAGGCTGAGTGAACGCGCCACTGCCTCGACCACTGGTGGCCTATGACAGCCACTTCTTACAGTTTCACGAGGTAGTAGCAATTCTCTACAAAATGCATGAAAAAGGAAACAAAGTTGCTGTCGCAGGCCACCGGTGGTGGCAATGGCTGTGGTTATTTGGAGTAAAAGCTAAAACTAAGGGTTTGGTCTCAAAATCTTCATAAGGGGATTTTGTGACACAAAATTCTGTGTTCAAGACTTATTCGAAAAATCAATGGAAAACCGTACATACGCTAGAGCTAGTGTACATTAGTGGCTATTTATAGTTCTAATTGATTGTTCCTTTCATGTACTAAGTTCCATTGAAATAAATAAACTTAATAAATAGTAATAGTGCGCCGTTACAATAAATACTTGTTCCGTGATGAGCATCGCGCGAGGACTAAACTATTGTGGACTCCACGGACTAGTTCCGTCATTTCTGAACAACTTTATTGATAAAAGGAATAGTTTGATCCTAATAGCCTACTTTTAATTGAGTTACTCTCAATACTTTCCGAATTTTCCCTTGAAATATAATTAGCGATGTTTTTTAAATTAAAATTTCCTTTATTCTAAGCTTAGAGCTTCAAAAGAGACTCTGGTATCACGCGAACAAAGCCGCAGGCAAAGAGTAGGTACCTACTCTACATAATGTATAAACCAGTATTACCTCTTTTAGGCCTCTACTAAATATAATAATCCTCTTTGTGACATATATTTTGATCTCTACAAAAAAATTTTTGTTACCTTGCTTTTCTTGTTCTACAATTTTTTTTTGTCCAGTGTTAGTACATCTTAGGCGTCTCTAGTTACCAATCGTTATACAATGCACAATGAAACATAAAACTTAACCTTTTAATTGTAATCTTGATCTGAGTTGTAACGTAATCTATAAGTAGGTATACACAGAACATGATGTTTGAACAACAATGCCGCTCATTGCTGAACTACAACAAGTGATATCTGAACGAAGGTGATGTGGTCACGTATGTAGATGCTAAAAAGGTCTGCTACTAGTTAGGTGTTTCCTAGAAAGTAGACAAATACAACGTTAATGTTTGTACACATTATAATCTTTCCACTTTTTAACCATCACTAGCGGTTCATTTTTGTACATTTTGCAAGGCTTTTCTGTATATATTTTTGTAAAGTTGTACTTAAATGTGTTTTCTATGTATTAACTTTAGCGACGATGTGTCCATTCACAAATATTTCTCAAGGAAAACCAAGTGTACGTAGGCCATTCCATAGCTAGTGCTTATAGGATACAATTTAACCTTATTGTTTATCCCTAAGGTTCTAGTGCATTAACCATTTACTCATTTTAATTTCACGGTTTGCTAGACCGTCGTGTTGGTCTCCATTTCATTTTATTTTAATTGAGCCTAGGAGCGGTCATAAAGACCACACCATTGATTTACTCGAACTACAAATTGCATAGTTGGGGTTCAGCCCTATTTTATCTATTTAACAACAGTATTGTATCGAGTTGGCTGACGTACAGGCCCCAACCTCATCTCCATATATTTCACAACAGGTACAGTCCGACTCGTAAGTGGATGACGTAGATTTATGTTAATTTCATGGGACGGACGGCGCGGGCCGTTAACGTGTCAAAATTGAATATTCGGGTTATTTAGTGCGACAGTGGTGACCCCTGGCGATATTAGATATGCAAGCTGTTAGTTTACGAAGAGAGTTAGTAAGGTATAGATGTCACTTAGGTAAAACTGACAAAATAATTATTGTAGGTACCAATAAAAGAAGTTGTATTTAGGTATAACGGTACATATACATATATTATTTCATTTTCTCAGGCACCAACTAATAGAGTGACTCTGTGCTATTACGTCTCTTCATATAACTAAAACAGTATACGTTATTTTCTAAGCAAGCAAATGAATATGTATTAACTTAATAATTTTAGTTTTTAGTAAAACTAAGTTTTCAGAAGACAACAAACGAATTCCTTAAAAAGTGTTGAAATGTTGAAAGGTGTTTCTGTGCGTTATTAGCTCTATGTTTGTTTGTAGTCCCGGTGTACGGGATGGACATTAGAGGCGGAATGCGCGGTCAAGGGTTAAATGTCATTGGAGTGATCCCATGCCAATGCCTTTAGCTGTTCCACAAAATTAACCTCTGTGATACTGAGGTTTTTCAACTAAAACTCACTCTTTAAAACTTTAATAGACTTTCTATAGATAAGTTGACAAAGTATAAACGAAGTTGAAGCTCTAAGTTAGTATCTCGACTAATGTTTAGCGCTACTGAACACTTTCATACTCAACTCAATAAATTGTCTAGAATTTGACCAAAAGTTAAAGAAAGGACTAAGTAGTTGTATATAGAGTCTATTACGGCGGTTTTGTAACGGTACCAGAGTTTTGGAGAACTGAAAAGCTTTACCAATATTTGGACTTGAGTATATTCTGATTGAAGAGTCGAGATTCGGCGTTTAGATTCATAAATAGCTTATGCACTATTTATTGTTTGTGTATTCAAAGCATTTCGTATAATTTTAAACATTTTATTATTTCATTGAACTCTGATACGTTATGGGTTTGGTTATGGCTTAATTTTTAAGGTCACAATAGTTTAGAAGACAATAATTGGCCAAAATTATGGAAATCTCATTTTAAGGAGCCATTTATATAACTAAGTTTAAATTAAATAGTGTATTGTGTTATTTATAACTGTGGGAACTTAACTTCTAGAGAGATGTGAAATGAAATGAGTCCTGTTCTCGTATTTAAATGTGCTTATAAATCGGTGTGATGATGTAATATTTGATGATCAAATTACATCATCAAGATACGATTTTGTTATTTCAATAATAGAAAACCCGTTATAATACTGTTCATCGAAATATGTAATTACTACCTACTAGATATTCCGGAGTATACAATACACCATCCCAGGCAAAGTAGAACTTTATACGTAGAAAGAAAGTGATCTTCAAACAATTTATAATTGCACATCCATCTTGATTAAACATTTTCAATTATCCGGAAGGCTTTAAATTCAATTAACTAAGACTTGCTAGGAAGTTTGCCTGTTAATAAGCTCTCCAGATTTAATTAAAAGATAGCAGGAAGTGCAAGCGAAGCCGGGCGCGGAGCTAGCGGGGTTAATGGAATGACCTGCCGGTGTTCACACTTGGCACTTGGATGGTTACCACTACCTAAGCACTTGGTTTTCTTTAGGCTACCATAATTATATAATCTCCTGGCATTTCGTAGCTCCACCTCTATGATCTACGTAAAAGATTATTTGCTCAATCTAAAAATAATAATGTTCTTCTCTTATATGTTGATTTCAACGAAAAAAGATGGCTACTAATATAGCAGTCAATATAGCTAGTCGATCCTTCATTGACCAACATGAGTAGAGTAAGGTCATGAGGTTCTTACTCACATTCCATGTATTTTTATAGCGGTTCTATCAAATACTCTGCCATTGTCATTCATATTTTACGGCTGATTAGGCGATATGGCGATTTAGGTTTAGGTAGTGGATATCTCAATATCCAACAGGAATAATACGTAAAACTAATCAATTTGTTAGACAATTTTTCTTTTATTCAAGTGTTGTGAATCGAGGTGGTCTCAAGTTTGTGAACCTCTGGTACTTAGCTTACGAAATTGCTTCTCTTGAACAGTGCACCTACTTATCTGACCACTAGGACTCCTAGCCACGATTCTCCTGTTTTAATAGCAGTTAGCATTACATTTAATGGCAGTAAGAAGTAAGAGGATAGTAACGGTTTGTAAGTGTTACTGCAAATAATGGATATTCCACTACCTATTATACTATGTAGATACTCTATGTGTTATTGAAGTTATGCTGTTGCTTTTGGGGAGCAGTGCTAATATCCAAGCCGTATGTACTGACATAGGCACTGTAAGGCTCTGAATCCGCTAGATACTTCATCGTCACCATCATCTTTTCATTTGATCATATTGGCCAATCCAAACCAATGATTCCCACAAAAAACTATTTGAATTTTGACATTTGCGACGCGCTATTCAACAAACTATAAACGTCCACTATGTCACCGGGGAGCACGCTGCGCACACGCATATTTCCCTAATCAATTTAAATTATCTAGTAGCACGCGCGTCATATTAAGCAGTAACATGCCGTATATTCAGCTTTATTATTAAATATTGCCTCGAAATCTGAAGATTTAAAATACGGCTTGTGTATCCAGTATTACCATAACACGGCGGAGAGCCCATAATGAAACAATTCCATAAATCTAGCATTCTTGCAGCATGCGAGCACAGCCCATTCAGAACAGCTATTATAGCTCTCAATGAGCTGTGCCACCTCTCTGCTTAACCTATTTAGCAGTATCCTACGAGGTATTGCATCACGATTCTACCACGGAAATAAACTAAGCTACGTGTTCGTTACAAATGCTGGCCGAAGTGACGTTAGTTACTATTACTTTACCGTTTACGCATTGCTGGTATTTCCCTCCGATTCTCGTCTTGGCATGCGGCATTTTTACCTACCTAATTAGCTTTTAGTTAATTTTGAATTAATACTTGTCTAATTTGTATAGAAATATTACATTTCACAGTAACCCAGCTGGTTTCATAGTTGCATGACATTTTGTCGGAACCAAACAATTAGTTGTACAATCAGCGTGGAGTAACAAATGGCTCTGTTCCGACGACAACTCTGCGGTGCCCTGTGTTGTGTTCTATGCATACTGTATGCAAGGCTATTGACTACTAGATAACAAGCGCAGTATATTCTCAATTTTGTCATCGTCATTTAGCGGACTTTTATTGATAAGATACATGTAGTGCTCATTTTACTAATTTATAATCCAAACGCACTGTGGCAGGCAAGTCTTGACGTAGTCGTCAAGTGCACTTGCAGGTCTTGCAGCCGTTTACTCTCAAAACTCTAATTCTTGCCACTTTCTAAGATTCTAGCAAGTGAAGCCGCGATCTGATATAATTGTTGTCTGTTTATACTTTTTTATGTTACCTAGTAGTATAATGTAGTCGTTCTGACTTCTATAATCCAGTTGCGATTTGTATAATTTTATTGATAAGTTATCTTTTTCTACCTTATATTTTTATTTTTTGTTTTAAAATGTTTAGCTCGCTCTTGCTCTAATCTTAATAGCTTGTTGTCTGTCTCCTATAATTATTGTAACACTTGGCATGCCTCTATTTTGTTATTGTTATATTCAGTGATTCGGTGTATATGATGTTGGGGACTCAAATAAATAAATAAATAAATAAATAAATAAATACTGTAATTTTCTACAGATGATTCATAATTTCTTTCAAGATTACCACTGTGAATTGTGAAGTAACAATTTGGATGTGTGCATTAAGTAAACCTCTGAAGACAGACTAGCTTTCTTCTCAGATCCGATAATAGAAGAAAAATAATGTAAGTAATTCTTAAAAGTTGAAAAAGCTTAATTACCTGATCGAAACCCTTTGAGTTATTCCTGTATCGGACTATATATTCTGACGCTGGTGACTAACGTAAAATAGAAAAAGGGCGTAGGTAGTCGTCCCACGTACAAATGTAGCTCAAATTAATATTTCTCAAGATCATAAGCTCATGAGTTTCGCGGCACGCCCTCGTTTAGAAAGTTTGTTATCACAATTAAGTACGTGAGAGGACTTCCTGAGCTGATGGATGCTGCGCCGCCGGCATGCTAACTGCTCCTAATGTCAGGGGTTAGGGCTCCAGTAGACTGGTGGGCATCCTCTAATGTACCTACTGGTGTATAAACATCATAGGCAGGACTAAAATTAGAAGCTATCATAGCAAAAATTATTCATAAGAATTACTTTGATTCCTTTAAAAATCCAAGTACGTAGTATGTAATTCAGAATAAATCTGTGAAGAAATCTGAATCCCTCTTAACACCCTTAAAACCCCGTATTGAAACGTGTGAGTACTTACCTATTCATGCAAATAAAAGGCTTAAAACCTTTTTGCAACAGTTGTGAAAGCTTCCTTACAATAACAACCGGAAAATGAGATCTAAAATAACTCAAAAGCATGTTATTATACAGTGAATCAGATGCGATCATCGCTCAAACCACGATTTATGCATTTAGGGGACACGTCACAACCGACGCCACGCGACTTGCATTGCTTATGGGGTTGCCAGTGTACAGTTACAGATGTGCTGTATGATACATTTCATATTTATGAAATACTTTTTTGCGCTTGGATTGAAGAGATGTTGCGAAACAAGCCACAGGAAAAATACACTATAACATCATTATGTCTACTGCGGATATTAAACAGTTATTAAAGAACTAAGTCTACGCACAATATTTTATTTGCATTATTTATAGCACTAAAAAAACTTGAGCTGTAATTAGAATAACTCTGCCAAAAGATATAGTACATACCATCTTCACAATGTAACAGGCATCCTCAGCACACAAGCGCTTAAAAAAACTGCAAGAGGATCGCAATGCAAGCCGAGCTATATAAAAGATTCGCATCGATAAAGTTGTACCGGAACCGATACAAATAACATCGAGTTACAGCCGACTCGATTCGACAGCACATAGCCGGCACATGGCACCGCATCAGGTTAATTGCCTCGATTTTATGTTTATTGTAATTGCGTGTAATTGATACTCCGTTTGTCGCTGAGATTTACACTGTTCAAGACTGCGATTTACACTGCCGTGTGCTATCGAGTACCGCTAGCTGTGTGTACGTGACCGGAGGTAATTAGATACCTACGCGAACAAATACATTGATAATATAGATTGTAGAGTATGCAACTTTGCTTATTCTCATGTGAAAAAGCATTCGGTAAATTTTCAAGTTGTAGCGGTAAGTACCTAAAGTGAAACGTCAAGTTAATTGGTATACTGTATGCCTTGTAAATTGTATTTTATTATTGCTAAATGATCTAATCTATTGAGAGAATAGAAGGACATATCAACGTGTTGGTATAAAAAAGCACCTGTCTGTCCTCCCCATAAGAAGATGAATTGTAGAGTGTATGTGTATATGTGTGTATGCGGCTTTTTGCTGCCTAGACAGGTACAAGTGCCACTTTGTGGCATTTTCTTAGATGTGGTGTTTTTTGTATCATCTATTTTGTACTGAGTTGGATCATTTTATCTCTAGTCAATAATCAACCGCACTATCCATCACACTGTCCATTCATTAATTACTCCGTGACTGTCCAATTACCGAGCCAGTATTAGTACGTAATTTACCGACAGTTTGATCAGAGAGCGCGTCCGCCCGCTGCGACGCGTCGTCTACGAATGACCGCCATATTTCTTTCTGTATAAGGTTCGGCGCATGCGTCAAAGCGATATTCGCAGAGAAACCTGGAATGCACGCTGAGTTGTTGATGGATAGTTTCAACTATAGTTAATGATTTAATAAGCTATGTCTCACTCTAATTATTATCAATGACAATCGCAAGCCATTTAAACTGACCGATGACATGAAAACTTTTAATTTACTCGTGCTTTCAACTACCTAAACTTTCTTGCTTTTACAAACTATTCTGATAACTCAAAACTCTTGCTAGATGACCGGACTACAGACGTGGTAGGTTCAAATGTGACTCTACAGAAAATATAATGTTCACACAAAACAATCTTTCAAATGTAGAAAGGCCCGTGAGCCCACCTGTTCTAAATGATGAGTTGTAAGCCACGAGAGCCTCTTCTGAATAAACAACCATCCAGTTTGTCATCGTAGCACTAAACAAACATTCATCTCAAGAAGTTACAAAAACAATGAACTTGTTCACCTAACTTACACCTTATTTTAACTGAATTAAAGTTCAAGATACACTGGCATTGTTGGTAGTGGACTGTACATCCGTGGGCGACTGTCCACACCGTCTGTTTGTATTGTAATGTTTGTGGCTAAACGTGTTAAACGACTATTAGGCTCATTCGGTTTTATGGGCCGCAATTGAATGCAGGAAGAGGAATTTACTTCTGAGGGAGATCTAACTGAGATAGAATTATTGGTTAATCGTTATAATTCTTGAAATACTTAGATATTGAGGTTTATCGTCGTAATAAAATTAATCTAGGAGCATAACTAAGTATAATGGGACTGAAAAGAGAGAAAAAAAAGTAGCGTAGTTAAATAAAAACGTGCAAGAAACACCAGAACTTATCTATTTTCATTCACCCAGGCACCTACAATAAACTACTACAAAAATAATAAATAAAAAAGATGTAGGTACCTATATGTACTTACTATATGCTCAAGTTTTATTATAAGGTTTAAAATGGTCACCGATTACGCTCATGTACAATAAAAGGTTCTCAAATAGCAAATACCTACTTCAGATCGAATTTATATTTTTTGGAAATGTTTGTTTGAAAATGAAAATAAAATTGTGTTTGCCAATCGTCATTTCATTTGGACGAGCGCAGCATTCCATCGCTCTTTCTCAAAGAACAAAACTAATTAATTCAACGGTTATCCAACTCTTGCGCAGTACGTCTAGTAAACTAACTACCTAACTATGTATTTGAAGTAGTTTAGAGCACGGATGATTGAAAAGACACATAATATAATCATTGTAGATATGTATTATCACGTAGAGTAACCTAGTAAGGTATTTCATATGTTATACATGACATAATGCAAAATCTGTTTTTACAAATAAATCTTGTATCATACCTTTGGTAGTTTGATACTAGAGTTTCTAGAAATTAATCTAGAATAACGCACTCTACATTTTCAGTTAATTTCAATGAATATTCATGAGTGTGTAGCATGACAGTGTGTGTACCTAGATAATTATCATATCCATTAGTTTTCTCAATTAGTGTTGGGACCTCTGCGAGCGCGTTCAAGTCTTTTGTACGTAAAAGTGTCTTAGCACCATTTGTTGCACTAATATGCGACGTTTGATTTCAAACTCCACGTGTAATTTTGTACTTGCCTTTTCACAACTTGTGTTGTGCTTCTAGAATTGTGTGACATATCTGTAATATTTTGCAGATTCTTTTAAATATAGATACTTCAATGGGTTCTCTAAGAGCTATAACAGAAAGTATCAAGTCTCAAAATCTTTGTAACATGAACCACATAACGTACCATAAACATTTCTCTCATTACAGCGGACCCCCAGGCTATCAGGTCACGCTCATTGTTTAAACTCATGCGCAGACGCAGGAGCAAGCCATCAAAATCTGCACGCTGCAGCCAATGGCAGCCCTCGGCCACGCCTCCCGCCCTCCGAGAGAACGGCAGTGGTGACAGTTGACCTAAGGAACTGAGGCTATCTACCTTCTAAGCATGGACTGTAAGCAGCCGGATTTCAAATCCGGAAGAACCTCTTCCGGAGGCTAGTGGACTCGTTTTAAGATTGATGCACAAACTTCCCAGTTCTCAGAACTCGCTAACAAATGTTTTCTTTCGATCCAAAATTATCTCCATTAATGGTGCCTATTCCATCATAAGTAAAAGTAAACAGTAGGTATACCTACAAGTTATGTGAGTAAAAGTACAAGTGAATTGTATTATCGGTTCAAAACTCAGTAAGCTTCAACTTTAATTGTTATGAAAATATTTAGTTTATGAGTAGGTAATCAGATTTTTCTAATCCCACATCCGGATGCTTGTGGTCTGTTCCCGTTAGATCTAGCGCGAGACCTATGACACTAGGCGATGCCATGCGATGGTGATCTCAGTGCGATGGGAGTCGCCGAATGAGATTGTTGTAGTGCAGACTAGTTACGATAGTAATGTGAAATAACCATACATGAGATCATACATTGACGATAAGTTTGCCGCTTTACTATAGAAATGCTACGAACTTTTTTGTTTAGTCTTCGTTATACAGTCTCGAACAGCTATACCTGAGTTAGGTGGAAGAGAGGGATGAATTGGTACTAAAAGGGTTCAAATTAAACAGACTTATGGCAGTAGATAGGCTGTAGCCAACACGCTAGCCATTAAAAACAAACACTTTGGCCGGTGTTGCGCGTCATATCTCAGATCTCGGGGTGTTGCAATCTGGACTCGTTTGTTGCAATTTTCTCAACAATATTCCTGAGATAAGTGAGCACCTTGGACGTAAAATAGCGGAGGTGGAGCCTCTATTATCTTTACGAAGTTAGGTTGGATCACTGCTTTATTAAGTACAAACGTAGTATTAGGTGCGCCAACCCATTTATATGGAAACAGCTCAAATCATTCACTTTTTTAGTGAAAACTATGTTCATAGCCTCGATAGATTTGTTCAAGCACCTAACTTTTATGTAAGTAGGTAGGTATATAGACTATTTTGCTTTGGATATGGATAGAAACAATCTTTATTGGAAATATTTGAAACAGTTTATGTAGTTAAATTTATTAGTAAAAGCAGCTTGAACTATCACGATCTCTTCTAAATAACGCCTGTCACAAGACAATTACGTTTCACAGAAACTCCAGCTTTAAGTTACCAACATAAATTCACACTATTCGTAAAGAGGGCTAACGAGTGCGGTATCGGGATCTCTTGGCGTAGCGGTGGTATCGCGGGATCGAACTGAAGACGAGGAACAAGGGACAAACTATCGCGGAGCACGCCACCGAACAATGATGTTGGGAGTACTCGGGAGCGCATTGTGTAGTGCAGGAGATAACTGTAAATTTGATACTTTACCTTAGTATTAGTACCTAATGACTACCCGAATAAGTAAGTTTTCAAAGTGTAAGAATGATGAGCGCAACGATCTTTTGTTGGAAGAACCATAAAACTGAAACTGTGAAAGCATAAGTAGTAGTAGTAACTACATACTTAGTAAAATACAAAAAAAATGCCTAAGGCATGAAATCCATATTTTAACCCTGTACAAACATACTAAGCAACAAACACCAGGTTTTTGGAACTTCAATGCTGCACTGCGACGCTAGAGATTAATAATTTTAAAAAAAAGTTCAACAAAAAGTTTGCAGCATTAAAAGCCCAGTCTCTTGAAATTATACCGAGGAGGTAAATTACCAATGTGTTAAAATACAAGGCCAAGTACCTAAAGAATCCTAAAAGTCTGCAAAGCTCCTCAACTAATGTTACTGCGCTGGGCCGACGCGCTAGATTCGTGACCGCGCTGCAATTACACGTCACGGCCGCGGCCGGCTCCTCTCGACATCGCGACTGTTATTTATGAGAGCTGGCTCGTCTGCTCCCTGCCCCGTGCCTTGCAACCGTGAGCCTAGCGGCACCATGCCTCTCGAGATTGACGGACTTTACACAGAACAAACACCAACTTTGAAGCCTAGAGCCAAATTAGAGCTCCTGAAGCCGTCTTGTCTGTCGTACGCTGATTATAGGTTATGCTCTAGTGTTTTCAGATAAATAATAGGTGGTGACTAATGGATCCTCCAGGGTATCTAATCAAAATGAAATCATGCCCGTGATTTCCTCTAAACGGAAACCCTTAAACCTACTTACTAAAACATGAAAACACATGTAAGAAACTGACCCGTTTTAAAATCAGACCATTACGTCTTGAAGTTTCGAGGCCACTGACTGCATGATGCATATAGAGTCATCAGATTTATGCTTGGAAAAAAGGAATCCAGGTAGATAGACCATGGTCACCATAGCTGGATGCTAGCGAGCGGGTCGGCAATCTATCTGTCATGGATATGGCTCATTGTGAACATTTTTACATCCTGCCCCCGATGCATCTTCCCATTTCGCAGAGGTTATTGCAGAAATGATCTGCATTCAAGTTATGATTTACGAAAGCTATTTGAATAGGATTATGACGAATTGGAAGTTCAATCGAATGGAATATACCTGGTTCTAACCTGTTAGTCAAGGTAAAAATGCCTTCCGATACTGTTTCAATTTACCTACTTAGTAGAAAAAGATGATAGTGGCGATTTAAGACTGGATCATATCTCTACCGAGCTACGTGGGTACGTTCACATCCAGGAGGTAACTTACAGCACCCGACCTCAACTTTCGTAAACTTTCACCTAACTGTAAGACCTATCTCCACATCTCTCAGCTTAATTTTCGCGCTATTCTCTTATCTCATGCTGCACTTCTCATCGACAACCTCCTAAACTGGAAGTGGCGGAAACGAACTGTAACGTATAACGAAGCGGTTAAGATAAACAGGGAGATAGTGGTCCAATATCCTAGAGACATACCTAATAACTACAGCGAGGTGACGACACACCAGGCTTAACGAACGCGTACATTAAAATACTATACATGTGTGCAGGTACTAGGTAGGTCATTCAGTCATTCAGGCACCCAAGTAGGTGCCTGAGTGACTGTGTGAAAAGGGTCAACGGTAAAAGTTTGTTTCCACCATCATCATAATTTCAGCGACGTATCATCAGCCATGAACCATAAATAGTAGGTTCCTACGTAGTTAGGGTAAGTACATTATATGGTATTTACCTTTCTCAAAGTAAATAGTTCCCCGGTGTGTTACCACCCTTATCATGTACGGTACCAACTAATGCACTCTGTGGTAGTTAGTGGCCAGTCTAATTAACCCAGAAATGTTTGTGGAAGGAGAGCAAGTCACCTAGATGAACACTCCACACAATTTTAATTTTAACATTAATTTTAATTTTTTATGCAGTATAGGCAACCGTTTGACCACAATCTCACCTAATGTTAAGCAATGTACGATGGATGGTCGACGATGTAGCACGGTTACATAGAAAAAAAAAATATAAAGGGTGAACATTAGACTGGACGCGTAGACTGGTTAAACGTGAACCAAACTATTCATCATGAGTGAAAGAAATTTAAATAATAAATCTTCCGTCAGTCATCTCTATTATGTACTTACCTCGGCTAGGTTACTTCCAGGTCCCATTCTGACTGCATGCTCATTGTCTGTGCACTGAAATCAGTCGTGAGGTCGAACTGGACTATTGACAAGGGATCATTGCTCTTCGTTTGAAATTCAGATAGAATCTAGCTTGAATTATTGAAAATCTTAACTCCAATCAATCCAAAAGTCCTGGTTCGCGTGTCCGGCGCCGGCGCACGGTCACGACGCTCGTTACCGCCACATCTGACTTTTTGATTCGACTCCTCACTCGCCATACTCTCGGCCAAGTGTGAAATAATGAGACGCCGTGACAATAGTAACAGATGTACCCGATTTGTCGATATGTTACCGACACGCGAGCGTCCTCTTCGCGGCCGGCCTAATGGCGCGAACTCGCTCGTTACGGAAACAAACGACCGCATCACCTAGTCAAATGGCTACACGGACGATGTAAACTGAACCCTGATCGATGGCACTCCTCACCCAAAGGCTCCGAAGGCGTGTGAATGTCTCCGCGACGCTCCAACGTACAAATTTATTGAGATGAACCTCCCATTCAAAGGCATCCCATTTATTTTTAATGGTTCGGAGAGCGATTTATTTCCATATCTCACAAAAAACGCGATAAAACAAAATTAAATTTATTAATCCCCTTATTTATCGTACAGTAGCTATCATTCAAATTCCGATTCGACACGATCACGGCACTTATAACGGTAGCGATAAAAATCGTTTACGATAATCGCTCTCGATGATCCATTCGATTGAAAATAATAAATGAACGGTAATCGTACCGATTTCACGCGGCGATGCGCGATTCAAATCCCCCTCGCCTATGGCAATCAGGTACAGAATGAATAAAAAACAAATTCGCAAGGGGCGACAATTGAAAAAGGGCAAACTTTAATAGAGTAACCACATGTCGCTTAGATAAATTACAAGAGCTATTTAATCGTATTTTTACGCGAACTCAAACAATGGGCACTTACGCAGCTGACTCTATAAAAACGTCGAGTATTCTTTCGACCCTTCGCGATCGGTGCACGATAATTTTGTGGGTTAGAATAATAATGTCGACAACAAGTGCCCAATCCGCAGTCTGTTCACGTTCCGAATGTTTTATTGTTGTAAATAAACTTGCATTGTTTGAGATACTTTGTTTGAACTCAAGAGATGGATGAAATTGATGCCGTTATAATTTTCCCTTGACAAAATGTCGAGAAGGATACCTTTGTAGTAGCAAACGACACGTTCGAAGTCACGGAATAGATATAGTAAAGGTAATTTATTTATTCTTTACTAACATTTTTTTTCAGACATCCAGTGCCCGACATCCTAGAAACAGGTTTTCTAGAAGATCACCGAAAGAAGCCATCGACGCCGATTGTCTCACACAATAGGATCGTATCACCAACACGTTGTAGCCTGAATAACAAAACAAATCGCCTCACAAATTAGTCGCAAACTGCTTACAAGGCTCGCCTCGCGTACGACTAAGTAAGGAGATAGTGGTGACCCCGACTTCTGACCTGCGAAATCGCTTCATTAGTGAAGTTTCACTAAAGTTTATTTTGTGTTTAGTTTGTTTCGCTTCTATTTAAATAGCACAAAATAAACCTGGAAGAGTTACTTTGGTATCCTTTATTAGGATCATTAAAGGGCTAGGTACTAACTTGAATCGGCCTAAGTTATGTTTTGCGACATCCACTGCCACATGTCACATGTCTATACCTAAACTAACAAATCCATAAATATTAAGTTTTTGTAAGGTAATAAATGAAACGTACTGTTTATCTATTTCATTGATTTAATAGACATGTAGGATTACATATACATACTCTCATCATAAAACTATATTATATGCATTATACTTCAGCTAATGTGAATCCTAACAGTGAATATGTGAACAAACAACAAATATAAATAAAATTTGCTTAATAAAATGCGCTTGCACTGACATCACGGTACTGAGAACTCTAGAGGTGCTTTCAGAATACAGAATCATGCATACCTACTGCGTACCGTACAATATGTACAAGTTAAATAAACTGTGTAAAGGCAGCTTAGCTACCACAGATGTGAGAGGCAAACGAGCGATTTGCAAGGAAAAAATAACCAATAGTATAATTTCATTCGTCATGTGAATAGATAACTATTGGTAGATTTTTCCTTACACAATTATCCACCTCGCACATCTATGGTGGATTCGCTGCCTTCAGACACCGTTAACTTGTACATCGTGGTAATATATCAAGTGGAAAACTAAATCAACTGAATATAGGTACTTCAGTTAAAAGACTCAGTGTTCTCAACGTCGACGTGAAAACGTTAAGTGATTTGTTTGTTGTAGGTAAGCGAAACAAACATTAGACTTTTCTAGTATTGTATACCTATATATACCTTTCCGATGATATGTTTTCTGAAGTACCTATCTAACGTGGCTCTAGGGTTCTCAGAAACTATAATTCTAGTGCAAAGCCAGATCTCATAACATCTGTGTTAGCTACAGTAACGCAAACCAGATAAACATAACAGCACGCTGCGAGGTACTTACCTAGACATTTTGTACAACAGATCATAAAGAGATACATAAGTAAAGCACCACTATAGAAGAAACAATGTTTGACGTAAGCTGAACTTAGGATTATCATTTATGCACAATTCTGAATCGAGGCTTAAAGGTATACAATTTTGTCACTTCTCTCAGTAAAAACTGTTAAAATTGCTATGTTTGGGTAACGATTCAGACTTTAGTATTATTTTTGAAGGTGTCTAAAAGACTTGCTTACGAAAAACGGAAACGCTAACCAGTACTTAGGCTGGGACTTCATGGCATCCGGAGTCCCGGATCCGGAATTCGGATGGCCAATCACAAGCTTGCTTTCAGTTTGCTAATGCTTCCATAAAACAGTAGCAAACTGAGAGCAAACTTGTGATTGGCCATCCGCATTCCGGGTGAAATGTAGTTCCAGCCTAAGTATACCTTAACCGGTAATAATGGTACGAATGTGTCAACCAAATTCGGCAGTATAATAACAACAACACCAATAACACAATACCTAGACAATTGTTTCTAAAACTAGGAGCGACACCACCACGAGTGGCGATCACAATAGGCCGGGCACGGCCACAATGGTAGCTATAAAACAACAATTAAATACTAGGTAATAATTTAAATGGATAGATAAGTGTACCTCGCAGTGCGGTCAACCATCCAACTATTGTGGCAAGACGAGCGTGGCTTTCAGCCGCTCTGTAATCCTCTTTGGCTACGACACGCCTCTCCGAAGCGTATTACTCTATAAGCATTCGAATATTAGTACAAAATTAACTATTATGCTGTATTTTTGTTGGAAATCTTCGTAAAACAGTTTTGAATTCGGACGCAATCATTTGGCATTTAATTATATCATTTTGTTTTTTTTTTCACCATCGAATTTGTACTCACGAGAATAGTAGGTACGTACATAAGCATCTGTGGTCATTTCATTAATTTTGTTAAAAGTTTACGAAGATTCCAGAGAATCACAAAAATGAATGTGCTATGTTTGACACAGGACATCTTGGTATAATAAAATATAAATAGGTTCATACATTATTGTTTATTTAATACAAAGTATATTGTTAGAAAATCATAGAGAATAGCGTGATATGTTGATTTACAGCTAGCGGAGGTCTATTCACACCGCGCACTAGCAAGCAGTTTGCTACAAACAAGCAGTTCTGCAACAAATTTTGTTTGATTTGTCTGGTTTAAATGAGCAATAACAAACAAATTGTTCCTTGATTCAGACGGGCTGCCTATTTGTCTGTGACTACTTGCTATTTGTCTGCCACAACTTGTGATCGCGATTCGCATTTTGGATCCGATATTCCGGATGCCATGTAGTCCCAGGCTTTGAGTCAAGCCAATACGTTTAGCATGCACTATACTTTATTCAAAATAGTAAGCTACTTGCTAATACTATGATGTGAAGAGACCCTCGCTATTACAAAATGGCATCGAATAGTGTTACTGTATGTTCGATTCATAATTATATGGACGAACGAGCGAATGCAGCCACCGACCGAACTCGTGCTAATCACAATTTTGTGTTCCATTTATTATAACTGGTATTTAAGACTAGATCTACCAATTTTAGCACAAATACTAGGTAGTTTCTGGGTTAACAAAACTGGGGTACTGACAGTATAGTAATCACTGGTAAATTGCAAAGGAAAAGACGAAGTTATCTGTCTCATTCTTCAGCCATGAGAACGAAGGAGATAGACACATTCGCTAAATTCACTTTACAATTGAACTTAGCCTGGGACTACATGAATCCGGAATCCCGGATGCCGTGTAGTTCCAGTATTATTTGGAATCACAATGTTATGCTGAAACTTGATTGGTTTAGACGAGTTCGGTCAGTTATTATCGCACAAACCTCAGTGCACAAGCTAATGTTTGTATGAAAAATTGCATCGACACGGAACCCCACTTACGTATAGGTAGCGTTTTTTGTAAGACATTTTGAGACGCTTATAAGATGAACGCGAAAAGACAGTAAGGTTTAACGACTTAGTGACCGGTCCGGTCTCAACCCACTAGTGAAAACGTGCTGAGAAAATAGGTGAATAATTACTTTTGTAGAGTTTTGTTTTTGCTTTAGCACGAATAAGTATGACAATCGTAAATGTATTGTAACGGTAGCGTATCCGTGATACACTGCGCGATGACGTTAGAAGTTAAAACGTTCGGAGGTCGAGCTGGCGTTGACGCGCAATATGACTCAAATACGTTGGCTTTACGTCACGACTGTCAGATTTGTTCGTGCCTACCCTTCAAGTGATGTGCGTTATAACCGATCAATGCTCATGTCTTACAAGATGCTGTTCAATTTGGCACAGTAGGTGACAGATGAAAAACCAGTTTTTCGACTTAGATTTTGGACTTTACTGCTTACATTGGACCACTATGTCCTGTCACCATTGTAACACTGACTATGCCGACGCCATTAGGCAGTGATTCGGCTGGTAGCAAGCAAAGCCGTCGACATAGGAAGTGAGTGTTTGCTAATTATGGCCAAGTTGAGATAGCTGCTTATACAGTAAAAGGGTGTTTAGTGGCAGTTGTGTCAACGAAAATACCGATAAGTTCAAACAAGCAAGAAGAATAAAATACTAGAACACATTTGACTTTGTAGTATTTGTTCAAAATATTTTGCAATATTAAGTATTTTGTGTGTAAACAACTATCTCTCACAAAGCCAAATATACTCTTTTATATAAATCTATGTGCTGTTTCTATTTAGTTAGCTTTTAGTGCGGTTTGTACATACACAGCGACTGCAACGCTCAATAACTACATAACTTGTACTATAATAATTAACAGCTATGTAATCTATAAGATAATGAAATAAATATGTGTAAAATCTCAAAAAAATAAAATAAAAGATCATTCAAAAATGTTTTCCTACGCTTAGATTGTTTTTAATAAAACAGGTCGGCAAATTAGAACACGTTGTGCATTTTTGGAAATTATTATGAACGCAACAAAATCACAGCTGAAGTTAGGCCGCCGACAGACGGAGCTACTTTTCTCACGTAAGATGGAAAAAATTATTACGTTTTTTGTCTTTGAAATGAGACTGAAACTGTACTTTTACCGATTCAAGTTGTTAATTCGACAGATATTTCTACTTTATACCATCTTTACGTACTAAATGAGTTTTGCTTCGTCGTCTGTCCGAACGGACTACGGCTGGAGACATTTTAGTCTAGTTTTAAAGCGTTATTTTGTGAAACAATAAACCAACGCAGAATTATGATGATAATGTACTTCGAGCCCTACACGGCTTGTAACTACGAGACAAAGGCTTGTGGCGTTTGCGACACGCGCGACTAGCTTCCTTGTCGCGCGACAAATAGTTCAAACAAGTTGAAAGTTTTGTCGCACGATAAAGAAGTAACCATCCACCATCCACCATCCACCCACACACGCATACGAACGATAAAAAACACATCGTGAACAACACACAACTATGAATTATGTTCGAATAAATAATAACATTTGTATGGCGCGAACCGCTTCCAACCGCCCATTCACGGCGCGACTCGAGTATACGACCGAAGTCGCGCCGTGAATGGAAAGCTGTATTCTCATACGCGAGGCGACACAGCGATTATCTTAAATCTAATGTTCCACTATGCACTATATTTTTTTTATTTTTTAGTACGGTTCACATCAAAAATTATTTTTTTGCACATACATTTAACTTACGCTAGTAACGGCCAGAATTATTTAGTAATACAATACATAAAACTTGGTTAGCTTCTTGCAAAACTGTCTCAAATTAAACGCGGTAACGAATGTTTCAACATTAGTTTGTTACAAACTTTCCTTTGGATAAGTACTCATTTTCGGCAATTTTGCAAAAGCGACCGTAACATTTAAAACGTTTTGAAAAATCGATGAAAATCCTTCCACTATCTTCACATCTAACAAAACTCCAAAATACCGCTGAAGGATTTTCTCTTTTTTCGTGTAAAATAGCGCTCCCTCTGCAGAGCCGCGAGGGGTAACATTTCATAACAAAAACCCTGATCATAAAACATTAACTTCACATAAAAAAACGACGACACATAAAATATATACGTCAAAAGTACATAACAATTCAATACGGGAACACGAACAGAGATTTTTAATAATTATTTATAATATATTTTTATATTTATTATTCACTAACAACTACATAAAGCATTATATTTGTGCATAGATTTCTCCTCTGGCAACATACCGGTACGCGACCGTCACGCAACTGTAACGCAATCGTCACGCGACCGTCACGCGAGCGCACACCAGGCGGACACAGCGCACAAACAGCTCCCACTAGAAATTATACTACCTCATAAACTATATTTATAATAAACTTAACACCTTTGGTATTCACTACGACTAACCAAATAATACTTGTTAAAAAACACTGCCGCGGCAGTAACCAAGATCTCCAAATAATAAATAAGTTAATGATTTGATTTGTCAACGTCGTCCTAGTTGTACTCACAGTACTAAATAAATTCTATAAAATTATTAAAATAACTAAAAAATTAAATGAATAATCTCACAATTAGGGGGTTACGTAACGCCGGTACTACACTGTGATGCACCAAACTGCGTTTCAAATATGAATAATACTGACAATGCGCCATTTTGTGTAGCTTATCACGCAAAACAAGATGGCGACCGGGCAATCTCATTCTTATTTGAAACGAAAATAATCTTAGAAAATGTAACCCGGCATTAGAATGATTGAAAAAACTGCGGAACGCACGAAAATAATACTTAGCGAGAAATGTATGAGTATTGGAAGAAATGCTTCGCATAACGCAACACAACGCGGGACTAGAATCTGTGCTTTGTGCACATTAAAATAGAAAACAACTTCGCTTGGCATGCTTTTATTAGTTCTGATACTTTTACACGTGACTAGCATCCTTTAGTGCCATTTTGTGCATTTCTTGCTCCTACAGATTTTTTGGTTTGTGGTTTTGTGCAATTTTTTTACGCATTTTTATTGAAATTATAGTTACTGGTTAAGTATTTTGTGATGTTTTACGTCAATTAATTTAGGTACCTACCTATGTATCCTTCAGAGCGAATAAATGCATGCTCATACAAAATTGTCTATTTAACCGCCAAAGCACTGTACGGTGTGAAACAGAAATATACTGCTATCTCTCTCCCACTAGCGCTAACACACACACACGAAGACAAGCAGTCTTCAACACGCTACTTGGGGTTTACCGATACCGAGTGCTGCCATCTAGTTTCAAAACTGGCAACACATCGACAATATACTTGTCAAATATTTACAACAACTTGTCAATATAATCTGGATAAATACATATGTCAACTTTTATAAATTTGAATCTGCAGTGACGAATCACAGTATAAATATATTTCTTTAACGTTTTTAATATAAATTCTGTGTAGACTTAAACCGATTCAAACATGCCGGTTGCATGTATTTATAAATAAATAGTCTGGCTAGTGTAATTCAGTACACAATTTTCCAAAATAAACTATTATTTGGCATCTACAGTTACGGGAGGTAATCGCGATGTAACTTATTCTATCAAGCTATGATAACACGCGAATTTAGAATTTAGGAACACTGCAATACGATCTAAACTCGATTGTGATGTGTAAAGCTAGTTTTAGCGGAGGCCGCTCGTGTAGAACCTTACAAAATATCTTCATTGTACATCCGATACACTTTACGGCGATTGTAATACGGGCTATAATCCTCTACACTTATTCGCTTGTTTCACTGTAAACCAGTACATTCAGTACTGGACGTTACCGTCCTATAAATAGGTTGCATATTCGCTTGAAGTGTGCTAACAGTTGGGTAACTAAGAGACTCGAAGGCTCCTTATCCTAACCTACAGATACAAAACAAAACAATAGTCGCGTACTCGTGTACGTACTGACTAGACAGATGGCATTGCACTTACGTTAACATTACCTATGCTATGGCACCGGTAGATGTCACTCTCTATGGATCCTTACACAATTATACAATACCCTAAGCGTTGCGATTTTTTTGTAGTTTCCAAAAGTTTTCTATAAAATGTTTGGTAATTTTGACGGAAACTGATTTTTGTTTTTTTACATTTGAAAATGCTCACGTTTCGGACATCTACCAACGTGCCGCATTCAAACCAATTTAGGCTTAAATAACACCGACCACTGCGAACAACATTACTAAAGTCAACTCTATTCGGACGACTCAAGGTCCAAAATTTGACATCACACCATGAAGGAGCCAGCATTTGGTTTAGTAAATCAGATACAAAAGATCTAAAATCCCAAAAACGTGCCGCAAAATCGCATGTTCAGACGTTTGTGTATAATTTTAGACCTTAGCTTGTATGAATCCGGCTCAAAGGACCAAAATTATGTTCAAACATTATTTTTCGACCCAAACAGGCTCTTCCGTGCAAGAACCATTTGGCAGTACCAATGTATATTGTATGAATATACATTTCCAGTCAAATATAAGAGGCGACCTCTATTTTCTGACCTTATTTAGTAACAAATAGAGTTGATATTCGTATAGCAGGTCGAGTGGTGCAAATCGATGTGTTTAGTTGGGCGGCCGCTCGGCGACGAATGAAGAAGGGTTGTAGTCCTTGTTCACGAATGAGAATCCACGGAATTCCTCCTGCAGATAACAATTGATCAGAGTTCAATAAAATATTTAAATTTAGCTTCCTGCTTGTCCTTTGATCAGTGGGATGAATGCGAATATAAAATAGTATTGTATTGAACTTGTAAACTCTGATGACGGAGGTTGTAGGCCGCCTTAAGGCCTCCGTCGTGGCTTAACGACTGCTAGAGCGGGAACCGACAGGTTGCCTTCTGAAGGACGGAAGAGCTCAGATGGAAATGTCACTAGCGGTCACCCATGCAGGGATCGCGCTGAGTACATCAATAATAAATATTCTTGGACATTTTACACAACGCCCTCTAGTCCCAAACTAAGTAATACTTGTAGGTTGGGAACTACATTGCTGATTGAATATATTATACACATATAAAGTAGCTTAAATTAGATAATCGCTGAAGATAGATTAAGTAAGGTAGTACACGAGGTGTTATTTTCTTTTAAATATATAAAACTTTTTTGAAGCTGACTGACAATCAACAGTCTAATATAGTCTTATACAGGGTGTGACCAGACCACTTCCGAAAACGAAAGGGGGAGCTACAGCACACCAAAACCCAACCAAAAAAAAATCAGTTATCCTGAAAAATAATTATAGCCGGAGTAAACAATGTTTAAAGATTTGTATTTATTTCGCCAGCCCGCAATGTACGCATTCACGTAGGTAAGGTCGAGGCGTAGTACTATTATTTGTTCTGTGTCGTAAGTGCCTACTAACGTAGGTAGGTACTAACGTAGGTCGCTCGCACGTCGCGTACTTGAATGACCCGCGATGAACTCTCAGCTGTTTATGCTGTAGTAGACGTAATCTGCGTGCTGCGTGTACATTGCTGCTTTATTTATTTTATTTGTTTTTTTGCTTTTTGAAATGAGATAATTAGGTAGATATGTCTTATTATGTTGTACTGTGTGTATGTAACTAGAAAAAAAATTCAAAAGAGATGGTCAAGTCAATTTTTTTTTTCGCGATTTTTTCGCTTAATGTTTTCAGTATCATGGTCTGATTGGAACTTCCAAGTTTTCGGAAGTGGTTTGGTAACACCCTGTATAGTGTAGGGGTGCACTAAGAAAGGAATTTTGAAAGTCACACTTGAAAGGGTGTAGTACGTGAGCAACACCGCGGGCGACGGCTAGTCATAGTATAGTATAGTTATGTTACAGTATAGTATATACCTGGTTGATGGTGCGCACGACGTCGTTGGGCACGGGCGTGAGCACCGGCTCCTCCTTAGTGAACTCCGCGTCGAAGTTAGCCGCGTCACGCTTACTCTTCTGCAACCAAACCCGCACTACTCTCAACACAACCAACCAAACCACCAACCAACCAGCCAACAACTCACTATCTATTTATACTATTAAAAAAACTGTAAAGAAGCCAAAATCTAAAAGTAAAGGTATGGGAAAACTAAATATGCAGTTCTTTTAAATAAACGATTCTGATTCCGAAAATCGAGTTTGTCTGGTTGTTTGTTCGCAGATCACGCCTAAACTACTGGACCAATTTCAATGAAACTTACACCATAGAGAAGCCCTCTTTCCGAATCGAAACATGGGCTATATTTTGTTGAAATCAAGGACGTGGATTCTTACATCCAGCTTGAAATCTCTAAACAAAAAGCTGGCATTTGCTACGAGATTCATCGAATGCTGGTGTTTGCATATATTTTGGTGGAAAGTTTAGCAAGCGTACAAAGTCGCGGGTGTCAGCTAGTAAGTAGATATATAAGTGTTACAGGAGTGGTAATGTGTAGTGTGGTAGGGTACGTACCACCTTGGGCCGGAAGGGCGGGCGCAGGCGGCGCTGCTGCAGCGCGTCCCAGTCCATGTCGCGGAAGAACCCGTGCGCGCGGATGCTCTGCCCGCCGCCGCACACGCCCAGCCGACGCAGCGGGGACTTCGTCATGAACCCTGCACACAAACACATTATAACACTAACAAATACAGTGCCGCAGTGATAACATCGCCCTAATACTAAGTCCGGATGCCAAACAATTCAGCGATATTTTTATAATGATAATTGCTTAGTTACGTGATTTATCCGGACTTAATATTAAGCCAATCTTACCAGAAGGCACCCTAATACAAACATTCTTCTTCTTCTTTTAAACCTATATGGCCTGTGTCCGTCATTTCGACAGACTATTTGCCAGTGTCAAGTGATCAATTTTAAATAATATAAGTCAAGTCAAGTCTTCTTCAAGTCGGCTGTCGTTTGTTTTAAAGAGAAAATGGTAGATTTTCTCTACAAAATCTAAAACGAATTTTTAGATTCAGAAAAACCACTTTATTCACATTTAATCCAATGGCTCACATTTTACGTTATGATCTAAGTATTATTCATTAAAATTCCATCAAAATTAAACAATAATACTCACAATAACACAAGAAAAACTATTAAAATAAAAGTACTATAGGTTGTTTCAAAAATGTCAAAACTTGACCCAATATAAACATTAATCGCTAGTCCAGCTGGCGTTGACGCGCAATGTCATTCAAATACGTTAAGTTTACATAACGTGACAACGGCGACCGTCACATTTTTTTGTATTTATCCCTCAGCACACAGATAAGGTAGTTCTAAAATAAAATGTGTACCTTACCGTAGAAAACTTCATCAAACTTTCGTATTTACGTAGAAACTGTCCGCCATCTGAGCTATTGTCACAGTATGTGCCAAGTTTGTCCTCCCTCCTCCGTAAAGGTTAGATTCCCGTGAGACGTGACACAACAGTACGTCGTCATGCAGAATGTAATATTACCTTTGAGTATGGCACAGGCGTCCTTGGACAGCCACACGGGATACAGTACGTCGTCATGCAGAATGCTCTCAAACAGATCATCTTCATTGTCCGCCTCAAAGGGAGGCTGTCCGGCCAGCATCTCGTACAGCAGCACTCCCAGCGCCCACCAGTCTACTGATGGACCGTACTCCAACTCTTGGAGAATCTGGAACAAAACACCTTACTACAATATCCTACTAATATTATAAACGCGAAAGTTTGTAAGGATGTATGGATGTTAGTTACTCTTTCACGCAAAAACTACTGATCCCATTTCGGTGAAACTTGGAATATATATTGTCCGTGACCTGGATTAACACATAGGCTACTTTTTATCCCGGAAAATCAACGGGATCCAACGGGACGCGAACGAAGTCGCGAGCGGAAGCTAGTTCAAGGTATAAATGATGTAGACTATTCTAAATGATTCTAGTGATTTTACTAAATGAATTATTGACTTTCACTTTGAACTAACCAATTGGCAAGTTCATAACAAATATCTCACCTCAGGAGCGATGTAATCGGGAGTGCCGCAAAACGTCGTAGTAGTGGCGCCCTCTGAAACAAAACCACCATTTCAATACCTACCCTATTTATACCGTCATAGAATGCATAATCACTTGAATAAACTAATCTAGTCAATAGAATAGTGTAGCTATAATTAGTAGAAGAATACATTGTATTTGTAAGAGTATAGAGTGTATTATTGGTTGTTGTTAGCCCTCAGATCTCATAATCTTATAGTCACGGGGCCACTCTGCGTCAGCGACTTAAAAGCGCTACTGCAGCTTCCCTCCAGCGCTTTTTCTCGTCATCGGGCAAAACCAACTCTAAGCAACACACTGTTATTAACCGACTGCAAAACAAGGAGGATGTTACTAATTCGGTTGTATATTTTTATGATTCTTACCTCAAAACTCGCGTCATTTATAAATAGATTTGTTTTTTTTCTGATTTGAAAGGTATACTTCCAGATTGGTCTTATACAAATTTCATCAACATCGGTTCAGTAGTTTGACTTTGAAATATGAATAACTAGAAAAAACAGGTCATCCACGTCCAAGACACTGCATAATTTGCTTTCCTGTGGTGTTTCCGATCAATAGAACAATCCAATGAACTGCCATCACCATCATTATCATCATCTGATGATAAAGTCGTATCAAATTGAAGTCGGTTTTTCTAATTTTTAAAGTACCTAGGTAATTAAGTGTTTTTCTTAAAAGTTTTCTACACGAGACGACCCATAACTTTCTATTTCTTACTAAAATAGATTAAGATATTTTTTTTTACAAAAAAAATATAGTAATGTGACGTCACTGACCAATAATTCCTTCCTTGCACATGCCGAAGTCCGCCAGCTTGCAATGTCCCTCCGAGTCCAGCAGGATGTTGTCTAGCTTCAGATCGCGGTATATAACGCCGTGAGAGTGCAGGAACTGAAGTGCCAGGGTCACTTCCGCCGCGTAGAATCTAATAACACCATGTACGGACATTGTAAGCCACTGTACAACACTTTCAAACTAACCTGCTTACTTATAATCGTTGCATAACTTTATTCAGCTGTTTAACTATTATATATAGTAGTAAATAGCTGATACCCGCGACTTCGTCCACGTGCGAATCTTTCCACCTAAATATCTGTCAACCATTATACGATGAACCTCGTGTCAGCTGTATCTCAGAATCAACGTCTTTGGTTTCAATAAAATATAGCCCATGTTTCAATTCGGAAAAAGGGCTTCTGAATGGTATAAGTTTCATTGAAATTGGTCCAGTAGTTAAGGCGTGATCCTCGAACAAACAAACAGACAAACCAACCAACAAACTCGATTTTTGAAATCAGAATCGTTTATTTAGTAGAACTGCATATTTAGTTTTCCCATATCTATAATTTTAGTTTTTGGCTTTTTTACAGTTTTATAATATTATAGTAGTAATGTGAGTGGTACCTAGCTCTAGGTTCGTCGAACTTCCTAGCGCGTTGTATCTGGAACATGAGGTCACCGCCGTCCACGTACTCCATCACGAAGAACAACCGATCGCGAGTCTGCAATATTATAACCCACCACATTCATTTATACTCGGACCCTTTTACTCGATCGGCCAGCAGGGCGATTTTAAGTAGTGCTTAAATTTGAGTGACGTTTCAGTATTCGGCCCTATTACTCTCTGAGGACGAGATAATAGTCACGAACAGAAGTGTCAAAACTTGAAGATTCAAAGGCGCGTTTTGTCGACAACATTACCACAGATAATGCATGACAGATGCTTACATTTTGACAGAACGAGTAGACAAACATCTTGCTATACCAGCCCTGCTGGAAAGCACGCTCCACGTCATTTCTCATGATGGCTGCAGCTAGTATAGTACAGTATAGTACAGTAATACCTGGAATGCGGAGTGCAGTGCAGTAAGGAATGGATGTCGTGCTGCGAGAGCCAGCACACGCCGCTCCGTGAGAGTGCACTCCACGTCGTCATCTTGTATAATGGCGTCCTTCTTCAGAACTTTTACTGCGTACACCTGCAGAAAAAAATCCAAACAATTACATAATATACGCATAACCTAAAATTAAATCAAATAAATCGTCCTACAATCTATTTATACCTAGTGTAATATGTATTCCATACCTCTTCAGTTCCTTTCTTCTCAGCTAGCATCACCTTCCCGAAGGATCCCTTGCCGAGTACCTTGATGAAGGTGAAGTCATCGAGCGTCACCTTGTCGCGAGCCGTCATCGTAGCGCCCGTGAACTCGCCTGATACACAACAATTATATCAACTTATAACATGTTATTTGGTTTCTTGACGAAATGTAAAAATCAAACTGTGCGCGGGCGACGGGTGAGTTCCTTCCCTATAAAGTTGTAGGGGCAGCTAGTAATTATATTGATAAAGATATCAATAAGAACTTTATTATTTATTTATAAATCAACTCCGTAGAGGTTATTTTGATATCTTAGTTTCCCTGTAAAGTAAGCTGCCCTCAAAACCGGGCATTAGTGTTTTTTCCTAACATTTTGTTTCAAACCCGTTGCTTGAGCCACGTAGTGTTACCTAAAATAAACCTAATTGATATAAAAAAGCAGTTAAAATTACCTTGGTATGTGTAAATATCCTCTAAATCGTCCCAATGCGAGCGCCATTCCGTCTTCTCGTGCAAACCAAACACTATGTCTACAACATTAACGCAAAACAAATGGGGTCAACACATAGCGTTACAACTAGGGTTAAATAAAACATGGGGTCAACACAGGGGGTAAGCCAGGGGTTGAACATAGGTTACGAAACTAGGAAGGTTTGAGACGGTCAAAACAGGGCTAAACAAAGGTTAACAGAGGAAAAAAATCACACAAATATAGCAAATAAAACAAGCTTAATACAAATGCGCTTTCATAACATGCCAATAGGGTTTAATATACCTTTATCGTCGTTTTTATCATCTTTGGAATCGGAGTCGCCTGATGACGTCAGGTCTTGGTTGCCCTCCATCAGAGAAGGATTCATGTACTGCAGATGAACATCAATGGTTACATATATTTTTTATGAGAATAAATGACGGAACCAGCGGATGGCCCGCCTGATGTAATTTTACGCTATTTTTAAGACTCCTGTGAAGATGGCATGAGTGATGATAATTTATTATTAAAAAAAACTTATTTATTGGCATCTGACAACTTATGAACCAAAATAATGGCTTTGGTTCATAAGTTGAAATATTGTCTAAGAAACTGTGATTTTCGTCAACTTTTTTGAACTGTAATCTGCAGTGGAAAGCCTAGGAGTTACAGAGGAGTGAATGTTTACCTTAGAAGCCCTAGGGCGTGGGTTCTTGTCTGGCGAGATGCCCATCTCGTTGAGTATGTCTGCCATCATCTTGGTGTTGATGCCGCAGTTGTTGGCTACATTCTTCTGACATCGCTTGTGCACGTTCATCGAACACACTGCGATAATAAAACAACAGTCTGATAAGGGGTAACATTTCTAACCAGCTTCCGTCCGCGATTTCGTTCGCGTTCCGTTCGTCCTGTTAATTTTTCGGAATGAAAGAAGCCTATGTATCAATCCAGGTTACGAACTATATGTATTGTAAGTTTCAGCCAAATCGGACTAGTAGTTTCAGCGTGATCGAAACACAAACATCTTAACTTTTGTTATAAACTTTGATGTGTTTGAGTGACAAATAATCATTCGAACACACATCAAAGTTTCTAACAAAACAAGTTTTAATCAACAAAATAATCGTCCTATCCATTCTATATATTTGTTACCTTCACATTGCAAGCCTTGCTTGATAAGTCCGTAGAGCAGCGAGCCGCAGTGGTCGCAGAATGTGAACCTCTTGTACGAGTGCACCACGAACCGATGCGGCACGTTCACGTTGAACCGCTGCCCGCTCGATACCGACACGCCGCCCGCTTGTTGCTGCAATGTACATAACATTTTAAATATTTAATAATTTTTTAATGTTAGTAAAATAGTACAAACATTGGAGTGGTACATACTCTGACCTCCTCCTTCATGCCGGGACACTTGGTCACCACCAGCGAGTGACAGCGCTTGTGCACCACGCACGTACATACTGCAACACACGACAACATTACTGTTCATTCAACTATAACACTATGGACACTGCATGACATTCAAATATCGCAACTGGACTGCAAAAAAATTACAATATGAAACTCACCTTGACATTGATAGCCCTGTTTGCCGAGACCCCTGAAAATAAATGAAAAATGTTATAAAATGCGTCGCAGTAACTACAATACGTGTTTTGTCAAAGGAAAGAGGCCATAAGGTTATGTACAATTGACCTGATGCAGTAAACCTATGTGACATAACCTAGGGAACCCTTACTAGATAAGTTCTCTGCAACGACTAACTGACATCCTTCTAACCCGCCTACAGAATCCTCATCAGATGAACTCCCAACAGTACATACTTCACAAAATAACTGATGCTGCCATAGGTAACCACGAAGTTGTCTCTGCTGACTTAATGTGCCCGGCGTCGCATTACCCTATCAAGTATGGCCCTGCCATACTTCTTCTTCTGAAGATCCTTCTAACGATCTTGTAACCTAAGGAACCCTCACCAGATGAATTCCCTGCAGTGGCTACAGAAGGTGGGTTGCCGGAGGAAGGTGGCCATGAACTTGTGTCCGTTGACCTGATGCACCCGGCGTCGCATGGCCCCGCGGCGCCTCGCGAAGCCGGTGCCTTCCTTGAACTCCTTGCGCGCGCCGCCCGAGCCGCCGCCGGCCGAGCCGTGCGCCGCGCGACACACCTCGCCTGTCCCTCCTGTACAACACACTCTATGATCACTGCTCAGTTCATGGATACTACTGTGGTGAGGTCACATTAACAAATCTACTAAAGTCTGACCCCATACTCGAGAACGTTTTTTAACTGCCAAACCATTTCAACTAGTATTCCCCTAACGCCGGCATCCACCGCTAGAGGACCATCGACATCGGTTATGAATTCGAGGGTAAGAATAAATTTTAATGATGCTTCTCTACTTATAACACTATCAGCTTCCGCCTGCGACTTCGTTCGCGTCGCGTTGGAACTTGTTGATTTTCGGGGATAAAAAGTAGCCTGTGTTAATCCAGGTCATGGACAATATATATTCCAAGTTTCATCCGTATCAGGATCAGTAGTTTTGGCGTGAAAGAGTAACAAACATCAAAACATTCACATTTATAATATTAGTAGGATGTATTGATACCAGATGAAAGGTTAAGTACAACTACATCTAGTGCAAAACACCAAACACCAACAGTAACTGACCTTGAGAGTTCCATTTCAAATCTATTTTCAGATGGAGTTTTCCTTGTGGTTCCAGATCAACCTAAAATTTAAAATCAAATGTTACTATTATCTGTAGAAAGCTACATCTTACAGTCAACACCGCAGGATACAGCAGCATTGACAATGCAGGCAATCCTATATTATTAAAATAGCATCGGAGTTCTTTACAAAAAAGTAATTATGTTTGTGGATTGTTATCGTGTGGTACTGAAGGATTTGATGTGTAGTTTGAGAACTACAACCGTTTATTATGGGTCTTAAGATAAAATTAGATTCGGCACATTCTAACAAGGTACTGATAACATGAGTAAAATTTGAAAGTTTTAAAAATCTATGTAGTTGAACTGATTAAAAAATATAATATTTTGATAAATAAATAAAAAGACAAGCAACAAATAAATCAATAACTTAATCAGTTCTAATTATAGACATTTAGGTGGATAACACATAATATAGTTTCTATAAACAACAGGATAGTCTTTGAGTTTCCTTATTATTAGCATACAATACCATGGAAAAACAATTAATTCTATAAATATATTCTCACATGGACAGATGATTAGTACCTATTGCAGACAATCAGTATATTTAATTTAGATGAATTTGTAGCAACCTTCCATAGCTTAACTAACAAAATCTCACAAATTTTCAATAAACTGGTTAAAAAGTAAAAGGTCCTAGTATAAGTATTAATTTTGATATTATGATTCATCTTAAAACAATTATCTGATTCTGGGAATGATATTATGAGAACAACACATTCATTTTGATCAACAGGAAAGCACTATGAATCACTGAATCACACCTCATCCTTCAACTGGACATATTTAGGATCGGGACATGAAAATCTTCTGCGTAAATTATTCATAATTAATTTTAGACCGACGGAAGCATACTGCCGTATTCAACATGTCTCATTAGAGACAGTCTTATCTGCCAAAACAAATACACATACACATTGATATTCTTACTATACAAACAGATGATGTATTTATATCTTATCTCATGATTATGATGGATTTATACCTGAAGATACACAGATAAGATTTTTTTTCTAATCAGTTGTGTTAAAGCATTGTTTGTAAGAGGTGGGTCTCACACTCACCCAGAAATCTGTAGCATCTTTATCTCTGTGCATGAGATCGTCCAGTGGGATCGTGCAGTTTGCAACAAAATCATCTGGAGGTATGGCAGCGTCGTGGAACACAGTGATGCCCAAACTACAATAACATATTTAGTGTTCATTGATGGCTTTATATTGTAGCGAGAGTACGTAAACAGTGCGGTAGATACATACCTAGTGACATTGTGCACCTCGTGAATAAAGGTCTCGTTCCACACGGGGTCGAACGTCTTCGGCTTGGTGGTCGAGCGGTCCAGGTGGTGCTCGTCGGCGTCTATGGACACGTACGGGTCTATCGGCTGGTCGTCTGCAACGATAACCCATATTTACATGCTATACCAACACCCATTTTGGTAAACATCCTACACCCGACTATTGTGCACCAAAACAATAAAATGCAGCGATATCGGCTAGTGTTTTTGATGTTATTCGATGGAGGGTCTCATCGACTACGTATTGGAGTCCACTTTGGGGCTTACCTGGTTTCCCGAAGGTCATGTTATGCCGTTTCTGAAAGTCGGTCGGCCTGAGGCCCGTCGCCTCACAGATCCGCACCCGAACCGTGCCACTGAACATGATTCCACCGCCCAGCGAGCTATAACACCGAGACCGCGCCGCCACACGATCACTTCCACTCGTTATACCCACTTTGAATCATTGAAGATGCTTCATTTTGAGGCAAAAACTAAATAAAAGCCTTGACATCGAGATCCATCCGCCATGGATGAATACTTTTCTCTATGGTTTTTCGTTCGATTTCCTGAAAAAAGTTTCACTGTTGATTGTGGTTTCAAGGACAAGACAACGCACATAGGGCAGGGATAGGAATAAAAAAACTTGTGTTTATACATTAATTATATACATACATACATATAATATCACTGAGTAGGGCCGTCATACGCTTCACCTTCCAGATCGTATAAATCACAGAATACTAACTTGGTATAGTAAGTACCTACTTTGTAATACCTGTAGACTACCAAGATAGTTTTACAAAACTTTTCAACTCAAGAATCTCTATAGGTATAAGTAGATCCTCTATATCATTGAATCACAATTTTGAGATGAACCAAAATATTATTGTTTCAAACAGCAAATTTAGGCCTGAGATTCCTCGAAACTGGTTTTCAGAGCTGATGAACATACTCATATACGAGATAAATCAACTTTCTTACAAAAACACAGCATCAAATCGGAGCCCTAAAGGGTTGTTATTTTATGTATATTCTACGTTCTAATAAGTATATATATGCCTGCGAAAGCCTGCAAAGAAAGACACCTCATGTTGTCGTCGTATTTTTATTTGTATATTATTTTGTCGTGCGTCGTTCGTTCGTTGTCTAAAAAGTTGAGGTGGGTTGGGTATGGGTAAAAAACTACGTGGTTCCAGGATATTTCATAATTTTTAATCGGACTTCACTAGGTTGACTCCACCCACTTTTGTGACATTACCACATTGTAGACAAAATATTCATTCGTTCACAATTCCGCTCTTCCGTTCACTCATTCATGGTTTGTTTTGTTTTTGCCGTGAAAAGCTAAAATTGCTAAAATTGGCTAAAGTTGTAGGTTCGTTTTGTGAATCATCTGGCAGAATTTTTAAGAAATCTGAATAAACAGAATAGTATTTCACCATGGGGTTCCTCACAATACTGAAGAAACTACGGCAAAAAGAGAAGGAGATGCGAATACTCATGTTGTATCCTTTTACAAAACCACACATCGTACTTTTATGAATGTTGTTTTGTTTGATAAAATTCCTTAGCGTAAGTATTTCAGAGGCCTAGATAATGCAGGCAAAACGACGATACTAAAACGCTTCAATGGAGAACGCATTGACACCATTTCACCTACACTCGGATTCAACATAAAAACGCTGGAGCACAAGGGCTACAAGCTGAACATCTGGGATGTCGGCGGCCAGAAGTCGCTGAGGTTAAACTTTTTTCATTGCATGGTTAGGTCCTGCTAGAAAATTATATAATAGTAGCTAACGTAAACTAGCTGCGGTATAACACGAGGCAGTTTCTGTTGTGCTCTATTGCTGGCTGGTGGAGCAATGAAATCTGCACTGACGTTCCGAGCTAGAGTGCGACCAGTGTAATCAATGAACGTTCCAGATCATACTGGAAGAACTATTTCGAGAGCACAGACGGTGTCACATGGGTGGTGGACAGTGCAGACCCACAGCGCCTCGCGGACTGCGCTCGGGAACTGCACTCCTTGCTTCGCGAGGAAAGGCTCTCCGGCGCCACTCTGCTGGTGCTGGCTAACAAAGCTGACCTACCCGGAGCTCTCTCCTTGCAGGATATCCGACAGGTATACTTGGAATCATTTCAAATATTATCACTAGATTTGATAGTGTCATTCCCATCAATCTGCAGGTGGAGCTACCAAGTACTTCTGGAAGACTTGCTAATCCAAAGTAATAACATTTTCAGGGACCTTCACATAGATATCAGTATCCTCATCATAGAAGCCTTTAAATTTCTACTGTTGGCTATGGGATACATCATACCTACCTACATTTCCAGAAAGAATGATTTTCAACCTACATTTACAAACTTTCCGCTATCTTAACAATGTTCGCCGTACTGCGCTTTCAATTCGTGGTACGCCAAGTAGAGCAGAGCTGATGAACTCTACAAGGATGAACAATGCATCGATTTAAAAAAATTCAATCTGTTCATTCTAGGCATTGAATTTGGACGGCATAAAGACGCATCACTGGCGGATCGAGCGCTGCTCGGCCGTCACCGGCGAGAACCTTCTAGAAGGCATGAACTGGATGCTGGATGATATTGCCTCCAGGATATTTACTCTTGATTAATTATTATACTTATTTTAACCTCCCTAAAGTACCTTTTTGCCAGAGCTGTGCAAGAATGCTGATCTAAGATTTCCCGCTGAAAATAAAGCAATATAACCTGCCCAGATATTTTAAACTTTCTTTGAAATCAGCAGTGACTGTTATAAGTATAACACCGTGATAAGTAATGGCAATAGCTTTGTTTCGAGATAGCTGTGTTATTGCTGAATTTATTCCTTGCACAGCATTGATGGCAAGCAACCCCAGATGCGCATGTGCAGTTGTGTTGAGCTTAAAAGACAGAATGGTGTATTAGGCAGTCAAGAGACAAAGATCTGTTGCGTAATTATATTTCTCGTATTAACTAGCGAATTATAAGCTTGTGGCTCTGTATGTAACCAGTGAAAAAAATGCCTGGTGCATTTTGAAAAATTGTAAAAAAACCCTCATTGCATGAGGATAGGTATTACTAGCAGCCAGATTTGTATTTATCAGCTTTGATAAAATTAGTACTAAGTATTAATTTATCTTTCATTCCTAAAGTGCGAAACACAGATGGTACGGGTCAGCGACATAGGACGCGCGCCCGAACTCTGTGTAGTTTGTTCTTAAAGCTTTGTAACATCTAATTTTAAAACTGTGATTATTTTGTAAATTAATGGTTTTACTTTTTATTAAACTTTTATATTGAAAACTAATTCTATGAATTCATCAACTTCCAAAGAAATCATCTGAACAATCACCACACAAGCCAAGGAACAAGGATGTGATTTATATTGGGTTTGATCAACTTGGAATAACGCTATTCGTCAGATAAAATAATGTTATGACAGGTAAAAGTATAACAAAAACAAAGTTAAGGTTGAAAACATGCTTGAATGTGCTGACGTTTATTCTATAAGCAGCTATACACATTATTGTGTATAATTAATGTAAATGAAAACGGAACCAGTATATGACATACATATTACTGTGTAATATCCACAATTTATTACTATTCACTTTAGACTACAACATTTTTAGGATAAGAATGGAATTTCTACAGTTTTTGTACCCAGTCCTAGTGCATTTTTTATTTCCTCAATACCATTTTGATCAATTTCTGGCAGGTTTGGGGTTTCGTCGGCAGAGGGCGCCTCTGGTTTAGAATTTTCTGCTTCTACTGTACAATTTTCTTCTTCCATAGGTGTGGGTTCTGTTGTGATAGAAGTAGATTCGTTTTTACATTCTTCTGATTGCTGTACTGATGGCTCCATGTCTGAGAACAAAATATCTTACTAAAATTGTAAGCAAAGTATCAACATTCAATATAAGTTTTCCTAGAATGATTTATTTAGTGTTTAAATTAATTTTCTATTTATTTCACTAACCTGTCTTCTCTTCGGCGACTTCTTTAGTGACTTCTGCGGGAGGTTCCGATGGAACCTCCTCAACCTTCACCTCCACCTCATCATGTCGGTCATCATCACTATCATCTTTATCCACATCCATTGCAAACTTGTCTCGTTTCTTTCCACCTTCCTCTATTTTTACAGACTCATTTAAACTGGTGTTGTGGCTGTTGTCAAGGCTTTGCTGGCTGTCATCAAGGTTGAGACTGTCGTCGGTGGGTTTGTTCTCCTTAGCCCCGGGGCCGCGAGGGCGAAGCACCCGTTGCTCTATTCGGTGAAGCTCATCTTGTAACTCCTCGCGCTTTTTCGTCATGAATTCTGAAAATGTTAAGTAAATACTGAGTTTTTCTGAGTTGATAAGCAATCTGCACCCTATTGTGAGATACTGAAAAACACTCCCGTAGAAAAGAAGTAAACACAAAATGGAAAGTTATCAACTAAGACTCACTGCGGTACAAGGGACCATACTTTGCTGTAAACAATTGTTCACACATTACATAAGCATTTATGTAAGTAATTTCATTAATGCCTAATGTTCTAGATACACAATTATTAAGCATGCCAAAGAGTAAAACTAGTTTCCAGCAATAGCTCCACAGCTTGTCCAGACCAATATGGTACTTACTTTCATGGAACTGTCTACTGGATATCAACTTTTCATCAGCTGCATCTGACATCTTCTTGGGTAACCAGTACACATGAGGTTTTGCTTTTGTCAGGATGAAGTTCCCTAAATGTTTCTGTGACTCCTCCCATCTCTCGAATTCGGTCACGCGCCCCATTTTCGCCTCCAAAGCCTTTATTGTAGCTTTCTTATGTTCCCTTTCAGCAAATAGTGTTTTCCGTTCTTTGTGTTCTCGTTCCTTCTCAAGACGAGCTGCCTCTTCTATTTTTCGTTCAACTTGTGCTTTCTTCTCTTCCTAAAAGTCGGAATGTTTTTATGAGCAGAATCCATACTGAAAAAATATTCTTAATCTTTGCAACTCTAGCTAAATCATTTTTAATTTGTACCGAAGCTGTTTATTTATATGTGACGTGTGATATTGTGGTACTCTGCATGACTTATACCCCATCTTGTTCTTACCTTAGTCTGTAAAACAATTTCTTCCTGTTTGAACTTCTGTAGTGTCCCCAGCAGTGATCCAAACATTCTCCTATTCCTTGTCCGGGCCTGTTCATCCCCGCCCTGAGCTCGCAACACCGCAGCCCGGGTTGGTAGTTCCCTAGACACGGCCGAGGGCATTTTGACTCGTTTGACAACTGGTGCGGGGCCGGAAATGGACAGTTCCTCTTCTCCATCACTGTCATGGACTTTGGCTGATAACCTGAAAAGGGTTTGCCACCATTAGAACCACAGAACTTGTAACATATTAAAACAGAGTATGGATATTTATAGAGTTCATCTTCTCATATACACAATCTCATCTTGTTGGATTTGTGAGTTAGATAAAATTTGCTATGGACAAATAGATGGCAGTAAAGCCGAGTTAAGTCTAAGTGTTTGTATGACTTTAGGTAGCGCCTACAACAGTAAGTGCATCATAACGAGTCATGCAATTTCCAGATCTAATCACAATAAGCCATGCATGTCTATCACTTACCTGCTGAAAACAGTTTTGGTTTCTTGTTTTCGTTTGCCGAAATATTCGTCATTTTTGTTGTAATTATTGCCCCCGTCTGGAAATGAATTGCGACCACCAGTTCGGTTCCCTCTCGTATACTCTCCAGCAGGATTGAACCTACAAGTAAACGTTGGTAAGTTGATATCATTCGCAAAACCGTAATTATTTAGCTTCAAGGTAAAATTGCTAACCTATCGTTTGGGAATCTTCCGCTCCCAGTTTGAACAATTTTTTTGATGTTTTCGTCTATTTTAAACAAACTACTCTTCTCATTTTCTAATTGAGCTCGTAATGCAGTAAAAGATAATGCCACTTCAGTCCCCATTTCGCCGTAATTATCGAAACACTAATTTATTTTGCATTTACGTTAAGCATAGCAACTTCGTCTTCGTGCGTGAAGTGAAGCCACAGAAAACTATAGTGAAGCTAGCCGCGAGCATAGAAAAAAAGTTTTTTTTAAATTTGATATGACAATGACATGTTCGTCAACAGACTATTAAAAAAACTACGTTCCATTACTTTGACACAATTTTTTTAAATGCCAATAATGTTTCGTTGTTACACAAATAGATGGCGTCAAGAAGTAATGCTGCTTTTTTTGCTACTCAACATCAGATGGCGCTAGTAAGCTTAACAATTAGCGTAATGTGTGTTAAGCTCTCTACACTCCACATCAATCTTCTTTACCTGTCGCTCGGTCAGACAGCATCTAATTATAGTACTTTATCTGTTTAATTTTACGCTGTCATGGTGGTGACAAGGATTTGCTCCCACGCGCCTTCACTCACTGGCATCACCTAGTAGATACATACGAGTACCTACCTACCTATTAACTAGACTACCTAGCAACTTTAAATACCTATGCGTTACCCATTTAGGTAATATGTATGTGATGAAACTACAATCAATAGAGTACTGAGTCTGAGTTTAGCATTTTTATTTTGTTATTCCCATAGTATCCTGAATGTTATTGCTCAGAAACATAATTGTCCTCTGATTTGGAACCTCATCCAGAGGACAAAGTCGCTACTAGTTCAAAATTACAAACCTAGTTTAATAAGTTTTTCTGTTACTAACACCATATGGACCAAGTTGCCTGAATAAATAAAATAATATAGGTATAGTTGTCAAGAATCACCTATCCTCATACCTACTGTTCCGGGACACTCGTGCCTCGTCATTCTCTAGTTACAAAATATAGGGAAGGAATTTGCGTTGTCAACCGGTCGTCAGTCTCGGCATTTCTCAAGCTATTCTTGACTAGCTGTCCGTCCGTCCATCACTACATTACATGGCATCGGATCAGAGAGTATTTATTAACACTGCATAAATATTAGCACACTGCCCTGTCGCTCGTTACACGGGCAGACCGACACGGTAATAAATAAAATAAAAGTCCCAGTTTCACTCTAAGTAGCTAAATTTTTTTTATACTAATAAGTAGCCTGGAAGAGATCGCTCATAGCGATAAGGCCGCCCATTGTACTTCACAAGAATAATGAACTCTGTGTTTAGTTTATAATTTCTGTAAAAGTGGTGTACAATAAAGAGTTTTCTATCTATCTATCTAGGCAAACAAGCGTACGGCCCGCCTGATGGGAAGCGGCTACCGTAGCATATGAACGCCTGCAACACCAGAGGTATCACATGCGCGTTGCCGACCCTTGAAGAATTTTAAAACACCCTCTTTGAAGTGCCCCATATTGTCAGGCTGGCTTTTTCCGTAGATTTTCGAAAGAATTATTTTAGGCCGGTACATCCACTGATTTGCCGCGCGATTCATTGGATGACAGCTGTCACCATACCTAGGTCTGTCTATTAGTAATCCGGTTTTTTTACTTTTTAAAAGCTACGAAGAATAAGAACAAGTTAACTGCTAGTGCTGCTACCCAAGTAGGTACAGTCGGTTGAAAAAATCAATTAGCTGAAATGTTGGGACGAGCTAAATCCGCTGGCGGCGCGCGGCGGCCATGCGTTCAGGCGTGCATGAAAAATGGTTCGAACGGGTGAGGGACAGACGCGCATGAAAGTTTCAGGAACATACAGTGGATGTTTAAAACTTAAGATCAAAGATGCTTAGGAATTTCTAATTCTGTGAATTATTATGATTTCGATGGAAATTTTAGGTGAATGTATATCTTCGGGCAGCTTGAAAACTCAGATTCCAAAGTGGACTTGCTTCGTTACGCTCCGTCATGATTATTATTGGCTTTCTGAGTACGTGATAGAACTCAATTCGACCTTACTTAAAGCATGATCTTGCGTATATCTTTACAAAATGTATTTATGCGTTTGTTCATAGCTTAACCGCCGCGCCACCACTACCTTTCAAACTAAAAAAGACACAGGTGTTAAAATGTATTGTGACCGCGACTGTACTAAGCTTACTAGTTCTTTGTTTAACTTGTCTCCCTCACGTCTCCCTCGGATGCCGGCGCTGGTGATGGACCGCTTCCAGCGGAACGGACTCGAACTAACTTGTATCACACTAAAGTAGACTTGTTTTGTTTATTTGTTCGACGTATAGTATAAATGTTTTACAAACACTTTGGTACCTAACATTGTCAACTTTAGTGTACCTATTTGACTTTGTCACTATTGTTTTTTCAGGTTCTTTAAGCAGTACCTAATTTATAATTGCAATTATAATAATTGTCTTATTTGGTGTAAGGGTTGTTGCATCAACCTCTCATTCCTTTTCGAGAGTCTCAATCGCATCAGGGTAAATCCGAAGAACTGCGCTAGTGAAAGTTCCCGTCTTTACATTGACTGGTGCTCCACAATGTCGTGCTCGTTTAGTGTCATAGTTCCTTTTAGTTCACATCTTACGGTATTAAGCACACTTGTTATTCGCATGACGCTAATATAAACAGAGGAAACAAGCGTATTCGCAAAACGCCAAGTAAGGCAGAGACGCTTTGTCTGTACTGAGACGTATCAGGCAATGAATCACTAAATTCGTCTCGCGATCAAAAGCGTCTCGCAGCCACGCCACCGCCATTTGTACAAAATACAAAACAACCGCCATGTTGTCTGTTCGTCTGTCACTTCGCTCGACGTATTTGGCGGAACCGCGCCCCGCTGTAAAACGCTTACTCTGATTAATTGCAAAGCCCATTACAAATATCCCTTGCCACGGAACCCTGAAAAGAAAAAAACCGCGACTAAACGTTGTTTTCATCACTGAAACGCGTCTCGGAAAGCTTCAGCAAAACGAATCGTATTTTTGATACATCTCTCCCGAAACGAATTGAATAAATCTTGGTGGCTCAGCCTCCGTAAACACGAGTTAAATGTAGCTATTAGACATACACTTTTGAGAATAGTTTGAGCGAATCTGCGTTACAGTGATTTACACACTGAATTGCTCGTATTTTTGAATAATATGCTTCAGGAAATATCACATCCGGTCAACGCGCTCTCCAAAAAAATAAAGTTCACTGCTTGCTTCCTTACTCGTTTCAAATTAAGCCTGAGGTTATGTTTTTTTTTAATAGAGGCCCTCTGTAGTTTATAATGCTATTCAGTCTTCCTCAACGAATACAAAATGATTTTCCTGGTTTTTATGCAATATATAAAATACTGTATACCTACTTACAAAGAGAATGAACACGTCTTCACCGCATTTATTTGACGCATAACCCGATGTTTGAAACTCCTTACATTGAATGACTGAGGCGTATTCAATTTTAGATTAGTCGGTTTGTACGCTTTTTACATCTAATTATGCAAGTAGGTACGTGAGAACTAATACAAACAAGTAAATATTAGCAATTAAATTAACATTGCGTAGCACGGAGCCGTAGCCGTGGCGTAGCATGTCCGTAGCCGTGGCGTAGCATGTCCGTAGAGGTACGCGCCGCTACACACGGCTGCGCCACACCGCGCGCTACGCCGCCGCGCGACGCCGCGCTACATGTGGAGGTAACAAGGTGTGTCGCGCGCCGCAAATGGCCTGAGTCGGACCGCGGCCGCGGCGCTATACCAACTCTATACACTACTACTAAGTGATTACACTACTAACTTTAAATTAAGCTGTGATTTTATAATACTAACTTTTTGTGATTCTGTGGCTGTGGTTGCTGGTTAATCAGTGGGTTTCAGGTGCTTTGCGATCTAATTGGACGTACAAATACGTTGTTCATTGTAGAGTCAATTTATTATGAAACTAGACAGAGCACTCGGATTTATGAGGATATTTAGTGCGTCAAAACAATATTTTGTTCATCTACTTGTATTTTCTGACCATTAGCAGATAGACTCTTCCATCTTGTCAGTTTGGAATCATTCGTCAAGAGCAGTTTAATCCTTACCTACTTAGGTAATGTATAAGTAGGTGCCTAGGTAGGTAGGTACTTTACTGATTTAATTTTAACAAGTCAACATTTGGCAACGCTCGTACATACAAGTCATCCATCAAATGATTCGCGCTCATAAATCAAATTGGGCGAACTGTCAGCGGTCAGCTATTTATGAATGGTTCCAAGAGTTTCCACAACTACCACAGATTAATTAGCAGTTAGTAAGTGTTGTAACTGTGTTGTATTCTGTGAGAGATGAAAGAACGCTTCCGCGAATGAACGCTCGAGCGAGCGCGATGTCGCGCGCCGTTGCACCTCGTGTGCCGCCGGCTTTATGTCATTTTTGTGAAAAATAAGCTATTTCGCCTATGAGTTTACTTTCAGTGAAACGAAACATATTTTTAACAGGATAGCTGCACAACTTAGGATTTGATTAATTTACCTACCCTCCAAGGGAACCTAGGGGTATAATCTTAAAGTACCTATCCGGTTGAGAGTTAGATCAATTTTTATTTTTACATTTCTTAACACCAAAAAAGTTGTAGTAGGTATACTAAGTAGGTACTGAGTTTCTGACAAAAAAATAAAGTAAGTTTACACTAGGGCCTACATTTTCATATCATACAGACAGTTTACGTCAAATGCCCTTCAGTTTTCAAAAATGATACTGTAGTTAGAAATAGCTTTAATTGCTTCAACTTAGTGCAAGGATTTTGAAATAATTTAATCGATCCCATGTCTTCAAACATTTCTTCATCTTCTTAGCAACCCGAGCACATTCTTCATGCAACGCGGCAGCGACGCCATACACTTTAATAAGTAGCATGTGTGACAGCTGTCATGTTCCTGTCACGCATGACAATGTACAGAAAGCTGACAGTTTGTACAGTCAACAGCTCAGCTTCAATGTAAATTCTAGTTTTGGCATTTTTTAAACCACATTTAGTACTGTTATTTTATGTAATAGTTTTTCTTGTGTTATTCTGAATAGTTTTTGCTGTTTAATTTTGGTAGAATTTTAACCAATAATACTTAGGTCGTAGCAAAAAGTGTGAGTTACTGAAATATAAATGTGTGTGTAAGTGTTTTCCCTGAATGTTAAAATTCGCTTATAAAATAGACCTTTTGCCTTCAAAACAAATGACAGCCGACTTGGCGAATGACTTGACTGATATTATTTTAATTATCTCACTTGACACTGGCAAAATTGTATGTTTTTTTATATTTCTTAGAGTGTAATGCAATAGGTTAAGGGCGAGATCAATGCACTATTTTTTTGACAAAATGATCTACAATAGCACAGCTAGTAGGTACTTATTTATTTATTTTATAACAAGTGCTTAATAAATTTTACAGTCTTACAAAACCAAAACGTTTTAAGAAACTTACTTATACCTACCTATATATCTATAAAGTGGTTAGCTAGGTTACTTCTGGAATGAAAAGTAATTTTAACTAATACCAAAGCTATCAATGTACATCACTGACTGTACGTGGGCTGCATAGTTATTTCGTAATTCGGGAGCTTTGAAATCGGACACTCTGTATATCCTGCTGTATTTGTTTGTTAGCTGAGTGTGACTAAAAAATAGTAATAAAAAATTGTTCGTCTTTTTCTGTCGTTGCTTTCTCTTTCTATGCTGGTAGGCGGGAACTTAGAACTTCCCTTCAGGAATAATCTTGACGAAATCAGACTGGTCTATAGGGGAATCACAAATTCCCATAGCACGACACTTGTATTTTTTTTTCGCCACACAAAGTTGTTTAATGATAAATGATAAATGAATTTACTGTCTGTAGATCGTTATTTTTAAAGGGTTTTTAGAAGATTATTGTCGCCACAGGCAACCCTGAGCCTCGTCACTGTCGAAGTTGAGGAACCCACTCTTCGAACCATCAGAAACCTCGGCACAGCACAAGTGCAATTGCTGTTTATAGAAATCAAAACAGTAAAAATACTACTAAACGATGCGTACCAGGGTACCTGCACCATATTCTGCAAGGTCCAATACTGTGAGGTTCAATTATGGGCCATCTAACAACAATCAGTGTACACAAAACAAAACAAGTTCAGTCACACTCTTATTTTGCTGGCTTCGCATATATCCACTTCTTCTAAAATCCTATTTTTAGTAGAACCTTAGTCAAATCCATACCCCCTATCTTATAAAAAGTTAGAGTAGACATTATGTCCTGATTACGTATGTTAAACAAGACATAATGTCTACTCTAACTTTTTATAAGATAAACCATTAGTATTTTTCTTATTTTAGTGGAAAAATTAAGGAAATCATAAAATTTCTTTCGATATAAAACACTGTGTATAATGGACTGGACGTGAGAAATATCAGTGTAGACTGTAGAGTATATAAAGTAAACTGTACCTACTAGGTATAAGCAGGTAATTATCTACAATCTATCAAGAAACTAATTTCCATTCCAACAAATAGCTCAGCGGATATAAAGCGCATTGCGAAGACAGACTATCGCAAGCTCGAATTGATGATCCAATTATCGTTATTATCGCTTAGACCGCGTTTTAATTATACCGTCTAATTAAAGAACGCGATACCATCGACGATGCCGCTTCCGTTGTCTCTACGCCCTTTGTTCTCAACACAAGCAAAACCCAACCTTACAGCCATCGCGCACACTTTCAAATTCAAAAGCTCGAAGCTTTTAAAGCTTTTGAACTACCACGCAAGTGTAAACCTATTCTCTTTACTTGCCTATAAGGTTGTTTTTCAAATGCACGGTATGTGGTAAAGAGTAGGGTAGGCGGCACTATTACGGGGAGCAGTGGCGCGGAACGCCCGCCGCTGAGATCTGAGGCGCATGCTCAGTTGGGAAGTGCCACCACAGATTAAACTGCATTTAGTACTGCACCAACCACAGAATACACGACTGTTCGTAAGAGCATGAGTATTTTTAGTGTACCGCTGGGGCACTGAGCTCATCATGTTCGACAAATATTAATGACACGAGGAGGTTTTCACTGCCTTTGATTTTGTTTAGGGATTTGTCACAATAATACTGGGAGGAGAAACAATAAAACTGGTTAATACTTAGGTAGATAGTAACACTAAGAGCATTAGGTGAAAGAGTAGCTAAAATTGTTTGTTTTGGACAAACTTACTTTGAGATATCTCAAATTAGTACCAAGTGTCAACTTAGACATTATGTAGGTAGATACTTTAAGTGTACTTAGTGTTCAGTTTATTTTCAATGTCTGCATTTCCATAAAATTTAAGCTTAATAAGTTGGTTGGTACTTAGGAACCACTTGATTTAATTATATGAAAAAAGTATCTTCATAGGTTACTATTATGAGGTGCTAGCATAACTTTACGACCTATCCCATTTTTATTCCTCTCAAGAATATCACAAGTATCTCATATATCTTAATTTTATCGTTATTAGCCATAAACTCCATCACAAGACATTAAGCTCGTGTATTTCAGCTATTAATAGTGGCAAGGGATCTGTGGTCGCGGTCCGCGAAGCGCGACCGTGCGCAGGCGCAGATGAAACAATCGCACAAAGCTTATTGAAACTGACGTAAGTTGAGACCAAAGAGTTTTACTTTTTGTTTGTTTGTGGTTTACTAATAGGACGATTTTGATTAACCCATGGCTACATTAAGATGTTATTTTTATTCGTACGTGCTATTCATACGTTACTTGAAACTCAGTTCGGCCTGAAGAAAGATAAAGATAAAGAATTATTATTTGCTAAAAACATAATATGTGTACATAAAAAAAAAAAAAAATAGAAATTCTAAATGTAGGTATGGCATTCACACAGTAAACTAGGTAAACTCATCAAACAAAGCTATTTTCAAATACTTTAAAACCAAAACTGCAGATTATTACCTAAATATAAAAATTGTTAAGCGTCACAAAAGAAATGCAAAACCAAAATAAATACTATCTCGAAGCACTTTTATTGAATACTCGAATACTATTTCATTTAATTTAGTAATATATAAGTTCTTGATAACATTCCATCGATAACCTACTGAAACAAAGAAAAATCGCGAAAAATATTGATTTAACGACAGCTATAAATCGAAATTCAATAGAAAAGATAAAGGGGCACAATGCGTGGGGCGAGGCCTTCAATCTCGCCCAGCAATGGGACAATCGGGTATAAACCACGCAGCGTGCGAGAGAACAATGAGTTTTATAGCATATTTAATAACGTCACGAGAAACGCAAGAAACTCTTGTAAAAATTTGAAATAATTCCGGACAAACGAGCTTGTTATTGATATTTTATTTACGTTTTAATTTTTAATATTTTTGGGCTCTTGAGTTTCCGTTGTTGGATTATTTTTAACTGTCCATGTCACTGTTTATTTTTATTGCACACAAATAATGGTCATCAAATATGGCCACACAATTAGTAACCATCCCTAGAAATATTCTCATTTTGAGAATTTCAAAATAGCAGTGGTCTGTCGACCGGCCACCTCCTGCCTCTTGCACCAATGATGGACCACTTCCTGAAATAAAACTCTATAACGGGAAATTTCAGACAAAGGTCAACAGTCAAGCCGCGGTGCGTTTGAGTCTGCGTCTCTTCGCGCATCATTTACTCTCCAGTAATTTGTTTCCATCCGCCGACAGGAGCTTATAAAGCAGTTTTTGTAAGTCTTTTTCATTATAAATCAGTTTTTGTATTGTTTTTGTAACATACGACATATTTGTGGTAATTAACAGAAATACGGCCGCCGTCTCCGTCTCCGTCTGCATGTCGGCACGACTGAGGTCTTTTTGTTTGATTATGCATGCTACTGTTAATTGCCCAAATTCGCTACTGCATTGTCACGTGTTATACGTACCTATGTGTGTATTTCAATGTCACGTAATGTAAAATGGGTTAAAATAATGAAGCTACGTGAATCTTGAGATTAGATTTTATTGAGATTAAATCCTGATAGTAACAGAAAAGTACCGCAAAATAAAAATACTACTTAACTATAAAGTTAATTTTTAATTGATATAGATTGACAGGTTCATATAATTTAAAACATCATATATTGAAGAAAGTTAGGTCTAAAAGTACTATTTTGTATTGAGTATCTCGTTACCTAATGTAAATACTTACCTAGCCCGGTTCAAATGTGTGTCAAGTGAGCTCGGGTCGTGCATAAGTCATTACCGTAAAGGCCATGTTTTACCCTAGGTAGGTAGGTTTCTACATTAAGTATACAAACAACATTACGAATAACGAAAGAAAACCTCCAACGAGGTAACGCAAGCTGAAACACGTGTGTTAATTTAGTCGAGTGGAAGTGAAACCATAAGCGTGTTAGAAATACAATTTAACGAACATAAAAATATCAATTACAAACGCCATATACACGGTACATTCGTCACAGCATTACATAAAGCGTACGTAGCTATACGTAGCGTAGGGTGCTCCCTCCACCCGGCATCGGCAGCTTTGCCAGCGTCCACACAAGTGCGGGTACCCTGCCTACTCGAGCGGGACGCATTTTCCTCGGCTCTCGTCGCGCTCACTGTCCGAGCGTATCCGACCAAATGGGAAAACAGACATATTTCTTTGCAATAGCCAACTTAATTTCAATCTTTATTATAAGTTAATAAAGTTGAAAATCAAACGGTGGAATACCAAGATGCATCAACACGCTTCAAATAGAACGCGACATGGAAAAAGGAAAGCGTTTGAAATGGAGCGCGGTGATTGGGCGACGCGCGCCAATGGCGGCGGGCGGGCGGGACGGGGGTGCGTGCGCCGGCGCCGGTCGCGGTCACAAGTCGTGACAGCGCGCTCCGTGGCGAACGCACGGATCGGTGTGAATTGGTGCGAATGGTGCAGTGAATGTGCGCGATGCTGGGGGGCATGGACGGCAAAGAGTACGGCGCCCTACATGCGGCCGCCGCCGCCGTCGGGTACGCCATGGATGCTGGTCAGTCCTAGATTTTTATTCTCAAAAATGTAGTTAATTCCAGTTACAGATTATTTCACTCATTAAACTCACGATCAACTTATAAAAGCTTCAGCTAATCTCTATAAAGTTCATTTTGTTTTTGTCTCAATTCCGTATAGAGATTAAAATGTAAAACCAATAGGAACCTATTGGGTTATGAAATTACTGCAACGTGACTATAATTCAGTATATAATGATGTTCATTTAATTCATGTTCGTTCAAATTCCCTACCTGAACGACACTATGCGCCAAATTTGGACGCACCGGTTTTAGGTGCATTTACCCTACTTGTCAAGGTTCCAGAAGCGTGGTGTACCACCAAAATTATTCACTGAAAACATTTAAAAAATATCTAGTCTGACCACGCTGCGCCTGCAATGAAATAAATTGAAAAACAACCTCAAAAAGATTTAGAACAAGTACATTCGTTATCATGGGCTGTCAATGTACTTTTACAATACTTAATAGGTACTTTCATACTTATAGATACTTTCAACGTAGTTTTTAAAATCCAGCCAAATTTTAACTTCTAAGTGCTTTAAAACTTAAATTAACTTTACCTAACTTGATATTTTTTTACACCCTGTATTTGACACCCTTGGCCATCAAACATTTTTATTGTCTTCATAAGGACACTTAGGTATGGAGCATACTTGCTTTTCAAAAAATATTAATTTTCTCTCCGAAGTCCAGTCGTCAGATGTAGTTTTACGCTTATTTCGATCTTATTTTGTTACAAACACTAAACCTTACTCTCTGAAACAGTCATAGACTAGTGGGTTTTCATTGATGACTAGACCACGCTATTATAAGGTGCTCTCACACGAGCAATAGAACAAAGTTACTCGAGTCACATCTAGCAATTTTTATGTGGATTTCGTAGTAGTATCGGTGAAGAACCTAGAAAAGTACGGCGAAGCCTTTGCCCAACAATGGGATAACCTATAACAAAAAAAATATGAAGAAAAACAAAGTTATAAGAGGGTAAAATAAAATGAAAATCTACAACGAAATACGTCGGGCAAAACAAAATACAAATAATAAAACAATACTTCTAGAATAACACTTAGGATGCACATTGCACGTGCACTATAGGCGGTCAGATAAAAGGCAGAGCAAGGGCTACCTAAAAAAAGTTTATTGTGATTCAATATCCAATTTGACAGATACGATCACTTTAAAGCTTCGCGTCCATTGCAGGTCGATCGCTACAGAAGCTGTATAAGAATTTTCCGCTTTGTATTGATTTGTATGGGACTGCGTACACGGCAGCGTAATTTTTTGCCTTGATTAGTCTTTTCTGGCAATGTGGCCGAAATAGTCAAAGTATTCACTTGAGGCAGGTCGACTATATAGTCTTAGTCTTTTTAGTTGCTTTAGCGGTTGTTGCCGGACAATAATTGCTCAGCAAATTGCCCGTATAAAGGCATCTTCAGTGCACGTTATCTTGTGACTACGTTGGTAGTACTTTGACTATCGTAGGTCACTCCCACGTCGCCGGGTCGTGGGTCACCGCGGTTCATCTTCGTGCGTCATTCACTCTTACCTATCGTAGGACCACCCCATCTTATAGAATGATATAAAAGAGTCAAATTAAATGTTCTTCATGAATCGGAATCTGTCACCATAGGTTTCCACTCAAAAACATTCACAATAAAACATGCACAACTCTGTGAAGATATCGATTTGCGTTTCCACCGCCAAACCTTGTGCATGTTTGACATTTTGAATCTTGTGTAAATTGTTTAAAGGACTTTCTGATTGTAAAAACGAATCGCTGTAAAGATTGTGTTGTGAAGGTTTTGAGTGTAAACACGCAGTCAGATAGTTAATTTTCGTAGAGTTAGTAGAGTGCTTTCTGGCAGCGTGAAACAGAAACGTCATCCGTTTAAAAAATTCTTACCATGTCGGTTGGGTAGGTATTATTAAAAAGTTTAGGTAAATTTGGTACCTAAGCAAAAGTTTCATGACTACTGCTAGCATTATATAGATACTTACTTGGAACTTACCTAAAGATTTTCCCAACTAGAAAATCATTTTTTGGGCACGGTTCGGCACGGGGCGGCGGCGGCGGCATACCGGCGCCCGGCGCCCTGGCCTATCTAAAATATTTACTAAAAAAACACTCGGTTCACAGAGATAACCTCATTAAAAACGACCGACTCGAATACTTTTCCGTATTTAACAGTATTTGGTAATTAAAACATGTATTACCTGCGGTGGCTCATTAGTGGTGCTGCACTCGTATCGGTTCAGAGGGCGCCACGGGTTATCGATCGCCGATACGGTGACGCGCGTCACTTCTATTATTTTACTGAAAAACAGTTTGTCAATGGCTAGTTCTGCAAGCGTCACGGTTAGATAATTATATAATCGTCATAATAACACGTAACATAGTTGCTAGACACTTTCCAGCAGGACCACCCAACTTGTGAAGTTTCGCGTTTATGACTTTTCACAACCTTTTAGCAATTCAAAATGGCCACTGAGAGCTGAGTGACGTCTCCAAGTGATTTATTTATTAATTATATAAGTATCAACCTAAGCACTTCTGTTTCGAGTTTCAGAAAACAATTCTGAGATTATACATTAAACATGAGGCATCGAACGTGACTTTATTATTTGATTCGTTTTGTGGTTATCAAAAAGGTCAATGGTGCAAATTTTCTGGAATACCAGGGTAATATTATAGATGACCTAGTGCACGAAATTTGCTTTTCATTGAATACTTATGATGGTTTTTATTTGGTCCGACAACCTAGCATTACACCCTTGTGGGATGAACGACATAAAAGTAAAATAACTAGGTACTTTGCTGTAGGTATGTCTATAACATACCGTACATTCAAGTGCAGTCGTAATTCAAGTTTGATATGAGTTTTAAGCCTATACCCAAGGCCTATACCCAAGAGGGGTCCTAACTAATTTTTAGTTTTTAATATTTAGATTTAATTTATTTCTATCCAATAATGTAATAGTCAGTAGGAATAAAAGGCCTTTTTATTTTTATTTTATTATTTATATTTTATGAGTTTTATGTAGGTAGGTACTCAAAATAAACACTTCTTTAGTACTGGCCATTTTGGATAACCATCTATGACTATCATTTTATCGATTGTAAAATCAAGTTTTGACAGACAGGCCAATATCAAAATATTTCCATTTAGCCATAAAAAGCGACAGCCGACTTGACGAATGACTTGACTTATTTTATTTTAAATATGTCACTTGACACTGGCAAAATTGTCTGTCGAAATGATGGACACAGGCCATTATTGAAGAGAAGAAGAAGATATTGTGGGAGGCAGTTTTGGAACACATTTTAGAGGTACTTAATCATAAATGACTTACCCACGCAAATCTATTGAAAAGAGTGGTGCTGCGCGAGTGTCGATAGAAATAGCGAGAGGTCGACGATTATCTGCGGTTATCGGGCCGTTATCGATAGGTTATCCGCCCTGCGTTAACCAGCACGAGCCATACAACACTATCATACACATTAATACATTTTATAACATGCGTACGTGACAGATGCAAGCATATTGCCGTCATATCACACCTGCGGATATACTCACTAGATTTGCAATGGTATTTTCTCTCACCACTTAGAAGAAAACAAATACCTACAATAACTAAAAAAAATGTGTTTTTAGGTTCGGATGTACCTCTGGCTTCCCCAATCCATGAAATTTAATAAATCTCTTCATAAAAAATAACTACTTTTTAACATAGGCAGACACTCTAAAAATTAGTTAGTCAATGGTTTCAGCTAACTCTCAATAAATTGATTATAAAAATATACCAACCAGCAGCAACCTCGAAGTTAATGGTACAAACAAAATCTCGTTTGTCTGTTTGTCTGCAGTGTTTGCAGTCACAGAATATTCAGTAATGAACAGGCCTACTTGGGACCGCGTCGATGCGTCGGCGCGGGCGCACCGCAAATAGAGGACCGCTACTGAAGTTCACAAACAATAAAATAGGCTGAGTTTTTAATTTATTTCTTTTATTTTTTCAAACTTTAACTAGAAATACTTCTTACCTTTGCAGTTATGTTTGTTAATGTTTTAAAACATCAAAATAACACATAAACAATAATAATACATACCTAAACTAGAAATATTTCTAAGGAGATAGAGGTCCTAATTCGTTTACAAACTGCCTACCAAATTATAAATAAATATAAATATTCACGGACACTTAACACAACGCCTTCTAGTCCCAAACTAAGCAAAGCTTGTACGATGGAAACTGGATGGCTGATAGAATACATACATACATTTTATTTGCAAATACATACTTATAATACATAGAAACACCCAGACACAGAACAAACATCTATGTTTACAACACACAAATGTTTGTTCTCAGTGGGGATCGAACCCACGACCCACAGCGCGGAAGGCAGAGCTACTACCGACTGAGCCATGACGCCTGTCTATAGTACCAACCTATACCTACCTACCTAAATAAAAAGTATGTGATTCATTCAGAAGCTTCATAATACTAAAAACCTGCGCTATTTTCCAATTGTGCTCTTTTAGCAAAATATGTCAAGTTTTTTTACACAATATAATTTATCTTTATTTAAACATTTCTTCAAAATAATGTCGTTTCCACCCGTATTTGCTTCTCGTCTCGACTAGCAAATGCACAAAGTGGGTGTTTACAACCCTGTGGAGTCCAATAAGGATTAGGGTAACTCGACGCCAGGAGTCAGGGGCTAAGCAGATCAGCAAACATTGAATAATGTTACAATTTCCTGTCAATTAGTCTTGTTTGGACGGACAGTATTTTAAAATGCATTGATTTTGTGCTAGTAAAGCATTTGTTTATCAGAAGTTGTTGATTGTACTTTTTTTTTAAATTGCCCTCGTTTTCGAGTAGGTAAAACTCAATTTGGTAACCAATAAAGATTTTTCACAGCACTTCTGATATCCTGCGTTTCTGTTTGCTTTCCGAAGACTGTTCGCTACCGGAGTCAAACAATTTGATCTGCGTCGACGCCGACATCCTCAAATACAATCTCTACGCAGCTCTATTTGTCTAACTACAAGAGCAAAGATTTAGATAAATGTTAGATTCGTCTGTTAGGTACTAAGTAATTTGTGCAAGTATTACGAAATTGCGAATCAAAATAGTCTCTAGCATGACGTCATAAACGTCATTGAATTTGTCAAACAGAAAATGCGGATTATGTAAATGTAGTGTATGTTGCTGAGCGCTTGTCTGGCTATAGTTATAGATCAACTTTAACTACTGTACTTAAATTCACAGGTCTAAGATGGAAATGAACCTAAACGGCCTTAGCTAAAACTTGGAAAACGCAAAATAGCTTAAATTTGACCTATGCATTCTCTAAACTCTAGCAAACTAAATATCGCTCGAATGCTGAATCAAATTATTATTTCTAAAACATATTTCTAGTATACAATATTTTTTTTTTCGAAACTATCCCTCTACAAATCCCTTTTCAAGTTGGTAGGCTCTGTTTGCGCACGCATTAGCCGGGCCCGTACTGTCAATATAGTAATGGCGGCAAATACCCCGCTCTCTCCCCACTCTTCCCCCTCCGGCTACCGTCTGCACGCATGCGTACGCGCAACGGTATTTACGAATAAGTTGTTTTAAACATGACCCGGTAGAAATAATAAATTGGGAAGAGTATCAGTTGAAATAAGCAGTATTGTGTTAAGAGTTTTAATAAACCTAGACTTGAAGTTTTTAGGTAGTCCTAAAGTTCAAGTCTAGATTTAATCAAAAAGTCAGCGCAAGCCATGAAGCTTAACACTTACCTAATTTAGTTCTAAAAGCAAGAGAGCCAATAGCAACAGCTTTCAGTTTTGTTCATTAGCTGAGAACAAAGCAATTACAGAAATCAATATTCGTCGGCAGTGTTGCCCTTAATTAAAATACTCCACAAATACCATTATGAGGTCCAGCTGCCGCGCGGATATCCACAAATAGCGGTACAAATCAAAATCACCTCCGTAACGCCGTGGAGTTACAAATTGCCGCGCGGAGCTGCTCCGACGCATTTATTTGCCAAGAGGATCTCAAACTTGCATCCAGTTGCAGTTACTTGAACTTACTTCATAGCTTTTGTTATCTCTATCAGTCAAAGTCATAAAAAATACGTCAGAATCAAACCAGTTGAAGTCAAGAACACAGTCAACAAATATGTCACGTTTGAAAAAATATGTAGGTATGCTATTAAAAATTCTGTGCAACGGTTTCGGTCAAAAAAGTTATTGCTTAAATTCTAAGATATTAATCTTCTTTTTCTTTTCGTAGTGTCACTTTCTAAGTTTATATTTGCAGCGCGGTGATTTGCCGCGATGCCTGAATGTTTGAGAGTCGCTGTCCACTTTCTTCAGCTTCGGGCACGCGCCGGGATGGGACGTGTCGATAATTAGCAGCACATGACTAATGACCGAATACTTTGACACTGCTTATAGGGGTTAATATTACCTTAATAAGGGCAGCTGGGTTAAATGTGACATTTGAAGTTCATTTGTCCTGTCATTTTGTTTGTACGTCTGCTTTGAATACCTCTCGTGACCATATTTCCTAGTAACAGACACAGGCAGAGTTGTAACAACAAGTTGCAGCAAAAGTCATTAACCAAGAATTTTAAGTTGACCACATTACACTTGACACTGGCAAAATGGTCGGTCGAAATGACGGATAGAGCCCATAAATAGAAAAAGAAGAAGACCTTTCACCTCCAAAATCCTTACCAATGGAGATTCTATGCCATTTGTTTCAGTGATGTTTCAAATCCAATTTAATCTGTCTAACAGTCTTCCCTATTCCATTTGTAGATTGATTTTCTCTCCAGGCTAGTGTCTATCAAAGTTTTTTTTCCACTATTTTCACGTATGTGTCGTGTGTCTCCCGCGGACCCCCCACGGCGACGGGCGCCGACAAACGGCCCGCTACACAAACAGCTACCGCTCGAGGAGGCTTTCGGAATCCGAGTAGCCCTTGACTGATCGCTTCTAGCTCTCGAGATGGTAATACAACCTACCGTCCGGTCACTGACCTACGGACAAGCAAGTGTCAAAGTTTTCTTCTAAATATTCATAATAACAGCCGAATCGACTCTACCACAGATCATATAACACTAACTCTACTATGTGTTAATTAGAAGGTATTTGAAAATGGCAGAAGCCATTAAATTGAGGTTGAAACCCACATACATCATTCATGTTCTATCGTCAAATACAATATACATGAGTTTTTTTTTTATGAAACTGGTCACACAGAACTTATATAGGTAATTCTCCACTTTACCATGTCGTCATAACTTCATAGATAACTTAGACAAAAAGGCGCATATATTACGCAATTAACAAATTGCTCAACTTAGATCTAAAAAAAAATTCGTACAACAACTAGAGTAGAGAGATCATTGAACTTTCTAGATCGTGACATAAATAACAAATGAACCGATGGTATTAATATTTGAAGAACTGCCAGATTTACCGTTTCTCATCCATTTTATTTATATTATGACGGTAAACAATTAGCGATTATAAATGCAAGCCCAAGTTTGTTTACCTCTGGGCGGGCACTTAGAACCGAGCTGCCGGATTGGCTGGCTCTATGTGTGCGTGTGGGCTTTTACATGGAAAGGAATTTCACAACATTTGGCTATTTTCTAAACGCTTAAATAGTAATAAAGAAAAATAGACTTTTAAGTAACTTTCATGCAACTAAAGTACAAATTGGTTTAACTATGACTAGCCGTCACACGCGGCGTTGCTCGCGTTCTAGACCCTTATGAGTGCGACTTTTCAAAATTCCTTTCTTAGTGCACCCCTACACTATATAAGGATACTACCCCTCAAATTTCATACCTCTAGGACTTATAGTTTAGGCTGTGAGTTGATTGTGAGTCAGCTTCAAAAGAGTTTTATATATTTAGAAGATAAACCAGCAACCACTAGGTATAGGTTAGATATATGCACACTAGATATATGTAGAAGTAACTTATCACACCGAAAAGTAAATCAACCTACATGATTCTAAATGATCACAAACCATTTGCCCAGCGCAGCAATGAAATATGATTCATAATAGAATTCAACGGCTTATCGGAGCAGTATGGCGGACGACTGTTTACGAGTGCTTTTACGATATTAACTCGCAACCAGTCAACTGCTACTTACTCTGTGCCCCATCGGCGCGGGCGCAGGCGCACTAATCAACTTTCCATTACAAGTTTACACGGTGAAAAATGACTACTTAATAAGCAAACAAAAACCTTCCGAAAATACAATGAAAAATACTGTCGGTTTTAATTTTAAAAAATACATAGTTTTCCCGAATCACAGATTCTGAATTGATACGTTGTTAGTTACGCTGTCGCATTACTAACATCACTATAATGCATTTTTTATGAGAATAATTGCGAATAAGGATAGGATTCTTTAGGACATAATACTAAAAATGTCATAGAATTTGAATACGTAAGTTCAAAATATAGTACCTATTTGTTACCCATATTAAAACCCATGTAAAGAAAGCACTGCTTTAATTTTTTGTTGTTTTCTTACACCCTGTATAAAACTATAGGTAGGCTCGATTTCGTAACCATGTAATAATTACAATGTTTTTTACGTGTTTTTTCAGCTCCGATAAGGTTATGTTTTTAATTGATTTCTCATACAAAATGTTAAGTTTCAGTTGGACGATAACATCACCACTAAAACTGTGTTGAACAAACTAGAAAGCTATTTAAACTTTATTTAACTTGTATTTTCCAAAATGGTATCTCAAATGTAGGTCAAATCATCAAAGAACACCAAAGAAAGCCCAAAAGATCATTTATCAAGCGATTTCAAAGAAAAAACATGATGACAACTTCACACAATTAACTCCTAAAATGAACTCCTTTTAACTCGAGAACGCTATTAATTAATTGCCAAAACCAAAGAAAACTCTAAACGACTCAAATTATATTGCAGTCCAGACACTCCCGCAATGTTAACGAACCATTGCTGCCTTTGTTCTATAGCACAATAGCCACTCCTAACTGGGCCAGAAATACACTCGGATTGAAAATAAACTCGTTGATACTATTTTTGAGCCTGTGTCACTGATCCAAATGTTGGTGTTAACATACAAATATCAGAAACAGCAAGCTTTTAGTAGTAGAGCTTTTTGTGCAAGGTTTTTTTCATACTACTATAATAATTGATGAAACAAGATGTTAAATGGTAGTGGTAACCACTACCTACAGCGATACATTGCGTCACTGAGCACGTCCACTGAGGACGTGCCTGGTGATGTAGTACACTGCGTCCATTACTCTGACGCATAAGTGTCTGCAATAGCACTGGTACCTATACTGTACAAACCGAAAGATACGACGAGTTCTTTCACAAGAAGCTCTACTACTGGTAGAAGCTCTACTACTGCTAGTACTGCTGCTTTAGTCTACTCGTACCTTGATGTTATAAATATGACTCTGTAAAATTCGTGATTAAATCTTTATAGAGAAATACTAGTAAGCAAGCAAGCTCGTATGAGTTAGTGGCTAACTCTGATGACGGAGTTTTTAGGCCGCCTTAAGGCCTCCGTCGTGGCTTAACGACTGCTAGAGCCGGGACTGACAGTTAAACGTGTCCTCCGAAGCACGGAAGCGCTCAGATGTAAATGCCAATAACGGTCACCCATCCAAATAGTGACCGCGCAGAACGTCGCTTAACATAAAAGATCAGTGAAGATTGACTAAGTAAGCTACGCCACGAGCGCTTCGAAATACTAGTGCAAATCTGTATCGAGTGAAACATATATTTTACAATACTAATATTTATTCCATGCCTCGTGTTATGAATGTCTTGTATTCGACGAAAACACAACTAACTGTCAGCAATGAAACGTCAAAGGAGCCTCGTAAATAACTGAAAAGAAAGATGTACCCCGCCCTATCGTGCTGACTCTGTCTAGCAACACGGGGTTAGTGTGCTGCTGTCTTGCTCTACTGCCAATTAGTAGGAACTTAAAAGAGCCGGCTGTGTTTGATAGCATAGTGATGTGCAATAACATCTTAATCAAATTATGGTTCTGAAAGCGAGTTAATATGGTTCCCAAATTGAACCAAATTATTCAGTATTTCTTGTATAATTTTCACAAATGTAGAAACGTTAATACGTTTTGGTTTTGTGTGTGACAATGTTTGGACGTGCCTGTGACTGTCCCTTATACGTCTTTGTTTCGGAAAATGCGTCCCATACATTGTGATGGCAGTCGTGAGCATATTTTAACTTTTCTGTTCGTTTTACTACGAAACTTATCTTCGTAGCATTTGGCGTAGAGGCTCTACGAAACTCGTAGACGGTCCTTAAATTAGGTTTTTTACGTTTTTTTTTTCTTAAAAGTGCTGATTTTATTTATTTTAAAGACTATTAATATATTGTAATAAGTTGTCCAAGTATAAGAATTTCTAGGTCCCAAGCTGATCAGCTGAGTGAATTATGTCCATGCTTTTTTGACTTAGCTTAGTAAAATCGCCACTTATAATTTATAAATACTTATACCACTTTATAAAACTAAATATCACGTATTTAATCGATATCGATAAAGTAAATGCACACCACTAGTGGCACTAATGCGTAGATCATCAGTCCGTACATCACTGTTGTCGTCCCTTTCTAATCGTAAATAATTTGCCGAGATCGCACTTTATTATTTTTATTGCGACAAATTCATGCTTTGGGTATTTTCGGAGCGTTTTATTTTAAGCTTTATTTTATTGTGATATGCTCCATTATCGTTTATTTCGATTTGGCGTGCAGACAAATATGCGGAGGTTTACGATGATTTTATTGTATTCAGAAATATTTAACTTTTCAAGTGTCATGGCGAACTCGTGAGGTCATGCGTGGGCTCAAATCCTGTGATCAAAAACATCTAATAGTTTACTAGGTGCCGCCCGCGACTTCGTTCGCGTCTCGTTGGATCCCGTTTGTTTTTTCGGGATAAAAGTAGTCTATGTGTTAATTCAGGTCACGGACAATATAATATGTATATTCCAAGTTTCAACCAAATCTATCAGTAGTTTTTACGTGAAAGAGTAACAAACATCCATCCATCCATACTTACAAACTTTCGCGATTTTACGTTATCTTTGACTGATGATTGTCAAAAAATGTCTACAGTGCCTTGAGATCACAGTCATGACTCGTGGGCATACTTTAGTAATATAGTAAACCTTTTCAAAGCTTATTTTATATTATTTGAATAAATATAGTTCCAACAACATGGCACGAAACAAGTGTGCATTGTCGGAACCCGCACATTGTTGCGGCGCCTTTGATGTGACAACCGCCTTCCACGAAGCCACATGTGGGCGCCACTGAATTAAAAATACTGCACAACAGCTTGCGAACTCTCAAACTGCCATAGTATTGTATAACTACAAGTATTACTACGTAACTAACTATGTAAGTAGATGTATGTAGTAAAGTACTCTAGCCCTGGGCTCTCTAGCCTGATCTTTGATTACCTAGGGTTGTTTTAGACGCTGCAGGAACATTTGCTGTCGGTCACCAAATGCAAATTTTCATACATATCATACAAACCACTTCTTTCAAATGATAACCAAGGAAAAACAATAGTACTTACATAAGAAGTGGTAAAAAAACCTTCTTAGTAATATATTTTTTATCAGAAATTTCTTGTAGTTAGGAATCTAGCTCGTCATAAATACTTTAAACGCTGACGTAAGTCATTTTGCGTTTAAAATACAAACCTGTAGGTAGTTAGTCAAGTTGTTAGTTAGGATAGGATTCACACTTGCCGTCTCAATCAAACGGGGAGGAGGGCTGGTTGTTTTGCATCGTTTGTCAAGCCAACACACGAGGGCATAGAGCAGTCTGGTAAAATGGAGTAAAACTTTTTGTTGAGGATTGTTCTACAACAAAATAACATTATATTTTTTACTGACTGAAAATTAAAGTTATAAGTTTGTGCGTTATACCTCTTCAGAAAAGCGCAGTAGTTCACTCTTAGCCCAATTTACTATTTACCGTTTCAAAGACGCCTGTGGTTTTATTGAATAAAAATATTGTTTGACTTTACGGATGGAGCAAAAAGAGAGTTATCCTTTTTGGATAGAATCGCGTACCTAAGTACCTATGTATATTATTCATATATTTTTTACACTAATTTGTCGACGAATACTTCATTCTCTATTTTTACTCCTGAATCCGAGCACTGGAAAGACAAATGGCAAAATAAACCAAAAAAGCGATCGACAAAGTAGTCGATTTGTACAAGCAACAGTTACAAATACCCTGCGTTATTTACAGCTGCCGCTAAAACGCCGAGTGTCATCAGAACTGTCAGTGTCACTTACCTGTCAAAATGACGTGTTGGCGTGTCAGACTGACGTTTATTAGGCGGATGTAACTCGAGATGTTTTCAAGACGGGTTTTGTTTGACGGCTTGAGATGAGATAGTATTTAGTGTTTATTTTTGTGGCAATTTTGAGTTGACAGTTGAAAGTGCAACTATTATTATAATAGCTTGATAGATCTACTTCGTGCATTTAACTTTTGACAGAAACAGTTTGAAACTTATCAGTTGTTTTAAAAAATGATTGTATAGCCTTACATTCTGAGGCTTGATCCCAAACTAGAAGACGAGCGTCATCAAATAAAAATTGTTATTGAAAATGACTATAAAATGTTTTTGGCGGAATTCGGTGTAGATTTTTTCCTTTAGGCTGATGAGGATCAACTTCTAATAAAATATTTCCACATCTGCAAAAGTAACCAAAGCATAAACTTTAGAAATTGGTAACTTTAATTGGTTATTATACGTTACAAAACTGTATAAAAGCAAAAATATCAACTCAAAAGCGAAACAATGTCCAGGAACATAAAATTAAACATTTTAACAAGCTGAGTTTTACGGCATTCGAATAATACCAGTGCTGGGACTTCAAAGGGGTTCAGGTGACATATAGGCGCGCCGGGTCACGCCCGGTGACGTCACCACATGTGCTGTTCAAGGCTTTGCCTTATCAATCATAATATCTAAGAGCTTTAAACAAAACTGGAATCGGATGAATATTAAATACGACAGATATTATGTATAAGTATAAATTCTCCTCCGTCACAATATAATATCTCAGAGTGATGGACGCAGTGCATTGGACTTGCTCTGTGAGGTAATGCATTGTTATAGGCAGAAGTTACCACTTAACATCAGGTGAGCTATCAGCTTGTTCCATTACTTTTATAAAGAAAAAAAAAAAAAACTTATGACACAAAGATGACCACGTGTGGCATAACGACGAGGTATCACGTTGCAGGCGGCCAATAAACTTCCTGATTCTCCGTCGAACATTACATTTCACCACCGATCATTCTCCTTCGTGCTAAGGACTAACAAAACGTGACATTGGTGAAATTGCGGGCAACACTGCAAAGGTCATTCAGACAATAATTGAATTAAACATTATTGTGACTTTTAAACAAAACAAAATCGCAACGAAAATTGAGTTTCTGGTGTTTTTTCATAGGTATTCTACGTCCTAGGTCAATAACACTGTCTATACAAGTAAGTATGTCTTACTTAATCAGCTGAAAATATTTACTTTTGTAGATTATAACCGGTGAGTCGTAGTATTATCCGTATTCCGAGGTCATGATTGATCGTTCGGGAATTGTACGATAACGATTACAAGATATTATGTCATTATTCACCATTCAGACTGCGTGATAGACGCAGCACATTGCCTCACTCGGTACGTCCTCAATGGATCTATGTAAGGTAGTGCTTCAGCAGAGTAGGCCACTGACTTGCTTCATTACTATTCAATTCACATAAGAAAATGTTGCTGTTAGTACCACACCACCTGTCACAGTCCTGCGCTAGTCTTATCCGGGTGCGACTAGAATTATTTTATAACCAAGGGTTTTCGTCACAGATGGATCTGCAGCAGGCATGGGCCAGGGCGGCGTGGGCGGCGCTCAGCAGTACGGCGAGGTCAACCAGCTTGGGGGAGTCTTCGTGAACGGACGGCCGCTGCCCAACTCCGTGCGGTTACGGATCGTCGAGCTGGCGCAGTTGGGGATCAGGTGTGGCTTTAAAACTACACTAGTTCTGTTGGTTGTTTCTCAGATTTTTAACACATTGAAGGTTTTTGATTACTCAGGCCCGTATCCCGATACAGAAATTGTTACTCAAGCATTGATTTGAGTACTTAGAGATTTTTATACAAAAATCTATCCTTGAGTAGTAAATCAGCATAAGAGCCTAAGGGACCATTCACACTAGTTTTAGACGGTTTTGGAGTTCCATTAGAACCTTAAATATATTCAGTCTATATTTTTGCTTCACAACGAAATTGATTTCACTTCCATGGATGCATGCATGCCGTGAAAACGTGTTACGTAAAGATTTTGACTGTCGCGTTATCTGCGTGGGATTGGCGTCAATAAAAAATCGTGTGATTAGCTCCCTGGACTACACAGAGTACACAGGTGGATAATACCCTGTGAACTCTACTAAGACTATGCTGGGACAGTACTTAGGTATTTTTTATAAGTATGTACGTTTTATAATAAATAAATAAATTGAACTCTTTAGGCCATGCGACATCAGCCGGCAACTGCGGGTGTCCCATGGCTGCGTGTCGAAGATCCTGGCGCGGTACCACGAGACTGGCTCCATCCTTCCCGGCGCTATCGGTGGCTCCAAGCCTCGGGTCACCACACCCAAGGTACGGAACCCATTGATCACGAATGTGGTCCTTGTGTTGTATGATCTAAGTTTGAATTTACAACGTGCAATGCGAGTGTGCTATTAAAATTAAACACCAATTCAACTGAAAATATACAATTCATGATAAAAAAAATGGCTATCAAATTTTTCTATTGTTGTTGGTACAAGTAGTAGCAGAAGTATTTTCCCGTTTGGAGGCACACTTACAATAATCTTCCTCCAGGTGGTCTCCTACATAAAGCAGTTAAAAGCCAAGGACCCCGGCATCTTCGCGTGGGAGATCCGCGACCGTCTGCTGGCGGACGGCGTGTGCGACAAGTACAACGTGCCGTCAGTCTCCTCGATCAGCAGGATCCTGAGGAACAAGCTCGGCGGCGGCGCGCTGTACCCCGTGCCGCCGCTCTACCCCGTGCCTCCGCAGCGATGCTGGCCGTTGCATCAGCCCTATGACTACTATGTGTACTTACAGGTGAGCTTCTAAATAAATAGGGCTTTGCATCTAGTAAACTAAAAGAATAATATTAAACGCTACATGTTGTGCACCGTCTTCCTGTACCGTTTCCCTCACGTTGCCTGGATGAAATCGCTGTCACATAAATCCGCCCGTTGTACTATGCTAATAAGTCTGTTTGAAGATCTTTTTATGTATTCCCCGTGGACAATAATGTTTGATCTAAGTACATTTAAATAATATTAATACAGTGTCAGAGGCCATACTTTTTGGCCATACATGTCCCGATTTCCGGGACGCTGTACCTACCGCCTGGGACTTTTCTTAGAGTCATTTGGAGTACCTAACACAACATTTACTATATTTTTTGTTTTCGTATTTCGGTCATAATTTAGCGATGACTTTCAAATTTTTGCTATCAATCCGATAAAATTAAAACCATATTTAATGACTTTAATGGCTTACAATCATTATCACGTTACGACTCTACTTTTTTTCAATCGTGATAATAGTCGTTGAACCTGAACACTTTTATTTTTGTGCATTATCTACACTGCGGTTAGTACGAGTATATTTCATGTGTACCACGGCTATTGTCGCTTGTAGAATATGGACTAGGTTCCTCTCAGCTTAACAATCGGTTACCTACTGCTACTTGGAGCTGACAGACTAAATCCTAAAAGCCTAGACAATACATAAACAGGGGCGTATTATAAAAGCGTCTACTTCTTGCTGACAACACTTGTAAGCGCTTCACTCACGAGATACAGCCGTAGCCCCGATGCCTCTGCACACATTTTACCCCAGCATTGAAACATCGCTAAGACTTGTCGTGCAGTAAACGCAACGTGCGTTTAAAAATTTTAAAATACCTCGCATGTGTATTCGAACCAATAAAGTTTGGCTAAGCAACTTGTTGTGTCCACAGGGTCGTCAGCACAGCGGCCACCCCCACGGGCTGCCTCACCCCCACCAGCAGCCCCCGCCACACCACGCGCACGCGCACGCGCTGTGACGTCAACACGGCCACGATCGGTGACAAGTGGATACGATCGGTGACCGGCACAAACTCAGTGATGTATTTATTCCACACGCTCTGACGTCACCGTGGACACGATCGGTGACCGGTAGACTCAGTTATTATATTATCTCAGTGTGAATTTATCTAGTGGTGATAGACAATTGATTTAACTCTAAAAAGAATACAAAGTGATTGTGAACTTTAGTAGTGTATCATAGTGTGAATCTTCCTTGGGTAAGGTAACTTAAAGTTATGTATAAGTAGGTGACATTTGTAACTTAAAATGTAGGTAATCCTGATAATGATAAAACTACAACCGAATTGAGAACCTCCTCCGTTTTTGATGTTGGTTAAAAGAAGACAAAATAGAACATCACTTAAAGTGTGTAGCAAGTTGTAGGTGATGTATTGTAGCAAGTTGTAGGTGATGATTGTATTTATGATAACTTTAAAATAATGTGAGGTAAATATTAATCTAAACAAGAGCTGAACTAACAATACTTAAGCAGAAAATGATAGAAGATGATTTTTTTTTTCGTTACAAATGGGTGCAAAAAGGAATATTTAATTATCTCGTTTGTGAAAATTATGAGCATGAGATGTGAATGTGGTTCAAGTGAAATAACTTACAGTGGACTTGTTGATCTAGTTTCACAGTTTTTTGATGTCTTCGGCCTAAAACTGTAACCGACGACGACGGGCGTCAGTATTTCCCTTTTTTTTTGGGACGAAACCGTGATAATATTAATAAAATTTAAATTATTGTTTCGTCCCAGTGGGGCCGGTTGTCCCAAACTAGAATAACTCCAGCGTTCAAAACCCGTCGTCGCTAATGTGTAGGTATTCACTTATTACAAGAACACCAAATATCGTTGTAGAACGTCTATAGACCTAGACAGATTTACTTTGTGGCACTGAAACCCTACCTAATTGACATTAATTCTTACTTAGAAGTTTTGTAAGTAGCTAATCATTAATTATGGTATTAAAATTTTTCAGTTTATTGGATATTTTTTGTCGTTAGTGCCATTTTACTATCAATTTCATAAAATAGAGTACAAAACTGTGAAGTCGAACTGAAAATATTTAATTTGCTGAAACGGATTTATTTAACTTTAAGTTTAAAGTATTAACTGTACATAGACTGTACATGTACATGTACTGTTCTGTAAGATAATAGATCATATAATTTTAGTTAGTTTTATATGTAAAGATTTTTTTAGAAGTAAGTTGTCAGGGAGTAAAGATATAATATTACTGTCGATGAGTCACGAGTCGAAAGTTATTTTTCGGAGTTAAAGTTAAACCAAATAGTATAATATGTAGAGAAAGCTCGTCAGTTTTGGTAGTTATATTTTTACACCCTGAATATTTAATATGAATCTATTTTTGTATGTAGGTATCTATTTAGATGATTAAAAACTACATATTATTTAATAAATAGGGAGCAATGATGTAAATATAACTATAATACAAAAGTTAGTATTCCTAACCTTGAGAATGTTTCTAGTTTGTACCTACACGTAAGTCAATGATTTTTTTGAAGGTAGGTACCTAAATTCAGGGTTCAAAAGATCTTAATTTTGCCTTAATACCTATATTTTATGTTGAAATCTTACCTACAGGTTTTAAAACATTTAGTATAGAAACTATATATATATATATAAATATATATATATATATTAGTATATAAGGTTCAAGTAAGAAACCTATAAGTATCTAAGACAAGTCAGTCATTAGGTCACTTACGTTTATAAAGTAAGTAGGGTTCCCACTTGAATATAATACTTAAATAATATCTGTACAAATTATTTCTTAGATACAAAATATATAAAAATAATCTTTATGAAAATAAACTGGTTTGTTTCAACCGTTTAACGTTTTATTAATCCTATACATGAGAGATGAGAGAAAAAGGCCCTCTCTTTTACCTCTACTAAATACAATACAAGATAAAAAAAAAAAGATGCGACTAAATCTCAATGATTATAGAGCCCAATAAGTTTAACTCATAAAAAATTATAAATTATAACAAAATGTTCGCTTCGTTTAAAATTGAATAGCACCTGAACCAAATCTGAAATTTTACTGCATTAAACTTTTACGAGCGCGCTCGTTTGCGACAAAAGCGCGGGAGCAAAAAACAAAATGGCCGGCGGCGGTAAAGCGACATTTGACGCCGTCGACGCTAAACTCTGCGGCCGAGGCCGCTCGCGTACGTAATTAAAATGGAGCTGCGGTGGCTTTGTCGCGAATGCGTTGAAAATTCTAAAATTATACACAGGGCACCTGAGCTGTGACCTTTTGAGAGGACTTTGCCGCGACCAGCGCGTCTAGCTTCACCTTGATGGTCGCCTGCTTACTTTGCTTGTCTATTGAAATACCTACATCAAATTATAAATAAACGATAGGTAATACGTAAGTACTTTAACTTCTTAGAACGCGTGAGATTTTTCCAGTTTTCTACAATATCAACCACTAACATCAACCAGTACGTATAGGCAACTCCATCAGTAGAAAGTACAGGGAAGGCCTACAATAGACCCCAAACCCGCTAAGGAGGCCTCTGAGGTTCAGCGACGGGTTAATACGGGAAACATCGTAAGTCGTAATAAAACTGACTTTATTGCAAACTTCAAAGTTGATCTACCAAAAATGTCCAGGCGGCATCTAGTAGTCAATTAGGTACACTCATTTTGAATATATTTTTCCATAGAATATCAAATCTCTAGTAATCTGAGTGTTTTTCCTGTTCCTGTTTTACGAATTCGTAAACCCTAAAAACCTGTAAGTATGCCTTCATTTTATAATCCTATTCTTAGGAAGAAGGTACTCTACCTAAGCTTCTGTTTTCCTCTGGAAACATACCTACCAACATAGTGTAACAATCGAGCTAAATGATTAAAGAAGGAATATGAATATTAATTTCTAAAATCTTTGTGAATACCTAAACACTACTAGACTGAAAGGTCACAGCGACCAGCAGGCGCCGTCTGGCTGACCCTGTGGGCGGCGCAGGTCAGGTTACAAAGGATCCGCGTAGCGACCACGGCACGGCGGCTGTCACACTGAGCCATGATACGGTGTCACTTCATGGAAGATACCTATTAATTACTGGAGATCCCCTTACAGATGTTGGTAAAAAACTATAGGAAAAAAGAGGTTACAAAAGTAACTATGTAAGATTAGTACCTACCTATCCGTATTGCAAAAAGAAAATAAAGAGTTAGTAAAAAAGTAAGTGAGCGCAACCTCATGCGCATGCACATTACCCATAGTAGATAAATGTTTGTATTTATTTGGTGGACATAGGTACAGTTAGCATCAACAGTAGATCAGATACCTACTTTTTTAGGATTACAAAAATTATTCACCTTAAGTACTCTGTTTTAATAGTAGTATCCACGCACTACTATTAATACAGAGTTTTTCTCCTAAAAAATATTAAAAGTTGAGTCATGAACTTTTATGACATGCTATTTCATACATCATCACTAACTAACGATTGGACAGAATGATAAAAATTCATGTTTCTACTCAATGTAATTCTATAACTACATCTGGATACGGCCGTCAAGTTGTCGAGAAGTCAGCTAGCTACGTTGTATGTTACCCATGAGGTTCATGAATGGAAGAGATCATCAGGCGCCGTGTAATCTGTCCTGCATCCCGGGGCGGGACAGGGCGAGCCAGATTACGTTACAGAAGCACCGCCATGTGCCGTGACCACACTGACGACATGTGACCCTTGTCTAAACGAGCCGACATTTATATGATCTATGCTTAACCGATTATTCACTCGATAGCAAAAAACGCAACAGTTTGTGCGATGGATTGTAAAACTGGGAAATAGATGCATTTAATTTTAACGCACCTGTGGTTTCTTCATGTTGAAAAAGAGACAATAAAATTTGGTATTTTGTTTCATAATTATTTTACGCACTAGCATAGCGATGCTCTCGAATTCATCTCGAACTCTCGATAAACAAAATTAGCCCGTAGTCTGAGTTCTATTTAGTTCATTTTTTGAAAAATGAGCCCTAATTTTTGCCTGGAGAAAAGTAGTTTTCGTTTAATCAAACGATTTTTGTTCACACGAAAAGTGACTACGGCTCGGATACAAGATTTGCAGAGGTACATTTTCTTTGTAGAATGTGTGACGCAGTTCTTGGTAAGTACATATTCGTTGCTACGCACTTTGCCACATAATAGATAAACTTTGGTTTTTTGTAACAAAGGTGCGAAGTCGAAGTTTGTTTTACGTGCGTTTTAAAGCTGAAGTTGAATTTCAGCCGAAAAATAAAAGATGTTTCGGTTCTATTTTCCAAAAGTGACTACGGCTCGGATACAAGATTTGCAGAGGTACATTTTCTTTGTAGAATGTGTGACGCAGTTCTTGGTAAGTACATATTCGTTGCTACGCACTTTGCCACATAATAGATAAACTTTGGTTTTTTGTAACAAAGGTGCGAAGTCGAAGTTTGTTTTACGTGCGTTTTAAAGCTGAAGTTGAATTTCAGCCGAAAAATAAAAGATGTTTCGGTTCTATTTTCCATTTTTCAAATAGGAATTAAATTTTTACTTTACTAATAACAACAATCATCAAATTCATCAAAGTACTTTTACAAAAAACCATGGCTCTACCGCAGACGCGACTTGAAAGTTCTACCAAACATAAGTTTAGGAGACTCTACATAATTACTAACGCCATCTAGCGGTGAATAGCATTAGCAAAACTTTTATGGATCAACTTTTAGATGAACCAAATGTACGTATAAATTTGGTTAGGTTAAATGGGTTTCTGCTATTACACGCTAGATGGCGTTACAAGTTCTCAAAGTTTGCAGAATGGAAAAAATATATGATTTAAACGAATTTAACATTTAGCTCAAAGAAGTAATTTGTTTCCAATAATTGTTTGTTATTTATTATCAGTGAGCTGATAACCGGCTTTGTTTAAAAATCGCTACCTACTGCACTGCAGGTATCGGACGAGTGTTCAATCGCTGAACTCGTATCATTATCAAATTGATAATAATGATTATAAAAGCCTTTTTGCACACGACACTTCTTGATATTTGGTGCCGCGTGAACAGCATTTAAGGGGAAGCTATCTTGTATAGTAAAATAATATTCCAGTAGGCAGATATTTCTACCAGCACTCAGTGGTAGAGTGGCCTGAAGATTTATAAAACTTAAACTTCAGCAATCTCTATTATAGTTGAGTGATGTACAAACAACTTACCTAGTTCTTTAAAACTGATCTAGTGAACACCAAATAAATTTATCACATTACTTCCTGATGGTATGACTAAGGTACCTAGGTAGGTACACTACAATACAAACAATGAAAATAAACTGACTACACTCCTCTTAACCGTTTTGCACACTGCACCAATGTTTATCTTAATCTTAAGCTTTACTAACACTAAATTCCTTATCATTTCAGCCGAAATTAATAAAACCTTCATTAAGTTTAGGTATGTAGTACACCTACCTACTTGCTTAATCACTATTTTATGAAGAGACTTAAGTATTGAAATTAGGTACCTACCTACCTAAAAAAGTTACCGAGTACCTAATTAGTTAGGTATCTATACCTTGCCTACTCTACTTTTTTTTCTAGTCTACACCGGCGCCATTTCTTATCTTATTAATAATAATAATTTATAAACTAAATATCAATTAACATTGACTAAGACCTCTGGTTGGACCGAATGCATCATCTTCCTTCAATGAGGATCTTTGTTACCTTCAATAGGTTCTTAGAAGTTAAATACCTACTAAAAGTCATAGTACTCATATTGTATTATACATAATACTTATTATTTATACGTATACTTGTGATACTCTGAGATTTCATCTCTAGTAAAATCTAGTAAAAATATAATTGTGATTTGGTTAGGTGGGATGTTCCCTTCTAAGAGTCATAAAATAAGATTCAAAGTGACTTTTATGCTACCTTTTATGACATCCCAACCAACCACATTTTATTAGGTGAATTCATATTAGTCTAAAGTCTCTGAAGTAAACTATTTTTGTTCAACTAAGTATAGTACTCGATCACATACCCAACGTGGAGATACGACGCCGGACCAAAGTTGTAGACGTAGGTATGCGGATCACAAGCTTGAAGTGGAGATGGGCAGGGCACGTGGCAAGAAGGAATGATGGAAGATGGACGACAGCGATTACGGAATGGTGGCCAAGGGACGCTCAAAGACCACGAGGCAGACCACCCGCCCGATGGTCCGATGATATTGTCGCTGTAGTTGGGCAGCAGTGGAGAAGACTCGCGCAGGACCGGAGAGACTGGCGTACTAAAGAGGAGGCCTATACCCAGCAGTGGGTGCATACAGGCTGAATAGATAGATAGATAGTATAGTAATCGATCTGTTTGAAATATTTCGGTTAAATATTTTTTACATTATGTATAAAATAAGTTAAGTAAGTTTAAGAGGACCAAACGTTTTAATGGATTCTAAGGAACAATGAGGTGAATACCTCTCCTTAAGTTCTTTGCACACGGCCCAGTCCTTATCAAAACAGCTTTAATATCAATTACGTACTATCATTGATAGAGACATTCGGGCGAAGTACGTACGTCTGCGCGTACGCACTGTTGCCATCGCCAATAATCTTCGATTGGTCGAGGAATGTTACCGAGATTTGTACGATAATAATAATCCTCGCAGAACTTATCAAGGAAAAATAAAGTCACCTTTAATTAATTTATAAATCGCTTTCTCAGAACCTTCTGTGTTCAGAGGGTTAATTAATAATAATAAATAAATAAATATGGACATTATACACAACGCTCTCTAGTTCCAAACTAGATTGGGAACTAGATTGCTGATATACCTAATACTTATATACCTAATATATAATTATTTTTTAGTAAATACCTACTTACTTAGGATACATAGTAACAACCATTTCAATTCTTTTAATAAAACCTAGTAGGTATGTACTATTTTTTTCATTTATTGTTAGGTTGCCAATGAGTTGGCATATGGCTGCCATTTTGTAACTTTTATGAAATTAAAATCAATGATATTTATACTAGTTGTGTAAACTTGTGTAGGTAGGTACTCGCATGTACTCAAGTGACTTTGACCTCTAGACTTCCTGCAAATTGCAGTTATCATTAGAACAAGAACAAACGTTGTTCATTTAAAATCAGATATTCGCTACATAGCTACGTATATTTTACAGTGATAAGATCAAAGACTAAATACAGTCAGTGACAATAAGATGTATACAAATTATGAACATTGTACCCATGTCATGGTACAAGATTACATAATCTTGTATCGAGACGAGAGCTCTATGTAACTATTTTCTGTGTTTTTATGAAGCTTTAATCTGGAGAAACGTGACATACGTAGGCAACTTTTTTTTATATAAACAATATAGGTAACCCTTTGACCACTATCTCACCTGCTGTTAAGTGATGATGTGGTTGACGATATAGTACGTTTACCTATAAGATATCTATTCAATCTACTCTTGAAAACTTCGAAATTATAGTCATTCGGGAACACAAACTCCGGCAACCAGTTCCGCTCTTTGGCTGTCCGCATGATAAATGTTGACGCAAACCAAAAAACTTATTAAAATATCAATTTGTACCTAATACATGTTATCGTAGCTGACTGTACCTACTTCTTAATTATAATGCATTTAAATGTCATAAATACATCAACTCTAGTGCAAGGTTAAACGTTGAATAATAAAATCGAATATTTAAAATCGGTTTTACCGAATAATTGCAACTATTTTAAAACCTTTGTGAGTTACATCACATTATTCACGACTACCTACGTGTTTTGCATTACTTGAAGCGAATATTCAAAGCAAGAAACGTCATGTATTATTTGATTATACTGTTGAGAGTTGAGACTAGCTCCCTTTTCTAGTACCTAGAAAGCAAGCAAGCTGGTATAAGCTAGTGGCCAACTCTGGTGATGGAGTTTTTAGGCCGCACGAAAGCGCTCAGTGTAAATGCCACTAGCTGTCACCCATCCAAATAGTGACCGCGCAGAACGCAGCTTAAGTTAGATAATCAGTAAAGATTTTGACTAAGTAAGATACGCAACGAGCACTACAAAAATAGTTGTAGAAGATTTGATAAGAATTTTGGTAGAGCTGCTGCTCCACTGAAAATGAATTTACAAAAATTTACCATCATTTTTACGTTACAACTTTCTCGTGAGTTTTCTTAATAATAAGTGATGGAACAAGTAGATGCCTATGATATTAAGTGGCCAATAATAATACGTCGTCACTAAGCAAGTCCACTGAGGACGAATCACTTATTAGCGACTGAAATAATAGTGGTTTCATTTCTTCAATCTTACTTTTAAATAAAAAGCTCTACTCTACTAGCTATTACTGAAGTTTATTTCTGCAGACAAAGCCAGGTGCCTTTATCATAAGTCTTGCATGGCCCATTGCACAGATAAACAAAACTGTCTATTATAGGTGATCGAGATAGCTACCACCACCGCAGTTGTGCTAACGTGTTTCACTGAGAACGGACCTTTTGAACCTCATTGCAGTAAGTCACAAACAGGAAAGCATAAACATCTTTTAAAAAAAAATAGTATCCATCCCAATTTTCTTTTAAATTAGTATGCATCCTAATTTTTTTTACGCCTACATAGATAGTGTAGGGTCGTTTGCACACTGGTACTTGGTTACTAAGGCCCGTATGCCGATACATAAATCGTTATTCATAGATTTGAGTACAGATTTTGATACAAAAATGTATGCTTTATTCCGGATCAGTGCTTGAGCAGTAAATCAGCATACGCTCTCAGATATTTTTATGTCAGTGTGAAAACGGCTTAAGATGCGAATGATGCGACGATAGTCGATAGAGTCTGTGGTCATGTACCTAGTTTACTTTTTCACATTCGTCATGATGAACCAGATATATTTATTACTCAATTTACTTAGGTATTAGTCGGCAACATAACATAATTAGATAAAAAATATTTTGACTGGTTATTTATTTTGTAACATTTGCAACAGTTTAGCTAGATCTTTATATCTTTGTACTAATTCGTATGGCCGCATTTAACCTGGATTTGTAAAACTTAAGTTTATCAACTATTTGTAATGTATAACAAATTGCCAAACACATCAATAAAAATAACAAGCAATTCCAAATCCGAACATCATCATTTAAAATTAGGGTTACATCACACGTCGCGACTTCCTTGTATGATATTAGTATGCGAGTCGCGTCTCAGATTTGTGACATGTCAATCTGGCATAGCGCATCAAACGCTGCTGATTGGTGATTGTGCGCATAAGCAATGAACCGGCAAGATAAGAAGTGTGGTTTCGCGGTTTAGTAGGTCCTGTGTACACTATGCGGGTTTACAAAACGTATGCCAACGATATGAAAATAAAATGAACATTCTGACACTTTACTTACTGTTATTTACCTACTAATGATGTTGAATGTAAGTTTGTGTACATTCAACATCATTATGACTATCTACGTTCTTACTTCGAAGTCTAATCGATATCTGTTTTTAATGATTTAGAATTTTCGTTGTGAGGCAGCTGTAATACTACCTAGCTAAGTTTATGAAAATAGCGTGTGTAAAAGTAAGTTCACTCCTAAAAACACGTTCTTTAGGCATAGTTTAGGAATGTTAAAAAAAAGAGTCACGCTGCCTGAAATGTCGTATTTACAAGAGCACTGAAGTTCTGATACTGTTTGATGAACATTGGTGACCCCATTGTACCTACTGAGAAATCTTAGTGAATGCCTAAAATGAGGAAGAATTAAAAATTCACTCCACAGCATAATAAATGCATTCCACATCAGCGCATGAGACGCCTCGTGTACATTCAACCGAGTGCAATGTCGCAATGTATCGCGCAATACTCGTTTCGTAGTCGTAGGTCGAATCGAACCTCATTCAGCGCGCGCTCGCCGACGCATCACACCGCACGTTCCCGCCAATTTCTGACAGTGTCAAAATTACGTCAAAGTGACCGCGAGTGCATTCCTTATTAAAAAAAAATCTGGTTGAAAAACAGGAACGGCGTATCCCGAAAAAATCCGAATCTCATAAATTTTTAGGTGAGTTTATGATTTTGTAAAACTTAAAAAAATACTTCTGTGGTCATGTCGGCCAGGATGTCCTTGTTAAATAATTGTTGTTATTATTGTGGTGAATGCAAAGTTGATTGTCGGATGGAGGTGTTGAAATATACCTAAGTGCATATTTGGTTATTTTGGCGCGCTGTCGTTTAACCAATAAATATTTTTAATCTGTATTACGACGACTCCATTCTAAATAGGTCTTATTCTATGTTTGATACCTATTCACTAGCAAAGCAAGTCATTGGTTTTTATGTGAACTATCATAGGAACATCCTTGTTGATAAAGTAATACTAATAAAGCATAGTACCTAATGATCTATGGTAATACCAAACTCGAGTTTATTTTAAGAAACCGGTAATTTTTATTTGTTGCTGTAACGAGCAACTGTACCGTAAAAGATAACATTTTGTTGATAATATAATTTGTAGGTACCTACCCTGTTGTGAGTGGAGAGCATGTGGAGTATTGTAGAGCGCTCTTTTTGCTTTCTTACAATCCCAGTGTTGAAGGAGAATTTGTTGCCATACATCAAACAAATACATAGCTAATGTATGTGTCAATAGTATGAGCGTACCGTAATATTCTGGTGAATCTAAGTGCTCCAAGTAGGCCAAGTGCTTGATAAATTATAATACTGAAATCGATAAAAAGTATTCCAAGGTAGGTATTAATATCAACAATGGCCTAGGTACTTTATTAGGTTTTTTGGTATCGTAGGTATTGTAGGCAATGCCTACCTAGCTCCTAGCACCACATTTTATCACAGATTATGCCTGTCAGTTTTTATCGATACGTACTGAGTGTAAAAGATAGCCCCCGAAAATTTAAATATAACTTTCACACCACAAAATTTACTTTTAGGGAAATTCAAAATATAAAAATAAATAAAACTTAGCTAAACGTCACGACTTTTCGGTTGTAGGTTTATTTTTAGGAGCCTTTGGAGGTCACTTAATGTAGGTAGAAATCTACTGTAATTACCATTATTGTATGTATAACTATATTCAAATTCAATTAGGTACTTAGGTATGTTTTATTCAGTAAAATCATTTTGAACAGTCATTTATGTCATACTAAGTGACTAAGTGCCTCTAGCTATGTTTAAGTAGGTATATATGTTATTTTTATAATCTCGAAGGACTAGATTTAGTGGATTTGGACTTTCAATCTTGGTTTCGATGAAACTGTCGCCAAATTGTCTGAGCGTTATTGTTTTAAATTAAACTAAGTGGGCCTCGCGTAGTCGCGATCTCATGACATACATCCTGTTTCTGGGGTTAGGTTTTAGGTACCGGCGTAACTAGATACAGGTCGTCTAATCTAAACCTGCACATCGTTTCATTTTTTTGAGAACGCACGTGGTTGTTTTGAAAGAATAGAAGAATTTTTAATAGAACAGTTCTTATAAGAAAGGCGAGTTCAATCGTTTTTCTAACCTAACACTTAGTATAACGCTGTTGTGTTATATGCCGTTAATCTTCTAAAGCCTTTTTAGGGAAAATTAGGTAAGTACATAAAAAACACAAATCTAAATCATCTCTACCAACACAGCCGTATTTTTGAACATTACTTGCCTTTATAGCTAAACTTAGCTAAGCTATGTTACCTACAACCGCGTCACAGTATGGTCGGTCATTCCATTCCGGTCTGAGAAACTGGTTCCGAGGTAACCTGGCTCACAGGCGATAGTTTGTGCAGAACTAGAAACAGGAACAATTAGCAGGATGACCTATCTGACCACTGGCTGGGCTGATACTTTGCAGGTTTGACTGATAGGCCACAATCACCGAAAACCACTGCCATGATTCTGTAGGCGTAAGTAGTGTAAACAAAAATCCGGTAATCTCATGATAAATAAATGATTTATTTTTACTTAATTATTACCTAAGAAGGTAAATCGTAAAATGTTAAGTAAATTGGAATAGAAACTTCTTAGTGAATTTATCGATACCAACTTCACCCAGGTTACATAAGAAGTTACTGCTAGGTTTACATAAAATTCATAGTTATTTATATCTTATCGGTCACATTGACAAATTTTGATAGAATTAGTGTCCTAACTTTATCTTACCAATTTTATGCCTGTTTGCTACAAAATATAGATAGGCAATAATAGGCATACTTAAAAGAAATAAAGAAACATTACTTAAATACGAGCACCATATGCAGCGTTCGCACTAGGTTGGGACCAATACTCTTTCTTAACACAAACCAAAAAGTTACGGTTTGGCAGAAAGTCATAAACACAATGTCAGTTTATAAAATAGTGAAGTTATTGTTTTATCGCCGTGAAATCTTGCAGTTCGTTATGGTCACAGTTTTATTGGTTCTACTACTTTTTACTTCGATAGCATTTATTTAGTCGGTAGGTAAGACCTACTACATTTTGTTTACAATTTTTACACAACATACCGTACCGAATTTTTGTTGATACAGTGGCATTTTTTTTCTGAATGTTGCTAGCACTGATATTCTTTTTATATGGGGTATTTTATGTGTAACAATTACGGCTCATTGAAATCTAAATGTGCCAACTCAAATAATTATTCCCTTGACGAACATCAAAACAAACGCCAATGAGCCGCGAGGTTCAAACGACACCAAATTTTAAATTTTTAAGGTTATGCGGTTTTTACCAAGTACAGCCGATACTTCGCGTGGTATTACCAAAATAAAATAAATAGGTACATAAGAAGCTTTACCGATACCATAGCTCGGTTGGTATCAGTGGCACCGTGACAATGATTCGGTAGGTAGGTTGTACTCTTGATTTGTAGAAACTCGTAAATCCACTTCGTAAGGTCGTGGTTTCATAAGCAGCCTTCGGTTACCAACCCGACTGCGGAGGCTTTCAATATTGCGTTACACAAGAAATGGTATTTTTATGTCAAATGTTTGTCAAAAGGGCCACATGCCACAAACGTCAAAGCAAAATAAATGTACGTAGAGACAAAGCAAAAAGTACAGAGGCCATTAATGAAGAGAAGAAGAAGAAAGCAAAAAGTACGTAGAGGACACGAGTTTTGACATTTTTTGAAACGACACATACTAGCACTTTTATTTTAATAATTTTTCTTGTGTTATTGTGAGTATTGTTGTTTAATTTTGGTGGAATTTTAACCAATAATACTTAGGTCGTAACATAAAGTGTGAGCCATTGGAATAAATGTGTGTAAAGTGGTTTTTCTGAATGTGAAAATTCGTGTTAGGTTTTGAAGAGAAAATCCACCATTTTCTTTTCAAAACAAACGACAGCCGACTTGACAAATGACTTGACTTGACTTATTCATTACAATTTTAACACTTGACATTGGCAAATTGTCTGTCGAAATGACGGACACAGGCCATTACTGAAGAGAAGAAGAAGAAGTACGTAGAGACATAGAGCCATATAGAGCAAAATTGTTGCCAGCTGCAAAACGTATAAAGAGCGAAAAATATGTAAAAAAAACATGACAGTGTAGATATTCTATGAGTAAAATATCATAAGTATTTTTCCTTTTTCAAAGAAATAGTTATACAGCATTCTTGCATGAGGAAAAAGCTTTCAAATTAACTTAGATTGTAAAATCCCTCATGCATTGGTAATGTGTCATCATCATTTGTACCTAACCTACCTAATTGTAACTAGTACGTAAGCCAACCATTTAAAAGTACTTAGATTTATTAGTTGACGTAGTTAGGCTAAGTAATAAAATATTTCATATATTAAGTAGCTCAACTAATAAATATCACGTAGGTACATTGACTTGCTCTGGCGTGGTCGTTTCGAGGTCCCAGAGTCCCTTGTCAAGCATCGAGGCCGGCCACCGGGGTGGTTTTAGTGGGTCGGTGAGTGTCACCATCCCCACACTACCTTGCCGCATCCCTCAAATGCGGCAATGGTGTCTGAACACAGATTTCCCCCCGTTAACAAAAAAAAAAAAAGGTACATTGACTTTTTCAATGTATTTTGCTCTAGTACATATCTAATTATGTAAATTTTAATGTCACTGATACCTACCGATGTTTACCACAGTGTCATTGAATGATAAAATGTTCATCTGAATCAATATTTGAGTGTATGTACAACATGTACCTTTATCGATAACATCGATGCTTTACGTGTAATAATACTTATACTAAATGTTATTATAAAAACTATTTACGTACTTCTAAAGTAGCCACTTGTAGACTAGGTACATACAGGCTGTGTAATAAGACCACTTCCGAAAGTATTCATATTATTATATATTTACAACCGGGTTACTCAAATAAGTACAAAAACAAAATGATAATTATAACAGCGAGTCTAAGAGGATAGAGAAAAAAACTATTTCAATAGATACTTACATACCTACCTACATAAGTAGGTACATAAACGTACTGATAAAAAAAAACCTTGTATAAAATCATTGTAAAATTAGGTACTTACGTAATTTTAGATTAAAAAAAAACTTAACAATAAAATCGAAGCTATTTAAAAAAATATTTCAAAAGCACCATACAAAAGACTTCAACGCGCTCGTCATTTTGATGTCATTCTTTTTTCGTAACTTCTTTTCAGTTGAATATGTAATATAACACAAAAATTGTGTTGTAGGTATATCTAGCAAGTATTTAGAAACGTCGTGACGAAAAAAATGTTTTGCATGAGTTACCTATGTAAATTACCTCGAAGCATTGTTTTCTTCCAAACTGAACTAACATAGATCATTATGTTACTAACAATACGAGTAGACGACATGAGCCGAGCACGTTCTTGTACAAGAACGAGTAGTTCTTTGATAGTTAGAAACAATAACTCATAATACGAATGCATCTACAATGTATCTATTCAGGTAATAAATAAGTAATTTTTGTACACATTTCATAAAGTGGTAAACTAGATTGAATTGAATTTGACGCTTTGAAAGACAACGTGGATAAGGAAAGAAATACTTGTAAATGAACAAGTGATGTTTTTTTTTATTGGCGTCGCACTGTCTGTGCATTTGCCATTTTCTGTGAAAAATTAGTTAAACAATATTATATTATAAAAAAGCGCGGGATCTTATTGTTAAATAGTACATAATTGTGACTGCTAATCAAAATAGATAGAACAGTATGTGGTGATGACAGCTAAAAAAAATTACATGTAAACACACATTGCTTTTACGTAAGTGCGTAGTTGGTTAAAGGAAAAATTGTCATAAACTAAGAATTTTTCACAATCAGTATTATTTTAGTATGGTATGTATTTCCCATGGAATTGTCATGGTTTTGAATCATAACTTTAAAGGTGACCGCGGAAGATAGACGGAGTGAATAAGTAAGTGACATATAATTATATTTTTTAAATTCAAAAATATATAATGTAGGTGTATGTAACTTACATTATTTTTATGTGACTGCCACACACAGAGGCTTTGCATTACCTACCTGATCGTCATTATTCATTGGAGAGATGTCAGTAGACTGAGCATTGATTATCTTTTAGCGTATGTCTCTGAGCGTGGCGGACGCTTTGCATCAAACCGCTCTAAAGCATACAGGCCTTTCTAAAATGTATAAAGGTTTATCAACCAATTTGGAAAGCAATAGGTAATTACTTGCGGTGGTTTTACGATAGCAATTAATGTCGGTGTTGTGACCTTCTCTTGGTGAAAATGGTTGTACAAATAGTTTCAAAAGCATAAAATCGATAAAAGCTAAAATAAATCAAGGACTTTACATAAAAAGCAAAATTGGCCTACAAGAACAGCTTATCAAATTTATTTTTAGACTGGGATTACCTAGGTACTTTTAGTAGATTTTCTATCTGATATTAGGTATAACGCTATATTTTCTTTCGAATTGCTATAAAAAAGTAGTTTGAATCCAACTCGTTGTTCTAGAAGAGACAGTGACATTAGAAATGGTAACCCACCACAATAAAAATAACTATAAATAAACGTTCAAAATTGACAATTATTTATAAAACAAACAATTCAAAACTGGTCACTACCTACCTACATGTATTCTGCACTAGTAGTAAACATCCGCGCTACGATGCTGATAGTTTACTAAACACCGCCTAACATTGACACTGGTGGAGACACTTCGACAAATATTGTGAAATTTCTCCACTTTGTTACAATTTTAGCGAGAGTTATTGTTACTGTAAACACCGCTCCGTATTTTCTAAACGTTTTCTGAAATGTAAATATGACATTGAACACATTTTTGACGTTTTTGTTAGTGGACTTTGGATGTTGACGTCTTTTAAGGCCAAAGAAAATATAGGCAAAGAAAATAGTAAGATGACGTCGCTTGCTACGCTATCGAGAGCTCTACCAAAACCAACATTCTCGGGCATAACCACCGCCTTTTGTTTTTTTATAAAATTTTACTTAGTCTATCTACCTATCCAAAATAAAAAGTTAATTGCATATAGGTACCTGCTCCTATATTTATCCCTTTGTTATACTTTTGTATTGTACACACGGCGATACCCTAATAGGTGTAGACTGTACCTACTTAGAACTAAAAGAAGTTGAACGTTCCTGCAAATCGTGAGAGGGATATGTTTTTGTGTGGGACTACACTACACAGACCAGAAAGTTTCCGCTCAGTGAAGTATACCCTCTGTATTTTATTCTTTGGTTACACCGTTTAACCTACCTACCACTAAGTACAGCCATATATTAGCACATTCAGTCGGCAAATGGGTTCATTGGCTCACCATTATCTTTTGCATAATAAGAACCGCTTTGTAATATCCCAGAGAATAACGTTTTGGGTCAGTCTTTGTCTGTTATTCTTCAACTTGGGTTTAACATTATGCTATTGACCATTTTATGCTTGCCATTTCAATCGCAAAATACGGTTAGAATCTAGAATTTCATGTTTTGTATATAGGAATGGAATATCTTGACGAGTAATATCGTAAATTTTTAGTTCACAAAAGATAAATAAAGTGGTTAACTTTTTTATGCAATGCCAAGAAATGGACTCTACATCCAGACAGCTAAAGTTAGTCTTATCTTAAGGTAACCCTATTCTCAGTACTTACCTAGAGGTATGGGTTACATAACTGCTAGTGTAGATGCTCGTTAGAACAATTGCTCGCTTCCTGATAGGGTTCGGTGGTACTCAGAGATGCAGTGCTGTACAGATCGGGGACAAAATGTTCAAAGTTCAAAGTAGGTACTGTGGTACTGTAAACTCTTGTTACTGATCTGCCTGGGCTCCTAACCAAAATAAATCATGTTTAGTCAAATTGTGGACGTTAGCACAACAAGTTTGGTCAAACGAAAAATTTAAACTTCGTGAGCAAAGTTTTTTATATGTAGGTAAGTACCTACATTGAAGCAACGTACACCTACCTACACCTACAATGAAGATCATTGTTTGGAAGCACATACTTTCTATATTTCTAAGGTTTCTCATCAAATGGTCATCCTTCCGTTGATGATGGGCGTTTACGACAATTTGACAATTTGAGGTTGGATATTATGGCATGTTGACGTTTCTGTAATGATGATTCCAGTATCTGCGTTGGACTCGCTGAAGAAGGCACCAAACCTCGTTTTACTAGTTTGTGTTCTGCGGGTCCGGGGCGGGATAACTAGCAATTTAGCCGTCGTATAGCCTAGATACCTACGTAGGTACCTAGTTAAAACGGGTCCAGAACAAAAGGCGAACGATTCTAAAATACTGGAGTTATCTAATAACCCCTTTATTCTTATTCAACTGTCATTAGCGCGGCTTTAAAAAATGCTCTATCATTGCCACTTGCATAACAACGCAAAGAGATGACAACAGATTTAGCAATATTAGATTAGCTTTAGAAAACCAATATGAATATAACCCTACGTTTATACAGGGTGTTACCAGACCACTTCCGAAAACGAAAGGGGGAGCTACAGCACACCAAAACCCAACCAAAAAAAAATCAGTTATCCTGAAAAATAATTATAGCCGGAGAAAACAATGTTTAAAGATTTGTATTTATTTCGCCAGCCCGCAATGTACGCATTCACGTAAAGGTCGAGGCGTAGTACTATTATTTATTCTGTGTCGTAAGTGCCTACTAACGTAGGTCGCTCGCACGTCGCGTACTTGAATGACCCGCGATGAACTCTCAGCTGTTCATGCTGTAGTAGACGTAATCTGCGTGCTGCGTGTACATTGCTGCTTTATTTATTTTATTTGATTTTTTGCTTTTTTAAATGAGATAATTAGGTAGATATGTCTTATTATGTTGTACTGTGTGTATGTAACTAGAAAAAAAATTAAAAAGAGATAGTCAAGTCAATTTTTTTTTTCGCGATTTTTTTCGATTAATGTTTTCAGTATCATGGTCTGATTGGAACCTCCAAGTTTTCGGAAGTGGTCTGGTAACACCCTGTATGTACCTATATCTTACAGCTAGATAGACATTATACGACATAATTTGGTTTATATTTTGTTTTTTAAAGTTCAACGCTTCCGGATGACCTACAACCATTACAATACAACGCAAGCAGCGGTAGACGGTGCTATTTAGCTTGCACATAACATTAGCAATATACTTAGCACTATTCTATCTACCAACGGCACACTTTATCCACCTATTTTAGAACTTATCGCATTACGTTTTAAAGTTTAGATTAGATAGAACAAGGGAGTAGAAAACTAAAAATAATGGAAATGACATTGACAACCGAAAAATCACGTGACTATTTTCTAACAACGTATAGAATAACATGGCCTACCTTTGAATGTTCATTTGAGCAGCCACAACCACAATTTTTTTTTAATCCCCAGCCGAAAAACGAGAGGTGTGTTATAAGATTGACTTTGTGTCTGTCTGTGTGTTTGTGCCCTCGTAAGCCCTAAAAGTGAGGCTTTGATCTGAGTGTTTTTTTTAAGAAAGTTGATTTATCTGGGATGGTTTTTGTGTTCTTAATCTGACGATGACCAGTGAAGAGGGTCTAGGGAGAGTTTCATGATCGGGAGTAATTTTTTTTTGTTTAAGTACCACACAGGTTCTATTGTGGGCCACCTCAACATGGTCAGTGACCTAACACGATTAAAACAATAATAAAATAGTCTGCCAGGACGTTACGTGTCATCCTGTGCGTGACTTGCGCACGCGCATCCTTGACATTGTGCGTCACGTATTTACCGGATGAATGGAGGTGCAGTTTTTAAAACAACGACAAATACCAAGTATTGTACGCGACAGAAAAAATCCAGACCCCAAAAAATATAAAGTTTTTTAGTTTTTTTTTCGTTCGAATAAACTCGGAAACGGCATCACCAATTTTCACCAAACATGGATAATAATTATCCCAGATATCCTTACAAAAAACTAGTCAAACAACAAAATGTACTTACTCAACAAACTGCATAATACATAATCGACAGTCGCGGGCTTGGCCGCCAAGTGCGCGTGTAACTTTACTTCAAATTACTTTTTCAACACACTTGCTCATAAAGTGGCTCTATGGTCACCGCAATTAGGCACATAATGATACCCATAATCAAACTGTGACTTTTTCATTGCTATAACTCACAAGTGAGTTATAGATTTTTTTTTAAAAATTTATTGGTTGAGTAGCTTTGTTACTAAAAAAGTTTTTATTCAAAAAAAAGATCGTGTTCAATAGAACAAATAAATGAATGTTCCTATTGCTTGCTCATTTCATGCAACTTCTTATTTAAATAGATAATTTTAACTCGTACGTGTTTAATAAAACTTTCACTCAAATATAACTTTTGTTTTCTCTGTTATAAAAAAAAACTTTAAATTCCCCATTTTGTACGTGGCAGAATAGGCGCAAACCGTAAGCGCGGAAAATTAAAAAAAAAACCTCATCTCTTTAGTCTGTGGCCGATCGCAATGCGCGCGCATAGGAAAACTGATTAGTTATTCCCGCCATAGCGAAACATTTTTCACAACTCGTTTTCACTGTTGAAATTATAGTTATTTCATTGTTATTTTATTCACAAGTGTGTTGAAAAACGTCGTATGATACACGTGTGTATTGATGATTACCGTCCTCGGCTCTCTTAAGACCCTCGCCTACGGCTCGGGTCTCAATGGCACCTCGGCGGTAAGCACCAATGTTACACACTTGTACCATAATGTACTATTGTAACACTCCTTTTAGGGAACATGCATTGTTCTATAAATGTGTGTTACACTGTTTCATGTGTTAGGTACCTATATCGTGTAGAAGAAACGTTTTATTATACAAAAATATGAACTCATGCGCATCCAGATGTACGTAACTTCAAGGTGAACCACGCTACGGCATGCGGTTGTACACGGATAGTTCAAACTGCTAGGTAAGTAGGTACATAATTACGTTGAGTCTATGAACTTATAGTAGAGGCACTAGAAGTGTTGTTTGAAGTCCTGGTGCCGCACATAACATTGGGAATTTAGTAATAATGCTTTCCTAGGTACGTTACGATACCTACTACATACATAAATAGGAATTTCATATGTAGGTACCTATATTCAACTTAGATTATAGTGCCTTCTGGTAAGATCGGCGTAATAGTAAGTCCGGATGCTAAGCAATTCGGCGATATTTTTAAATGATAATTACTTAGTTACGTGATTTATTTACGCCGATCTTACCAGAAGGCACCTTATATAATGTTGGAGCTTCCTTTTTACCCGTGGAAGTATTAGAAAATACAACGAATAAAGTCTAATTAGCTGTCACCAAACTATGGATTTCTCAAATCGTGAATGGAAAATTTAAACCATCACTGACCACCTGTTTGGCCGTCAATTGCGCGTGTAGCCTAACCAACATAATAGAGCACGTTTTGAACTCTACTACTTTAATTTTACATCACAGTTGCACAATAACTAAGGCCCGTATCCCGATACAGAAATCGTTACTCAAGCATAGACTTGAGTAGATATTTTCCTACAAAAATGTATTTGTATGCTTGAGTTCAAACTCGCTCTTGAGCAGTAAATCAGCATACGGGCCTTACCAAGGTAAAATAAGAGGAGTTAGAGCACGGCATGGTCGGTAACTCACGCATCAATACCGTTGGATAATTATTATGCTTAGGTGGAGTTATTAGAGCCGAACCAGCTGATTACGTAGGTACTCTACCTAGCTAGGTACTAGCTACAGTCTATATACTATATTACTTATTTTGTAATGGAAATTATTTTATAACTTGAAGAATACATGATCATTTTAGGTAGTGCGCGTACACTGCTTTTATCTTTTGACATAATAATCATAACCTAAAATACTTTTTCTTTCCCCCTTATCGATTTTTTTTTTACGTAAATTATAGTCAAACGTTTACAAACACATCACACATGCCTTTTGAGTTTATTCATAATCCACTGTCACATGACAAAAGAGACGATAACATATTTAACAGCCATTTTAGCACGCGGAGTTTTAGGAGACTATTATGTAGGTAAAGTACCTATGTGTACCTAAGCGTGGTTTAGGCTTCTCAAAAGGCTCTATCTGCTGTGTGAACTGGCTGCTTCCAGTTTTCCTCATATATTACGGGCCATTGTAAGAGGAAAACTGGTAAAATCAATTGAGGCAAATCATCGGAGTTTTTACACTTCGTCATAAATTGCTTGCTTCAATTACAATAAGTCAAATATCAATTATGTACAATTATTATAATTGCATAATAAGTACGTAGATAACTACTCGTAGTAAAAATGAACACTATAAACGCGTTATTAGTTACATAGCGATGATCCATGACGGTACAGGATCGACTCTTGCAGTGAGAAAAACGATTTACCTAGTTTGGAAGCCTTGGTTCAAAAAGTTATGAATTACAATTACAAGTAACCACTTAGTAGGAAATTAGTATGAAAATGTACGATCTGCAAATATTTTGGTGATGGTCTTCTTAGGAGTAATTCTCGGGTTTTTGTTTGGATCTTCGTCTGTGTTTTATATTATGAGGAAGTAGTTTTGCTGATAGGTATTACGATTACAAGGTAACCTAAGCAGTGGTCAATACATTGAGTGAAAATAATGTTTCTTTAGCTAGCCTAGCTGAAGAAACATTATTTTCACTAGCTAAGCTAGGTACTTATGGTGAAGTAAGATCAACTGGTTGCGCAAGCGCCGATGCTGTAGGTATACTTGCTAGGTACGCTATGGTCAGTGAAAGCTTAGATCTTGCACAACTGTACCTACTAAAACTATCAGTAGGTATTGTATTAGGCATGTGTTTTGCTGCTAAGTGCGCGACGTAGATATATGTATAAAATGTAAGCTTTGCTTGAGCAACTCTTCCTCCTCTCTGGCTTAAAATATGTCCAAATTCGACTCGATTTGCGACGAAAATGTTTGAGATTTTCTGAGCGCGTTTGTGCTTTTTGGAATTTACTTTATCTGTAATTTTTCATAAATACAGTCATTTGTCATTTTTTATCATTGTTTTTCTTTTGACTAATTACCTAAATATTATTATCTTGTAATAATCATCTCTAAAAATTTTAATTGCCATACCTAAGCCGTTTTAATAATGTAAGTAGGTACTTACAGTAAAACAAATAAAAAAAATACAAGAAACAAACCCACCTGTCACATTTATACAAGCAAGTACCTACCTACGAGAACAGTCGTATGAAATACCGACATAATTACTGCAATCAAATGGACCGACGGCATTGGGAAGTCGATGGATGGAGAAGGTCGAAAATTAATCTTTCTAGAGGCCTATGTCCAGCAGTGGACTTCTACAGGCTGATAATGCTGATGATGAGGAATCTAAACCCATTATTTTCTTGTCTCATTGTTTAAATATAAATGACTAAATGATGTTAACACAGGTGTATTTGGATAGCTGAAAAAGACCTGAAAACAGTATTGAAAGTACCGAGTACGTAGGTAAGTAAAGTACCTAGGTAGGCAGGTATATTAAAATTACCGTAAAGTGAAATAGTTTCTAAAACCTACACCTGTGTAAAAGAAAATCATACATATTATTATTATAATATACCTACTTAATTAGCTTTGTCCCCAGTTAGACTTCATAGTTTTATGTTATTTTCAGTAAATATGGCAGCTATGGAGCACCACCACGATGCCGGCCACCAGGATCTCTCCCGCCACGACCACCACGACCACGACCACGGCAGCATGGCGTGCGGTGACTCGCATCATCACGCAATGGTGGTAAGTCATCTTAGCTCTATCTATCTAACATTATCTCGATTTTCATAACTCGAGTGTAAGCCGGCGCGCGACGAGGAGCCAGTCTAGGTTTGGTCGAAACAAATGCCTAGGCTTTTAATTAACGGCCGAGTATGCCCTCCGAACTTCACTGCCAGTCTTAGAGTCTCCGCAGAATCGGTAAATACCTATTATACACTGGTTGTTGCCTAAATAGTGTACGTTTGCCTAACGCCTAATGTTGCGTTCACACTATGCCACAGTGGGCAGGGACTTGGGCAGGGAAGTGGGCACGAGCATAGTGGGAACACGATTATGCCTCTGTCCCGGCTCCCGGTCGAAATTCAAGGCCTTGCTCCCTAATGAGAATAAAGGCGATGTTGCTGTAGCAGTAAGTCCGCGGCAATAATGCCGACAGCGGCATGGGCATGGTGTGAACGCGGTATAAGAATTCAACATACAACATGTCATGTCGTTATCGGGTAACCGGTAACCGCTATCACTGTCCTTTCCCACGATAGGGACGTTAGGGATCACCGCAGACTATCTATTTGTTGGTACTGCCAGTCTGCCACAGAATATTAGTACAAGTAGTACACCTACTGCTCAGTATATCAGTGATATCGTGTGGGTGTCGAATGTCGTGTCGTTGGCAGTGTGAAAATATACTTTTACCTTCGAAAATCGAATGGAAAACTCAGATTTTGCATGGTGAAAAATGGCCGTCGACCCACACGATGTGCTTATAGTGAGTTCATTTAAAAACGTCACCCACTACCTACCTAACAATAAAAATAACCAAGTTCACTACATAGGTACCTAACTAGTTATTTTACTGACCAAGGTGAAACTAAATTTTCGTTACTTGCATTGAAGTATGTAAAGTAGGTAGGTAGGTGCCTTACGTATTTTGCGGCTATCTTTTTCGCAATACAAAGCGAAACCGTGAGAAATCAATAAAGTACACTTACCGCGGTTATTCGGCGAACCATTTTAGTTTTATTGTTATTCATATTCTATTGTTCTTTGACGGTATTTCCAATAACAAAATGGACTGTGTTTGAATCTTAAATTCGTCTGTAACTGACAAGACCTTTTCCTATTGCAGTTCCACGCGGGTGTCTGTCAAGAGATCCTATTCAACGGCTGGGTGACCACCACAGTATGGGAGCTGGTTGGTTCCTGTGCCGCCATCTTCCTGGCTGGCGTGCTCTACGAGGGGCTGAAGTACTACCGTGAAGCTCTACACTCCAGAGCCACTACTGTCAGTGGAGATTCCACTGTCAATATCACCAAGAGCGAGTGCGGGACTAATGGAGCTTGTGGGGGAACTGCTGTGGTTAAGTAAGTCAGATTTACGCATCCATTATTATCAGCCTGAAGAAGTCCACTGCTGGACATCAGCTTCCCTTGTACCTATGCTAGTTTAGTTCACAGGAAGCGGACGTTCCTTGTTGTTTCGTTTGCTGGCTAAATGTGAACGTAAACTTTATTTTCCGCTAGGGGCGCTGCTCAAATTTGAATAAGATGGACAAACGATCACAGAGCCCGTAGTCTGTGCATTTGTTTTACTTTCGACTCGATTATAGCACACGCAAACGCATTCGCAAAGCGAGAAATTTTGTATGAAACCCGGGTAAGCGCCTCTAGCGGAAGATTTTAGAATTATGCAATTCCCAACAAAATTTCTCGCTGTCCGAATGCGTTTGCGTTAATACACAACTGTGTTAGATAGAGCCTACTAAGTTAAGTACCTACTAACAGAATATTGATAGTTGATAAATATTAAAAGTTACTCTACTTACCTATGAATTCTCCTTTCAGATATTCAATGCTGTCACCGGGCCACATCATCCAAACATGTCTTCACGTCATCCAATCCACTGCCTCGTACATCCTTATGTTGGTATTCATGACGTACAACGTGTGGCTTTGCATCGCGTTGGTTGGAGGGCTGGCGGTCGGGTACTTCTTCTTCGGCTGGCGGAAGAACACAGTAGTGGATGTCACTGAACACTGTCAGTGACTGACACCACCGAAGGCTGAATTCAATCATATTGACGGGCCTTTGAACTAGCTACCTACCTATAAGTATAGTTTTAAGCAAGAAAACTATGTGACATACTTACCTACGAATTTAAAGTTTAGAAAAATAACGGAAATTCAAGAGCATCAAAATGCCACAATCCAACCTAACCCTAAGCAGAGCCTCTGTGAGCACTTCTAGTACGCTAGTACCTACACTACCTACCTATTAGGAGCGCCTAAGTAATGCTAAAATACCTTCATAGAAATTGTTATCAAGCTTTGGGAGTCCTTTGCAAGTACTACCTACCTACCTATAAACTTATGTAGGTACCTACTCGTATTTTATTATCTGTGCCGAGGCTTAGATATGGACTTACTTTGAGTCTGTGATTGAAAAGGTAGGTCTGTACCAGATAACAGACCTTACAAAATATGATATTGGCTTAGTATGTATTGTATAGGCGTTGACTGTGATTATTTAAAATAAACTTGGTTTATAATTTAATAAAATGCACTTGTTTTTTATTTATGCATAGCTACAGACATAGATCCAGATAGTGATACCCCTAGAGTAGGATACCCCTACCTGTGGGGAATTTAGTTTTTTTTTTGGACATCACTACTACACTTACTGGACCAACCAACCTATACTATAATAGATCTGTACCCAAAAAACTCTACCTACCTACCCTCGAACCTACCAACCTCGTTATAAATACGTTGGCGAACGAATGATTGAAATAGTAGTTGGTAAATGGCATACAATGTAAATGGTGTGTCCATAGAATAGAATTATGATCATCTTTAAACGTCCAAAAAAATAGCACGATATCTACAACGCCATCTAGGGACCAAAGTCTAACTAATTTTTATAAATGTTAGTTGGTTTTAGCAGGTTTTAGCGCTATCTCAAGACTTCAACTTCTTGGTTGAAGTTGAAAGTATAAGAGATGGCGCTTTATGACGTCAATGAGTTATATACTGTCAAATTTCTTCAATTATCAGTTGTCAATGTCAAGCCAATATTGAATAACGTACGTCAGACGTCCGTCAGTCAGTCAGTAATGTAAAATGTGAGGGGATTGGATTTTGTTTTTAGTTTTGTGATTTACTTGTTGATTTTACTGTGTAAATGGTGTAAAAGCCAGTGATTTGTCGTGGTATTGTGTCCGACCAGCGATGCTATAATCCCCGAGCACGGACACAACTTCCAGGACCCCACGGCGCGGTCAGCAGGCCGCCGATTCTACAGGTAACGGTATTATTTATTTTTGACGACGTCGAAGCTCTCGTACCTTCTGTCTTCACGTGGAAACCCATGTATTGATTGGGTTCTCTACAGCTAACATTCTCACACATTGGTTGACTATACTGAAATGTGATCGTTGTAATAAGCTACGTAATGTTTAAATCCAATTGGAGTTTCCGCAGTTTCCGTGCCAAATCTGAGTGAAATGTCGGTCCCGGATTTGTAGTAGGTATAGCATGTCGTAATTCGCGACTGGCCTGTACTTCGTAATATTTACAATCAGAATCTGTGTCCGGTAGATAAAATTAAATAAGAGTAAAATTATAAATCCCAATTATAAAGCTAAGTACCTACCTAATCAACAATAAATTAATGTATCAAATAAGTATTTCACTTAGTTACCTACTTATCTACAATTTGGAAGATATTAATTTATTTATAATTTTCATTGCATAAACACATGCCTTAACAATGGCTTCAGGTTATAGAAAACATATTATATAAGTACTTTACTCAGCTTCACTTGGTACATGTAATCGGTAAAAGCTGTCGTAGACACGGTCCCAGAAGATAAGGCGCTGGTTCCTGGGAGTAGTGATCATAGTGAGCGTGCTGTTCAACTGTAGTATGGAGGCTGTTCTTATACCAAGCGGTTCATTGGAGCCCTCGAATGCTGACTTCCATATCACAGGAATCGTTGAAGTTGTTATTGGAGTTGGATCTCTGAAAACATATTATAGGGGTTTGCCTAACTATTCAAATGTAAACACCAGACTGACCTGTAAAATTGTACTTATTTGTAACATTTTTACCTTTTACTTTCATACTTTTACCAATAAATTGATTATTTCTGCATTATTCACATTTATATTATGGTCACACAAATTACCTATTAGGTAGGTAATTTTTTATTAGAAGCTCCCCTATATCTAGCTATATCACAATGAATCTGTGTAAGTTGTAGTGGAATAAGAAGCTTTTAAAAAACATGCACAAATATTATATTGCTTACCCGAGTTTGATGAAGTTACACAGAAGTGTGATCAGTCTATCAGTAACCATATTTTCATACAAGAGCTCGTCTCCATAAACATAATCAATGATGTTTTCATTACTGAAGGTCAATTCTTTCTGCTCGTGGGACCTTACAGTTTTGTACATAAAATTCATAATGTAAACTGGGTGAGAACTCTTTATACCATAAAGTACTCCAAACTTCATGATAGGGTATTCAAAAAGCACATCATGGAAGTATTCAGCATAGTTTTTAATGAAGTCTCCATGAATACTATCAAAGTAAAACTCTTTCACTAACTCCGCTACCCTTAGCTTCTTTTGCTCATCAGCAAACTTCAAGTTATTTGGCAGTAACATCTCAAAGTGCTCTGGAATAGTATTTAAAACTTCCTTATTTTTCTCCACCACTGATATTCCATCACTATCAGTAAAATGTATGATTACAGGCACCTCTTGAAAATTACTCCGCCTTAAAATCTGTATAGGATCATCCTCCAAAACATTATAAACAGAGTAGAGGCTTCTCTCAACACAGGGTAAAAAAATCTGGGACACATTTGTCAATCGCCTAAAAGGCACGCTGCGAAAGAACTTCGCCAGTTTTGTCGGGTCATCAGAATGTTTGTACCCCAATTTTACTGCGGCATCAAACGCCAACGCGACAGGTTCATACGCCAACGATGTCGGTGAAAGCACAGAACCAGATTCTAGAATTACTTTATTTAACAGGCCTTTAGCCAATCCAGACAGCAGGAGTATTTGTACGGCAGCGGCGCCAGAACCGACTCCATATACTGTCACATCATAAGGGTCCCCACCGAACCTTTCAATATTCATCTGCACCCAGTAAAGTGCTGCTATTTGATCCTTCAATCCGGCGTTACCCGGAACTTCGGGTATTTTGAGGCAGAGGAACCCTAGAGGTCCTAGGCGGTAGTTAAAAGTTACGACGACCAGGCCTTGGCTTAGTAGTTTTGAGGGGGGTTTGTAAGAACCCCATCTGAAACAAACTAGTTTAGTTAAGTAACATCTAATCCCGCGTTCTGTCCTAAATTATTGTACGTAGGTATATTTAAAGCCAGCAAGTATTTCTCTAGCTTTACCCAATGCCTTACCCATTCTGAAATCCGTCATGCACAAACACCAGCACAGGAAGAGACGCGGCACCTTCTGGCGTGAACACGTTCACAACCAGGCAATTCTCCTCTCCTGACCTGTCTTGAGGACACTTGACGCGGTGCGTGGCTTCGAAGATCCCGTCCCAGCGTGGTGGTGGCTCTGGGGCCTGAGAAATACAATAAGAATTTGTAAATCCAGCGTGCGTGGTGGAGAAAAAACTAAAGGGGAAGTCTTCGACATCCTCTGCTGATCTGATCACAATGTAATGCAATCAAGATGAACCAACATCAACTTCTAACTGGTACATACACCTCATACACGGTCTTAGCGCATACGTAATATGTGTCTATCAACACAAAAAAATATTTAGAATCTTACGATTTTACCCAAAGGATGATTTCGGTCATTTGGCATTATCTTATTTAGTGCTCATATAAATTTATGCAAATAATGCATCGTATCTTACTACTAGGTCCTACGATTGTAGTGAAAAATCCTATTTTTTTGACAGATTCATGAATTTCAGAGTCAAAGGCTCGTATACTGATTTACTGCTCAAGCACTAGATAGATAGATAGATAATACTTTATTGTACACAAGGGTAAGGTACGTACAAATCTTAAAAATAACTGTATAGTACAATGGGCGGCCTTATCGCTGAAAGCGATTTCTTCCAAGCACTGATCCAGACTCGAGCATAGATATTTGTATAAAAGTCTCTACTTGAGTAACGATTTATGTATCGGCAATCGACATACATACGGGCCAAAGAGTGGGACAAGTTGGTTGGTATGATACCTACGTGCTGACTGGCCTGCTGACGCATAATTATCTTACCAGTTATGAAGTTTATTCGCGCATTCATTCAACTACGATAATGACCTCTGCAATGTCACTTCTTCGTCCGCGAACCGGTTAGTTTCACCATCAACAATTTGATCATAGTAGTAAATAGTTTTCAAGTCAAACGAAATACTTTTCATACATGTTCTAGTGGGATTATGTCATAGGTATGAATTAAACAAAAAAAAATGACGCCGCCAATTTTTGCCGATTCCTTTTCTATTAGCGCGCAGACTCTTTTAATTTAAGTTAACAATACTGGTAGGTTCCAGTTCAGACCTTCTCCGAACTTCCAAGGTAGTGGTTACAAAGTAGGCATAGTTATGTAGAGTTAGCGAATGTACTTTCACTTAGCGCGCCTTTGCGATGACACACCGGCTCGGTTCGGGGAATTTTGTCTCTAGGCGTCTGATACTGGAAACAGACGAAATTGCAATGACTTCATTGTGTAAGGCCTGTATGCTGATTTACTGGTCACTGATCCGGACTCAAACATAGAATTTCGTATGAAAATCTCTAAGTACTTAAATAATGCTTGAGTAACGATTTCTGTATCGGCATACGACTCTTAAGTAAGCTCGAGCGAGCTAGTTGCCAACATTAGTGACGAAGCTGACCTAGCGGATAATTTCTGTAATATTTGTGTATTTTCTGTCGTAAACGTACGCTTACAGCGTACTTACGTAGAGCTTCGCAAACCTAAACATCGCAAAAATATCCCACTGACATACTCCATCAAGCAAACTAGTATATCGTATAGGCGTATACTATAGTCTATAGTAGGTATGCGCCTATCACGGCTATCACACAGTCCCCTCGTAATATGTCGCAATAAACACCGCTGGATAACAATTTACGACAAATTGAGCAAATAAATGATCTTTATCTTTATGGGATTCCCAACGTCAAATGTTGCTTGGCCTTACGCATCGCGCAGTACCCGTACTTGCAAGTGAGGAAAGCTGGCCGATTACTGATAACCACCTGTCACTGCGAGAGTGGGTGGTTCCTAAGCATCCTGAGCCTATTTCTTGAACCTTTTCTCGCCCTTCAGTTTCAAGCAAAAAATACAGGGTGAATTAAACCATAACTTTTTACGCTACATGTCTTACCTGAAACCTGGTCCTGACGACCGCGTAAGGCAGGCCGAGAAAGGCGTAATGTGGCGGGTTTGGAGCGAAGTACCCGCGCGCGTAGCCCTGCGTACACTTCACGTCGCGGGCGCGCTTTGGCTCCACGGGCCACAAGCCCACGCAGAATAAAGTAACCAGCAAACTAGCCCATCTGCCTCTCGAAGTCTTGTAGCAAGCCATTGCATCGTTCAAAACTCATTTGTAAATAGCATGTGAATTAAATTAACTCTTGGTCACACTCAGTAGTTTCAGGAGATGCGACAGTTCTAGACAATTTAGTTATTTTCCTAGCAGTAAGTCGAGTAATGCTCTTCCCAAAAGGCATTATTCGCGACTAGACAGTTTAGCTAATTTATAATTTCGTGCGTCGTCGCATGTTATTGTCAACATGCCATTAGTTACTCTAAACATAGATTACCAACTCAAACTAGTATGTTTAATTAATTATTCGTGTTTATTTGCTAAATATACCGCTTACAATAATACAAAGTACATGGCTCTAATCGGGTTCAATTAAGCATAGTGGGGTGTGGGCGGATCGCGTGTGTTACCCTTTAGTGGTAATAATCTAATTTGGTGTTTGTTATCCAGAATATAATAGTGATAAACACATAATAGTCAGGAGTAAGTGAGGGTGCGAAGCTGCGCTCGATGAAAAATTCATTGTAAAGCCGGGTCCACAGCTGAAGTCGGTCCAAGTGCACACCTTTCACTATCTGGGGGTCAGAGGTGATGTGCAGGAACTCTTCCTCGGTGTCTTCTCCAGCTTTCATTTTTTCCCAATGAATATCGCCTGTAGTTGGTGTTCTGCAAGAAAATAAAAACACTGATTTATCTTCTGGGTCTATTTAGTATAGTTTTATGAAAAAAAATCCTTAAGATAGTAAATAGTTCCATACCCCGTTTTAATAAAGCTGACCCACAAATCCAGCATTAGATTTATCATGTGCTCTTCAGTGGTACCTTGCTCTGGAACATGGCCCGCTTGAGTGAACAGGTACCCTATAATGTCACTGCGAACTGCTCCTTCTACAGGGTTTTCCAGGGAAATCAGCTCTCGGTTCAAATCGCCCACGAATTCAAATTCGTACAAATATACTGTAGCTCCGGCATCCACTAAAGGGCGGGCAAAACGGATCAAAGGACTCAAATACGAGGCGTCAGTTGAGAGAAGCGATAGCTCAGTGATCTGATCCGAGGTGATAGTACCATTCCCAAAATATAGGTTTTTTATCTCCAGTGCATGTTCATCTCTCGCTTCCCTGCTACTGAACAATAAATCTCCCGGTAAAATAAGTCCGTAATCTGTATTAAGCTGTTCTATAAAATAATCTTGCGTGGCGACCGCCTCGTGTGTCCCCGCGTGGCTCGCGGATCCAATCATGAAAGTGATATTGATTTCCTTATTTTGAAGCAAAGTCCACGGGGACGTGTCTATAAACGGCTCTGTATCATGTTCGATGCACGGACTGAACCTCATACCTATAGCGGCTTCCACTATTATTTGCAAGGGAGCTTCTGCGAAGGTGTTTTTGTATATGACTCCATCCGTAGCCTTTCTTATGTTACTGGCTAACGTTCCTGCTGTAATCACCGGCTGTCTATCAAAAGCCAGATGGGATAGCATTGAGCCGCTTTCAGTGATCACTTTGTCAATATTAGACTTTGATGGCGAGCATAATGCCAAGTAGCCTGCTAGCGCGCCCGCATCTCCATCTCCCCCAACGACGATGTTCAGTGGATTGCCACCGAATCGCTCTATGTTATTTCTAGTCCATTGCAGAGCTTCGGATAGGTCTTTCAGTCCGGCATTGCCTGGTGCTGTCTCGTTCTGCAAGCAAAGAAAGCCAAGTGCACCTATTCTGTAGTTCGGTAGGACTAGGATAACCCCTTGAGAAACCAAGTGTTCTGGTCCGTATATCATTGGATCAGCGCTATGGAAACTGCTGTCGTGAACATAGAAGAATACACTGGCGTTTATAACTTCAGCTGGTACAAAGATACTCAGAGTTAAGCAGTTTAAATCGCCTACATAACCATCGTGGTATTGTGGACAGCGTGCACTATGTTCTTCAACCTCGTGAACATCTATCCAGGATTGAGCTGAGTTAGGTGCCTGGAACAAAAATAAACTAGCAGAAGCATTCTGGAAAACTAGAGTGTTCGGTTGTATAAATAAATATCGAGTTGCTGAGTTGATCGAAACTTTTATAGTATTTTTATTTAATAGAAAAATCGCTGTTTCTCGTGAACAAAAAAACATTATCCATGTCATTTTGAGTGAGTGGTTAGTATGATTAGTGGTACAAAAAGCTTGAGTGCTTACCTCAAAAGGGCTTTCTACCTTTCCATACGGAATATCGATAAAAGCGTATATATCAGTTTCTCTCCATTTGTGTCCTTTAACTGGGCCGTGAGTAGTTTGCTCTATTCGCTCAATATCTTCCGACGTGTTCTGTCCGTCTGGGTTGGGGTTGGGTTCCGGTTCACTTGTAGGACTTTGGCTCTCACCCGATGAGACTGATGAATCAACATTGGGCTCTTCCTCTGATACTTCTTCTTCATTTGAAGTTACATCTAGACTGTCTTGTGTTTCAGAACTGTGTGGTTTCGAATCAACCTCTTCGTTTGATTTGTTAGATGTATTTTCGGAGTTACTTCTTGAACTTTCACTGGTTTGTTCGTCTAGTTCGTCGGGATCAGCGACTAAGTTATTAGTTGTAGATATCGAGTCTAATGTCTTTTGCTTGTCACTATTTAGAGTCCCGTTATAATTCAGTGGACTATCTTTAGAATGATTATTAGGTGCCTCAATGTGGTTAGTTATAAAATTCTCTATCGTCAAGAACTGGCCGCATGTTGCTGTCACCAGGCAGGCAGAAAGCCAGAGTACTCCGAACCGCATCGTTAACAGGTAGAAAAACTTCTGCTATCATTCCTGAAATTACAAATTCAATCTGCATTACTTCAACCAACCAGTTTTAAGTTACGTATTCAAAACTTGTTTCATTTCTTATTGTTCTGTTGACTCGGTATAGTTAGCAGTAGTCAAGGGTGGTTGTAATGTCTGGTCCAGTCCACTTGTCCAAGTAAAAATGAGTACTCACCAGGGCGCTGCATGTGTTTCAGGCGTCTGTCCCCATTCAAATAAAGCTTGATCCACTGCCGTGGAATCAAACGATATTGCACGATCGATTGTGTGTCAGCTCACGAACAAAAGTGTTCTTTTTAAATTTTTTTGTACCGATGTAATGTTTTATGGATCAACCTTATTAAAAGTATCTCAACTAGATACCTTACCTAAACCAGTACCTAGTACAAAATTTCTAGGCATTCCATTATATGCCCTAAACTATAGAATAGCCCAGGACTTTTAAAAGTGCCATGAATGTGTCATATGGTCCCCGTTAGTTACAAATTGTATTCATTCGATGTTCGTCATGCTATTTACTATTTGGTTGAGAATAAACATAATTGTGTTGTATTGTTATAGAGCCCCCAATGTTTGAACTGTTAACAGGTGACAAAATAACAGGTTAAATCCCTTGTGTGTTCCAATGTACACTCGAACTTTTATCGTATAGCTAAACCACCTATCACCCACTCGAGAATGATAACCAAAGCTCTTCTGGATTTTCAGGTGGTTTTAACCTTGCCATCGTATACGATGATATTGTACTGGCCGAAATTATTTTTAGATTTACAAAAAATTGTGTCATCTGGTACGAAATAACCTTATTTAACATCTCAGGTTCCCGCGCGATTATAGATTTAATCGTTTGGCCACCCGAAGGGTAGGGGGGTTTACTTAGCGATCTCGGCAACTTACACGCTTAATTAATATAAATGCGAAAATGCGTTCATTTTTATATTCGTACTATTAATTTAGAGATCTCTTTACTTAGGTATGAGCTCATCTGTATCCGCTCTTATTCTTAAAACCTACTCAACTGTATTTCTCTTATAGCGTCCAGTATTGAGAACCTAAAAAAACCTAACTCGTGCCATTTAGGAACCTTCTAATAAAGGAAACAATACTAAGAGATTTTAGAGAAAGTATTTATTGAACTATTTTTTTTTTGTTGCAGGTAAACATTTTAAATAGAGTATAAATAAATAAATATTCACGGACACACAACGCCTTCTAGTCCCAAACTAAGCAAAGCTTGTACTATGGAATCTAGATGGCTGATAGATTACATACATTTTTTTTTGTAAATATGTACATACATATATATATACATATAATACTTAGAAACACCCAGACACAGAACAAACATCTATGTTTATAACACACAAATGTTTGTTCTCGGTGGGGATCGAACCCACGACCCACAGCACGGAGGGCAGAGCTACTACCGACTGAACCATGACGCCTGTCATACCTAGTCGTCTGCCGATATATCTCGAACACGTGAGTTGTCCTAGTAATGGACGAGCTGACGATTTTGTAGACGATCATTCACCCTGTAGCAATGTAGAAAGTATCTGAAACCATGAAGATACAAAATATGATTTACTCATACTCTGGACTTAACCTAGTAGTGCCAGTAGCTCTATAAACTAGTCTTACCTAGACTCAGGGTCGAAACTGTCGAAAAACTCTACCATATCGTTCTCTGCACTAGTCGGATCCATCATTTGAATCGTCATCGGCTGCCTCATCAAATTATATTTAAATATATCTTTGGAAAGTGATGGCCATATTGCTTCATTATTGCACGTCGGATTACTGAAAGTGCAAAAAAAACACAATCAATCTTAGATTTCTTCAATGTTATCCGTTGTAAAAAGGTTTTGCTGAAGGTTTTGATAATTACCTGCAGATCATAAAATTCCTAATTAAGTAACACATCCAATATTTCATGGCATCATCATTGTTTTTCGGTGGATAGGACATATAGTTCTTCAGTATAGAGTTTACGCGGAATACGCAAGATAAGTCGTCCATGTGGGCCGCTCCTTGATAGTCCACCCAATGAGCAGCCCGGATAGGACTAAACTCCAAATCGTAGGCGAACTGATACATGTATGTAGGGGCTCCACCTGACGCCGCACGCCACTCTGCTACCTTCAATGCCGGGTATTTGACAAACATATCCCCGAAATATTGTAAAACTCCATCAGCTGTAATGGTTTCATTGAAATACCGTTGCCTAATCTTTTCTGCTATTTCTATCAGTTCGCTCTCGGGCAATGTATTCGTTAATCGCGGTGACACTATTGATTTAGGATCCTCGTTCAAAGTTGCTAGTGTATTTTTCATGTAAATCAGCCATTTAGCGAATGCCATTTCATTGTTTGTATAACTGATTAGCATGGGAAGTTCGCGTCCTCTGCCTTGAGCCATAAGGGTTATCGGTTCCTGGTCCAAGATTGTCGAAACACCTGGGAATTGATTCGTTTCAACTACTGGATTAAAAGGTACAATGAATGCCATCTTGTCGAATTGCACTGCAGAGTTTGCGTGCATTATCTTCAGTAGCGGTAGTTTAATAAGCTCTTCGTGAATAAGCACAGGGTCGGTCTGGTTGATGCCGAGAACCTTGAGAAACATTTCAGCAGATTCTGTTGCATGTTTCGCCGATGTGGTGAAATATGAAGGTATAGCAGTACTGCTCATCAATATCACCCTGAAACACCATGTCACATTACAAAATTATCTTCGATTTTAAAACTTTCCGAAGTCAGGTTTTTGTAGATTATTAAATACCTCTTGAATAGGCCTTCGGCCGCTTTCGATAGAGACAGAATATGTGCAGTGGTGGCTCCGGCGCTCTGCCCCATCAGTGTCACATTATTCGGATCTCCGCCGAATGATCGCGCATTCCTCTGCACCCAACGAAGCAATGTCAACACATCGCGCAACCCTTGATTACCTGGAGCCTCCTTAATGTTTAAGTACAGGAATCCAAGTGCACCAACTCTGAAAGCATGACAACGGAATAGGAAAAAAAATACGAATTCAATTGTCTTTACGTATCAGTACATACCTATAATTGAATGTGATGACAATGATATTCTTCATCATCAGATACTCAGGACCCAAAGCATCGGTTAGACCAGCTCCGCTCTGATAAGCTCCGCCGTGTACAAATACAAGTATTGGAAGACCATGCTCTACGGCCGGCCGGGGGAACCTCGGTAGAAACCTGTATGGCACGTGAATGTTTAGGTGTATGCAGTCTTCGCTCATTCCTTTAGGATAGAGTGGTATTCGTCCAAGAATGAGATCAGTTTGAGGGCACGCAGGGGCGTCTTGAGTAGCGTCCAGCATTACATTATCACACCATGGTTCCATGGGTTCCAGTTCCTAAAATAAAAGTTTTGGTTTGAATGTATTGTTTTTAGGACATGTCTTTATCAGTTTCAGTTGATAAGTTACCTGGAACCGTCTGGGTCCTATAGGAGGCATCGCATACGGCACTCCCCTGAAGCTGGCGTACTTGGATCCATCCTCTGCATCTCGCAACAGGCCGCACACCCAGCCCGATTCTGTGCGCGCTCGCACCTCGCTGCAACCCCGCGGCTTGCAGTAGTAATAATTTATACCAGTGACTGGAACATTTGCAATTACCTCACCACTTATAACGTCTATTACATTAAAAAATATATCATAGCGTTCACTTACCCTGCGCTACGAAACATGCAAATATTGCAGCAAAAGTAACGCCTTGTAACATCTTCAGTTTCGTTGGTACTGGTATAGAAACTTGCACAAAATGCTATTCTGTTTGTTCATCTGCCTTTTAAACAGATGTGTGATATAAGGGTGATCACACATCGGAACACCATTTGCAGTCAACTTTCTGGTATTTATTAGTTCACTTCTTTGCCACCAACTGGTGGTAGTTGCGTCCGATATCAATGTAAATTCGCTCTGGCTTATCTATCCAGCGTCTGATATCTATCCTTTGACCACTTGCGAAACATGGGTTGTTTCAAGAGTTCAATACTTTTCGATGGTGTGCAATAAGCTTAACCAATATCCAACATTCATTTATATTATTGTTGGAAATAACAATGAGTGCAATGATGTTATTGTTTTATAAAAATATGCTTGATTATGTTATTGAGATATTATACTTACAAATAATATATGTATTCAGCTTCTACTCGTAAGTATAAGGTTTCAAGAACTCGCTCCGAAATTTCAAGTTTTTTTCGATTACTTTGAAAACGAAGCTAAAATTTTACCAAAAAAATACTGTCATATTTAAATAGATTAAATTAATAATATGGGCATTAGTGCTGTTTATTCAAAAACGTTTATTATGGTGACGTAGGCCAACTGATTAAGGATGTACTTATTATAACCCCTAATCACGAAGACTAGATCTTGGAACATTGTTGCCACCAAATTGAAAAGTAGTTTAGAGAAAATCTGATTCATATTCATTGCTTACGTAAAGTACATACAATTATAATTAAAAGTTAGTTGGATGGTATAGGTTCCGCGGTTTAATAGCTCTGACATTGAATGGAGGGAAAGTGAGAGAGTGCGTCACAGATGCGTCAGAACTTTGTTTATTTACTCATTTGACCTTTGCATATAAGTATCTGTGTGCTTGTCATATATGTACGGTACATAGGGTGGTCTTCTGAAGCTCTGGAGACTGGCCAGGGTGGTGTTGATTAATGCAAATGACTCGGGTGAACCATCTACTAAAGTTGCTTTCCTGAAAAACGTGAACTTTTTATAGTGATCCTGAAACTTGTATTATTTAGCTTGCTACTTGAACAACGTTCGTCCTCTAGAGTCTAGAGCCTCTAGGGCCTAGAGTCTAGGCAAAGCAAAGATTAGAAAATTAATTTAAATTCATAGTTTTTTTGTTAAAAATGTCTCCCAATGACCTAACTGCGATGCCATCTTATTTCGTTATCGAATTGCTCTGAGCCCCTGATGATAAAACATCCGCAATCGGAGTAGCTTGCTAACACAATCCTGTCAGGTCTTTTTAAAATAAATAAAATTGTAGAAGTATTGTTTGGTAATCGATGGTAAAAATCTTAGTTTCAGTTTATTGATTTTAAATTAATTAATCATATTATACATATAATTATTGTTTTGATGTTGTATACTTGTTTATACCTTAATCTAATTTTATTATTATAATTTTTTTGACTACTTATGTTCATAAAGGTACCTAATATTTTAGGTAGCGATATCCTAATTTGACATGTAACTTATACTCTGTTATTAATAAATAAACTATGAACTATTGCTAAGTTTGAAAAAATGTTTCTGAAAATGATTGGTCTGACTAACCTGGCTATCGCTTCGATCTCATCAAAGAACCTAATCATATCAGCTTCTTCCTCCGTGGGCCCACTGTTGCTATATATCCCTGGAGTGTTGATCCGCTGATAGTTCAGCACGTCTGTATGGACCGCTGGCCAGGGGGATATACCATCAGGAGTGCACGTGGGGTTGCTGAAATATATTTGCATGAGAGCGCATATTTTTGGTAGTAAAATTTTTACATTCACCCAAATTTGTATTACCTGCATTTCATAAAGTTGATGAGGATCTTCTTCATCCATTCCTTCATCATGTCATCTCGGAGAGGCAATCTTTCGTATTTACCCAGATTAGCATTCGCTTTGAACAGATATATCAAGTCTTCTATGTGCGCTGTGCCGTTGTATTGCAAATGGAGCGCTTTCTGTACGATGGCAGCTTCACTTTCGTATGACAACTCAGAGAGGTACACCGGCGCCCCTTTCATGGCGGATCGCCACTGGACCAGCTTGAAAGAAGGGTACCGGAAAAATACGTCTAAACAATTGGGCATGTAGTTATCCAACGTCACATTCCCCTGGAAGTATCTACGCATTGTCATTCTCCCTAGCGCTAGAGACACCTGAGGAGGGGTGTTAAACACTAATCTGGGAGATAACAGTAAAGTTGGGTTCGCCTCAATCCGTTTTGTGAACTCATAGTACTCGAGTCGATTTCTGAGGGACTCGCATTCTTCTGTTGAAAATTGAATCATCAACGGGTATTCATTTCCTCTACCCATTTTTACGAGCTCTAATGGTTCATCGTCTAAAATTCTCGTGACGCCATCGAAAGGAGTCTCAATGACGGGCACGAAGGAAACAAAACCAGTCATATATTGGACTTCACTGTTTGCCTTTAGAATTTTTTTTAATGAAATTTGAGTGAGTTGTTTGTGGATGATCGCGGGGTCAGTTGAATAGATACCCAGTTCCTTGAGTAATAGAGTGGCACTTATCTTGGCGTTTATAGGCGAGGCGGTGTAGAAGCCTGGGTTCGCTGTGCCGCTCACCAAGATCACTCTGAAAATTAAACGTAGGTACTTTTTCTGATTCGTTGTTTGCCGTGGTCTATGATTAATTTGAGGGTCATAGTCGTCATAAATTATCTGGCTCCTTTATTTAAGTATCTAATTTTAAATTGAATTTCACTACTTCTTCTCGGATTCACCGGAAATAGTTACCGTTTAAAAAGTCCTCTAGCTGCTTTGGATAAAGATAAAAGATGAGCGTTAGCAGACCCGCTGCTGTGGCCCATCAAAGTGACATCATCAGGATCTCCTCCGAAATTCCGAGCGTTCATCTGCACCCAGTGCAGGAAGGTGATCATATCGCGCATGCCTGCATTCCCTGGGATCTCAGGCGTGTTCAATGACAAAAAGCCAAATACATTAAGTCTGGTGAAAGAAATACCCAATGCAATTAAAGCAACTGAAAAAAATACTCAATCACTGTCATATAATGAATTAAATACCTGTAATTAAATGTTATAACAATGATCCCTTCACCGACCAGATACTCCGGACCGTATAAATCAGAATCCGCAGAACCTGACTGAAATGCGCCGCCATGAATAAAAACTAGGATTCGAAGACCGGATTTCTTTACATATCGCTCTCCCATGCTCAGAAGATTGTCTTCATTTCTGTTATCGGTGTTTGATAAAGCAACCGTTGGTACATAAACATTGCCATATATGCAAGCTTCGCTCATTCCCCGGTATGGAGCGATAAGGCGGCTGTAGATCTCATCATGTTGGGGGCAAATAGGTCCTTCCTGGGTCGTATCTAGGAGATGATGCCAGGGCTTAACTGGCCGCAGCTTCTATAAATTCATGAAATTTAAAATTTTCCTGCAGAAGTACTAAATAAGAAACTTTGGAAAGTAGGCCTCGAACTGCAGATCTATCGTAATGAAATAGTCAGCCTACATGAGACATGATTTTTTCAGTTGTAATCCTACCTTGAACCTCCACTTGCCCAAGGGCTGTCCGGCATAAGGGATGCCTTGGAAGCTGGCGTACTCCACGCCGTTCTCGGCGTGACGTCGCAAACCGCAGATCCATCCCGATTCTATGCGCACCTGGACTTCACATGGCTTATCTTCCTCATAAGGAATACCAGAAACTAGAAACGTTTCCAAATCTAAATAGATGTCTTATATAATCCGTTACATACTGACTGGCTATACTTTACCTAAGTGAGGCATAGCAATACAATAATTAATAATTTAAATTGACAGACAGACACCGCTGACCTACTACTTTTAGCACAATACCTTCGTATCTACCTTCACATTGTATAGAATACAAAATCAACACAACCAGCACAGAAATAGTAATCATGATGCACTGAGCACGAAGACGAATCAAACAAGGTTGTTCATTTGAAACAGGCGATACACGTTTATAAATTCAGTAGAAGTGCGTGCAGTACAGTAATAACTGTAATAAGATACAACACAAGGTCTACTTTAATTGGTGAAATTAAACAATAAACCATATAGTTTCAGTTCTTAAAGTAAATAGTTAAGAGTAGGTACGTAGGTAGTTTACAGAGCCTAAAACTACTTACTACATTATGTCTAGGTCCCTATGAACTCTGTTGGCGTAGTTTTCGGGCCCCACTCAAGGCCTCTGATGAAGTTTAACTATACGTCGGTTTCAGGACCAACCGAAGCGCTTAGATAAAAGTCATCCATTCAAATTATGAACAGTGTTCACATCCAAACAATCGAATTGGTTGCCCAATTCGCCAAGCACGTGTCACGAACAAATAGAACGTGTGATCATTGATGTATCACTGAAATTTTTAGCTGGCCGTTGGGAGAAAGTCTACCGACCGAGGCAGACCACCAACCACCGACCACGTAGCGCACACAACAACGTCTAGCGGTGTGGCCAACCACGCAATTATTACATTTGTTTGGTATAAGCACAACCGAAAACATTCCTCAGTATGGGAAATAAAAAACATTCTTTATGAAATCCGTTTTCTTTTTATTGTATCAAAATTAAGCCTGCGTGCGTATCCTTATCTGCCTCGCTCATCTCTGGTGAGTTTGGTGAATACGTTTTCTAAACTCTGCATATTATATAGTTAGACGTGGGAAATGGAAAATTACTGTTTAAAGTCTAGTTTCAATATTGTAATATCGATTACTAGGTACGTCTTAAAAATCTAACGGTTTCGAGACCCAACTCTATTCCTAGAGTAGTAATACTTGTCGAACATATCATCCCACATGCTCGTCGCATGCGTATGAGGAAATTCCATCATCTTCAACTCTATTCCGATGTCCAGCAACCGAGGATGGTCGTGGTCTACCACGTCCCAGGTCATAGAGTCCTTGTATGTCGGATTTCTATAAGAAATAACGTTGTAAGACAATTAAGTTTTTAAAAATACCTTGTGTATCACTTTTAATTTACCACTTACAAGTATTTGATGAAATTGGTCCAAAGTGACACCAGATTTCTCTGAACAACTTCATCTTCCCCCTTCAAGTCTCTCCCGCTGAACAGATATGCAAGCTCGTCCGAATGTGCTGCCCCCATCTTATTCACCCCCGGTTCCTCCTGGACCCCTAAGTTACTGGAGTACGAGAATTGATAGTAGTAGACTGGGTGGGCAGACGCATGAAGACGCACAGCACGGTGGATGTGGTTCACAAAGTACGCATCTCTAAAAAATTTAACAAATCTTATCAATATTCGGCATTTAGAAGACAATAAAAAATAAACTACAACTTACCTATGATAAGCCAAAAGAGAACTCATGTTCATATTACGCTTGAAATACATATCCTCAATCTGTCTAGCCATCTGCTTCATTTCTCTATCATTCAAAAACTTCAGTTCTTGTGGCAATAAATATTGCATTCTAGACTTGGATACTTTTGTCTCTTTGATTATTGACGCGAAAATGTAAGCTTCATCGTTATTGTATCCGATCATCATAGGAACTTTTCCAACTCTTTTTGCTTTTAATAAATCAACGGGAGCTTCAGACAATAACCTCTCCTCATGTTTCAAGGGGCTTTCGATACATATTCCGAAAGGAAAATAAGGCACATTAAGTTTGTTACTTTTCTCAAACAAATCTTCTGTTTTAGCCTCCATCAATATAGCTGTTGAGTATTCGTCATCCGAAAGCATTTCTCCTAGCATCATTGCTCTTTCTTTTGCATCATAAATAAACGCCCAAGGAGCTAAGATAGTTCCGCTTTCTAATATTACGCCATGATAGAGCCCTTCCCCCATTGGTGAAAGAGTTATTCCTTCAACAATCGCCGCGCCGAGGCTTTGTCCTGCTACTACTACTTTCGCAGGGTTTCCATTGAAAGCTACAATGTTATCTTGCACCCACCTCAACGCCAATACAACGTCTTTTACTGCTGCGTTACCTGGAATCTTCTCGTCTCCCGCACAAAGAAAACCTAAAGGACCGATCCTGAAAAAGATTTTAAACTAAGTATAAATTATTTATATAATTGTGCGGTTCAAATAAATGTTACCTGTGATGCACAACAACAGTAATAACCCCCTTCTGCACCAACTTGCTAGGATTGTATTGTCCACTGCCTCCAGTCACCCAAACTAGTACAGGCCATGAGCTGGCCCCGGCGGATGGCATATATACATCAAGTTGCAGGCAGTCTTCCGCGCTGGAGACTGGTGAACAATGAGACTCTTTGGATTCTCTTATGCCCGACCAAAGGGGGGCTATCCCGGCTTTCTACAATTAAGTAAAAACTGCTCAAAAAGACTCAATTCTTCTTAACATTGTTTCATCTACTTTATTGTCTACCATACTTATAAGAAGATAAGCATTCATATTTCAAGGCTAACCTTAAATCTTCCATCCACGGCAGCGACTGTTGCGTAAGGAATGCCCCGGTAAGACACATACCCATCATGACCAACCCCCCGCAGCTTACCCTGGGCTGTGGTGATCACATTCTGCTCTGTGACCCTGATGAGACTGACGAAGATTATCAGCATTATTGATGATAGCATCGATCTTGATTCTTTAGCAGTAAATTGTTCCAGAGATTGCTAGTAATTTTTGGTGATAAAAATATGTTTGTCTAATATTCATTTGATACCAAATTACAACCTGAGGTTCTTTTTGCCAATATTAGTACACTATGTGATGAAGTGTGATTTGTCCGATCCGAATGTGTGTGCGTGATACGCAACTAGTAAAATTGTCACGCAACATATATTATATACGAACTCATTTTATACGATACATTTCATCTAATTGAAATAGTGCTGGCTGTGAACAGTTTTTACTAACTGTATGTCATTTAATATTATTTTTCTTACAATATTATTGACGAAAACATCACGTAGAGATAATAATTTCTTAACAGAATGGATATCTGTTATCTACAACCGCATTTTCATGTTATAGTTTAGTCAAGATCGCTACATCTAGTATTTTTCGGGTTTTACCCAGGATAACTGTGAATAATATTATACTCTTCTAAAATATTATCATCTTCGTCTATATCATTGTTTTCTAATTCTAATACACAACATGTACGTCATTTTTACACACGCTCGTTCTTGTTCTCTCTGAATACATTTATTTTGTCTTCTATTTAGTGTATGTAAAATGTAACGAGTTTGGTGTGCTTGTAGGATTGAAAATAGACAAGATAAATAAAATATTGTTCCCATCTCTATGTTTATTCATTTTATTTAACAGATCACATCGGATGGGCCATTGTTGACCTGACTGTTACATATTTAGAGGCACAATGCGTATTGTCACGCAGTGAAAGTGATTTCACAATACCTTTCAACATTATATCTGCCTTGTTTACAGAAATATTGAAAACAAACATTCATAATTATCAGATATTTTTTTATCCAATTTCATAATGCTAATAAGTTTACTAAAATATTTTTGGGTAACTTTATCAAAGGCTTGGCAAAAGTTTTTAAATACAGGTGACTAACAATACAACATAAGCTTAAATAAATAACATTAACTATCATCATGACTAACTCAAGCTTTAGGCACTAATCAGTCTATTCTATGTCCACGCTTTAAATTATGAAATCATTTAAAAAAATACCGAAATACTTGTAAAATTGCAACAAAATTCGTTCACCTCAAAAATATGGTACACGTGGACATTTCAAAAATCTTACTCCTTGCGAAATATCTATCACAGTGCTAAGTACTATTTGAGATTGTCAAAAAACTTTTTGACGTCCTTTAGTTCGTTCGTTAGGTCCCTGTACTTGTAGTTCGGCTGCTCGATGTCTTGGAACTGCAGCTTTTCTGATGTCACTGCTGGCCATTCTGACTTATTGTTGCAAACTGGGTTGCTAGAAAACAAATACAAGAAAATAAAAATCACACAAACAAACAAACTCATCTACATGACATGGTGTTAGTTGTGCAGCAAATTACCTGCAATGCATAAAGTCGATGAGGAAATTCGTCATCCAGTCCTTCATATGGTCGTCTCTTTCTACTGGAGGGAACGAGTTATGTTTCCCCAACATCGAGTTTGTTCTGAACACATAGGTCAAGTCTTCGATGTGCGCTGCTCCTTTGTAAGTGAGCTCAAGGGCTTCTCTGAGTACGCTGTGGTCTGCGTCATAAGCGAACTGGTAGAGGAATACTGGTGCAGCATCTGATGTGGATCGCAACTCAGACAGTTTTAAAGCAGGGTACTTGTAGAAACCATCAGTACAATAATTAATGAAACCTTGTGTGCTGATTGTGCCGTTGTGGTACTGCTGATCGACTTTTTTGCTGATGAGATGAAGGTTCTCGGGAGGCGTAGTGTAGACAATGTTAATAGGAACATTGAGGAGGGGATTGTCGCTGATGTGGGATACTACGTCGAACTGTTCCAACCGTGGCCGGAATACTTCGCATTCCACGTTCGTAAACCCTACGATTAGAGGAACGTCTTTGCCGCAACCTTTGGATATGAGCACTTCGGGGTAATCATCCACCACTCTTGTGATTCCAGGGAAGTTTGACTCAACTGTTGGCACAAATGTGGTAATTCCGAACTGGTCTAGCAATATCCTATGAGCGTCGTTTATTTTCTCAATAGGCATTTCGATGAGCTGACGATGAATGTTCTTGGTATCGGTGGAGTTTATGGCCAGCAGCGAAAGGAACAGTTGTGATGCTGTCTGTGCAAACAATGGGGAAGGGCTATAGAATCCAGATATAGCTGTTCCGCTCATCAAATATGCCCTGGAATAAAAAAATTAAAATGTCAAGTTCTTCTAAGGAAACAGTTCTTTTTTATAGTGATACAAAGGATGTCATCCATATTCCATACCTATTGTACAACCCCTTGGTAGCTTCAGATAGCGTCAGCAGATGCGCACTGGTAGCACCAGCGCTCTGGCCCATCAAGGTGACGTTATCGGGGTCGCCGCCGAAAGCTCGCGCGTTTCTCTGTACCCAGCGCAGCAGCGTCACTTGATCGCGGAGACCCTGGTTCCCGGGAATCTCCGTGGAGTTCAAAGACAGGAAACCGAAGACATTCAATCTGGAAATTGTAAATATTGTTACACCAAGAGTACTGCTAGTAAGGCCCACGTTGAGCCTTTCTTTTTGCAGTTACTTAGATCTTCCATCACCAAAGATAACCGTTGCTTATATGAACCATTGAATAACACAACGTTAAATCAATCTGAGTTGTTTTGAAATGTTTATTTACCTGTAGTTAAAGGTGATGACGATGACCTTCTTGGAGACGAGATATTCGGGTCCGTGTAAGTCTGAGTCTCCGGAGCCGCTCATAAAGGCTCCTCCGTGAATAAATACTAGGATCGGTAGTCCTTTCTCTTCTTCTATTAGACCTGGAATTAATTTTGGTTTATAAGTTTATGTTGTCTATAATAAGTTAAGTTATATCCAAATCGCTAATTTTTGGGCTATCAAGGGTTTATCAACTTGACATACGAAACAAACGAAGCACTCGATGCACGTACTGTTATAGGGAAAATTAACAGCTCAACAGGATGACCCACGCCAACAGCTGATCCATGACGGTTTTCTGCTGTTAAAAAAGTTACCTGCACGGTATGGAGCCCGTAGCTCTCTCGCCAGCCTTTGACTGATCTCTGGCAAGGCTTCGAAAGGCACATGGACGTTGGCGTGGATACACGACTCGCTCATGCCCTGAGGCTGCATGATGCGGCCATAGATGACGTCAGTTTGGTAGCAGGCCGGGCCTTCCTCTGTTGCATCGAGCAGGTGTTCCCATGGTTCAGGTGGTTCTAGCTCCTGGAAATGCAATTAAGAAGAGGGTTCAACGTAAGAACTGTTGTAATGGCATGGCACAAAGCGTAGAAGACTTAGAGACATCTTCCCGCATTTTATTAGTGAGCCACTCAACACTGTAAGAAAACAATCTTGATCTGTTCGATGTACGGATATGCATACCTTGAACCTTAGTTCCCCCACTGGCTGCTTCGCGTACGGGACTCCTCGGAAGCTGGCGTACACTGCACCATTTTCAGCCCAACGCACAAGCCCGCAGACCCAGCCAGCATCGGTGTGCGCGCGCACGTTGCACGCGTACGACTCGGGGTGCGCTAATGCGCATGCTGTAATATACAAATATAAGCCATAACTTAAAGTTATTACAGTTCTGTTTATTAAAACAATAACAATTAATGTATTCATATTAATTTAAGCTTAAGCCACGTGACCAAGTCAAAACAGAAAGACGAGAATAGTTTCCGCGTAACAACGATGAAAATAACAGAAATCCGAACACCAGTTTTGTGTTCGGGTTTAATTTGTTATTTATATTTGTTCTAATCGATTTGAGCTGAGATTGAGAGCTTATTTACATAATTATAAAGACGTACACAGTGGCGTCTGGCGCGTTAAGGCGATCAGTGACGTCAAACAACTTGTAATTTGCAAAACAATAATAAAAAAATGGCCCGATCATGAAAAACTCCTAAAACTAAAATTGCAGTTTGAAACTGCAATTATGCCTAAGATTCCGTAAATCTGGTTTTCAGAGCTAATAAACATCTTCATAACTAGGAAACAGCTGCACCAATTTTCACCAAAATGGCTAAAAACCATCCCAAATACATAAAATCATCTTACAAAAAAACCGCACTCTAATTGGAGCCCTACTTTCAGAGCTACAAACAAAGATACGCTGTGAATGTTATAACACTTCACCATTTTTCGGTCGGAGATTACAAACGAAGTTATGCCTGGTTTATACTTTGTTAAGTATCAAGCGCGAGTGACAAGTGCAAGTGTTAAGCGATAAGTAATATCAGCGTGTAAACGCATACGCTGTTAAGTGATGAGTACAGGTAACAAGTGCAAGTGCGAAGTAAAGTGATTAGAAGTCGTGTCTATTTTTACTGTTAAGTAGCTTCACCCGCACACCCGCGCTCTCCCCGCACTCGGAGCGTCGCCCGAACTTGGTGTGCTTATACGTATACGGCCAATTTTTTGAGCAATAATTGCTCGGCAACACGAATGGATCAATCTGGAGTAATAAATAGCAGAATCAACTAAACACTGTGTGAACGTTCTGAATACACTTAAAACTTGACACCAAAAAACACGTTAACTAACCACTTAGCACTTCGCACTTGCACTTGACAAAGTGTAAATCAGCTATTACGGGCAGATCAGCTAGTAGGTAATTATACTTAATGCTATTTCAGAACCAGTTTGACTCGAGAACTCTTACACGTGGTGCCGGCGACCTTATACCTGCGTTATAGGATTACGTTACGTACGACTACACAGTTTAAAGGCTATTTTAGGTAGAGAGTAGCTTTGTAATAATGTGACGTTATAGTCAATAGTTCGCAACAGAACCTCGAGTCTTGAGTTTAATTTGATAAATTCGCCAAAAGTAAGTCGCAATTTTGTATTGAGAATGCGAAAAATTGCGAATCACTTTTTGAAAATCAATTTTTTTAACTCTGATTACTGTTTCAGGGATCACTTTGAATAGATTTCCCCTTTTTTTCTATATACATTTTTATTCGTACTCATTAAAATTAAAACGGTTTTTTTGTAAATTGTTTATTTTGCAATACAATATTGAATTGAACGAAACATCATGTAAATAAGATAATTTCATAAAAGTTTACTTCAGATATAATTGCATTGACATTTTGATCTATTCAATTAATATTACAGAAGCTGTAAATAAAATAATTACTTCTCTACGTCAGACCACGTGCATTACTCCGTAGCCCGTAGCCGCGTAGCGCCGTAGCTAGTGCTACGCCACCCAGCAACAAAGTTAAACGTATGGAAGACAACTTTAGATAAACAAAGAGTTACTTGCAACTTGTTTTGACATCATAAGAGCATAAATAATTCTTGTTATATTCTATTTGTGTTCCGAATGGTATTCATAAAGTGTGCCATCATCTTTGCTTGTTTCATTTGCCTGAGTGGTTTTACCTGTGTAATACGAGTAGTATGTATGTATGTTTGTATATAAAAAAACAATAGTGAATATCTGTAGATTTTACTGGACATTGAACTCACGTTTACGCATGTTTTTAGCATTAGAGGTTAGTCCTCTTACAATATTTTTTTGTGTAAATAAATTGCCGAGAACTGGTTTTAATATCATACTCTTAAATGTTGATAGAACAGGTCTGAATGGCACAATACAAAATACTGTTAATGAGATCCGTATTATTAACCAGCATCAAAAATAGGAAGAGGTTTTTCATTCGGTTGTATGTTTTGTCTTTTATAAACCGATTTCGATATTTTTTCTTTGAATTTAAACACATTCAGACTAGTTCCATATACAATTCATTTAAATGGATTCAGTTGTTACGCATTTGAATCAAAATAACAGAAATGTATCGTCCGAATACATGAAATTGCGTATTTTGCTGAAGTAAACTTAACAATAACCTGTTGACAAAAACCGCTCATAAAAAGTCATGGCGGATGTCTTCGAGGAGCCTAAGAACGGCACCAGAGTTGGTGATACTGCGACTGTTAGCAAAAGAGAATAGTTTGACGTACTCGACTGTATCAGTACACTGATATATCACATCAATTCAACCACGAGTTCGCAACAGAACAGACTTGCAGAAGTTAATCATAAGTAAATAATTCAATTGGGAGTTGGAACACTTGGAACTTCAACAGCGTACCTTCTAACTGCAGGATACGGGCTATTTACTCTAGAAGCTCAACTCTGGAAGCTAACACTCCCAGGTCACGGGACTTGTTACCTAATATCAAGGTTTGACTATTCGTTGCAGAAGTGCAGCGAAAAGTAACCGGTGTCTGTCTATAAAGTTGAAGGTTGATTTTGCGACGCTCTTGACTCTCATCGCGACACGGCTAACACTGTTGCATCGTTGCATCGTTGCAAAGCACGTATTGTGAAACCGTTCGTAAGCTCAGAGATTTAACTAGTGATCTCACGCTCCACTGTGTGAAAATTGAGTGCAAGTTCCACAGGTATCAGCCACCTCCGATTGTAGGTGCAAACGCAAAGGCATTTACAAGCGGCCCTTATCTGATAACGACGCCGATCCCTTTGTAATAGCCATGGTGATTTGTATACATTCGTATAGCCTGATGTACTGGTACTCTCTACCCTGGTCTGGTAACCTCAAGGATATAGAGTTGCAAGACATCGATCGATTTCTTTGTGGAAAAACTCTAAAAATTTATTTTGGTAACATCATCTAAAGAAAAGTTGTGGCACCGCCGGCGGCGTCTAGGTACAGCTCATTTTAAGATGAAAGATGTTTTGTATCTTTATTGAATTTAACAAATAATTTAAAAATATTGAATATCTGAGTTTAAAGTTTCCAAAAAACAAAAATATTTTTGTTACTTATCCATAATTTTCGACGATATTTATAAATCATTTTAATCACTAAGTACCTCTATAAATATTTCAACCGAAAAATAAACAAACACTGATCACATAAAGATCTCGGAAAAATCCTATTCTATAGAACACGAACAATAACTGTATGTTTTTCTTTGACCGTCAACAATGGTAGTGGTGGCACTCACCGGCGACTGCCGCGCAGACGACCAGCACTATTGCGACCATGGCTCGTGGCAGACTCCTCACGACTGTCCGCCCACCCTCCTCCAACTTTATATAAACCGGCACTTACACAGATAAAACTACAGGGTGAATAAAGAGTTCACCATTCACGACTGTACGTACACTAGCTGCTGAAGACGCTCATTTGCAATAGTCTAATAATGTGCGGCTTTTGAAAAGTCGACTAGCTTGATTTTTCTGATGCTAAAATACTGTCGAAAATCAGCTGTTTTGAAATCGAATAAGCTTTTATCAATCAACAGTTTCAGCTAGAAATTTTGTTGTCACACACTAACCGACCTTCTATTTTTCCGATATCCGGTTTTGTTTTGATTTTGATTGTAAACTTTTTATTATTCCAATAAATAAGTACCAAAATAATGTTGATTTAAACTGAATTCATTTTCCATTGTGTATTTTTAAAACCAAAACCAGTGAGATTATTTGAAAAATTTTGACCATTCGCCAAAAGCTTCTGCTTGAAACATCTGGACCAAAATAAGACCACAAGAGACATGTACTTTTGGTTCGATTCCCACAGAAACAATACTGATATTTGAACACATAGGTAGGTACTCGCAATAGATAATCAGATGATATCGGCACTGATAATCAATCACACGTTCTGGCATTGCACCTAAATCAAACGGGATCACGTACAGCACCTGGTATTACCAGCACGTAGATCTACGCGAATTTTATAATAAAGAGTTGTTTTTAAAATAAAAATATGTAAGACACAAAGTAATTTAGCTTTTTGTAAATATTGTAAATACTGTATTAGTTGTAATTTTCTTTGTGTACTAACTTTCTTTGCTAAAAAAAATAGGAAGTTAAACATGAAAAAAAAAAACATTATTTTATTATACTTACACATATTTTTAAACATAAATTATCTATCTATACAACTGACTGAAATTATCTTGGTTACCATACATACTTACATTTGGCCAACTGATTCTTTCAAAATCAACATTCCAAAAATTGCTTGCTCTCTCACCCTTCTGCAGATATTATATTACGTAATACATAATCAGCTGTTTTATAGCAGGCTACGGATTCTGGAAAGTAGGTAAACCGTTACCAAAACATAAGTTATCGCATGAAGGCGCTCTCAACTGATCGAAGGCTATACTTGCATCTGTTGCAATTGTATAGTTGAGATGCTTATTTAAATAAATAGAAACATTGTTCGTTCGTTCGTATGAGTTAGTGGCCAACTCTGGTGACGCAGTTTTTAGGCCGCCATAAGAACTAACACAAAAATAATAGAAAATAAAGAGATTTTCGACTCATGAAAATTAACCACAATTAGGTAAATATTTTTAAGAGTAATCAAGATGTAGCTTTGATTAAATGATAATTCATGACGATTTTAACAGTTTTTTTCATGACATGGTTTCGATGCATCAATCGTGGTCCAACGAAACCGTTGTCGTGCGGGATGAAGCCCATCACCCAGACAGTAGGAGTTGAAAAACAATCCTACTGGTAAAATTTGACCCAGTTATGTATCTGCATCGAGTGCTAGTCAGTCTGTGCGTCATTATGCTCACGATAACGAACATAAAATCACTTATAAGTTGACACGAGGTGTTCCCGACGTGACCCAGGGTCGTCGGCACACGGAACAATTTACCAACTTCGCTATTGCCACGGCAAGATAAAGCTGAGAATGCTGTGTTTCGGTTCGGTACCTATCTACGATCTGGAGTTTTGTATTTAAAAAAATATATATGGACATCTCACACAACGCTTTATAGTCCCAAACTAAGCAAAGCTTGTACTATCGGAACTGAATTGTTGATAGAACACTTATAATTTTTTTTATTGTAAATGCATACTGAATAGTTTTTTGCTGCTTTAAAGTAAGCTCTAAAGATTAAGTTTAAAATCTATAATCAAACTTTATACACCCGAAGACGAGGGCGGTGAATTTATCTTTCACTGTGCAATAACAGGGCTTACTAATTCTTTTTTCGAATCTATTATCGTATACAAAGTTACTAATATAATTTCTAAGGTGATGTCAATGTTAAACCAAATCGATACATTTATCTTATTAAAGCAACAAAACAAACCTTATTATTTTTCTTAAAGTAGTACCTGTAAACAAGATTACTTAAGTACATGTGCCGTAATAATAACATAGGTATCATCATCATCATCATCATCATCATCATCAATATCAATATAAAACTCTTTTGAAGCTGGCTTAGAATCAACGCACAGCCTAAACTATAAGTCCTAGAGGTATGAAATTTGGAGTATAGTATTCTTATATAGTGTAGGGCTGCACTAAGAAAGGAATTTTGAAACATCACACTCTAAACGGTAGAACGCGAGCAACGCCGCGGGCGACGGCTAGTACCTAATATACCTATAAAATTGCAAACATGTGAATTCAAAGTTTAGTAGCGGCTCTAGGAATAAAAGTATGCAATGCGTTAAATGCAAACCTTTCACGCGTATGCTTAACTGCTGCACAAAAAGTTACACGAAGCTAACATGCCCCTGACTATTCTCCTTAGACTTCCTTACATGAGAGGCTGATAAAGAATCCAATGTCACTGTAACTATCATTATCTTCCAAATGTTTATAATGTCGCAATAAGTGAGGGTTTCCCACAGGGTTCAATAAATTAGGCCACTGATATGATCGGCCCTGTCCTTCACCGCAGTTCAATGCCCAACGGACTACGTCATGGGCTTAGCTAATTCGACAATGGACTTGTGATAGCCAGAGCCACTGATAAAGTGCTATAAATATACGTACAGACTCACAAACGCGAAGCGTAGAGTAAACTTAGGAATCCTAGGGTATAACAGTCTGGCATCATAGCAACAATTGCTGAATCGGCCTTCTTTAGTATTACCCAGTCCTGTTGTTGAGAAAATGCTTGAACAAAATCGTAGTACATATTTGCAAACGAACCTTACAAATACAACCGAGACACACAAAAATCTGCAGAGATCCAAGCAAAACATATTCATGGAAAGTCTTTACGAATGATCCATGTATTATACATTAACAAGCTTATCAAAGACCCTAAGCAGGTCTTTGATAAGCTTGTTACCATAGGCACGGATTGTTCACGATACTAGTGCACGCGCAGTCTTCACAACAACTTTCGCTGATCTCTCGCTATCACTGCCGATAACACAGCATTAGAACACGTGCAGTAATAAACTCGTGGCATATTTACTTATGTCATTTGTTTAATAGTTTTGCCTATCAGTAAACTCATCTTTTTTGTTTATTAAAGTTTAGTCATCGTGAACTTACACGAGTTTTTGAGACGTAATGGCCTGAAAAAACGGCCAATATGTTCCGGTTCTGTTACACATGTCTGCTAACCAGAGATCTGCGGCAATACGTGCTAAACAAAGTACTCTAACTAGGCCGATGACCGCTGACACATCTGGTTGCCTCCGAAAACCGCGTCGAATCCATTCACTCTGAGATGTGGCGTTATAACTTGTAACACCTTCCAATACCCCGTAGCTCGGGTTTCAGAAGACACATTAAGATGTCGATCCCGATTGTAGCAGCCTTTAAGGGTCGAGGTCTTCGGGCGACGTCAAATCTTCGTCCGAGTCCGCCTCTAGTTTATAAACGTTCCGCTGACATGTAAACATTAAAATCAAAATAAGTTATTGTGTGTCCAGTGGACCGAGTCAGGGAGCAGGGCTGGGTTATCTCGGCTCCACGTGTAGGTACTATTGTTTACTGCGGCTCCGAGCCGGTTGTCGCCGGAGGCTATCGGAACTGGACCCCTTCAGGGTCTGATAAGACCCTTCGCACGCACAGGCCGACCACAGTGACTGATACAATTTTTGAATTTAGGCAAAATGTCAAATCTAGGTACCTACCTGCTAATTTTGCTGGGTTTGTACAGCGTGGGTGTGTCTATCCATGTGGAGATAACACCGGTTTTACTAAGAAACTATAAGAGGCCTAAAGTTAAATATTATAACATAATTGAATAGCCTCCAAAAAGCTCCAAAGTTACGGGTGCGAATGATTCTTGTCTTTGGGAGTGTGTCGAGACGAGCTATGCGTATAATGTGTAAGGTAAAATGTATTACTAGAATACATAGTACAAATGGAACCCCAAGAATTGTATACTACCCAGTGTCAAATAGCAAGTGTAATAAGATTTGATTTCAGAATGTTAATTAAAAAAAATATATGGTTCAACTCAATAAAAGCTTGTAAAAATTAAAATAGGTAGCACCGATCATGGTGACTTTCCTTAATGAATTCCAGTTTTTGATGAGATTTTTTATATCCGAGCCTGTTAAAACGCTTAGCTCACCAAGACCTGTCAAACAGGTGGCACTCAAACGGCTAGTGATCACAAAGAGCACACGTATCCTTCAGAGGGCATCATGGCCTAAAAGAACGATGTAAAACAATAAATTAAAAGGATATAAGCGTGTATGTTGGACTAGTATAGTATTATATGATCTGTTATGCTGGCATGGGCACAGTACTAGCTTGTCTCAGTTGTGCTAATAAAAGTAAATCCCTCTACACGTGTATGCACTCGATCGTTGTCCTAGAAACGTCCGATGACTCATGTTATCGAAAACTGTATTGCTAGGTCATCCAAATACAACACGTGTAATAAATTTAAGGTGATCGTATACCTATATCAAGCACTGATCCGGGCTCGAGCATAGATTTCGAGCATTTTTACAATTTTGTATGAGAATCTCTACTCAAATATAGCTTGAGTGTCGGTTTATCCTACAGCTAGCCGTCGCCCGCGGCGTTGCTCGCGTTCTACCCTTTAGAGTATGACGTTTCAAAATTCCTTTTTTAGTGCACCCCTACACTATATATAAGGATACTACTCTTCAAATTTTATACCTCTAGGACTTATAGTTTAGGCTGTGCGTTGATTCTCTGTCAGCTTCAAAAAAGTTTTATATCCTACATAATATAAAACCCATGCCAAGTCGAACGATAAACTAGCTAACCCTACCTACTTAGGCCCGCATGCCGATACAGAAATCGTTACTCGAGCATAGGTTTGAAAAGAGATTTTCATACGTAAATATTTATGCTTGAGTCCGCATCAGTGTCTGAGCAGTAAATCGGCATACGGGCCTTTGATTTGGTACTTTTTTTTTTAATACAATATAGGCAACCGTTTGACCACAATCTCACCTGATGTTAAGCAATGACGTGGACGTGGTACTTTTTTGTTCATAGGGTACTACTTATTTCAGGCAAATAATTAAATCATTTCATTTACTTTTATACTACGTACTTGTTATCTAACAAATATTTTACGCTATTCGCATGATAATGACTATTGTCTTTCAGTAAATAAATTTTAAACCTATTTATTTAACAGAACACGACAATAACTATGACATCTGTTATGTTATGTAGATACTCTTACACGAGTCTAGTTTAAAAAAAAAGTTGAAGGCTTTTTACGTACCAACCGTTCTCAAGGTTAATAGCACCACACCATAAATCAAAGCTATTTTTTTTGATGATATCAAATTACTTGACGTGCCCCTCCTAACTGCTTTGCAAAACGTATGAGGTCGCAAATAAAGGCTCTTTCATACTGTGGTATAGCCACTTTTTTCTTCAAAACATTTCAAAAAGTAAAAAAAAATTTTAGTGGCGTCCTTACTAATTTGTCTACGTAGGTATCATTGCATGCTATTTTTGTTATAATATAATTAAACTACTTAACTACCTACCTATTATAAGAATTACCACATACCACAATGTAACAGACGAATAAAATTTCATTTCATTTCATTTCAAGTTTATAAATAAATAAATAAATATTCTTGGGCATATAACACAACGCTCTCTAGTCCCAAACTAAGCAAAGCTTGTACTATGGGAACTAGATTGCTGGTAGATGCTTATAGAATTTAGGGTCGTGCCTAAGTGTACATCTGTACTATCAGGAACAAATCTGACAGTCGCCGCGTTAACGTATTCGAGTTATATTGCGCGTCAATGCCAGCTCGACTACCAACCGTTGTATTGTCACCGCGCAGTGTATCTCGGATACGCTAGCGTTACGATACGTTGGCGATTGTCACATTTATTCGTGATCAAGGCACTGTTGTATAATTTATACGTTTAAAAACTTGAAAAACATACTTCAATTTGTTACGCCTCGTTCATAAATGAGAAAGTAATGAGGTAACAAACATTAAAAATACAACCGATTGAAGAACCAATGAGAATCTCCTCCTTGTTATAAAGTAATAAGCGAATAATATGTAATAGCCGTTCCTCCCGATCACCTAAAACAGTAGTACCAACCGCTGCCTTACTGCAGTACCAACCAGCTAACATAGAAAAATAAACAAAGAGGTTGATGTGCTAAAAAACGACAAAAATACACCAAACAACTTGTATTATCATAATATTATCTTAGCACGTGGTATACTAATATAAAAATTCGGACAAGGCGTTAAAAAGCGGACGTCTCTTAATTATTTTACATTATCATGAATATAAAATCTCAATTCGTTTTAAAACTATACAGGGTGTAATAAGACCACTCACGAAAACTTTATAAAAATACCCATCAAATTAAAACAACTTTACCAATGCAACAAAACCTGCTAGCGAAAAAAAATCAGCTATTCCATAATTTTTTTCTAAGTATGTATTGTATTTTGTCCATATAAAGTACTATTCCAAAACAGAAGTTCTTTTCTGCGCTAACACTGTTAGGTTCATATGAAAAGTTGTCTAATATTGATGGGTATTCGAGAGTGGTCTTTTTACACCCGGTATACGTTTTATTATGCTTGGCAAGTGGCACTACGCAATGTATTATACAAGGTTTTTTGTTTCCGCGGCGGCGGCGCGGCGCTGTCAAACTGAATGATAGAAACGTCGGCAACAGGTTTACTCAAAACTTTACACGTGTAAGTAAACATATCATTTTATTTATTGGCTATTTACCATCTTATTCCGTGAATTGTACAATGAACTTGAAATGAGGAGGTACAGTCGACTTACAAACTTGAAATCGATCGAGCGAAGCGATCGAATATCCTAGTGTTAACTTGGGCAAATCGGCGTTGTATGTTAAATCGCGTGTCCGATCTGCATAATGGTAGGTCGACAGTACTACGATAGTTTACTTGTAAGATTATAAGGTAAATCGAGCGAAGGGTTGTAAAGTTAACAAGGACCAACAGAGAGTTAAAAAATAAAAATCATCCATCCAAAAAAGTTAAGTGGTGTTTCAGTCATATGATAGGGCTTCGCTTAGACATTCCTAAACAGGTTTTATTTTTAGTCTAGGTTAAACAGATTATGAGTCGCAACAGACCTACAGATTACCACTGTACCCGCGATTGACTTTCCCGTGCTCTGGTCCACTCGGTCGCGTCGTCGGTTTGACCACATCGACGGCCATTAGCTGATAGTGTCCGATAAGGACCTGTTGATCGAAGATGATTTTGTTTACCGATGGCCAGTCAGATGATCGATGACGTTTGCCGGATAAGCTAACTGCATGTGTAGTGTAATATTATGGTTGATACGTCAGTACACTCGGTACATTGACGTAAACACAGTTTAAAATTGAACTGTATTTTTCCTGAGACAACATAGAATCTTTGGAAAAATGTAAGGGTTCCGAAACCTTACGGAACCCGGTTACCTAAAAATCGCAACCCTAAAAACGTGAAAGATCATTACTAAGTTCCATCTACAAGAAAGCTTTTGGAAATACGTATAATGATTACAATTTGTGACTCAAAATGGTATCATGCATTTCCAAGCTTTTGGGCACAGGCTTGGAAGTGCACAGCTTTTGACAGTTGAGTTCCTTCGATAATGTTACATTCCTAAACTGCCTAAAACAACCTCTTTGCTATAAAGCCACTTAAAGAACACTGCAAAATTGGACATGTGCTAAATGACTTCCATTTCATACCAATGTCTAGCCTACCGATTGTACACATGCAGGGTTGGTGAGCTTATTTAATTTCCCTAACAGACATCAGAAGATCCCAACTTTTCTCTTAGCCCGACAACCTTTACGAGTTCTCATCTAACATCGGAAGTTGCTCAAAAAATTGCAGATTTATCAGTCACTTATACAGCAGTGAGAAAAAAGAAATAACCGGTTAGCAACTGCAGGCGCTATCTCAGGATCAAGGCCGCGGGGCACGGCTGCGATGCCCAATCGACGCGACACGTGTAGCCTTATCGCCCATCATGGACGTACACGCAACCACAGCAGCTTTATACTTCCCGAAACTCACCTAAACTAGTTGTAAGAAAAGGATTCACAGTACACAATCATGTGGAAGAATCTGCAGAGTAGAAACTATCCACTTGGTGACTGTCCAGTTCCTTGGGAAAGTATACCGCTATCTATGGCTTTACGGTGCTAGTATACAACCTTTAAATGTATCGTAATTTCTGAATCTAAAAGAGCAAGCATATGAAATTGACAAAAAGCTCACACATAGTTGGTTTTCTAACTTCATTAAGCAAGAAGTTCCATTTTTCGAACTCTATCATTAGGTTGGCTCATTGTTATACTAGTTTAGCTATTAGTATTATTAAAACTATATACGTATACTGAATATAGGCTTCTTTCAACTTGTTAAATATTACAAGTAATATAAAATGCACAGATTTTAAATTGAGATAATTTCACAAACGTCATACACAAGGCGGCAAAACTAAAATGGGATTGGGCTGGGCACGTGGCGAGTATGCCAGACGATCTTTGGGCCAAAATAACGACCGATTGGGTCTCACAAGGCAGGCGCCGCCGTCGCGGAAGAAGATGGCCCTGGAGAAGATGGCGGAATGATCTCGATAGCTATAAAAGTGACTGGCCCACTGTGGCCAAAGATCGGTAAGTTAGGAAAAAAGAGAGCCCTTTGCCTTACAGTGGGATGATACAGGCTAAAATAAATAAATAAAAAAAACTTCACAAAGCTTCTGTGCTTGAGTATACTCAGCTGATCGGCTGGTAGCTTGTGCACTTCGCAACGATGAAACGATGTCACGGCCACAGCCTCTGACCAAAATGATCCGCAAAATTCTGATAAGTACACGCATTGTTTAATTAATTTTTCAAATCGCTTCCAAATTGGTTTTACCAAAGCTTGAAATGTGTGTCAATAGTTTATCTTATCAGATTCAGTTCAAAGAGGTTTTAGGAAGACCAAATGCAGTAAGAAAGATCTGGTTAATACTTGTTTACGAACAAAAATGTTGACTAATTTATAGCAAGGTTTCAACGAAACCTTTGAAGGTGTTGCGATTAGATTTCGTTAGTTAGAATCGCAAATCCTCAAGGCTTAAGTTTCCATGTAAAGAATTCGCAAAACATAATAATGCGATTAAGTTTCTTTGTTTCGTTCGAGGAAAGTTCTTTCGAAGTTTTTAAAGCTGCCTACATTTTAAGGCTTCTTTTGTAAGATTATACAAGTTTAGAATGGTTTATAAAATATCAGATGAAAAGTATTTAGAAGTATGAGTTGATTTAGTTTTTTTTTACAAATTGCTGTGCCCTAACAGGGTTTATGTTTGCTACACTACCTTTAGTACAACATCTATAAAAGAACATAAGTGCAATAAACGATTTGAATTTGAATTTAGGTACCTACCTCTGCAAATAACACATTGCAGTGCCCAATAGGGTGCATGCACAAGCACAAACTACCTTAAAACTATGCTTTAATAATACTTAATCATTACTGATATGTAGGTACATATCAAAACAAATTAAATACCTTAATTATCTCTGCAATAAGCATTTCATCTTGTTTCATTACTGTATGCCGCCGTGGGTAAATTTTCCATTCGTTGGCCGGTGATCTTTTCCCAAAATATGATACCGCACAGAGGTCATCGTACAAACTGCGCAGAATTGATATATTTAGCGTGACTTTACACCTCCAGTCGATGTATTTATCAGTATTGATAAACATGCACCTTCGCTATTTCGCCAATTAAGTCACATGTTTTGCATTACTTCATCTTGCAGTACCATGCACCGGCCCCGCGCCGCGACGCTGATATACGCGATATAATAAAATGTAGGTGACATGCGTTATACCTATGAAATTATCGACAATATAATTGTTCACACTTGTAGACAGTTTGCTCGAGGATACAGTGATAGTCTCACGAAATCTTCAAAGCTGTTATGAATTCAGATCGATGTAAGAAGTACTATAGTTTCTGATACATCACTTGTAATCGTACGTTTCCATTATGTATCGCAAAATCTACAAAAATACTTTAGTGAATTGAAGAGGAATTCAAAAAGCGTGGCTCACGAAAGTATACTTCTCAGAATCATCGTAACACTTACCACGAGAGAACGAAGAAGATCTAGGTGGATACATGTGCACGGTGAAATCTTTCATAACTATTCATATTGCCAGTTTACTTTAGAATGTCTTATCTGATGATTGGCTCGATTGTTGCAGGTCTGACAGGCTGTCGCGATGGAGGACGAGGTCACGTTCCTGTTCCAGCTGGGCGTGATGCGGGACGCGGTGGCGGCCCCCGCTAACATCCTTACCCTGGCCTACCTCAAGGAGATGGCTGTCAAATTCGTCAATGAGAAGGTAAACATACAACGGCTAGCTTTGAAACCCTTCGAAAATCTGGCTAAATCTAAGCAGAAACATAAGGCTTTAGTTGCTAGCTATCCACATTACATCCAACGAAAGAGAAGCTCCCGCTGCATCGTTGAAGGTTAAAGTATGACTTGAAACGTAGCGGACGGAGACCACTTCCTCTTCGATGGACGTGCTAGAGCACGTCCATCGAAAAGGAAGTGGTCTCCGTCCAGAGTAGACTCTGTTTTAACGTAATAGGCAGAGGTAACAAACATCCTATCTGTAAGGTAACGGCCCAATATCTAGGTTCTTTCGTAACTTTTTCTCGTAACATAATGCCTTTAAAAAACAAACATGTGCATCAGAAGATGGCAGAGCAACTTACAGCATTGATTCGTAATAAACCAATGCTTCACAGTGACAGATAGTAAATGTACCCCCGATTACAGATACCAGATAACGGGCTGAACCGGCTCGGAGACCGAATCCTGCTGTTCCGGCATGACTACTGCTCGCCGAACGTGCTGCAGCTCATCAACTGTGCCACTGACGTCATCGACGAGACCCTGGTCGAGATCGTGCTCACTGCCAACCGTGAGTTGTGTACGATCGGGCAAATGTTTTATTTAGATTTCAGTAAATACATAATTCAGCAGTAGATGATTACGTTACTCATGAATATCCTACTTCCACGTGGCATTAACTCCTCTAAATTGTATCCAGGTTTTGAGGTTCAATTCAGAGGTTTATTTTTCCTATAACATGCTTTAGTTGGTTTCACCACATTCTAGGTGACACATAACGGTTTATGCTGGGTTTGAAGGAAGTGGTGCTGTGTGACAGCGTATAAACGCAGGGTGATCACATCTTTACTATGAGCTACATACAGCGCAGAACCACATTTCATGTTTACTAGAATAACAAATTACTATAATGGAGGCACCCCTAACCTCGACATTGTATTCCTCATGCATAGCATGTGTTTCAGCGCTGATCTGCGACGGCGCCGAGAGCACGGTGGCGCCGCGGCCGCACGCGCTGGCCGTACACTCCTACAAGGCGCCCACATTCTGCGACTTCTGCGGGGAGATGCTGTTCGGACTCGTGCGTCAGGGACTCAAGTGCGAAGGTAACTTTACAAGTGTTTACGTCCTTACTAGAGCTACGCTTGGAGTTTCTTTAAATGATAGAAACCGAAATGAGGTTATCCGACAAAGAACTAAGGTGGTCGACATAGCTTAGAGGATTAGCAAGCTGAAATGGCAGGGGGTCGGGCATGTCTGCCTTAGAACCGACAATCGTTGGAGCAACCGAATAATTGACTGCAGACCTCGTTTAGGCAAGCGTAGTGTAGGACGGCTTCCAGCAAAAACGGCCGACATTCTGCAAAATGAAGCGCAAACACTGGATGAGAATTGAGAGGAGCCGAAGACCGGGTTCAGTGGCGCGTCTTGGGAGAGACAGCAGAACTGACATATGTCGATGATGATGATGATGGCGCCCTTATTGTCCTCCTGAAAGCAAAGAAAAAATCAATTAAAGATTCATCGGTCCGATCAGACGAAACAAAGCTTAGGCTTTATCTCTAGGTTTGTCTCCAAAGGTTAGGTCTGTTCCAGGTTGCGGACTGAACTACCACAAGCGGTGTGCAGTGAAGGTGCCGTCCAACTGCACGAGTCCGGCGCCGGCGGCGGCGGGAGGAGCGCGGCGCTCGCCGTCGCGTGCCTCGAGCGCCTCGCACGACGACTCGCTGGTAAGGCGGCTCGCTGATCTCGTCACCGGGAAGGACTGGCCGCCGCATACACAATTAAAAGATGATCAATAGTTAGATGCGGTACTATTAGACCTGCGACTGGAGACCGACGCGGCTTTCGATATTTCATTCATTCATTCATTCATATGTGAAGCTTAGAGACCGTAGATATAAAAGTTAGGGTGAGCGGTTAAGTGTATTAGGTATGGTAAGGCGGCTTGCTGATCTCGTCACCAAAACGGTCTGGTTGCTGCATACGCAACTGAAAGATGATCATATTTAGAGCTTTAATTTCCATGTACCGCGTTCAACTCCCGTATGCTCTTAGAGCTAGTAGAATTTAAAGTGTCATTCATAGGTTTATTAGTAAAGCGTATCTGTTTAGCTATTCGAACGTGGTATGGCGGCTCGCTTGTCACGTCACCGCGAAGATCTCTATGATATCGATATTTTATGCAATCATGTTTCAAAAATAAGACACATCTCATAGCCGACAGAAAATAGTCATAAATTCAATGCTTTAGAAGAATCTCTTTGATTTTGCATACGATAATTTAAACTAGTATTGCTTGCTTAAAGGGTGTTTGTTTATGTAAACTTTAAGTAATTATATACGACATAAATTCTAATATTAGGTATTGATTAAGAAGGGTATTTTTAAATGCATTTTTTATCGTTTCTTTTATTCTTTTACAACTACGTTTCAAATGAATTTCATAACGAATCTCTATGACTAAATGAAGACAGTTCAAACATTCCAATTTACTTTATGCTCATCGTTTTGATAAATATTTTGTTAAAAGTATTTTAAATAATATTCCATCAAAGTTTACACAGTACTTTTGTACTAAACAATCTTATTTAGAAACATAGTAATTATTAATATTAAAACATTTCAATAAATATTTAATTATTAATATTGTAAGACTAACAGCACATTGGGTGGTGGGTAGCATTGGTTATTTTATTTAATAAATGAATTATAATTCAATGCTTGTTTTATTTCAAAAACCTTTGGTACCCATCATCCAATACTATTCACATTAAAAATAAGGACTAAATTCATGTTAATCTGATTGCAATTTGTAGAATAGATATAGAATGGTCATTTCTTGTTAAAGACCACTTGAATACATTTATGGGCATTCTCACTATTCAAACTATCTCTGGTTTTGTCTTACAACAGGTAACATAGCTTATTTCGTCAAAAAAATATGGTCGAAGCCATATTTTTTTGACAAATTGCTAACCCATACCACCCCTTACTGAGGGTTGAGGCTTAGCCAATTGAAGTTACCGCGGTGGACGCCCAGTATACAAATGTCTGTATTTGTGGCAACGTAAGAACCAGGAAGTCAGGACAGAGTATATTATTCCAGCCAGGGAAGCACAGTCGCTCCCCGTCCCGAACGGGGTCAATGCCCGGCGCCTGGCCGCAATCCTCACTCGGCATACCCCACACCTTCGAAGTGCACACGTACACCCGTCCGACTGTCTGTCGGCATTGCAAGAAGCTGTTGCGAGGACTGTTCAAGCAGGGGTTACAGTGCCGGGACTGTCACTACAACGCGCATCGCAAGTGTCTGCCTTATGTACCTAAGGACTGCGGACCGGAGATCAGAGATGTTCATAGTAAGTGCTAAAACTAACTCTGTTGTCAACGGTTCTAGGTTTATTTTAGTTTTCTGAAGCACGGAACCGATAAATCAGGAAATATTAAGTCTATTTGATGGAAATATGACTTATATTTCCATTATTGTCCATAATATTAAGACCTCAAGCTCCAACTTTGACCATGAGAATGCAAACATCTGTTCTAGGTGAGAACCAGGACAGCATCAGCACAGGCAGTGAGTTCTCAGACACGGCGCGATTGGTTGACGACGAGTCTGATGATGGAGTGGACAATGCCGAAGGTGGCACTATTGATGAAAATGAGGTTAGAGACCAGAAAAGGTCAGAGTCGTTCTTCTGGAAATATATGGGGGGATTTTCATCCAGCAACGGACTTTTACACTGTACCCTTGACTTTTACTGCAATCCGGTCGCGAGGAATTGGCACCTAGAATCACTAGTTTCATTACACAAGCAATCAAGAGTTAGGGGTGACGGAGTTTTTAGGCCGCCTAAAGGCCTCCGTATAACGACTGCTAGAGCCGGGACGGACAGTTTAATGTGCCCTCCGAAGCACGAAAGCGCTTACATGTAACTGCCACTAATGGTCACCCATCCAAATACTGACCGTGCAGAACGTCGCTTAGATAATCCGTGAAGATTGGCTAAGCAAGCCTAGCCACGAGCGCTTCATCAGACGATTCTAAATGATCCTTGTAAAAGTGGCTCTACACTACTCGCGAAGTTGACCGAAGTTAAGCGAATACCATAGAGTAGAAGGGCACTTCGCTTCACTTCGTGTAACTTCGCTTCGCCTCGGGCGACTTCCATTCGGTGTCGGTATTTGCGCCCGAGTCAAAGGACTCGAAGTGTCGAAGTGCGTGACTACACGAGTGTGTAGTCACGTACTTTGGACTTCGATCAACTTGGACAAGTACTTCGCCGAAGCAACTTCGCGAGCAGTGTAGAGCCGCTTTAAGGTTTATGTATGTATGTGTGTAGGTTGAGGTCCGTCGCCGCGGGCGCGGGCGCGTGTCGCCGGGCGCGGGCTCGGGCTCGCGGCCGGAGGGGGCGGAGGGGCAGGAGGGGCAGGGGGGGGAGGAGCCGCAGCGCGACACCTCCGCGCACACGGAGCGCGGCGCCAGCTGGCCCAGCAGGTACATGCACTCACATAAACGCATGCTGACGGTTACTTGACCACTTCATAATACACCACAATATACTATTCATTAATGAAAACACTTTGTTGTGCACCCTACAACTAATAAACAAGAATAAAAAAATACAAAAGAAATATACATACATGTACAAATTGTACAATGGGCAGTCTTATCGCTTATAGAGCGATTTATTCCAGACAACCTTATCTTATACCTTTCTAGCTTCCACCCGCGACTTTGTCCGCGTCCTGTGTTGCTTTTTCGGGATAAAAAGTAGGATGTGTTAATCCAGGTTACGAACTACGTATATTCCAAGTTTCATCCAAATCGGAGCAGTGGTTGCAGCGTGATTGAAACACAAACATCTAAACTTTGACGTTTATATTATTAGTGGGATAAAGTTGACATTATTGTGGTGTATATTCAGGAATTGAATTTAGCTGTTCCACGTCATATGGTAACACCAAGGAAAGTTTGCAACCTCAAAAACATTTAATTTTATGCATGGTTATTATGTTTCGTTAACTTATTTTATCAATATATTATCGCGGTACGTCGATGTTTCCAACTATAGATTTTAAAATTCTGCCCTAATTTAAACTTTGCAAAAGCTTGGTGCCCGTAAAGTAATTATAGGACAGAATAAGTCCTTATCGCTCAAAGTTACAAATATGGGGTCATCCATAAATTACGTCACACTAATATCGTGATTTTTTGACCCCTCCCCCGTCCTTGTCACAGTTGGTCAATTTTGTGAATTTATGGACGACCCCTATCTGTGACGTCGAACTGCTAACTTCACAGTGGTCAAGTTATATCGTCAGCGTTTCCATCCGGAGGGCTTGTGGTGGCGGAATAGCTCATGTGGTGTAGAAGCAGGCCTAACTTATTTTTCCTTCGGAGGCCTACTTTATTTTATGTTATCCAACCCGTGCTTAGCTTAAAGGTGTCGGTAAATGTAAAGTTATGTTTGGTTTCATTTGTCTGTTGTCTCTATTTATATACTACTTCATTTATTATGTACGTGTGTGCGTCTTCAATTAATATTAATTCTGTCACCATTGAATCGGAATTTACATTTATTTTTAGAACTAGCCGTCGCCCGCGGCGTTGCTCGCGTTCTAGACCCTTTAGAGTGTGACTTTTCAAAATTCCTTTCTTAGTGCACCCCTACACTATTTAAGGATACTACCCTCCAAATTTCATACCTCTAGGACTTATAGTTTAGGCTGTGCGTTGATTCTCTGTCAGCTTCAAAAGAATTTTATATATATTGACGATGATGATGATAACTTCAGTTCATCAGATCTGTATACTAAATAAACTAAATGTTTCAAATTACAATATGCCTGAGATTGCTCGAAACTGGTTTTCAGAGCTGATGAATATCCACATAGCTTGGAAATGGCTCCAACAATTTTCATCAAACTAAGAACCATCCCAGATAAATCACCTTTCTTACACAAGCAAGCAAGCTCGTATGAGTTAGTGGCCAACTCTGGTGACGCAGTTTTTAGGCCGCCTTCAGGCCTTTGTCGTGACTCAACGACTGCTAGAGCCGGAACCGACAGTTTAACGTGCCCTCCGAAGCACGGAAGCGCTCAGATGTAATTGGCTAATTGCCACTAACGGTCACCTATCCAAATAGTGACCACGCAGAACTTCGCTTAACTTAGGTAATCTGTGAAGATTGACTAAGCAAAGCAAGCCTAGGTCTAGTCAAGCTTAAGTGTCTGATGGACCAATTGTAGGTCCTCGCGAATCTAATAACATAATAATTATAATAACGGTACAAATACATACCCACAGCTATCCCCCCACCAGGCCCCCTCTATCCCCCAGCACAGTCGGGGCTGATCTGTGTAACGTTACAGTTCATCATCATCACCCAGCGCTAACATCCCGCTCATGAGGATAGTGCAGTCTGTCAAGCACACCAAGAAGAAGGACGGGCAGTGGCTCAAGGAAGGCTGGCTGGTGCATTTCACTAATAAGGATAAAACTGTACGTTTATATTGTTGTATTTTTATTTATTAACTAGCCGTCGCACGCGGCTTTGCTCGCGTGGTAGCAGCATACACATTATTTGGTTAAAATCTTTGATCCAAATTTTAGACCCTTTAGGGTGCGTCTTTTCAAAATTCCTTTCTTAGTGCACCCCTACACTATAAGGATACTACCCGCCAAATTTCACACCTCTAGGACTTATAGTTTAGGCTGTGCGTTGATTATCAGTCAGCTTCAAAAGAGTTTTATATATTTAAAAGAAGAAGAAGAAAATTCATGGTACAAGGTTTTGCAGGATTGTACATCACATGAACCCTACTAGGGTGCTACAGTTGGTTCTAGGTACTTGATGAAAGTTTAAAGAATGAAAGTTAAAAATTGTAAAGGATCAAAGATAAATCCAATATAGAGTTTGAAGCCGCCATAATTTCATTAGAGAAAAGTTTTACCGTAAAACAAGTTTTCTGAGATTTTATTTGAATAATTTTAAGTATTTTAACCGGCATTATTTCATTTCCAAGCTCGCTTTAAAGTCTAAATAAAAATAAGAGTGTTTTCTTTAAAAATCGATACGGTCGTTTGTATGTATTCCAGATGAAACGTCACTACTGGCGACTAGACAGCAAATCCATAACATTGTTTACATCTGAACACAGCAGTAACTACTATAAAGAAATCCCGTTAAACGAGATATTGGCGGTCGACACCGCACGCCAACCTCATCCCGGTAAGTTTGCATTTGTGTAAATGTTGAAGAGAAATGCAACAAGAATGGAACCTTGTGGTACTCCAGATGCCTAAAACCACTTATCATATTAGTATTTGCTGCGTAACGAAGGGTATGGTTAGGAGAAAGATTAGAATTGATTAATGTGCTTAAAGAGGTTTACATTGTGCGTTCGATTTCAGTGTAGAACTTAGGCTTAATCTTGAGTCAACGGCATCGAAAGCATTCGAGAAATTCAAGAAACTTGGATCTACTTATAAGAGCTGGTTGCAATTTGGTGTTTTTCTTTATAGTTGGTTTCTTTGCCAGGAATGTATGGCCTAGAACTACACACAGCAAACATAGCTTACAAACATGTATGACGTAGAAAGTTTCTCTGAGTATTTGTTTAAAATCCCTTTAGGATTAAAGACCCTTTAGGATGCGACTTTTCAAAATTCCTTTCTTAGTGCACCTCTACCACTATATAAGGATACCACCCTCCAAATTTCATACCTCTGGGACTTATAGTTAAGGCTGTGCGTTGATTCTTTGTCAACTTCAAGAGTTTTATATTTATTTATTATTATTATGTATATGTATTGTAAGGCACGGAGGTGATGCATTGCTTCGAGCTGCGTACCGCCAACGTGGACTACATGGTGGGGGTGGAGAGCGGCGGCGCGGCGCCCGACTCCGGCGTGGGCGCGTACCTCGCGCGCTCCTGGGAGACCGCCGTGCGGCACGCCCTGCTGCCCGTCACACATCAACCCACTGGTGTGCATCCACTAACTATCCACTTGTCTCTTACATTTTACTTTGTGAAAAATCTACCTTACCACTTTAAGTAATCCTAATAGTCAAAATAGTATATTTTATTTGCAATATAATAATAATAATGGCCTTTACATTTATTGAAGATGATTTATACAGCGTCAGGAGGCAACCTATGCCTACACTTAACGGGACACTGTTATGCCTGGGACAATGTTTAGATGGAGCAGGCCCAGCATCTATACCATCCTCTCAGCCTAGTTAGCCATATCCACAGGAAAGACAAGGTCAATACGTGTGGAGCTGACTAAGCCAAGGGTTTTCTCACGATGTTTTCCTTCACCGTTAAGCTCGTGTTAATGCGCATAAAAAAATTTCGAAACGCAAAATCCATTGATGCACGGCCGGGATTCGAACCCTTGACCTTCGCATTGAAAGTCGAGGTGCAATCCCACTCGGCCAAAACGGCTTACAATATATACACGTCATATTATGTGACGTACAATTTGTACACGGACGATTCTAAAAACAATTGTAAATAGCAATTGAATCACCTGACCTACCTATCGAGCTTCTCTCGACCATATTCGGACAGAATTTTTTTCAATACAAAATCAGTTGTCCAGCACACCAGGGGGCGCTGATTTGTATGGAGTCCCTGAGCAGATTCTATGAAAAGCTTGACATGCGCGTACGGGCTTGGTGTAGACCAAGCTTCTCAAAAAATCCGCTTAGGGTTTCCATACAAATCAGCGCCTCCTGGTGTGCTGAGCGTCAAATGTTTTACAACTAATTTACACAGCAAAACTCGTACTAGGACCTTGGACTTTCTCAAACGAATTGTTTCACAAGTAGGTGCCAAGAGGTGGTAGGTAAGTGTTGTGGTGATGTTCCCCAGAAGGCATGTCGGCAGTGGCGAGCGGTAGTGCTGCAGCCGGCGACAGTCCTCGCGGCGCACGCGCCGTGGAGATGGCGCAGGTGTACCAGATCTACCCGGACGAGGTGCTCGGCTCGGGACAGTTCGGCATCGTGTACGCCGGACTACATCGACGCACACATCGACCCGTCGCTATCAAGGTACCCTGACCTACTCTACAACTAACGCAAAAGTCGACAAAGGTGGTTGTTATGACGTCAGTGCTTATATTAATACTTACTATTCTCTTATAATCTAATACTAAGTTACTAGTACTAAGTTTATAAATGTAGAAGTTTAAAAAAAAAAAAATGAGATGCATCCAAATTGGACACAAATTTGGATCAAAGTGTTCATTTTTGCTGATTCTGGCAATGCAAAATTTGCCGTGTTATTGTGTAAAACATGATGTTCCATAATTACATTCAGAGATTTTATATCTTCAGAAGTATTGAAATGTGCAAGCGAAAAAGTGGTTATTCGTCAAGAACACAGCGCTTATGAAAAACAGACTTCAATTTAGGAACATGGAAAAAAATAATTTACATGCAGTTGGTAATTCAGTTCTGCACAGTAAAACTAGATGATTTTTATTATCTAGGCCAGCGTATCAGCATTGCTATTCAGCGCGGCAATGCAGCCAGTGTCTAGGGCACGCTTCCGATTGCTACTGATTTGGACCAGTTGAGCTATGTATAAATCGTTTGCAACGGTTTGTAGATGGCTCAACTGTTTCATGTGTATTTTGTAAATATTGTCAATATTGTAAATACTGTATTAGTTGTAATTTTCTTTGTGAATAAATTTTTTATTTAATTGAAGAAGCGTTAAAACAACAAAAAAAAACCATTATTCCCCAGGTGATAGATAAACTCCGCTTCCCCACAAAAGAGGAAGCCCAGCTCAAGAACGAGGTGGCAATACTCCAGAACCTGTCACAGCCTGGCGTCGTGAACCTCGAGCGAATGTTCGAAACTCCGGAACGAATATTCGTGGTGATGGAGAAGCTGAAGGGAGACATGCTGGAGATGATCCTGTCTCATGAGAAGGGAAGGCTCACTGAACGGATCACTAAGTTCCTGGTGGCTCAGGTGAGATCTGACATAAGCATCCAAGATGGCGGAAATGTATATTTAAAACTCGTTTAAAGCCGACTGACAATCAACGCACAGGCTAAACTACTAAGACTAAGAAAGGAATTTTAAAAAGTCGCACCCTAAAGAGTCTTAAATTAGGATCAAAGATTTTAACCAAAATAATCAGACGTCGCAGCTCAGTTGGTATAAGCTCGGTTTTCCGTGCTGTGGGTCGGGGGTTCGATCCCAACTAAGAACATTGAAGTACCAGTCTTCATAGAATTTTTGGACGTCTCCTTTAACTTCTATTGATAAACTAGCTTCCGCCCGCGACTTCGTTCGCGTCCCGTTGGATCCCGTTGATTTTTCAGGATAAAAAGTATCCTATGTTACTTGTAATACCTCCAAGAATATGTGTAAGTACAAAGTTTCATGGTGATCGGTTAAGTAGTTTTCGCGTGAAAGCGTAACAAACAAACTTACATTCACATTTATAATATTAGTAGGATTAAGTAGGATGGTGAAATTGGTCAATCCTCCTAATATTTATTAATTTATTTATAGGAAAACCGACAGCACATAACATAGATTAGGTACAAAAATGTAAACAGTTGGCCAATAAAAGGTTTTCACGAGTAGAAAAGAAATAGTATGAATAGTATATACCTATTAGTAGGAATGACCAATTTGACCATCTTGATGTACTCTGTGTTCAGATCCTGGTGGCCCTGAAGCATCTCCACGAGAAGAACATAGTGCACTGCGACTTGAAGCCGGAGAACGTTCTGCTATCGTCGGACGAGCAGTTCCCGCAGGTGAAGCTCTGCGACTTCGGCTTCGCGAGGATCATCGGCGAGAAGTCATTCCGACGCTCCGTGGTCGGAACACCTGCATACCTAGGTAACGCTTACTGGACAATTATATTAGTACCTAATTCATAACTAGATGGCGCTGCTAAAAACGGCACGAATGTAGATCGCCCTATCGAAGTGTTTTGCTTTGTCTTACTTAGTCAAAGTCAAAGCGAAAAGCTTTTATTCAATAAAAATCTCAAAAATCTCACTGATAATCGTCATTACGTTTTGTATGATTAGGTATGATTACAATTTTTTTTTAAATGGATGAGTTGAATGAAACTAGTTCGTCCCAAGCTTTTTTGTCTTCTATTTAGTATTAGTACAGTTAGTACTAATACTAAATACTGTTTATTTTGAACCCCAGCCGACAACCTATGGCTCACGCCATGGTTCCTTCACGCCTTCACATACATATACTTACACATGTGACAATATATGCACAAATTCTGATCATAAAACCCCTTGCAGCCCCCGAAGTACTCCGCAACAAGGGCTACAACCGCTCCCTGGACATGTGGTCTGTGGGCGTCATAGTGTACGTCTCGCTGTCTGGCACATTCCCCTTCAACGAGGACGAGGATATCAACGAGCAGATACAGAACGCTGCGTTCATGTACCCGCCTACACCTTGGAGGGAAATCTCTGCTGAAGGTATGCACCTTGTGCTATCATTCTATGCAACTTTCACATTGACTTTGACACTTTGGCAGAAGTGACAGCTCGGTCTTGCTGTGGGTCGTGAGTTCGATCCCCACTGAGAACAAACATTTGTGTGTGACAAATATGGATGTTATGTCTTGGTGTTACAATGTATTATAAGTATGTAAGTATTTACAAAAAAAGTATATAAGTATTCTATCAGTCATCTAGTTTCCATAGTACAAGCTCTGCTTAGTTAGGGACTAGAGGGCGTTGTGTGTGATGTTCAAGGATATTTATTTATTTATTTTACGTTACGATAGTCAATTCGATTCGCGCTGACATTCTAGGGCACATCATTCACTGTATTACTTGATAACTACTCCTTACTGACGCTTTATCTTTTGCATTTTTTTAATTTACTTGGCGTAGTCTACGTGATTATTTCACTACAACATTGAATGGTATTTTCTGTTTGTTTGATTGCAGCGATCGATCTAATAAACAATCTCCTGCAAGTGAAGCAGCGCAAGCGGCTATCCGTGGACAAGTCGGTGGCGCACGCGTGGCTGCAGACGCGCGAGGCGTGGCGAGACCTCAGGGCGTTAGAGCGTCGCGTCGGCGTCAGATATCTCACGCACTGCAGCGACGACGACAGATATCAGGACGACGCGCGCTGACAGTACGTCCTACTTTACACTAGTACGACCTTTTCCACTCACTTATTGACAGCCGTCACAGCTCAGTTGGTATTAGCTCTGCCTTCCGTGCCGTGGGTGGTGGGTTCGATCCCCACTGAGATTTAATATTTTGTGTGGCAAACATAAATGTTTGTGCTATGTCTGGGGTTTACTTGTGTATTATAAGTAAGTCTAAAGGGCGTTGTGTGGAAATGTCTATGAATATTTTATTTATACTAAATTTTTCGATCCGGCTGCACAGTGACGTGTCAGCTAACATGAAGACCAGTTAAACCATAAATGGAACTGAAAGTCCAGTTTAAAAAAAAATTACTTAATCGCGTTTTACGTTGTATAGGTAAAATTAATTTGATTGTTCAGACGGTTGTCTGGAAGAAATCGCTTTAAACGATAAGATCACCCTTATACTAAGTTTGTACGTACCTATTCCTTGTGTACAATAAAAAATTATGTGTATATTCAGATCGGCCGCGGGTCTTCCAAATCGTCGCGCTGTGCTAAAGCAATGCGCGTGGTTGCGCTGGAAGAAACTACTCGTCCGGTGAGACCCGCACCAACACACACTCTACATTAGATAACTACATATTTACCTAACTTATTTATACAGCGTTGACCACACGCATGGTCAAATAGGTTCATTTTTTTCGTAGAAATAACACCAAGTCTCTACCACTGGGTGAATCACTAGCATATTAGTTAATTAACAATTATGAACAAGCTGGTCCGTACATGACGTAATTTTATTTTAATTTATTTATAGCAATTTTGTTAGCATACGATTATGTTTCACGTAACCAATACAGGGTGTGATAAAACTACTCCCGAAGATTGGAGGTAATCTATCCCCAGTCTTTCCAGTACAACAACTTTTACAATACGAACTTTTTTTAAAGAAATAAGAATGTGATCGCAAAAAAGATTAACTGTTATATGTAAGTAACAGTTAATTTATGCTATGTTTTCGGGAGTGGTCTTATCCACCCTGTACATGAATTATAAGAACAAAGCTATGTAATGTAATTAAGCTTTGTATGTCTAAAATATAAATAAGCGCACAAATATAATATCACGTCGATCAAAATGTTTAAAAACAGTTAACAGTTATTGTCATTTACATCTGAGCGCTTCCGTGCTTCGGAGGGCACGGTAAACGTCCCGGCTCTAGAGCCAAACGACTGCTAGCAATCGTTAAGCTACGACGGAGGCCTCAAGGCGGCCTAAAAACTCTAAAGTTGGCTAATAACTCATATGAAGTTACTTTACCATAGCAACAGCTTGGATTTGACGCTACCTAACCTTTACGGAGAGTTGAGTTTGAGATTCGACGGTATGGGGTTAGATAGGCAAGTAAATTGACATCTCAAGTAATTTACATTACTTGATAAAATAGTTGTAGGCACTAATCAAACTCACAATTAGAGTAAGCTATAGTTTTAAGCAATTATGATTATTAGGACACACGTTTTTAGTTGAATTGTAAAAAACCTAGTTTTATTACGGGTCTTTTCATAGTTTATTTATACTATTTCTTTTTTTATATTATCTGTTATATTACGCATATCTAATTACATATTAGTAATATGCTTATAGAATATAATAAGCCTAACAGTGCGAATATTGCCTGAAAATATATAACGGCCTAAATAAATACTTTACTAGATATTTATCCTTATAAATAACTAATAATAATAGTTTCCGATGGACAAGTAGGTCATAGATAAAGTCGTGCAGTGGCCGATACTAAACATATGGCCAAGAAATATTATCTTTTAACTAATTATCAAATCTTCCGTCAATGTACAACTGTGCCAACGTTTTGGACTAAGTATTGCTAGAGTCTGACTACAGTAAGTCTGCATAGCAGCAATTAAAACATGACAAGAGTATTTAAAAGCTATAGCTAAGCATCTGTACTGTGAGAACTTCAGATAGCAAACGAAAGTTACTGAGACTAACGCCCAGTACTGAAACGTCACTCAAATTTAAACACAACTTGAAATTGCCCTACCTTTCTTTGACGTAACTCATTGGTAAGTGATGGCAATAATCATCATCATCAAATCCCAAGTAGCGTTTCAGTATACGAGCATTAGCATGGTCAGACTCTATTTCGTCACATTCATTATTAACTTTATGCAAGATTTTATAAATGATATTATGAATACATTGTTAAAAATATTGTATTGATCGCATACATCCATTGAACATCATTGATCGTAAATATTGAGATTGAATCTAGTGAGATTATGTAAAAATAAAACTGGCATCTACTTGGGTAACTCATACCTATTGTAAATGTTGAATGCAGCGTCAGGGGCAGCTTTTTCACCAATATAGACGCTGCAGTGCCTAGGACATGATTTTAGATGGAGTAGGCTTGCCCAGCACCTATACCATCCTATCTGCTTCGACTGTAAAGTATACGCCTGAAATGGCTGATTGAATTTAGAAATAGATGTAATATTTTTTACTTAATTTACATTTCAATCCAATCTGCTTCCAATATTTTAGGAAACTGACTCTAAATATATAATAGTTAGTTTGTGAGTAATAGTTAACTAATATATCAGTTAATTTTATCTGATATACGGTCATTCCATACCACAAAATGTCTTCTGTGATTATTTTACTTTACAATAATTGTTTTGCAATTATATCTTCCATTTCTGTGATCTTTTGATACTATTTTAACGCTCTTATATTTTTACTGTTGATTATTTTTTGCTTTTTTGCATCGAACAATAGAGTAAGATTATTTTTATTGTATAAGTACTTACGTAGGTAATTTGAATGTATGAATATAAATGTTTATGATGTAAAATGCAAGTAATGCTTATTTGGTGTCTAATTAAGTACATATTTATACTAAGGTCGGAATCGGGAAATCAAACTTAAATCATTTAGATTTTTTTCTATCGGCCTAAAATCTGTTTCCACATTTTGTGACAAACGTTAAATACGTTTTTGATTAGGTACTTCTATAATTTTTTATACTAATATTTAAAACCGTTAATTCAAACCAATTAATTAAGTTATCCAACTACTGAACCCTAAAAGGCAGATTACAATGATTGGATAGCTGTCTGGTAGGTTTTATGTCACTTTTAATGATTGTTGACCGAAGTAGATATCTTATTCATTATATTTATTACTACACATCCCAAAATATTGTTCTCTTACGAAATTTACCAGAAATGCTAACTGCTAACAGAACTCTTTTTTTCAGTGCGGAGATAATATCTCAAGTTTAGCATTCAGAATAGGCAGCCTAATATTCAGTAATAATTATTAATTAATACATATTTGCATTGTAAAAATTTATAATATATTAGTATTTGGACCAAACCAGATAAATTATTAATTTATGACTTTGCCACACGTTACTTTCCTCTGCGTTGTGTGGCAATGACTTTACAAATGAAATACTATAGACCTTATTGCAGTGTCAAATATAACAGATTATAACGTCTATGTTTATATTTAGAATAATAATAGCATAATATATTTAACCGTTATTCATTGTAATATTGTTGATGTGTGTGTGAAGGAGGTAGTGTACACATGCGATTAAGTATTCACTTATTTTGAGGCAACTGCAAACGATGGCTGCTCTTTACCCTAATATATTCCTAGTTAATATCAGGATTATATATTAACGAACAGGTACAATTATTTTAATAATTTCATTATCATTCCGACCAGAAATAAAAAATATTTAAGATACTTGAATGAACTCGCAATGTGTACGCTCCTATATGTCGATGTTGTTATATGTTTAGTATAATTGAGCGATATACAAACTTTGTTACAATTCATAATAATAAAACGCCGTTTCTAAATAGCTCTATGGTTCTTTTTCATTAACAAACAATTCTGATTTAAACACTAAGGAAAATTACAAAGACACGCAAACTTGTCCACGTCCTCGGTAGATGTGCAGTGGTTACCACTTAACATCAGGTGGGCCACAGGCTTGTTCCGTCATTTAGTTGAAAAAAGAAACAAAAACAAACTCAATTTATTGTTATCAGTTATTACTTATGTACCTACTTCGATCATATAAATGTGTATGGGTGGGTACCTAATGATAATGAATTACCAATAGGAGGTACTTACCTACTAAGTGCACAGTGATAGATTTCAAATGATTATTTCAGTATTGGGGTGTTAGTCACCTATAGGTACCTACGTAGGAGAAAACAGTCATCTTATTTAAACGTTGCATTATGTCATTGACCTTCGTTCCAGAGGTTGGGAAGTAGTTCAGCGCTTGCGCATGGAGCGAATAATCACGCGACAGCGAACCGTGAAACTGTCACATTCCAAATGTGGGGGGGTTGCCAACTATTTGGACTTTTGGATGGGTGCCTGCTATTTTCATTTACAACTGAGTAAGTACCTATATCATCGTGGTGGGTTCAAAAAAGGTCGTTGGTAGACGCCTCATATCTATTGGGGTAGGTAGGTACCTTGCATGTGAACACGTTTGTAGATTCGCTATTCTTAAGACATCATCCAGTCAGCAGTGACTGGGGACATTAAACGACGAATGGGATGGAGACCACCCAATCTGTCTATAGAAGGTCTATAGCAATTTTGTAGGCACCACCTTACCGATTTGTACACTAGAAACAAGTTCATGAAAGTGTCTTCAATTTATCTTTGTTTGAGATAACAGTTGAGCACCCCTTCTTTACGTGGAAAATTGCTTTACGCATGCCTCTCATTCGGAGAGAGTAAGATAGTTGAGTACCCCTGGCGTAGCAGTCTCCTGTCAGCGGGCCGTCACAGCACAGCTCACACCATGCTGCTGGCATTGCTACTGATGACGTGCGCCGCCGCCGAGTGGGTCGAGATCTCGCAGCAGCATTACCGCAAACCGGTGCGACTCACCACACTGGACACTACGAGAAACACCCACACAGACGTACAGAACCCAACCAGAAACATATACCAAGATGTCTTACAGAATTCAATGACCAACAACTATCAAGACGTGCTACAAATAAAAGATACTTTTCAGAGTCCGGTAAGAAAATATCAAGAACATGATCATCAAAGACACTCAGCGAATAACTTTTCCGATCATGAAGTGTTGATGAAACCGGCGATAGAAAATTTTCACGATGAAAGCTTCCCGAAACCACCAAGATACTTCGATCAAGATATGAAACCCGTGAGGTTGAATCCTTTCCTGCAAGATATATCTTCGCAAAGTCCAATCAGAATCACAAAGATCTCTGATCAAAATACAGACAGCTATTCAAATAAGAAACTAGAAAGCGCAATAGAAGAAGCCTATCTCAACCGCTCTATTGCAGAAAATTACTGGAAACAGAATATTTATAATGGAAACCCAAGTTTTGATAATTGGAATAAAAGTATAGACGAAAGAAATAAACTTAAAGTAGAAAATAATGTTCCAACTACAGTAAGAAATAAAAATGAAATGGTTTCTGGCAAAATAGAGAGAGTTCCAAATATAGGCAGTGTTAAAAGAGTTGAACTAGCAAACACGCCAGTAAAAACATCCGTTTTGAATAACAAAATCTCTGGAAATGCAAATAGACGGAGTAACAATCATGGAGCACATAACTACGATAGTGTTAGTGATGAGTTGGACTTAGAAACTAACATTTTCAATACGCATGTCGAATCGGTGCCTAAAAAGACCTCCAATAATGTTAAACAAGAACCAGTTCGAACGGAAAAAGTAGAAATAAGTGACATGGACCGTGACATACCCAAACGCCCCTTACAAAGTTTTCAAAGAAACCCTTTTACACATAACACTGATAAAATTACCAAAGTTATCGAAGGCGATGTAAAGCTTTCGAAAAATGGCACCTCAAAGATTATTGAACTATCAGCTGGACAAAGAATAGTAAACAATGTTGTTGTGCCTAACAACAAGCCAGATAAACCTTTAGAAGAATTTAATGCCAACGAAGGTGTTTTACCGGTTATAAATAATGATAAATCCGTTGATTCCCTTAAGGAATTCAAACCAAACATAGAAGATCAAATCAAAAAAATTTATCGTGGATCGGTAAAGATTGAAAAAGTTCAAAATGCAAAACAAGAAGCCAGTTCAGAAAAGAATGAAAATATAAATTCTTCTCCGAGTGATGTTAAGGTGAATACTTTGGAAAAATTACTGAAGTTTATGAAAGTGGTGGCTGATACCATATCTAAGAATACAAGAAAAGGGACACACGGAAAAATTAAATATCTAAATGAGTTGAAACACTCTCTACTGGCTAGTATAAGTAAGTAACCTACACAAGGGGCCCTCAAAAAGTAAGGCTTAAGATCAAAATACGCACAATTAGATTACTAAGTATCTAGTAGGTATGTGAGAAAGCCAGCCGAAGCCATGGTGGTAAGGGACATGAATAATAATATCATGAACACCTTAATGATCATCAGGGAGTAGCTGGTCCAGCAAACACCAATTTGCGAATACCTAAGTTTAGCGTTGTTGACAGAGGAAACCTCGCACGTAAATTTCACCATCCACGTTTAGTAAGTATCTACCTACTACCTAGGTACCTATAGCAATAAAACTTGTTATCTTCCAGAAGACCGCATAGACGCTACATGGCCAGATGACGAGACTGGTGTTGGTCGGCGACACTCGCGCTCTGCCTCGCCGCGCGGTCACGTCGAGTTCCCATCCTCGGAGAGCGCTCTGATGACCATATCGTTTCTTACCTTCGCCGTGTTTCTCATCAAACTGGTTCTGGTTAGTTTTGACGGACGACATATTGTGTTGTGTAGTGTAGTTAGAACACACAGACCGGTTTCATAGTAAACACGCTTACCTATCTTCTTTTCTAAAATCGTTCTAAAACTGAATGCTGTTTTCCTTTTTTCAACTTTTGTATCTATCATAAAAGAAAACTTAGCACTTCGTCTGTGGTAAACAATGTGAAATGTTGGTCAAGTAATGAAACCCTGAGATGCACAATTAACCCTACTACAAATTCTCTGGGTACTTTTATAGGTAGGTATGACTCTGTGGTATGACTTGTATCTTTCGAGACCGAAAGCTAATAAATTATTAGGTACCTATGTGCTTTGGCGTAAGTAAATTGATTAGGTGTTCTGTTACAGCAAGTGATCCAGACATACAAGCACAAGACGATGTTGATGGCGCCGCTAATGGTAGCGACCGCGGGACGTACCGTCAGCAAAAAACTGCGGGATAACTTAAACTAAACACTTGCAGTTGGTATTGGTAGTTAGGTGTTACCCATGCCCACCTACCGACCGACCTCATCGATGCTAGAGAATTAAAGACTTCGAAGTTTATTGAGTTTATTCTTGTTTTTCTGTTCTACCTATAGTAGGTAGGTAGGTATTTAGGTAATGTAGGTCACTGTAGGTATGTATTAATGAAAGGATGACAGGCGTAACCTAACATGGTGGTTGACTAGTAAAATAAAACAAACATGTGTGCATTCACACGTGGTAGATAGAAGTGAAACCTTAAAAAAACCAGTGCGTGGGTGGAGTCCCTCCGCGCGGAAGAAGTTATACTTCGAGTGCCACGCATTCACTCTCGCTCTGTGTTTAATTTAGTAGTATTTATTTTATAAGTACCTACCTAACCATTATGCAGTACTTATTTAGTTAGAAAAGGTTCTCTTCTCATGTTGCCTAAAATCAGAACTAGATGGCGCTGCTAAGTTTGGTCGGATCCTAAAACGCGCTATCGAAGTGTTTTGCGTTTTATGGGGGTCAAACTGTCGTTTTTTTTTCTTTCATTGCTTTTTCGTTTCATCGACTTTCAAATCACAAAGACGCTAAAGAAGTTTTCACTTTAAAAAAAATACAGACACATTCTTACTGTATATATTACGTCTATGGTATCTATAGTGGTCTATAAGGTCTATGTGCGATAGTTTTTTGTAGTGACAGTGACAGATGCCAGATTTAGTGTTGTTCATAATCTGCAAATAATATATCGACTTTTTTATGAAATTTTCACATCATGGACTGTTTGAGAGATAGGTGACATAAAAGTAATATGAAAAAGAAGTTAACATGAGGTAGTTTCTTGCACACTAAGGAAAAACGAAGGAGGACGATGCAATCGCCACAAACAGCACCCTTATTGCCAAGTGTAAATGGTACCTAATGGAATTTAAAAGTATACAGGGTGTTACCAGACCACTTCCGAAAACTTGGAGGTTCCAATCAGACCATGATACTGAAAACATTAAGCGAAAAAAAAAATTTACTTGACTATCTCTTTTTAATTTTTTTTTTAGTTACATACACACAGTACAACATAATAAGACATATCTACCTAATAATCTCATTTAAAAAAGCAAAAAAACAAATAAAATAAATAAAGCAGCAATGTACACGCAGCACGCAGATTACGTCTACTACAGCATGAACAGCTGAGAGTTCATTGCGGGTCATTCAAGTACGCGACGTGCGAGCGACCTACGTTAGTACCTACCTACGTTAGTAGGCACTTACGACACAGAATAAATAATAGTACTACGCCTCGACCTTACCTACGTGAATGCGTACATTGCGGGCTGGCGAAATAAATACAAATCTTTAAACATTGTTTTCTCCGGCTATAATTATTTTTCAGGATAACTGATTTTTTTTTGGTTGGGTTTTGGTGTGCTGTAGCTCCCCCTTTCGTTTTCGGAAGTGGTCTGGTAACACCCTGTATATTCAACATAATTTTTAATATTATAGATTTTAGCTTGATAAGATAAAACTAGTTTATGTACCTAGACTTATTTGTAATATCGATGTGAGCGTGAACAATGCCATAAAGTTTAAGTTTGACTTCCAATCTTTTAGACCTATATGGCCTGTGTCTGTCATTTCAACAGACAATTTTGCCAGTGTCAAGTCTTATAGTTGATTATAAATAGATGTAAAATGGAAAACATCGATGTCGATTGATTCAATTAAAACGAAGCGGTGCCTATCCCTTCTTATCAAAGCTAATTATTTAAAAAAAATGGTGTTCATACTTTTTCCCGAAACCCACTTGTACTAATAGCGTATGCTATACACAAGTATTGACATAACGTATATTTGATCTAAGTCTAGTTGTTCTATTTGTATTTGCTATAACTGGTTTGTTAGTTCTAACACTTAGTTATTCTAATACCATGCTCCATAACGTCATTTTGCTATAACGTTTGTTAAACTATAACACTGTTTTGTTATATCGTACTGGTTATCTAACTATTATAATGTATAACTGATATATTACATAACATCAAAATTTATATGCGTACTCTATCTATACTTTTTATTGATTAGGTATTTTCTATAAACTTTCGGGGATTGAACCACTTGGCTAACAGTGCACTAGAATAGGTTGCGAGGAGCGTAAGCGACGAGCATGGTTTGAATAGTGACCAAACTACGCACGAGCCGAGCGAAGCGTGCCGCGGCAGCGGCCGGCGAGTGCCAGAACAAGTAGGCTGGCAAACGCCGGCCGCTGCCGCATACCTAATTGTACCTAATGATAATTTGCTATGATTATTATGTATATTATGATTATTTAAATAGTAGGTATAAATTATAACAAAATAGGTAGCTATTGCGTATTGCTTTAAACTTTCGCTAGGCGTTATTTCAGATTTTGGTAGCTAAAGATTACTTTTATAGCATAACATGATTAGTGTTATTGAAATGTATGTATGGTAGATTGTATAGCATAATCAATGTATGGCCGATGATTGTTATAATAATAAGTTTTATGTGTAATAAGATTATAGCATATGGTTCAGTTATATAAATCACAATTAGTCAATGTAGTTTTATATTAAAATTAGTGTATATGAATTGAACCATTATAGCAAAATTATGTTATAGGTACTGGAGTTATAGCAAACGCAATTAGTACATGTGGTTTTAGGGAAAAACATAGCGCACCAAAAAAAATACAATGAAACACTAAGCGTAATTTGTTTTGTACATTTTGTACGAAAAGATTACGTATTTTATGTGAAACTAAAACGTATTGAAGTGCTCTAATAAAGTTTCTAAATATGAACCGTAGGATAAAAATGAATTCGGAACTACAGACTCCATCATCAGTGGTGTCAACGGATGCCGAGCTGGAGGCTGCACTTAGAGCATTGGAAGATTTGCCACACAATGTTGACACCGAGATCAGTAACCTTCCAGGTAAGTACCTACCTTTAATAGGTACAAATTATCATTCTTCTTACTTTTTTGTAGGTAAGTAAGTGATCATAACCTCTACCGTCGCTTCGCCTCGCGAATATCACGAATCAATATTTAAATTCATTAGAAAAGGCACTAGGTACCTAGTGTACAGCCTATTGGTCCTATTTATTTTCTCTAGGCCTACCTTTCAAGACTCACTATCAAATCTTTGTGATTCTTCCAGGGTTACGGTTAAACTGTCTAGAAATTATGTTTTGAAGACCTGAAAACTGTAACAATAATACTTACTTTGCAGGTTCGAACTTCATAATGACACAAGAAATCCTGAAAAACAATGTTTGCCGGTTATGTGCAACTTACTATGAAACCGGGCCCAATCTTGTGCCTCTCTACGTCAAAGAAGACAATTCCGCAAAAAGAACTCTAGCAGAAATAGCCAGTGACTTCTTACCTATCAGGGTATGTATGTATATGTAGTAAGCTACCTGCTGACACTGAATATCAGCTTAAACTTTATAATTTAATCAGACAGGATCATTTAGTACCTATCCCAATAAAATTCTTATGAGAACTGATATGAGAAAAAATCTTTACACAAATAAAATATGCCCAAGTACTTTTCCAAATAGAGTTGCCTGTATCGGCCGACATTAGTTTATTTCTTTGTAAGGATTACAAAAAAAGTGCTAAAAACCAGAAGTAAGTATTAAAAACATTTACCAGCACAAAACTTAATCCAGATTTCACATCATACCTACAAAAGAATGATTACTTTGTGTTTGTTTCTAGTTACAGCAGGGTGACGGTCTGCCTGAGATGGCTTGTGCGTCGTGTGAACAGGAGCTCATTGCCTGGCGCCGGATGTACAGCAGCTGTGCTGATGCTCAGAAGATCCTCTACTCGCAAGCCGAGCGAACTAGCGGGGTAAATGTTTCATCAGCAACTTGATGAGTTCACTGCTTGACTCTTACTTTCATTAGAAACATCAAATAAATAGTAGTTCTCTTCAAATTCTTGGACATAATCACACAACAGTCGAAAACCACTGTTTGTTTCTTCATATAAGTACGTTAGAATTATTTTATATCTGGCTAAGCTGATTTTTTACCTAACCTACCTCTTTTTTTTAACTAAGGTCAAAAATTACATGAGTTTGTTAACAAACTTCAAAAGAAACCAAATATCCCCCAAAAAATCTGACTAAACATTATTTTCTGGTTTCAGATCCATTTTTACTCCAGAAATGATAAGTAAGTACTACAAATACTATCTGTAACTACATGGGCACCTTTTTGCGTTTATAAATGTCTAAAATTGAATCTACATTACTAAGTACACTGACCATAAAAGCACTCAAAATCACAGCATATACTAGGTATTCCTAACTAATATACTGCCACCAACCTACCTACTTGGACGAATTGTTCGTCCTTGTCTACCTATTATCTGCCCTACCATGAAATGTAATGCCCCACTATCACTATACTGTTTGTTACATAATAATGTATAATGTGACATTCAAAAAATCTTAAGAAACGCAATAATATTTACGTAATAAAACTTACTGCCGCCGCCGGACCCAGGTTATTCTTCCAATCCAAACTACATACAGAATTCACGGTTGGATTCCCGTCCACAGCTCACAGAAGTAGTTAAAAGCGTACTCGCTACCTACCCCAATACCGGTTCGATGGAGCTCGTCTGTCACAAATGTGAATTGAAGACTTCCAGTGAAATGTTCTACCAGCATTTGAGTTCTAAGCACGACGGTGTCAGGAACAGAGATGATGTAGAATCAATTGTGAGGGATCACGTGACATTTGAAGGAACCCTTGATTCAGATTTCGATGAAAATTGTACTACACTTAAGTCTTTATCTTCTGAAGCGATCCGTTTAGACTGCCGTCCCTGTAGCACTACATTTACAGGCAGTTCGCGTATCCTATCTGAACATGATGTGAATGTCGATAATATTTCGCGTGATGACTTCTCCAAAAACCAGAAAAAAAAATGTCGGTCTGTTCCCTCACGATGCAAGAGTCGCGGCCGCGTCGCAGCAGATGCGAGATTCAATGCAAGTTTATCTCAAATAAAATATAAAATCAACGAGAGACGCATCCCTGCCGTCTGCCCGAACTGTAATCGCACTTATATTAACAAGTACACTATGCTCAAGCACATGAAAACTGTGGTAAAAATAGAGAAAAGTACGAGTGTGAGTGCGGGAGGAGTTACACTTCGCGCTCCAACTTGTTGGCGCACACACGAATAGTATACCTGGGCCTGGCACCGCCGTATCACACTTGCACGGACTGTGGAGCCATGTTCCGCTCTCGCGGCTTTCCGCGAGGTGCACTGTCGGGTGCACTCGGGCGTCCGGCCCTTCTCGTGTACGATCTGCGGGCGGTCGTTCTACGCCAAGGCCACGCTGATGCAGCACCAGAAGACGCACGAACCGCCTCAGTACGAATGCAAACTCTGCGAGGTGTGGTTCAGAAGAAGGTCGGGTTTGAAGTCTCACATGCGCACGCACGAGCACGAGGACCCAGACTTCGACTGGAATTTTTACTCCTTGAAAAGGCGACCCGACAGCAGGAACCGCCTCATGTAGAGAAGGAAGTTCAGAAACACGATAAGGAGTAGGTTTTCGGGTCCCAACCTTCTGCGCGGCATCGCATCGAGCGAAAATAAACTAGAACCGCTAAGAAGTGGAACCACTGTTGCCCAGGTCCGTCGCGGCCGAGGACTCGCCGGATCGCGACTCGGACGACTCGAGGACGCCGCTCGCCGAGCTCGCGCCTCGCGACCCGCTGGCCGCGCTGCGTCGGGCGCTGCGCGACCTGCGCGACCACCACGCCGAGCGGCACCAGCACCGCGCGACCGGCGGCGGCGGCGAGCGCGACCCGCAGCCGGAGCCGGAGTCGGGGCCGGTCGACGACCTCACGCGACGGAACATGCGCCGCGACCGGTTCGACGAGGCGACGCGGCGTGCGCTCGATGCGGCGCGAGTGCGCGTCGACGGCGCCGCGCGGTACGCCTGCCCCCAGTGCGGCCGCCGGCTCGGCTCCTCGCACGCCTTCGTGCACCACGCGCGGATCCACTCGGGGGAGCGCCCGCACGTCTGCCACGTCTGCGGGAAGCGATTCCGGGCGCCGCAGGGACTCGCGCGGCATCTCGCCGAAACGCACGAGCGACGCCGGCGCCGCGCGTGCCGCCTCTGCCGGCGGACCTTCGCCAACGATCAGAACCTGCGCCAGCACCTGCGCACGCACACCGGCGAGCGACCGTTCCAGTGCCCCGAGTGCGGGAGGCGGTTCGCGCAGAGCGGCTCCCTGCACGCGCACCGCCGGACGCACTCGCCGCGCCGCGCGTTCGCGTGCCCCGACTGCGGCGCCGCCTTCCGCCTCCGCGCCGGCCTCGCGCGGCACGCCCTCCGGCACGCGGGCGCGCGTCCGCACCGGTGCGCGTGCGGGCGCGCGTTCGCGGCGCGACACGAGCTGGCGGCCCACCTGCCCGTGCACGGCGAGGCGAGCCCGCATGTCTGCGCGCTCTGTCCCGCCGCCTACAAGCTGCGGCGCGCGCTGCGAGACCACGCGCGCCGCGCGCACCCGGCCTCGGCCGCCGAGCTCACGCGCGACTCGTTTCCAGGAGCGACGGCGCCGTAGTGGTCCCGCCGCCGCCGGCCGCCGCCGAGCCCGCACCGCCGGCCGGCGTGCCCCCGCGGCGCGGCCGGCTCGAGTGCGGCGCGTGCGGGCGCGCGTTCTCGGACGCCGCGAACCTCGCCCGGCACCGTCGCGAGGTGCACGAGGCGCGTCGCGAGTACGCGTGCGACTCGTGCCCGCGCACGTTCTCCCGCTCGGAGCACTTGCGCGCGCACGCGGCTCTACACGCGGGCGCGGCGCCGCTGCTGTGCGAGCGATGCGGCGCGACGAGCGCGTCGGCGGCGGCGCTGCGGTCGCACCGCCGCACGCACGCCGCGCCGCAGCTTGCATGCGCGTGCGGCGCGTTGTTCCGGCGTAGCGCGGAGCTGCGCGCGCACGCGTCCGTCCACGAGGGCGTGCGGCCGCACGGGTGCGCGTGCGGGCGCACGTTCCGGCTGCGCGCCCAGCTGAACATGCACGCGAGGCGGCACAGACCGCTCCAGGAGGAGGGATCCGCGCAGGCGGCGCTCGGTTCGCGAGTCATCGATTGATCGGTCCGCCGGTCCCTCCGCCATCTCGCGAACTCGACTCGCCCCGCGATCCGCTTGAAAGAACTTAGCAGCAGGTTAATAATTATGGATGTTTTGAACGCAGTCCGACGCTGAACTTCGTGGACCTGATGGACTCGTCCGACTCGGAGTCGGAGCAGGAGGCGTGGGCGCAGGCGCCGATGGCCCCGGAGGCGCCGACGGCCCTGGAGCTCGAGCCCTCGATGAATATCCTCTTGCTGGGCTCGTGGGCCCTATAGTAGCCGCATCTGATCAACTAGTCGCATCCACCATATGACTTGAACCACCGCAAGGAGCTAGCACGGTAGGTAATGATCACGCATCCAAGTTACAGTGCGCGACAGCGTCAACTCAAATGGACGTAACCTACTACCCTTCATCTATGGTTTTCGGCCAAGCTATGTTTAGTGTTGTTTCGGTTGTGTGAACTAACATGATACAGCTCCTTAATTAGATACAAAATGTTACAACAATGACAATCGTGAGTGATTCAACAAATGGGCAATGTAAAGGTGACCCAGTGATCGTGATGGAATTCAATGGACTTCTTTATGGAGTATTAACAATTTATTGGTTTATGTATATTCTTTTTGTATCATCCCTGTCCTGTCACTTCAGTCACCATAATGATTATCCTCACCTCATTGATAAAATTTAAAAAAAATCCTGTAATATTATAATTGTAATTTTAGTAAACCTACTCTTTTAATATAGATAGTACTGTGTGTAAACCTTATTTGTTATTTTTTAGAAAATATTACTGCATATCTTTGTTTTTTGGATATTTGTAAAGAAATAAATGGGTACACTTTACTTTGTAAAAGAGATCCTAAGTAAATGAAAAATGTATTATTGTAATATAATAATTATATTCGATCTCACAGTGTTTTAGACATTACTATGTATTTCATATTTATTTATGTATAATGTAGGTATGTAAATAATTTTACCATACTATAATTTACATACTAGACATGGTATGTAATGTGTTGATAATTGAACATTTCCTTTGCTCTTATAATATTAAATTTTCAAATTATTACATAATGGTGCAAACACAGCCAAATTTAACACTTTACACACAACAATTAGTATTATTGCATATAATAACTAATATTATTATAATTCAAATTATGTATTCAATAATAAAAAAACACAACAGATTATTAAAGTACTTACATGAATAAATAAACACTGCTATTGTTAGCAGTGGTACCTTTAAATTCTAACCTAGATATTTATTAGTTTGTTAATAAAATAAATTGGTTAGAAATTGAAGAATACAATGAACACTGAAGACTAACAAATACTAGACATAACTTGTTATACGCTATGTAAGTGATTATATTAGCGCCCAAGTGGCCATGCAAACTAGTTACTTAGGTAATTCAATGAAAATGAACAATAATAAAATAGAAATTGGTGATGTACCAATAAAACTAATTAAATAATAATCGAACATTTTTATAAGAGCAATCTCCATACCTATTAATAAATAATCTAACTGCTAAAACGTTATAAACAAGTTTATATTTGTGAATCCAGCCAGATGATATGGTACAGATGTTGAGACCTCTCCATCATGGGCATGTTATTTAAAATGAGAGCAGTAGAAAATTATTATTAACAGAATACATAAAACTAGTTTTTTTTTGTGTAAATTATTGATCTCAACTCTAGGTAAATAATGAAATCAACAGATTTAGAACATCCAGTTTCATCATGACAGGATAATATTGAACTAAAGAGAGACATAAAAGGGAGCTTTTCCACCAGAGCTAAACTACAAAAGCTAAGCTAAGAGCATTGTGTTATTATGAGCGGATTTACACTTGGCATAGTACAGAATGTAACCATGTGAAGTCCGCAGCGTATCTCTGTAGATATTATAATTTAGCGAATTTTGTAAATAGTTATTGGTCTAATGACCTGCTTTAAAGTTTATGTTCATACTTTCGAATATCACAATCTAATAATTATAAACTAGTTCACTTAAAAACAAGATCGATTGTGGTAAATAAATTAATTAACTTAAAATAAATAGATAAATAAATAGTATGGCGTTGTTTTATTTAGTTTTGTTTTATCAAATAAATAAATTATAGAAAGCGGACTTAACGTAAACACAATACAGATCCTGGTACAACAACAAACTATGAAGAACATTGTGTACCACTGTCTTACTACCAATTAATATCAATTCTTTCATCTCTTGATATATCCAACTCATTAATATAAAGTACAAACTTGTGCATTTATTTGGCCTCTGACTATCTTACTATATAATTAATCAGAGCCATCCATCAGTCTCCAAGAGCTCACCAAATATTCAAGCCTAGTATGTTATACTTCACTGACGTCGATGACATAGGTAACTGTTAGGACACTGGCCAATGCTCGTATTTTCGTGGAATCTTATACCGAGTCACACTCAGCTCATGCCGCTGCCGGCGATAATTCCGGACTTATTGCCTCAGCAAAATAGCCTTTATTCTTTAGGGAGCAAGGACATGAACATGCCGGGACAGAGGCATGATCGTGTTTAGACTATGCTCATGCCCACTTCCTTGCCGACTGCAGCTGAGTATGAACGCAACATTACTAGCAGTGTGAAAGCAAAATGCCTCAGACGTCAGGTGAATAGTGCAACATGGAATGGCTAAGTACGCGGCGGAGTGGATCGACCGTCGACAGGAGCAGACGGATATCCACTGTCGTTGACCAGTCGCTGTCTCTCACGGTACATCGACACCTGGATATTCTCCAGCTGGTGGTAGCGACATACCTTCAGTGTCGAGAACACTGTCAGGCCCACCCACGTCGCGAACGCGGCCCATGCTCCCAACTGGAATGAGATATCAACTGATTAAGCATTACATAGGTATTTGCTACTTGTATACCACGCTTTGTTATGGCGGGTATTTCATATTTTCACGTTCCACATAAAAGACAAAAAATCGTACTTGATGAAAAAAGTGTAATATAAACAGCGGTTTCGTGCTAGAGCCTTATTCATATTAATTTGTAAACACAGGTTATAACACATAAGTGGATGGTTATATTATGATTAAGTTTAAACTATTGTCAGCCAAGAACTCATATTATTTTTATTATTGGCCATTATCATATTACACATGAAAAAAAACTCTCGCATAAAGAGCGTGTTCGTGTTAGCCTTATCACACTGACGATTCGCGGGCGGTTTTCCCCGAACTAAGCTGTTTTTTCCGTAGATAGCGATGCTTTTTTTTCAGAATAGAAAATCAATTGGTGCACAACCTGGTTTAAACCTTCAATCTTAGGTTCTGAAGCCCCGCCTTCACTAGATCACCGATGCTCTTACTAACTCTGTATGTATACATATACTTGGTATAAAGTAAGTAGGTAATAAAATATAGATATGTAAATACCTGTACACTGCCGATTTCTATGTAAAATGATTGAGTTGATATGCCATCAGCATGATCAAAGTCCTGGCCCGCGGCATCTTCACAACTGAAAATTTTTGAAAGTTTGTAACATACTAGAAAACTCAACATATTAAACATATTGAAGGCCTTTCCAATCTCTACCTATACATACCTACTATTGGGTACCCCAGCAACCACTTTTCTATGGTCTGTTTGGTCAACAAATCCCTGTGTCAGGGGCTCAGGGCTGGCCAGAAATACTGTCAGGCACTTTGATGACTGATTTAATAGGCAAAACTGTAGGTTTCCTGCATAAATTATGGTATGGGTACAATAAAGGTACCTTGGTAATCGTTTTTCGATGGTCTGGCACCAGTTGCTGAAGCCGAGCGAGCAGACGACGGCGGCCGACACGGCCAGCGTGCACAGCGCCCCGCACCCCACTGCCTCCACAAACGCAGACAGGAACGAACTGTCTCTGCCTTGGTACATGTACATAGACAGCCTGGAACAACACATTATTATTATTATCTTATGCAATAATAACCCGAATTAAGCCCACTTTGTATTTTGGTATCTGGTTCTATAATACAAGCTATTTATTAGATTACAAACTACATCCAGGCCCAGAACATATATTTATCAGAGTTTACTCCTGGTAGGTATCAAAACCACAACCAGACCCTCAGTAAACAAGTTAAAACACCAAGTGAGCGGCAAGTCTTGTCAAATGCTTGTGGACATGTAAATGTATATGTTCCTCCATTCCTGGGTTCTTGTGCGTGCCTTGTTATCTGTGTGCCCTTATCTGCTTGCCTTTCTTTAGTCCTGTATACTGTTAGTGAAAAATAGGTAAGCATAGACATTCTTATACAAAAATCTAGGAGAATCCGCATAATAAGTGATGATGATGATGATGATGATGATGATGATGATGATGATGAAACTTCATAATTTACCTGTAAATCTGTAAACAGCACACAATAAACATGGTGACTCCTACAACTATGATGTAGTTGCAGAATGCTGGAGATGCCCAATCCATATCCAACTGACCGGTGCCGGAGTTCCATTCTCCCTTAGAGAAAAGCAGGCAATGGCCTCTGAGGAAGGAAAAATAATGATACATCATTATTTATCTACTGCACACAACAGGATAATACAATAGGTATGTCATACACATTCAATAATAAGCCAAGATCTTGATGTTAAGTGTTTACTAAAAAAGATCCACCCCAAGCCTTCCCAAGCCTTACAAAACCCACACTTACAATTCTTTGGTGCGATTATATTATATTATTGGTCAGCAGGGTTCGCCGTTGGCGGATACGCCAAGGAGGACATCATCATAATAAGCCCCATCAGGGGCAACCACATATATATATTATTATTATGTAATTCAAAGAATATTGCTCAAATTAGTCCGCCTCTTTGTTTAAGAGTTATTCAGTCCAGACTTACTTGAAATCGTTTTTGTGCATACTCATCGGCACTATCATACAAAGCGACAGGATCAAACCCATAACATAGCCAGTTATCTGGCTCAACAACAAGTAATTGGTTAGCGCCATGATGGGAAAGTATCTTTAATTAAAATAAAAACACTAAATTAGAGTTATACGTTACAACAATACAAGTTGGGCGATATCTTTTTATCTTTTTGGAATAACAAACATACCCTCCCCTCCCGCTGCACCTGGTGCTATCAGTCACCGAACACCTTCTTCTCTTCTTCTTCTCTTCAGTAACGGCCTGTGTCCGTCATTTCGACAGACAATTTTGCCAATGTCAAGTGTTAAAATTGTAATAAATAAGTCAAGTCAAGTCATTTGTCAAGTCGGCTGTCGTTTGTTTTGAAAAGAAAATGGTGGATTTTCTCTTCAAAACCTAACACGAATTTTCACATTCAGAAAAACCACTTTACACACATTTATTCCAATGGCTCACACTTTATGTTACGACCTAAGTATTATTGGTTAAAATTCCACCAAAATTAAACAACAATACTCACAATAACACAAGAAAAACTATTAAAATAAAAGTGCTATGTCGTTTCAAAAAATGACAAAACTCGTGTCACCTTCTTCTTCTTCTCTTCAATAATGGCCTGTGTCCGTCATTTCGACAGACAATTTTGCCAATGTCAAGTGTTAAAATTGTAATAATATATTAAGTCAAGTCATAGTCCTCGGTTAATAAACAACCTACCTACTGATCTTATTAATAGTATTACGCCTAAGAACATTAAACTTAAATTAAAATCCTACTTTCTAGCTAATATTGATAAGTACCAATAATACTTACCTACTATTTAAAAAAGCTAATCAACCTACCTACTTAAGTACCTAACTAAAACAAGCTACCTAAATAAATGGAATGCACTTTGCTAGCTACCTACCTACCTATCTATCTAATCTAGTTAACTACCTACCTAATGTAAGGCTATCGACGCCAAGACTCATAATATAGCATTATTCATATAAACCTTGTGGTTTTCTTAGTGCTATAGTACAAAATAAGTTATAATGTATTTTTAAAACAATAAATAAATTTAAAAAAAAAAAAATTGTCAAGTCGGCTGTCGTTTGTTTTGAAAAGAAAATGGTGGATTTTCTCTTCAAAACAAACGAATTCCCACATTCAGAAAAACCACTTTACACACATTTATTCCAATGGCTCACACTTTATGTTACGATCTAAGTATTATTGCTTAAAATTCCACCAAAATTAAACAACAATACTCACAACAACAAAAGACAAACTATTAAAAATGGCCTGTGTCCGTCATTTCGACAGACAATTTTGCCAATGTCAAGTGTTAAAATTGTAATAAATAAGTCAAGTCAAGTCGGCTGTCGTTTGTTTTGAAAAAAAAATGGTGGATTTTCTCTTCAAAACCTAACACGAATTTTCACATTCAGAAAAACCACTAGACTAGTCCCAGGCGTAGCTCGTTCTTTTTTGTCAATGTCATAGATATATGACGGTCCAATGACATGACGGACAGTGTAAATTGACAGATCATTTTGAGTGGTGATGTGTTTGTTTCATTTTATTCATTGCAACAAAAGAAGAACATTTTATTCATTTCAATTTAATTTTTGTTGAAATAATTTAAAAATTAAGCTAGGAGACCTATTCAAACTTTTGAGCATGATCTTTGTGTTCCTATTGGTCGATAAATAAAATACCAGACATGAATTTTAACGCGTCCAGAAACGGTAAGCTAATGTTAATTGTAGGTACATATTGAACTTTCATGCAAGTTTTATGTCTAAGGCTCTTACGGTTTTTGGTTGTAGTGGGTCATACAGCTGGCCCCAGGAAGGCGAAGCGTGTGAGTGACGTGGCGGCGATGGGGGCACCGTCGCCTGGGCCCGGCTTCAGCCCGGTGGCAGCGCCCTACAACCCGTCCTTCGCGCCTGCCGGCCCGCCTCCGCCGTACCATGAAGGAATCCAGTTGGAAACCCAAGACTTTGGCTCATCGGCTCCAGCTACGAGTAAATAACATCTATCTCTTTTTAGAAATAAAACTAAAGCAGTAGAAACAGCACCAGAGAAGTAATAAATAATACTATTTCAGACTTTGGTGGTGGATTTGCTCAGTCGTTTGTGCCTGGCTACCCTCAAACCCCCATAGCCTCTCCCGCTCAGATTGGTTCCATGCTACAACAGCCTGTTGTTCAGGTAAGTCACATTCTCTGAATATTGTAATACTAATTAAAAACAAAAACACAACAGTGCATTTATTTAAATAAAAACAATTGGTACCTATAATTATCTAACATTAGCTACTTTTCAGGACATGGCATTCCAATATGGCAACCAGCTAGCATCACAGGGCAAGGAGGCAGTTCAGCGAGAACTTGGCAAGTATGTTCCTGTGTCACGATTGAGGTACTACTTTGCCGTCGACACAAGATATGTCATCAAGAAGTTGTTGCTTATCATGTTCCCGTATACTCATAAGGTGAGGCTTAGAAATGGTATCTACTGTGTTTTGTTGTGAATATGTTAGTGACTCAATGAAACTACTAATCCAATGTAATTAAAACTTTAAATATAATATTTCATAGTAGTGTATAAGACATGACAAATAGTAGGCAGGTAGGTACCCAGTTATAGCACAGTATAGCATAGATATATAAAATACAAAGCCATGGTAACTACTTTACAGGTTTCTCAGGTGGGCTTGTTAGAAATAATAATAATAATGATCTTTATAGTGCCCTTGAGAAATGGATGGGGTACTTCAAATACAAGTTTAACCTAAAGTATGTCTCTTATTCCAGGACTGGATGGTAAAATATGATCAGGATACACCAGTGCAGCCTCGTTACGACCTGAACGCGCCCGACCTGTACATCCCTTCCATGGGCTATGTTACCTATGTGCTGTTAGCGGGCTTTATGCTGGGTGAGCATTTTTCTCTCAAATCTATGATGCAGACAGAGTTCTTTTTTAGCATACAAGCCTTACAAATAGAAATTGAATAATACAATGAGTTGACTACTAACAATTTGGCTTAAGAATCTTCTATCTTCTCTAAATATATAAAACTCTTTTGAAGCTGACTTAGAATCAATGCACAGCCTAAACTACAAGTCCTAGAGGTATGACATTTGGAGGGTAGTATCCTTATAGTGTAAAGGGTCTAGAACGCGAGCAACGCCGCGGGCGACGGCTAGTACTATTATAAAACTGTAAAAAAAACTAAAATTAAAATTAATGATATGGATAAACTAAATATGCAGATCTACTAAATAAACGATTCTGATTTCGAAAATTGAGTTGGTCTATTTGTTTGTTTGCGGATCACGCCTAAACTACTGGACCAATTTCAATGGAACTTGTACCACTCGGATGCCCTTTTTCCGGATTGAAACATGGGTTTATCGTAAGCTGGTTGACAGATATTTTGCCGGAAAGTTTCGCACGCGTACGAAGTCGCGGGTATTAGCTAGTACTAATATAATATAGAAATCGAAATAAACAAATGAATAGCTTAAAATTGCTTATCAATGAGTATAAATGTCGCGACCCCAAACCATTAATTAACTGACAAAGATAACCAGACATTACGTAAGCAGACACTTTATATAGGAAAAAATGCATCCTGGTAAAGGGTACAACCATTTATTAATAAACTATTTTGACAGACTGCGATCCCCAAGCTTATATTTCAGTGGGAAATTTAATTTACCATTTCCAGGTCTTCAGCACCGCTTCTCACCGGAGCAGATCGGCATGCAAGCCTCCAGCGCACTAGCTTACATAATCTTCGAGATGATTCTGTACCTCGCGACGCTGTACATCACCAACACCACAACTAGTTTGAAGACCCTGGATTTGCTTGCGTACTCTGGCTACAAGTACACTACGATGATTAGTAGTTTGTTAGCTGGACTGATGCTGGGTCGGACGGGCTATTACTGCTGCTTGGTGTATGCCAGTTGTGCTCTGTCTTATTTTCTGGTGAGTGTTTAAATATCTGTTCGTGAATGGCTGCATGGGTTATTTTTTCACTTCAGTAAAAAGAATAATCTCGATTTGTCAGTCGAGATGTCTATCGAGTCGCTTTTGAGGTTATCTCTAACTGGACGTGTATTCAACACCTAGGTACTAGGACTTATGTGAAAATAGGGGGGCCAGCATTGAACAGCAAACCTATAATGAAACATCCTTCAATTGTATTAATCAATTTCAAAAAAAGGAGGAGGGTCTCTATTCAGCTGCATTTTTAAATGTTTTTTAATTCTTTTTTTTATCTGAAAAGGCATACATACCTTCAGATCGGTTCCATAATTTTTTTGTCAAAATTGGTTCAGTTGCTTTCCTGTGACTTTTCCGTGGTGCTTACGATCAATAGAACAGTCCCAATGAACTGCCATCATCATCATCATCATCATTTGATGATGAAGGCGTATTGAGTTAAAGTCTCTTTTTCAAGTTTTAAAACTTATAAATTTGGGACATAGGTACCTTACGTGACCTTTTCTCTCTCAGGTTAAAACCCTTCGCCTCCAACTCCTGTCGGGCTCACAGGCGCCTGAGCATCAGCAGCCTTCCTACGGCTACCCGCAGAACTACCCCCCGAACCCGTACTCCGACACCTGGGAGAAGCCGAGCAGTGGAGGCACGAAGCGGAGAGTCTACTTCTTACTATTCGTGGCGATAACGCAGCCGCTGCTGTCCTGGTGGCTGACTTACCACCTGGTACCGGCAGCTGCTGTGGCCCCGATCTTACCGCCATTGCCCACGTAGTCAACACAAAACTCACATAGCTTTTACTGATAGATAAATCAATGTGGTTTGCAAGGTGTGGCTGCGATGTTTGCTTATAACATTATAAAAAGGATACTGAACTAACAAAAAAAAATACCAAGAATAAAATTAATAAATTCATAGGTAATACCGTCAAGTATTTAAAAGGCCTTACACAATCCTTATGTACTTAATAGTTTTTTTATGTTCCTGAATGCTCCTAAATGTGTTTTTTTACCGGTTAATATGTAAGTACCTACCGTAATAATGATTCAATTAAAAAAAGATTATTGTTCGAAAAAACTGCCGTAGCAGTTAGTATGCAGTGTTGATAAAATGTAAAAAGATTTCTATTTTAGTTTCTAAGAACTAAATAGGTAGGTCCAGAAATATAATATTAGAAAGGAATTGCGACATTTCTTGAGTGCGCCATTGCAGTGGTAACGAACAACCAATGCCTGTCTGATAAACTATATTTTGTAAATAGGTATATTAAAATTATCATTAAGTACTTATGTAATAAATATTTGTATTTACAGAACTAAGTTTATTAATTTCATGTAAGTACTATAGCCAAAATAAATTTTAGGCGGCCAAAAACGGCTTTGTCTTATTTCCTTTCTTGTAACCGGTGATGGTGGTGTGACGTGACGACGACCTAGATCCAGGCATCTACCCATCTACCCTGTCACCGATGCGGTTGAGTAAAAGAGATAGAAATACGTTACGTAGTCCTTGACCTGATTTTAATTTTCTAGTAGGAAAAACTGGGACGTGTACGTATTAATTTTGTAGGTACATAATAATAATGCGTTTTTGACATGGTTTCAGTTTTGGTGAATATGAGTTGGCAGGTTAGGAGTTTTTTTTCTGTGGTTGGCAGGTATGTAGATTGTAGGTACCTACCCATCGAACCTACCGGCGAGTGTTTTAAAAATCCCGCTCATTCTCTATTCTACTGAAGTTAGTCGCGTTCTGTAATTGGTCAATAAACGACCTTGACGCATTAGGTATGAATGTTTCGTGATGTCTGTACTTCCTTAGCAAAGTATTTTATCGATATTTTGGTAGAATAAAACATTCTGTTTAGATAATAACTTACTAGTAATATTAATACAAAACGTCACTGTAACATACAATGTGAACCGAAGTGAATGATTTGAAATAGTATAGGTATAGTAAAGTTGAGTCATTCGTCAAGTCAGCTGTTGTTTGTTTTGCAGGCAAAATGGTGAATATTCCCTTAAAACTTGAAAACTAATTCCATCATGCGAGGAACCCTTTTACAACACATTTATTCCAAAGGCTAACAGTTTACGCGATAGACAAATTATAACAATAACACAAGAGAAACGTATGTAGTCGTAATAATTAAAATAAGTGTGCCAAATTTTTTCAAGTGTGAAATTGACAAAACTCGAGTTGTCTTTGTGATTAGTTATTATCACAATCACATTTCAAATTGTTACAGAGTTACATACCACGAACACTATGATTTAAAAAAATTGTCGATAATCAGACTATTGTCAGGTATTACATCCCATCACTAAAGCAATCAGCTGGTTGCTGTCAAAACCCAATGCTACCAACCTAGACTTTCCCACTTGCAGCTATGTTCAGGTTGGATATGCGCCTCAAACAGCCGCAGTATCGACAAACGTTCACAAAAACCAGCATAGTGACACTGTGACACTTCTCTTCTTATTTTAGTAATAAAGACCGTATAACCTACAATTTATTTAGTTGTAGTTAATTATAGTGCTAAGTGAAACATTTAATAATGCAAAGTGCCGCATCAGTACACGCATGCTGAAGCAATTACGTAATGGGAATTATGCTAGACAAGTTTAAAGTTTTGCCCTGAATTTCAACATGGCCGCTGACACAGGAATGGACACTTGCTCCAGTCCGGAGATCACGGACTCCAGAAAACGACCCTTAGACGGCGACTCGGAGAATGGCGACGTCAAGAGATCACACTTTAGCTCGGGTGAGTGGCGCACTATTTACTTACCGGGCTATACATACCTACCTACGCGGTAGGTAAGTAGATTTACTTCATTGCGTACTTCGCAAAGTGAGCATAATATTGACACATCGAACTTGCGGCGGATTCTGCTGCGCTCAGCTGGTTTCCAACAAGATTCTTATCAGAAGAGCGCTGTTATCAATACGACCTATTTACAGCGACGCCGAGGTCTCAACGAGCTGAATTGTTTTGGGAAAACTAGCTACTATTTTGTAGAGCCCTAAAACGCCTTTATTGCTGCTGCCCAGACTGTAATTACACTGATAAGTTGAAAAATATACGAGAATTATTATCAAAGCAATTGGCCGTGCTGATAAGAGGTCCGGGGCTGCATGGAAAATCCTCCTTGGACTGATAGTGATATTTTATGCAATGTTAAAAGAGAGTGGTTGTTTTTTAGTGCAAGACTTGGTGACAGCGTTGCCTCTGGCCAACGGCCATGGCACTATAACTTCTCATTTTGGTGAGTTAGTCCGTCAATGCATCAGATCTCTCATCGGCTTTGTGGTTGTTGCGGCGCGCATGCCCCACGCCCGCTCTCCTCTGCATCTCATCTGCTGCTGTGTTCCCTGCATTATCATGCTGAAGGAAATCAAACAACCTTTACTCTGAACTGAACCAATCTAAGGTTAATTAGATTGCTAGCTCATTTGCAATTGGCTGTGAAATTATCTTTAAAAGATAAGCAGAGCTGTCAGAAAATAGATAAACATGCATAGAATAACAAATGTAAGGCAGCAGTAAAAATTACAATAATTACAAAAGATCAGGGAACAAACAATAATTCATAAATATCTAATATACTTACATAATGATGTAATTTGTTAATTAGGTATTCAATAACACAGCCAATATGATTAGTTACCTAATTTGGAAGTAATAAATAATAAAATTCCAGTAACTAATAGGTTGTTGAAAGCAAAGTTACAACAGCAGCAGAGTGTGAAGTAGGCAGAGGTGTCAGCGGCTGTGTCCATAGCGCACAGTATCGCCTTGATGTCGTGAGCCATGCCGTACTTAGTCTCATCGACACCCCATGGCTTAGTCGTTGCATCGTTGGTGTGAACATCACTATATGTACCAATCTTCTCCTACCCATTATTTTGGTGTATCTTCACTTCTTCTCGAGATATCGTCGCTTTTATCGCTTTAATTTTATTTTTAAAGTCATGAACTAACAGATACTTATTCAATACTTATTGAAATCATTATTTAATTTGCATATTGAACCCATCGAACACGATTCAATAGATTGGCACTCCTCATGATCATTTCTTTAAATTATATTTGTAAATTGTTAGTTCCGAAATAAAATAAACTCTGTAAACGTGTTTTGATAACTATGTGAAGGTCTGAGCTCATGCTGACGGCAGGCAAGGTCATTACCGGTTCTAGCCGTGCATGTCTCATTGCGCGCTCAATTTTCAACTTATAGGTGGTTGTGATAGAGTCTATTGTCTGGTCGTTTATTTCAAGGTCGGAAGAGGCGATTTGTCATTACTAGCTGCTAATGTTGCAAGTGTTTACATTGCGTAATTTATTCTCTGTATTAGCTGACTATTAATTGGTCCGCGTCATCTCGATGGTACTATCGGTACCTCTCTGAATCTTTCTGGTTATTAGTTTCCCAATCGCAACAGGAATGGCTTTCTCGTACATGTAACTTTGTCGATAAAGTGTAATGTTTTGGCAGCCTTGCAGCTGTCTAATTCGCTGGCACTGGCCTGCAGTGCACATGATCCAGTTGGAACACTGCAGAATATCTATCGCACTTCCGCTCCACTCCAAGCTATGTGCGATGTCGGTTAGGGCCAAGGGTGTGGGATTACTTCCTCAAAGGCTGTAAGATCTAATCTAACTTTATTGTGTTCAACAAAGTTGAGAAGCTCGCCGTAATGCCTAGGTATTTCTGGAAGGCCTTGCTTAAATTGCGCCACGGAATTTTAGGCCTTAGAAGCTTTAACTTTAAACACGGTTTCGAAGTTACACGAGTTCGTTTCGGGGTGTTAATGAGCAAGGCGGAAATATTATTATGATAAAACTTCTAGCCGCATACTTATTACATTACATATTACATACGCATGCTTAGATGGGTACCTATTTACTTGGTAATGTTAATGTGGGCTTTCTAGAATGTATTTGGTTCTCACAAACAGTTAATGTAAAGGTCAGTAAGTAAATTAGCATTTCATTAGACCTACACCATTGTTCCTAATTATAATGGTACTTATTTAAGGCGGGTACTTCACTTACTGCCTTACATACATTTGTACACCTAAATGATTTACTTTTTAGCAGTCGGAAGTATTTTATATTGTATTCAGCAAAATAAAATTAATGAATTCGAATAGAATAATAGTTTGGGTGTCCTCGCCTACCATATCCACGATCCACCTATTAGTCCGTCATTAGGTTTATAGACTCATAGAGTTCATTTATAACTCACAGTTTCAGAATTATGTAGGTACATACCTACTTACGTTACGTATTGGTTGTTTATGTTATGAATCTGGTTTTTTCTAAGATTCATTCATAAATTATGCCACAAAGTCCTACCTAATAAATAATACAGAAATATGTTCAACATGCTCGCGGGCACGAGTGCAATCCCCGTGAATGGTTCCGTTACAGGATGTCAAAGGGAATCCTTCAAAAGTTAGTACGTAACTAGGCTAGGTACCTTATCGTTGTTAGCATATAATTTTGCAATTTTCTGATAAGATAAGTCTTAGATAACATTTTATCTTATCAATGTTGGAAACGTGCTCTTTTGACATTAACTATTATCTTAGAAAAGTAACTACGGGTAATCTTTCAAGTACCTACCTACCTCACATTAAATAACTAAGTTATATAAGAAAATTCAAAGCTAATATTGTGATATTAGAGCACGGTAATCCCGATAACTTCTCGGGCAAAACCGTGATCATACTAAGAATACTAACCATATTATTATCGATACAGCGAAAATGTCCAACCAATTGTATAAAAATACACCCTACGTAAAATGTACGACTACACCGAAGCGATAAAAATTCAAGACGTTTGAGCTACTCTTCACTTTATAAAAGTAGATCAGGCATTCCACCTACTTTCACAAAGAAAACCTTTCAAAAGTTGTGGGAAGAAGTTTTGCTAGTTGACCGGAATTGCCTTGCTTTTCTGTTCGTTTTTGATTCAATCTAAAACTACTGTCTTATAAAATGGTCGACTGAAATGTGGTTGTGTAAATCTTTGACAACACAACATTTCAGTGGTTTTAAAACCTTTTATAAAAACGTTAAAGTCCCAAAGTCAAAATCTTTTATTCAGTAAAGTCACTGGTGATTCTAAGTGCCAGTTGTTTAGGACCAGAGTCTGGAAGAATGGGCAAGAAAATACGGCCTTGTTCCTACCGGTTAAGATAGACTACTTGTACAAAAATAAGCATTCCTAAATGGTAAATCCGGCAAATCCTTTGTCTCCACGTGGGCGTGGCCTTGTTACAAGCGTTAGCATAAATTCAAATCAGCAAAATTGATATTCGTGCTCTATGGCACGAGAAAATTGCGAAAACAATCATGTTTTCGTTCGTTGTACCGCTATCAGTACAATGCACAGCCCCTGGCTGTATTCCCATCATCCCCAGATTATTGAGGAAATGGACACCGCAAGGGTTGCTTAAACACCGTTTAAAGATATTAATTTATATCTTAACGAGCATTACCTGCGGTCCTGAGCTGCTCATTGTTTGGTTATGGGATTCGGCCAGCAATTACTTAAAATTTGTGCTATGGTATTTGTCAAGGTTAATGAATAAAAATAATCCAGTAACGATGATAATCATGCTCTAAATTTCACAGTTAAAACTAAACACAAATAGTTTTTTTATAAAATTATCGTGAATTACCGTGAGAAAGTCTGTAAGAACCATTTTGAAGGCAACCTCACTCCAAATTAGTTTAGCCACGACACGACATCTGTTCCCAAACAGAACGCTTGTACATTTTATCAAGTTCACAAATCTCCGCCCGGATCCGGAAAATTGCCGTTGTAGCTTAGGTACTTCCGGCCGTCGCCACCTTGATTACTGTTCCTCCAACTTGACTCTGAAACTCTAAATTAGTATAACACGATCGCTATCCCAACTTTGAGTTGGGTTCGGAAACTTCGCGAGTTTCTGTTCTAGGAAATGGCATAATATATTTTACTTACGCAATAACGTTCTTTTCTGTTAAATGATGCATTTCTAGCAAGTTTTTTAAAGTTTAGGTACCTAACTACTCCTCCGTACTCCGCTTGTTATTTCTTCAACAACTACCTACTACAAATGTTTTTTTATTTCATTCAGTGCTTCCCAGTTTCTTAGGATCACTGCTGATCCTAAGAAACTGAAATAAATTTCGTCATTGAATGGGATTTCTTACAATACTCTTAAGCATATTGAAAAAGCATAATTCTCATAGCATGGAGCTAATTATCATAAAATACTCTCAAAGAAAAAGCTGGATTAATTTCGTAGAGGTTTTTCAGTCCGTTGTTTTAGAGAAGTCAATTTCATATTTTCATTAGAAAACTAAGATCAATGCCACTTAGGTACTCCCCAGTCGTCTACCACACCACATAGGTAGAAGTGGTTCTATTCCAGATTATTTGATAAAATATATTATTTTGTGTAATGGATTAAGGTAATGCAAACCGTAGCACGGTAATTGGCTCAGAGCTGGGAGCAGTTTAATTAAAACTCACGAGTGCTCTGTTTTAGTTCACGCCCCTTTATAATCGGGTTATACTAAGTACGTATCTAGCTTTATCTTGCCAGTTGCAGGTACTTGTGCTCATCTTCTGTTAAAAAATGTTGTCTGACTGTCAGTAGAAGCATGAATAATCTACCTAGTATTTTCTTTTGTAATGGAATTAAAAGAGGAACTGAATTTTACGCCACGCTAACGAAATCGCAGGCCCTTTACTAGCATAAAATAATGAAAATACGATTAACGAACTTTTGAAGTCAAAAATAACCTGAATTCTTTCCCAGTAATTTGGTTACACTCTGCATAGCGCCTCTACATTCAGCGTTTATGCTAAAACTTTGCAAATGTAGGTAATCGAATCTCCAGAAAGTTATTTCATAACTACTCGGATTATGCACCAGTTCAGTATTCCGAGTCTACTTAACCTTCCGATTCTTATCACTTGACCTGCCGCATTAGGAACGTGAACTAACTTTAAGAAAATTAAATAAAAGTAGAAATAAACTAGACGACTACGTAATTATCCAACGAGTACTTGCACAAACGAAACGTGTGACAAAACAAACAAGTATACTGTTACAATTACAACATGTTAGCAGCGAAACAATACGAGCTATTAAAAAGAGTTTACAACCGATGTCAAACAATTTTCGACTCAAAGACTATGATCTAGCACTCATTTTAGAACTAATAAAAATCAAGTTCTACTGATATGAAAACGCCAATGTGTTACGTTATCATCGCCTCATCACAAGCGAAATCAGACCCAATAACAACTATTGTAAAGCATTATTTATAATGACACGAGTTCTACTGGTAAATCGAACGTGATAATCGAATAGGTGATCAATGCAAATGAAACTGACACAATAGCTGCGCGTGCGCTGACGTCGACGGCTGAATGACAATTAGGATACATTTTGATTTTGTTCTCGATATGTTCGCATTGTGAGGCCACTTTCGTTAACCTCTATTTGATAAGTGTTCGGTTATTGGATAGGCGAAGCTAGTCCAATAAGTGTACATTATAACGATTATGTTTCAATCACCATTTTGGTAGAGTCAAGAGAGAGACTAATCAGAAATTCAGTTTTTCATAAAACTCGAATCTCAAGACCACGCTAAGTTGAATAGCATAAAAATACTTTTGAATATTCCAATCACATCCAAACCAACTGAATTATCATATTTATTACAAAGACATCGGCGGAAAGTAGCTCTATTCAGCATCCCTGAACTGGTAGGAATGAGTAAAAACCATCGAAGTGATTTATTACTTACAATGCCTTGAATAATGCTTGGATTGCGAAGAATGGACCCTTTTCCGGGTGTATTTTTATTTCACCCGCTGAATTGATATCACAATGGAATAATATTGAAGTCTTTGTGTATGTGTTACAACTACGGGGAGACGTAAGTTATTATATCAGACATTATGTTTGGAAAGTTATTTGAGAATAAATATACGTACCTTACTAGTACCCTATTTTTTTTTTTATACAATATAGGCCACCGTTTGACCACAATCTCACCTGATGTTAAGCAATGACGTGGTCGACGATGTAGCACGGTTACCTAGAAGATACCTATCCTCTCAAAACTCGGTAATTTTAAAATGACACGAATAAGATTGGATTCGTTTGTCCTGCATCGGTTCAAGCATTATATATTTTATATGGCAAAATACAAATTATCGCAGACATTGTTCAAAATGATAATTTCGACAGCAATAAAACAAAACAAGGAAGTCCAGCTAGACTCAATAATAATGAAGAATAGAAGGGACATCAACTCATACGTACGCTACGCATATCAGTAGTATCAGTACATTTTATAACTAACTCTGAACAAGCATCTCTGAACACTATGAAAATAACATTACGTAATGAACCGCAGGGCTTAGAATTGGGATACAATAAGCTCGTTTAATGAAGACATTTGGATGCTTATGCTTACAGCAAAATAAGTCTATGGTTATGCTTATGGGTATAGTGTCAGAGTATGGTTTTCGAAACCGTCAGTATCTTAAATAATGGTTGGAGGTGAGGAGGCAGGTATCCATTGACATTCTACAGCCCCCGACAACGTTTGTTTGTAATAAGGAGAAGACAAATCACATCCTATTCTTTTATTTGGCGGCAAGAGACACAGAAATAGATTTCTTCTCTAGACAAATCGATATCGATCACAAATCACAATAACATTTAGGAGAAATTGTATACTCAGTTATTTCACCTGTAAAGAAAATAACATTAATTTTCATGTTGCGTCTGTCACTGACGCTTGCAGCCGGTTTTCTCCATAAATTCTGTCTATGTACGCTTAGTGATTGGCTACTGGCTAATCGTGGTTTCAGGTGGGTTGGTTTTGCGAAAGTATTGCTATCTGAATTTGGGGTTATGAGCAATTCTGTTAACTTTCTTGTGACTCAAATGGTTTTGGAATGGTTTTCTTGAATCAGTCATTTTATTGCTTGACTCTCACATTGCTCTTTAAGTGCCACGCCAAAAAATTTGCTAGCACAAGTTTGCAAAACATCAAAGCAGCTATTTAAAGTATTTTAAAGAAGTTTCTTAACATAATTTAAAATTGGCCTCCCCATTTACCGAGAGCTGGCAACTCTATCATCACTCAATCCGGGGCAAAGGTTCTAAAGCAAATATGATTATAATTACTATAATTAACTATAATTTTATCAGACTCTGCGCACTTGAGTAAATAAACCTGAGAGACGCCTGTCGACTGAAAAGTTGGAAGTTTGCGTGTCTACTGCGACCTTGTAGGTACAAGACCTAGCCACCTACCTACTTACACGTTATGGTTATGGAAGACTTTCTTTTATGAGGTTCAAATGCTTCTGAGTTTACACTCATCAAGTAGTATCACCCCAGATTTCTCGGTTTTCACAACCAATGCGATCAAAATCTGCGCATCGCGAACACTTGCCGTAAAATATTCAGATTTCGTGAATATTTTAACCTTCATTCATCATCCTTGATCATTTTGCAGTTTATTAAATGAAGGAAGATGTATTGTATATGTATAGATTAGCATTATAAAATTATGCTCAATCAGGATGTCTTTGTATAATTAAAATTTTTGGTTCTCTTATGATTTAAGTATTTAGGTCAATAATAAAACATCTGCTGATAAATAGATACCTTGAAAAAGAACCTTGTCTAAGCACATTTTAAATTAACAGCGATTTCTAAAATACTGCTTATAAAAATAATTATGCTCAAATATTTATAAAAATGTACTACCGTTTCCAACAGCGAATTTTGCTTTTACCTAACTTACCTAACAATCGTCGAAAATCAATGCACCAGACTAGGTACAGTACAAAAGAACTAGGTATTAGGGGTGAAGAGGGGAATGATAGTAATTGTTTCAAGGTCACCGAGTGGCCTCGCCAATCTATTATTTATCGGAACTTGCATCGATTCTACTGCAGGTGTATCTATCGTGAAACTCCCAGACCACGATTTGTCTACGGAAGAGCAGACCAAAACTACTTCTGCCTCGTTCTGTGAGTTCTGTCGAACAAAATGAAGGGACTAAGTATAGTTTTTCTTCTTTTCGGTACCAGAAACCTCGATAAAAAAAATATTGGCTCTAAAAGCGCAAATAAACTTTTTTTTTACTATAAGCTATAGTATCATTAGTATCACGACCTAAATGGTATATTGTGATCGCCACTAGGTGTCGCCCCTATTCGGGTCGTTCATTGTTCACCGCTAAACCCTTCAGCTTTTGGAAACTGAAGGATTTTCCTAGAGGTGAGGTTTAATTACTAGACTTGGGCTTTGGCAGTAACTACAATCACTTACTTGTTATTTACAATACACATTATGCTTGTTTACGAACTACAAATCAGCATAACATCGCGTAAGTGTACGAACTTCGTACACTTACGTGAATTTGTATTGGCGCTGGTTGACACGAAACCTGGCACGGAATGTTATAAAACTTGTTCTCCAAGCTATGCTAAACCATGGTACTTTATCGATTTCTAGTTTTATGTCGTCCAAAATAGGATCTATGAGATCTTTTTGTATATTTTGTGACAAAATACAATCGCAATGGATGAAAGCTCTAAAGTTTCCAAAGTCACTGTGTAGTGTACCTACCTACCTACTTCCTGCCTATTAATATTGTGACACAGTAGTTTTAACAAAATAACTTTTGTCTGGGCCTGTGATGTGACTGATTTTAATGGCGTCAAAATAGTTCTTTTGAAAAAGTGCTGCGTCATTGGTCTAAAATCACATTTCCTAAAGCAATTTAGCCCACTTTTGCCCCTAGTTTTGGTATCAGTTCAAATCACTTGCTTATCGGAACGGGTGTGACAGAGTATAATATTTTAACTAGCACACTATCACTGGCTGTAAGTAATCAGTAGTGCGACACAAATTACATTGCGATGCCACACACAACATAACACACACAAGTGCGATAACAAAACGCATGACACAATACAAGCTTATCTTTTATTATTAAGTCATGTCATGATACAGCCTCAATTTAAAATTTAGCATGTGGGAAACTGCGACAAAAATAAATGTAATTCACTCTGCCTGCAATTACAAAATTTGTGAAAAAATCTAATGGAAAAACGAGTAATGTGTGCAATTTTTTAAATTACAAATACCGCTGAATTTATTGAAACAGCTGAAATGTCTGAAAAACGTGAAACATTACACAAAAGTGTCAACATCTCCATCAAACAGACACTGGCATTGGTTTTGAAATGTGGCTTACATTTGAAAAACTATTTGACTCATCAATCTTGCCAGTTTCAGAGATCAAAGGGTGAAAGAAAGTTACAATTTTCAAAGCGCAAAGCAGACTCGAGGGGCTTCTCTCGGATAATCTCAGGCCAAATCGTGCTCTTTTCAATAGCGCGCGAGCATGCATGAAAAGAGTTGATGAGGCTCGAGTGGTGAGGACCGCGCCAAGTGGAACGGACTTACAACCTTGTGCTTTTTTATCCACGACGACGTAACGTAACAAAGTGGAACATTGTTCAGAAACCCAGCCCCCAGTAGCTGGCGCTGCTAACCCCGCAATAAATATCAATAAAGAACTTACGATTCGCCTCTAAATTCTCACTGCGATGCGACCTAAATTGCACTGAACTATAATTCCGTAGATTTATTTCACAAAGTTTTCGAGCGTGATTCATTGTTCTATCCTTGAATTTTTATTCCATTTGAATCATGTTTGTAAAAACCATTAGCTGATTGAAGCGGGTTGGTAGCTCGGGTTGTGCATTTCCGTAACCTCTCATCAGATTTAAGTGCCTATTAAATTGTTGTGTATTTTATGTTTCTAGACAACGTGATTGAAGAATAGATAAAAGCATTCTCACACGTCACAACAATAACAAGCACACTTGAATTTATCGCTGAATGTACTTTGCAATTGGCATAGAGTTATCTCTCTTTCGGACTAATCTTCGCATCGTCCCTTTGGTTCATATTTCGTAACCCAGTTTTTCCCTGCAGAATAATGCGCTCTAGTTCATACTGTTCATAGCATATGACCTCTTTTCATGCGAGCCATAATGCCGCATCAACATTGGCAGCTGTTTCCGACTGCAGAGGCTCCCTGCGCCATTTCGTTTCCTTGCTTCTCTGCTTATTGATTCTTCGTTTTCAATGAGAAAATGAAACTGATTTTCTGAACCATTTGTATAAAAATCTACAAACAAAGCTTAAATGTTTCGCTAAAAGTTAAGTGTTCTAACAACTACCAAGATTTTTCACAAAGGGCTTAGGACAATACCAACAGGCTTTAGTTGGATTCTGACTGAAACATTTTAAAGCTTTGTTCCGCCGTGCTCCAGTGGCCTAGTTTACATTGGCCGTGTTATGGTGGCTCTAAAAAATACCTACAGGCCGATGATAAAAGGACAATATGCCCGGACAGGAGCTCCTCTACGTCAACAAAGTAAATATTCAGACATCTGTCTCACCCGTTGTTTATGACGTCCCTGCACAAACTGGGACATCGTTCCCTTGTTTTACATAAGTACAAATAGTTTCCCGCTTTAACTGGTTAAGTTTATCCAGTAGAGCAGAACTGTGACGTATTTGGCGATAAGTAGGCCGCGAATCTCATGCATGAATATAAGTTTATAAATAGCTTGGGTAGATAGATATGGTAGCGAGCGGCCGAGGCATGAGGGGTTTTTAGATAGCCGTCGATAACCCCTGAACGGACAGGCCAAGCGACGACTGATCTGAATGATTTAGTACATACCTACTTCAAAATCATTAATTTTAGTATTATAAGTATCCGAAAAAAATACAACCTATCCATTTTTGGAACAAAGCGGCCCGTTAGCCCTGTATTGGTTTTTGCTCCCAGATGATTATATTGATTAAGTACATACTTTGTTCGCTTTCGTGCCTGTGTAACTTTATGGAATGACGAAACGTAGCACAAAGACACACGCTTACGTTTCGCACAAAGTGTCACCATGATTTGGTTGATTGATCAGGAATAATTTTTATTATTCCAATATTCTTAGGTTTTTTCTGATAAAAAATCCTCCAACATTATTCCTCTACTCTCTATCATAACTCCACTACGCTCTTTTAGTGAATAAATACATTCGGTAACCTACAAGCTGTTCAGTGGAATGGGGAAGGAGATAACATGAAACCTGCCGCGTTCTCGCCCATTTTGATGTCAATGATGTCCGATAATGGAACGACACTAGTCGTGACAAGGATCCTTGTTGTATTTAATTGACACCTATCAATACTATTGCTTCCACGTGTTGGAATTATATATATGTGTTTCTTTAGCAGTCGTATCCGTACTATATAACATTGATAGTCTTATCAACGAATGAAAATATGATCAGAATGTACTGGTGCTGGGAAAGCTGAATGGAGCTGAAAAAGCTTTGTTGTTCTCTGTCTGATGATGACGATACCTAACCACTGAAGACTCTTTGAATAATGTAACAAAACGTCATATGATGTACTCTGGCCTCCGTATTAGATTCAAACTGAGATGAAGCATCGGCGTGGCGTGTACTTGACATGAATGCATACCGTAGGCGCACGCGGTAAAACGTGCTCGTTACTCGAGGTTTTACATAAAGTCCTTAGTTTAATCTCGATGGCCCGATATAGAAAATGTTTTGTCATTTTCAGTTCAAGTGGCAAATTATTCCGCCTGGAGGGATCACATTTCGTCCATAAAGGCAGGGTTTCGAAGCCGAAAGGCATGCACTATTAAGCTGGTGACTTATGAGCGCATTTATCACTTCACAAACGATGATAGCGGACCCGATGCCGCGCCGGGAAACGCCTACATCCAGTAAACTAGTGAACTGATGACTTGCATTGAATTGAAAATATTACACGTACATTATTGGATCGCACAACAAAGTATCAAGGCGACTGATGAAAAATTTATTTTATTTTTTATTTTTCAGCCGTGGTTTTCCCACTGCAGGGCAAAGGCCTCCCCTCCCTCCTTCCACTCTTCGCGATTTAACGCCGTTACAGGCCAAGATCTTAGATGTGCATCGAGTTCATCGCGCCATCTCCTCCTGGGTCTTCCACGTCGCCGGGTTGCGTTTGGTGGGATCCACTCTGTGGTAGTTTTTGCCCACAAGTCGCTTGACATGCGGCAGACATGTCCGGCCCAGTTCCACTTCAAGTTGATGAAAAATACCTTCGTAAAATAGTTATAGAAGCAGAAAAGCGAGATCAATCACCTAGTTTATAAGACGATTTTAAATGAGCCTTGTGGTTACACTGAATAAATAATTTGACTTTTAAACATCAATATTGTTACATCTCAACCACGTAATAGATCTCAAGAACCCTACGTTTCATAAGTAAAGTTTTCGAAATAAATATTGCTAGGGAGCAATCGATCAATCAGTACGCACGAGCGGATGCTTAATCCTCTCCTAAAAAAAGATTATTTAGGCTTAAACCCGCATAACCGAAGATTGATTAGTTGGCGAATCTGGCGATGGACGAGAAGTGATATCAAAGATCTATTGCACTTTTGTTCTGCAAGACATTGAACTTCTTGATCTCACTGATGTTGCGTCTCTGATTGACATCGACGATAGAGTCGCATGATCTAGATGACGTGTATTTACTCGCGCCTTGACCCAAATCAGGATAAAACAGGCTGAAGAATAACTAGACAAAACGCGAAGGTACAGTTTTAGCTCTGTTTTTTATTGGTTTCTTATTACTTTCGTTGTCTCCGGATACTTCTGAAATTTTTCCCACTATTAGGGTTACGGGCTAAAGTTTCCCTTCTTTTTTTCCCTTTTTCATCTATTTTACGGACAAGATAAGGCCGCGGTGCAAAGTTAGTCCCTTTCCCTTCAGTCGTTCAAGTTTTACGAGGAGACGAAAAAGATTTTATGCTAAACTATTTGGTTGTTATAAAGGCAGCTGTTTCGGTTTACTAGAGGTTGCTTTTTGGTCGCATTTCCTTCGTTGCCAGTATTTATTCTGCTGGTATTGTAACTAATAGAGATAAGAACCAGTGTGATATAAATATAGCTTAGTGCAAAGATGCGTCGGTGAGTTGTAAATTAATAAAACACGTGCTGTTATGCCAGTTAACATTGCTCCGACTGACAAGGTTATATACAATGATACAGATATACGCGTTATATATAAATAGAGTACCTAGTTGGTGACAATTTATAGTAACCGGTATTGCCTTGCTAGCCGTTATATCTGTATCAAATTACATTTTAATGAATTGATCGTTTGTATTTATAAAGTGTTATCTTGTGGAATGAAGCTAGCCTAAGACAATTCCTCTTTCAAACGAATACGAATAGTTCTCGTTCGTAACCATGAATATTTAGGAAAAGTGAGAGCCTCAAATACTTGTTTTCACGACCAACATTGCGGATTTAGCTGTTCAAATAAAGTGCCTGTCAAATGTAGAGAATTTGGGATACAGAACGGCTCTGTCACTGTCACCCTGCAGTAATATTTCACGGTAGGCCCAGATTACAATCGCGAAGATTAGGCGAGCCGTTCTATTGTCGCCCTGAAACACGACGCCACCTTTTTTCGGCTTCTAATAATGTTTTGTTGAAAGGGACTTTCGACCAAAGTCATTTACGCGATTTTCCGTACTAACACCCGTGCTAAATTGCTTTTGAACGTCTTTTTGTGCAATGAGTTCTTCGCATAGCAAACCATCATTAATTTAAGTAGTACCTTGTACTAATATTCTGTGGTAGTAACTACATACAAACATTGTGTACGCTATTCAAACACAATAGAACAGTTTGATGGATTCCCGGGATCAATTTGCGGGCCTTTGCGTTCACTCTCAGTCGTAACCTGCCATCAGGCCGTCACGTCAGTCGTAGTACTGCCAAGTGCAATGAAGCAGAAACACAAAGGGCACATCTATCGGTGTCACCGGCTCTCGGTGTCTTGCCGACGGTTCACGGTGCAGGTGGCCTAGGCTGGCATGCCCCATTTGAAATGAGGTCACAAAGCGGAGCCATCACACGCCTGTGGGATGCCTCTCAATTGAAACACATTGGATGTGGGCGGGTGTACCAACTCGGGCATTGTTGACCGTGTTTCATATTTGGTTTGATTAATAGCTTCTATCGAGGTCGGGATCGTTGTATTTGATTGCCCAGGTTTCTTGATTTGTAGTGTTTGTAATAATTTGTCATCTCTTTTAGGTTTGTTAATCAACTTCATGTCCATCAGTCTTCTATCTTCGCTTCGTCGTCTTCTCCATCTGTGTTTAGAAATATCAAATGCATGTCAATAACTGAATAAATAATTATTATACTTACTGTACAACACCTTAAAAATAAATATATAAAAATTAACATGAATTTATATTGTTTGTATCAAGCCAACATGATATTAGTGCCAGCAGATTCTGTTGAACATGTTGGTGTGGTGCTAATGAGTTGTTATTTATTGGTATTGGCTACGCACATCGTGACATGACATCACAGCAGGGTCCGAAGGTGTGGCCACTTTACATATTGCACTCACCACACATGACAACCTTCCAGCACTTCAACAGTTCTCGAAATCGTTGCTTATCCATGGATGTCATGGTGTCTAGATTACTATTTCATACATGAAAACTCATTTATTTAGCGCGACGGAGCGCCGTGTTCTGAGCTACTGAGCTCACAAACAAAAGGCATTTGATCTGTGGTTTAATCTCGTCTGTTTTGTCTCCAACAATAATACCGGCGCACAATGTTGTTTCCCAAATCTTGCTTAAAATCCCCTTATAATTACCGTAAAATATTACGGTGTGCTCGGGCATTATCCTCTGGAAGCGCGGAATTAATCAAAGTGCTCGTGTGCCCCGAGGATGGGCTCGTAATACAGATTTATTGCGATTTGGGGATACTGCCAATCAAAAGGTGTGTTTACACATTAAACAACTATGTAGTGATTTCCGATTTCCCCTTGGGCTTAGCAAACAACGTTATAACTTTTATAATAAACAACCGGAACTATTGACAAATAACCGCCGGCAAACCACTCAACGAATCAACTTGCTTCAACCCTACGATCGAATTGCCAATATCTTCAGAACACAGTGCTCCTATGCTTACGACCCTCACTCATCAGCGCTTTATCCGCAGCCGTGGAGCCGACGTACCACTTCAAGGTGCTGGTACCCTCGATGGTGGCCGGCGCCATCATCGGCAAGGGCGGAGAGACCATTGCCCAGCTGCAGAAAGACACCGGAGCGAGAGTGAAGATGTCCAAGTCACACGACTTCTATCCAGGTGAGTGCCATGCAGTTTTTATGCCTGAGAATTAACGTATACATTTAGAGCGCACTATGGACCGATATCATCACCATTTCTCGTCCAAGTACCGGAAATTATAAAGGAAAAGACTTCTCCACAAAAGATAACAGCTGTCACGCTCTATTATATGTTTTTTTCCTTTATCGGTTCTTTTCATTGAGTCAAATATTTACTCGGCAAATTGCGTTTTTCGTGATAAACTGACCTCTCCAATATTCACAACATAACAGTTTCACTCGCACTTTCAAGCAGAATCTCTTCAACTTTACTTTCATCTTCTAAAATTGTAAATGGTATCTTGTTCGCTGCAGTACGTCCAAATGACAACCTACTTTTCGTCGGCACGTGTCTGCATAGACGTGCATCATTAGGCTCGCTCGCATTCGCGCATGCACGACCCACGTTAGCTTACGTAAGGAACGCCAACGTTGAATTTTTATTTCGAAACCTGAATGAAAATGTGCTATAGAAAGAAACGGACTGAAACGGAGTAAGTATCATCATCACATCAGTGTTGCGTTATTGATAATGTCGATGATTAAATTACGCCAAATAACAGTAACCGAGCGATTGTAGTGATGCGCCCATCGATATCGATGTCGTAAACAGGGAACTGGAGGGTCGGCTCGGCAGTCGGCTGATGGGCTCAGCGGGGGTATAAAACTGGGAATGACAACAGTAGTGGCATAAAATGTAGGCTTGCTACATCGCTGCCAAAACAAACGGCCGGAAGCAAGGCTCGACACGGAATGTAATAAAAGTGAAAATGATCCTAAAGTATCTTCAAACACTGGACCGTAATAAAATAATAGTAAAAGTATTTAATCGTTGCGTTGTCGTCGTGGACTCGCCAATTTTAGATGTCGCGTTTTTTTACGCTTAAAATATACTTGATTATTGTGTAAAACACTTGAGTAGTACATTTATTTAAGGAGTTTGAGTTGTGAGCTATATATCTTTAGGCAGGTCATTACCATAACATTCATGATTGAGTTTCCAACTTATGAATATTAATTTCCGTACTTAAATATTTACCAGAAGTAAAGTTCCTGTTTTACTCGTATAATAATTACCTGTCCACGAGAAAGGCATTCCCTTGAATTTTTGCGGCACAAATATTTGCATTCGTGAAACAAGAGGCGCCTCGCTTTTTGTATTTCCCCTGTCGTCGCATTGTCTCCATGTAGAGTATTCCGGTTATGAGCTTCTGTGTATTATCTCCTTTTATCCCTTACGGAATGGGGTCGCAGTTCGTGATGCTCACAGAACTCGAAATGCGAATGCTTATTTGGAGCCTTGATTGATAAAATCAACTCCGCCAATGCTTTGCTTACATCATTTGACTTCAGCTTTGCTTACCGAGGCTCGTCAAGGTCCCTCGACTAACGATTTTAGTTTGCACAACCTGATATTGTATGGTCGTGGTCAAATAGTGCTAAATACTGACTCTATTAGGTACAATATAATGTTTTACATTTAACATGAATAAAAGGAGAATCAATAGCGGTTTCGATCTGTCTCGTCTCTTCAGCCCATTCGGAATTACCATTCAAGCACTTTTCCTTTTTAGATGTATCGATTAGATGATTCCACTTTCTTACGTTCTAACTTTCCATTTCGTTAGCGGCGAATCGGCGATGTATCAAGAAATAGATTTGAACTTGTGTCTTATTTTAAACTTCTTTGTTGTGCCTTTGTCATCTAATATAGGTTTTTTATTATGGCCTAATGGTGAAATCTACCATTAAGTCTGGCGAAAAATAGAAATGACACGCGCCTCGGCTCATCAAGTGACATTAATTATTTCGTCCGGGTGTTATTCCTGTGCCAAATCGACGATGGCGTTTTGTAATAAAAATTTGGGTTACCGTCACGGGTTCGCCCAGCGCCACAAAATAACTGGCTGAGCCTGACATTTGCTGATATTGACTGTGGCGCAGAGTTAACAGCTGGTTGGGAAATTGTGCCCTATTTCATTCGGGACCATAAATCATCCTGTAAATGTGGAACGTGTTGATTGAATATTCATCACAGTCACAAATGATGAGCTTACAGCTGAAGGGTTTGAAGCTACGGAGCTTGAATAATATAGAATGTAGCGAACCAGGACGGTTGATAAGGATGAAGTCGAGAAACCTTAGTTTATTGTCAGGCTTTAGCTTCTAGTTTATGCTGATCGCAATCTAAATTTAATGGAGTATATTCTGGGTGCTGTGGTAATAACACTCGGTTAGCTGCGTTGTTTGCTCAGTAATTTCGTCAGACTGTATGGATTATTATATTAGGTTCGAAGCAAATATCACTCGAACACATTGATTAGCTTGGGAACGCCGAAAGGTCAATTAGCGCAGACTGTGGCCAGTTTATCAGATTGTTATCGAACCGTTTCATAATTATGTTGTATTGTATCGCCATACTCGTTAGGCAAAAAGCAGATTGCCCGTCACATGTGTGTCATAATTATATCGAAGTATCATATTACGAGATTCCACATCGGCGAGAGACGATCACTGGTAAAAGATTTATTAATTTATTAAACTGTCCATGTCCACTGGTGCCCTAATACCTCCACCTTGAGCGCCTGTATGGACTACGGAGCCACTCAAAACGCTATAAATGTGCTAGGTATTGGGAAGACAGCATATAAAATAAAATTCTAACTGCAGCGTCGATGGTGAGGGTTGCATTACAATTTTCCTCGTTGAATTTTTCATCAGAATTCCATCTTCCGTAATTGCGGGCGCAATGCAGTCGGCCCTGCGGATGTTATAACCTCAAATACAAGCACTGGTGACATTGTACAATTTAAAAACGCTTTTGTTCACAACAATACAGTAGTTCAAAGCATTTAAAATGTAAATTCCGTGCTACAGTTAAAGCATCGCCGTGGCCGTTGGGTTTAAAACAGCGTCGTATATGATTATGTCCTTAAAGTTGGAACAATTTAGGTAGCTGCTTGCTTATCGTCCGTCCATAAAGCTTCTCATTCGACATTACCTACATCGATAACAGCACGATAAGGTCTGGATTTATTCAGTTCTTGATAATCTGGATTACAAGTAACTTGTGTGAGCATGTAATTTTAACTCATTTCTATACGAAAAGCAATAAATCGTAGCAACAGGTCCTATTTCATCATAAATTTTCGCGCTGAACAAATTGCCGGTGATTTTTCACCTGCCTACGAGTTCACACTCCCAAATATCCTTGACCTACGCTACACTCGCGAGCATGGTGGCGTTTATAGATGACCCAAAAAGCGGCGCAGACGCTTGACTTAGATCCGGATCACTCATCTGAACGTGAGCTAATTAGCACATGGTGTCACTCGATATTGCGATGAAAGAGATACACAACACGTTATAGGGTGGTGCTGTAAAAACTACGCCTTGGCAAATCACTCAAAGTGAGAAACTTAGACTTTGTCACTTAGGAGTATGGAGAGCATTACCATGGTGTGGAAGGCACGTTAGTTCCGCTCCCTTCTCCTTTAAACAAGTCTAGATTTTGACAAAAAAGGATCAAGTTCTTAATTTAAAATTATCGAAGTGAACTCTGTTACTCGTAGTTGCAGAATATTTAAACTCCTCGTAGCGTTTTACAGTCTCTGCGCCGAACATTATTCTGGCTAGAGAAGGTGTTATGCAAAGGATATCACGTCCTGTCAAAGACCAAAGTAACGAGGGACTTTGCAATGGTATTGTCGTTTTCGACAAAGAGACCATTCAGTGCTGATATTCTGGCGTTTCTCGTCGAATAATGTCAAACCAAATTGAGGAAAAGGGTTCGAAAGCAAGTTAGGAAAAGAAAATTGAAAGTCATTGTCGATACACTTCTTTGTTATTACATTTGAAAGGGTAACTATCTTTTCTTTTTGGGGGTTCCACTAAAATATTGTTAGTAGAAAGAAGTACTGAAGCATTCCAAAAAACCTTTAATGTGTTGATTTTGATTTAAAAGTTCTTTAAAATATTATTAGAGCTAGTGGGTTGCTTTATTTTTTATCAATTCCATCAAGTCATTGAGGCTAAATGATAAACAAACGAAACAGACGTACACAGATACCCAACCAACATTAGCCTCCTTTCGAGCAATCTGGTAAAGACACAAGCTTAAAAAAACTAAGCTTCTACTCATTAAAATAGCATATTTTTCATTAGGAAAATATTATAAAACGAATAAAATAACATTAGCCTTCGAATTCAGAGTTATTTTGTAGCTAAAAGGTAATCCAGCGCGATGCATAATTTTATTTCCATGTTAATTGTGAGATTTGATCATTATTCACGGCACGCTATCGACGAACGTGAATAAGTTTCGATACACTTTATCGTAACTCCGAGTTATCGATTAGATTGCGTTGCGTCACATCACTAGGTCCGCGGCACGGAATCAGTATATTCACTCACTAACACTACTGATTTTCAAAAAACTTGGCCTTTTGAACTTGAATGTCGATCGTCGGATAGTATACTAATCCACGCTAGTAATAAAACTTTAAACAGTTTTGTTGGTCACACTTTCAGGGCTAAGCCAATGTAATTAGGCATAGAGATAGTTGGCTGACATGTGGTGACGGACATGAAATGCGGGAAAATATCTTACTCCCACGGAAAAGCTACTGGTTGAAGGCAACAGGGTAGGAAATTTTCTGTTTACGTAATTGACATGAAACCCCCTGTAAGGTTTATTCACAAGATTTCACTCTACCAATTCGGGATTCGTTGGAATAGTGAGACAAGTATTATTACTGCTAATTAAATTTATCTATACTGTGTCTCGTTCTGCTTCATGGGAGTGGTAGCTCTTGAAGTATCGCTTATTAATTAGGTATTTTATTGTTATTGTAATTCCGCCAAAACTCCTAGTTATGGCGCCCTCGTTTCCAACTCCATTAAATCACAATTTGTCGACCTAATAACTAAAGTCTATAACTTGATAAACATTTATTTCGGCTGTTTACTCATCATTGACTAGCCTAAATTTAATAGACGCTCCATTTTGGGTCTGGGCGGATATAACTTATCAGGTCCAGGCATTCCACTTTCCGCATCAAAATGTAGCGCGCCAAGAACTTCCGCACCTACGCTATTCCACTTTTGCGCTCTAATTCATTTTAAGCTTCGTGCTCCATAGTGGAAAAGTTTTCTAAAATCAATTGGTGCGCAAAAGTGGAACAGCGCAGGTATGGAAGTTCTCGATGCGCAACTTTTAAGTGCGGAAAATGGAATGCCTCATCATGTCGGATATAGGCAAGGCAAGTCTCTTCCAAACAGCTATAGGTAGTAGAGACCTACTTTTAGCGTCCGCACCTTTTCCTTCCTTATCTAGAATCGCATTTAGAGCGATGATAAAATACCTGCCTCATTTTATGTTACCTAGTTTATAAAATGTAACTCACGACTTCTAAAAACAAACAAACTCATGAGATAGTCGTTATTACCTTTAAATTTAGTATAATTGGGCTTATTATGGCGTCAGCTTACAAGGTCAAAAAAAAACTCGTTACCATCGCTCGTTGTTACCCATTAAGTTTTGTGTCACCCAGTTCATTATCACTTGTTTCTGGGTCAGAGTAGTAAATTTACGATTGGCGTGCTTCTTACACTCCCTAAAGGTCCTAAAGGTACTTTCCTTACCTTAAGGATTTGAAGTAAGTACCATTGAGTTGTAAGGGGATGTTCGCCCCCGGATTTAATTTTAACGGAAAATATATTATTATGCAACGAAAGGAAGCATACCGTAATACTTAGGTATTGATTGGTAGTGTACGTACATCCGTATCAAAGTACCCTCCAAATTCAAATTTCAATCCAAATTGAACGATATCTTCCATCCAAGACATGAGTTTTAGAAGCTTCACCATAAACTAGAATTTCTGCAATTCTTTTGGAATCAAAATCTCTAGTATTTCTATGAATTTATCAGAAGAAACTGCCAGTTTTGATCGAACACGTGATTTCAGCATGTAAATTGGAGAGCAATCGTGTTTCGCGTGACGGACGCCGACCGGCGCATGCCTCTAACCTATTTATACGCTCTTGCTACATTTAATACGTTTTTATGTCGACGATTACAATTATTTACGTCGTTATCCGAATACTTGGGGCGTCAATGACCGAGACGAGCGAACATTGTGTCTCTAGGCGATACATTTCTGGGGTTTTTTCACAAATTCTGAGCAGACGGGGAAAAAGTACATGAAAAAATGTATGGATTAGTTGTGGAATGATTTATAGATATTTTTTAGTGCACACAAGATTGAGAACATGATAAAATGTTCATTGTAGACTCTAGTAACTGATTTATAGAGGGTGCGACTGTTTGAGTTTAGTGGCACAAGCGCTGTGCCAAGATTCAAAGCCACGGGCCACGCTAAAAGAGACTGCTTGAAATTTACTATCACATCGGTTCATAAATTCGTTCTAAGTACTCTTAAGCTTATTTTATTCCCAAAGCAACGATGACCTAGAAAGTCGTAAAACAACTAGGTACACAAGAAACACTGAAATTGTTGCGAATACGGTATCGTGATCAGCCAAGTAACAATTGTGTAAATAAAGCTACGTCACTTAGTTTTCTAAAACAATGATACTTCAGTTGCCAGAAGGTCTAAATCTAAGCAGTTACCTTGAGGTAACGACCTAAAATACCTAGCTTAAGAAAATGTCGCATATACTGTCGCTTTATAAAGCTCTAATCCCTTATTTCGCAAACAGAGTAAGGCCGGGAGCCTCGGGGGTCACACCGCTGGATGCTTAGCTCACCACAACTGGGTTGGGCCCTAAGTGTTAAAGATGCGTAATAAAGAACATAATACATATTTGATTACGTGAGCTTCCTTTGTGAGCGTCCGAAAATTATACGGTCATTAATTGTGTTTGGTTTATGTTGAGCTTAAACACTTTTTGGTAAAATTTAGAAGCTTTTATAATGCTCGCATGAAATAAATAAATATTCTTGGACATATCACACAACGCTCTCTAGTCCCAAACTACGCCAAGCTAGTACTATACAAAAACTACATATTCTACGTAGGTAACGTAAAATATAAGAAAAACATCAACATTGGAAATATCAAAGAAACAAGATGACGTTCATCTTTAGAATAAATCAGAGTTAAGGCTAAGAATTTGAAATTTATACGGATAATACACAATGTACCAGTAAAATCTTTTATTCTTCTAACATCACAAATCAAAACAAAATGTATGAGATGATAAACTATTTTACAAATGCATTCAACATTCAAGGCTCTTTGCACTAACAGAGGTGATGTCATCGGCGAAAATATAAGTCGACGCGGATCGCTAGATCTCTTGTGTACACTCATCACTAAATAAACAAACATTAGGGAACAGTTCCATGGTAATCCTGACTTCCTACTACGTTTCGATGCTCTAAGCAATTTGCAAACCTCTGGTGGTAGATGTAAGGTTCATACTTCGAATAATGCAACATAAAAGACTCCTCGATGCAATTTATCGAGCGATCGGTCTCTTCAATTGCAATTTTAGTAAAATAGAGACAGCTATCTCAGCTGACCACTGAATCTGTTGATTCTGACAGCATACTTATGCATTTACATTACATACTTATTGTAACAGTCACAGCATAGTCTTTTAGACACATGAAGGTCAGAAGAGGGTCATAGGTCAAATTGAAAAGTCCCAATAGGAAATTATTTAATTGGTCCTATGATACCTCATTGGTTCCTCAACCGGTTTTTAGAGGTCAATAATAAAGTGGTCATTATTTAAAGACATTTGTTCTTTGAAATATATTTAAAGGAATCGTATTTGTGATTTTAGTACTCGTATAGTTTAGTTGGTAAGCCAAACCATACCTACATAGTACCTACATAGTTACATAGGTCAGAAAGTCCAGATCCCTCATCAGGTATCCAGTCTAGTGGATCTATCTACGAGTAATAAGACTTTAGCAATGATAAAAACAAACGAAAAGGAATGGAAACGAAACAGACTACAAATTACAATGGAATTTATATTTGTCTTGCTCTATCTCTGGTTCATGCTGCGATTGCCCGATTAGCTTCGTGTTCTCGGAGTCTTGGAGAAGTGCAATAGCAATTATTTACAGTTTTTCCTGTTCGGTCGCTCGAATGACACAACACGACTCTTCAAACCAGTTCCACAGAGTTGTACTGCATTTCTGTTTACGTCTAGAACTTGTTTGTATCACACAGTCTGAGTATTTCCTATTTTGAAATTGAAATTAATTGATTTGTTACTTACAAAAAATATTGTACCTACAGTACAAATTTATACAAATACATACTGTGACTCGATCACGAATAAATGTGACAATCGTAAACGGATCGTAACGCGAGCGTATCCGAGATGCACTGCGCGGTGACGGTTACAACGTTTGGCAGTCGAGCTGGCGTTGACGCGCAATATTATTGGAATACATTTTGATTTACGTACCGTGACAACTGTCAGATTTGCTCGCGACCACTGACCACCCTTCTGGTCTGGAGGTTTTTATAACTATACCATGTCTAGCCACCTGATTGTTCTGCACCTCACTCATAATCAGAAATGTTCACTTTATATGGATTCAGTTTTGATTTGTATATAAACCTTAAGTTTTCCTTTGTTATAATTATAAGTACTTAGAAGAATTTAAATTTTGTAGAATGAAGTACGAACTAAGATGGATCATGGAACCCAAATGGAACTGAAACAATTGCGAGACGTGGAGTCAAGTGGAGAAAAGTGATTCCGGATGATCAGAATGATGACCGAGAAGTGGCTATAGAGACTTAGGAAGTACGGCAGCCAGAACCCATCTGGCAGATGACATTGCCAAAAACGCAGGATCATGATGGATGGCAAGAAACTGCCTATAAATAAAACTACGGATGATGATGGTGAGAAAGAAAGAAGTTCTCAAGGCTGTAATCCTATTTCATATCGATCCTATTTCATACAAAACGTAATCCTCCATGAACTCCTCATAATAATTGTTCGTAATCATGTAACAATCGCTATTGACACACAATCTAGCACAATGTAAGCGAACCTTGGCCAACTTCTTCACAATACTGAAATAAATAAACTAACCAATGATATTTTTACATCTGCCGAAAGACACGTTTCCGATTCTAGAGTGGCGGAGAATTTTAACACTCCTTTAGCTCGTAACATAATTTACATGAATCTAGAATGACCTTGACCTATTTATGATAGTTATTTATATCCTTTTAAGTATAAATATGTAGGTATTTGGCTCGGGATCATTGATTCGGCTGCTTCGCCTAACTAATGTGCCAAAAACGTGAAAAGAATTAGTTATTTTTAGGCTTTCAATAAAATATCTAAAGTTTTCTGATGGTACATTAGATAACTCAGCCGAAAGTGTCTTATAAGATCGTAAAATATTTAAACACTACTTCAGTTGAGGATGGCCTTGACCTAAAATTGTAATACTTGTCATCTGACTTCTGACTGAACCGCCTAGCGCCTGTTACAGTAGATCTATTTTTGCTCTAGTGTATAGTCTACGTTTGGTCTTGAGATCAGGGTAGCTTAGTGTACTTCGTTCTAATACTTTAGTAATACATCGCAGAATAGTAAACGACTACTACAGTAAGACCGTAATGAACGTAATGTTTCAATTTCAAACTTCGATGTTGATGTTTTAAAATTAGATTTCAAGAGCACATCAAATTGTTCTTTCAACAGCTAAAGTATGAGCTAAATAGATAAAAAGCTACCTACCTTATACTTGCAGAGAATAGTTTTCTTGTAGAAGAGCTTTCTTTTACCTTTAGTCATCTGTTTAAATGTCCAATCAAAGCTCTTCAAGGCGTTACAGTCCATTTATGTCATTAAACTGCGTGGTATCACGGATCTGCTACTGATTTCATCTACAAACACTATCAATGTATACCTCCCGACTCGGTTTAATAGCTCTTACCTTGAATGGAGGGGAAATGGAAGGGTGCTTTGCGCAAACAAAGACATGGAGCTATTAAACCGTGCTGGGGCCTATAACAAAGCATAAAAACTGGTAAAACCTAATAATAACAAAGAGCAATTTAGTTCTATTCCGAGCGCGTACCTAACCAGAGTTCTCTGCTCATCGGCGTCGCCATTATAATAACGTATGTCATTAGATCTAATGAACCATTACACGACGCGGAGCTTCAAACCTGTTATAAGGTAAACTGTGTTACTAGTTAATAGACTATCATCATCATTTATAGGTTGTAAGTACCTGTGACTACGCAGTTTATAACATAACAGATCAACTAAAACATTCTGAGTTCTGACCCTTTGCAGTCGGTTAAAAATAGACACAGAATTTTGGTAGTAAACATCAAAACTATGATGACAAAATACTTTTCTGCGTAACCTAAAACTCCAAAGGATGCTCGATGTCAAAAGGCGAACCAAAACCACGAACAATCAATTCAGTTGAGTGAGACCTTAACAATATCAGTTGAACCAGATTATGGGGAAGGCAGACTCGAGACCAAACACTGCTGTGTCTGCCACGCATGAGTATGCTCGAGCACACCTGTCATACCAACAGATCCTATTATAATTCTATGTACACGCCTGATGCATCGTGTAACATCAATTACGCAGCCATTGTTTCCATCGGATTTGATTAAGGAGAGACAATTGTGTTATTGGATATACTCGTACCAACATACCTACCTTCTTTGGCATCGGTCTACGTATTCTATCTGCTCTACACTTGCCAAAGGAAATATCTTTGTGGCTTGTAGAGTCTTATCGTAGATATTATCATGTTTCTCGAAATAGCCGTGTTTCGGCTTATAACTTGGTGGAAATAGCGTGATGCGTGCTCCGACACTCCTAAAATTTTAAGAGGGTCGGAGTGTGCGTGAGAGGGTTTCGAAAGTTTACTCAGCGGTTTCGCCTGCACGTATTTTATCATTTCTGTATATACTCAATGAGATTAAGAGTATGTTGCCAATGTCAAGCAATGTCTGACACGAACAAACGTGTAAAGGAAAAAGCCCAACCAGGAAGCTTCAATATTCGTGCCTGGATCAAGTTAACCAATTTATTCAATTTCGTTGATTATCTTTGTCATGCCAATGCCTGAAGCTGAAAACAATATATTTTCTGGTCTCATACATTGCTATAATCCTAAATCCAAAGAAAAATATCACGTTACAGGCGTATCGAAAGAAAACCAGAAAAACAACATCAGGATAATAAGCAGGGAAAGAAAACCAAGTTGTCAAGACTCGCTTGTAGATTGAATATATTTTCTTTCTCCTACAAGGAAAATAACGAAACATCTCGACATCTTTATTTTGGAAAGTTTCGACTGCCGGCGGCTTGTACAATCAGGATAAAAAGTAGCCAACTTAGCCAATATAAAAAACTACATAAAGTCTAAAAACAATTAGAGAGTCGTAGGCCATGGCCTAAAAACTCCATCAGTCGGAGTGCTCAAGGACGTAATATACGAACTATTCATCTAAAGTCATCTATTTAGAACCAAACCTTCGTTATGTAGTATTCTGATTAGCTTTCTAAGGTCATTTGTCAAAAGACAAAGACTTTGACGGAACTTCGATAAACACAGATGTGTGTTTATCGAAGTTCCGTCAAACATAGGTACTCGTATGTGATGTGTGTGTGTAAGTTTCAAGGTGAGAAAAGGGCTGCGTTGGCAAATTTGACAGAAATCGTGCTGTCTGCAACTGGGATTCGTCATCGTCATCGTAAATTGCATGATCTTGTCACTTTGACATTTCGGTTTTGCAATTTTATGGCTGTCGCTGTGGTTTTTTTGCGGTTGAAGTTTTCGGATTGATGGCAATGGCAAGTGGTATGTGGATGTGGTCGCACTAAATAAAACACAATCAATTATCAGATTTTCGACTATTTCTTGCTATGTTGTCTTCAAATTCAAATCTTTTATTGCACTTATGTTGTTTTATAGGTGTTGTACAAAAGGTAGTGTAGCAAACATAACCCCTGTTAGGGCATAGCAATTTGCTAAGGTATTGGTTAAGGTTAAGGTAGGCACTAGGTAATTCTACTCTTTATTACAATTTATGGTTATATTTCATCGAAAATTTTAGAGTTGAAACAAGAAATCATCTTAGACAACAAGAAATCAGTTGAAGTGATCTGGTTTTTCCTGTTGTCCACATAACTGTATAACAAGATTATCGGCAGCTTTCGTATTCGACTCGCATATGCATGCATATATCTCATTTCTTTTAATTCAATACCTGTCTAATTTATAACTCTGGTTTCTTTATGGTTTGCTTTTTATAAAAAAACGTTGAATTACTTTCTGACTATCGGTAAAGATACGTGAATTGAAGGGAACTTATTTGCTTGATCAACCCACAAGATGGTAGTAATCTTTCTTTACCTAGAGAACTAGGGTTCTCTACCTGTAGTTTTTGAGCATCTTCGGTCGCCCGTTTTTCAGAGTCACCACCAGAATAGCCTGAACTATATTCTCATTATAACTCCGCACACGTGTATTTATTTGGATGGTCGCACTACTGTCGCGGCCAATGACAAGTGCGTTCAGACGAACGAAATGGCAGTGAGTGGGGTCAGTGACGTCATACGTGCGCTAACCAACAGTGACGCAAACTCAATAACGTACATACTGCTTACATTGCATTTGATTCGTAAATAAACACGCTAGCTTGGTGGGAATTCATACAAGAATATGAAACTTAGTAAATGTGCTAACACAGGTATTGTGTGGCATTTCAAAGACGCCGCTTGAGGGCAAGCAATCCGTCAGCATCTAAAATTAGTCAATTCGTCAATACGAAATGATATTTCAAATAGTTCGTGAAGACTCTGTTTTATTCACGGACTATTTCAAAATACCTACTAGGTAATTCAAACACCAAATGTCAAATGTTGCTATGCAAAAAGAAAAGGTCAATTTTGGTTTTGAGCAATTAATGCTTGCGTTAATTGACTAGAAACAATATATTGGGAATAGGCTTTAGAGGGGCCTCCTAACTACCATTTACAACAAGAAGACTGATGAGCACAATACATGCCATATCCGTGCCTTGCAGAGAAATTCCTGGCTAAAGCCGCATTGTTCGCTATTCCAGCTTTAATAGACGTTTAGTAGACAATACAGCTCAGCGGCACTGCAATCGTAAACTTAGGCATTCTGGATTATATGCATAAATAAATAAATCTATGAAAAAGAGTCTGAATTTGGAGCGTCATAATATATAAAATCTGTAACACAATAAGAAAGAAACGAATTTACAAGTTCCCTGTGAGACCCGTTATCACTACAATAACAATAAAATTGTAAGAACTGCGAACGTCTTGTTCGGCATTTTACCTTATTTCATGTATTTGACTTGAAAACTAAAACTTATCCTTATTTGGTTTCTTTTCCTTACCATGCTCATATGAACTTTGGCCCTTTATGCCTATTCTCAAAATAATCGTGATGTCATCACCAACTATCAAAATTAATTATAGACACCTACCGTAGGTCCGCGGTAAGTTTTCGCTATATCAAACCAGTCGGAGCGTAATCACATCAGAATGTTCTAACGTAATAAGTTTGAACAGTTCTATCACACGGGGTTATTACTGAACAGAAGAACAAGTCCATGGACACAGCCAATAGATTATTCAGTAGTGCTATCATCAACAGCTTCTGTAGGGCTACTCTTGACCACCGCCGTTCCAAATTGGATCCGGATTTTGACAGATTTCGTGTCATTTTGTACTGAAAAATGACACGACTTCTGCCATAATCTATGGATCCAGATTGGAACTGTGGTCGAGCTCGAGAGTAACCCACCTGGTTCTTATTCGACTGCGTAAGGTCGGACAACGTGTAATATTCCTCAATCAACCGTCATCTCAGCTCTTGCTCCTTTCTTACCCGTTATATCGTCTACCATTTATATACATATAATTTACCATCTCACCTTGATTATTATCCATCCAGCAGTAGGGTGTGTTCAAAATGTATTGATCAATATTGTAAGTTAAACTGTAGACAAAACTCGTGTTACAAAACTTTGTAGTGAAACGTTTTGTCTCTAGCCTATTGACATTGCCACATAAAGAGGTGCTATTCAATAACGACTGCTGATTCACAATGTATTATGCTATTAAACCGGCCGTTAAAATGTTAAATAGCTCTTTTGTTAAATAGAATGGCTTCGTACTAATTGTACTGCTTAAAAGTGTTACGTGTTACGTTGACGCTGCGTCCGTCTCTTTCAAAGAGTTTAGAGTATACTCTCTGTTTCCAATTCACTCGTGTGGTGTCTTCGAAGTTCGAGTAATGAGATACGAATCGTTATTCATGAACTTAGATACAATGACAAAATCGACGTCGAAGCGAATTATTACAATAATTGTATTACAAAAACGTTGTTAATAATGAAACATATTGTATTGAAAATGAGACCTTTGGTTATGAATTAAACATAGGTGGTTTGAAAAATGTTTTGCTATGTTCCACTCAAGTTTAGGCTCTTATAATCTCTTGAAAGATGATAGAGATTAGAGACATGTGTTTTTTAACAACATACCTACTCTACCATTTTCTCTCTCCTGTGCATTTATTATTCCCATCTGATGATGGGGTCAGCCTTCCTCATTTTTTCTTTCCACTTCGCTCTATCTGACGCGTCGTCTTGGGAAACATTGCAGTACTTAAGGTCTTTGTTAATCACATCTGTCTACTTCATCTTCGGCCTTCCCTACTCTACCATCTTGTACTCATATAATTTAGTACAAAGAAAAGCACTGAAACATGGTTATTTGTAATTGGGTTATTCCGTAACTCGTTGTATACCTAGGTACGTAAACCTTTCCATATTCATGTGTTCCGCAATTCAAAGCAAACAAACCTATTCGCGCGGAGTACTGCCATAACTCAATAACATAGTATGCGTAATTGGATAATTGTAATCTTTCTCCATCGGCCTTGCGTAGTAACCGACCCGATTGAGGAGGCTACACAATTGTCTAGTTTCCACTGTAAAACGATACGTTCCAAATTGGCCGGATAACGTCAACGAGTGGACTAATAGATGCAGCAGACTGACCACCAACGCTTTAGTGACGCCCAGCTGTCGCTCGCCTATTTCTATGTACAGCTTTTTGGCCCACTGTTCTCAATTACTAGCATTGGACTAATACCAAATGATAATGACCCGTATCCGCGGGAGAATGGTCGTAGTGTCATCGGATATAGGTGATACATTCGCTTGCACCGCGTTCACTGCGCCAAGGTCAAGGGAGTTACTCAATAGGACCGGTTGTATGTGCGACAGTGTCTCTGCTGCTGGTTGCATAACTCCCTCCGGTTCTGTTCGCTTGAGGATGGCAAACTCGTTCGCCTGTTGTCTCGTTCTAAGAAGCGATCAACCTTCGTCATCTAAGTGTGTTAATTTATGGAATGTCATATTGGACCTCGACTGCTTAAATCACTGATAAAATGATCATGAAAGTCTGGGCATAATAATTACCGAATTATCCTTCATAATTTTGGATGTAAATTATTCTAAATTCTAAATGATCCTGATTACATTGAATAAAACATTTTTTACTTTGACACGATTGCCGAGGAACCTATGAAAGTATAGTAGAGACGTCAGAGTCATTCTCGGAAATTGTTATTTATATTCGATACGTCCTGCAGAATGAAAACTGAAGTAAATCAGTTACTCTGAAGGAAATTGCGAACGCTGAAAAGTTTTGTTGTTTACTATGACTGTAGCAAAGAGCTTGGCGACCCCGTTCCCTGCTCAGAAACGTATTTCGAGTTAAACTAAAGTTGAACGATAAACTTATCATAACTTCAGTGACTGAACAACCGATACTGTTAACGAAAACACTCAAGTCGCTCCAAAGCCGTGAAATATTTATGAGGATATCTTGTAGGATAAATTGCTTCCCGCAGTAACGAAATAGGTATTCCTGTTTAGCATAATGAAACATTACTCGTGGATTTAATCAACAGTTCCCAGGGAAGCGCTAGCTCGCCAAACATGTCTATTTTGGGCAAGGGCTCACCCGATTGCCGCTCACGATATAATTCTAGCTTATTTATTAAAACCACTGATTTGCCTGAAGGGCCACCCAGAAGGAGAGAAACGAATTGTTTTTGTAGACTCACATCTTGTATTTTATTTGGTTTCTGACACACAGTTTTTAGTTTGACAGGTCGCAATAGTACAGACTATATCATGATCAACATACCACCCGCCAAGAACATTATGATGGTCTTTATTTAAAAGTTAAAGTTATCCGAGGGAAGTGCAAAAAAAACAACTTAATTTTAATTTTTTACCTAACTTCCCCTTAAGTGTTTGAGCTGAAATTTTATGTACATATTCCTGAATCTATGTTTATACATAATCAATAAATCGTTTTGAAAAAACTTACAAATTTTATTTTTTTCCAAATCTATCGTTGAATTTAGTTAATCGATGTGAAGTCTATGTTTTCTATCAAAGTACAAATTAACTAATCTTAAGTAGTAATAAATCTCTTTATCTTAACTCTAATCTATTCTTGTTAGTTACTAACCACCCGCCATGGTATATTAGTTGAAAATCTAGGTGGTTATCAAAGTCTTTAGTCTCACTAGTGAATTTAAATACTAAGGTATTGAGATCAAAATTCTAAAGTTATCCTCGTAATTGAATCTAAGTTGTGAAAAATCTAAGTTAAATATAATCTAGGTCATGAAAAAATCTAAGTTAGATATCTATAGGCAATCTAGAGACCTTAGTGACTGGTCTTTTGAATGTAGAATTTTGTGATTTTAAAGTTAAAACTCTAATCAAGTTATCCCCCCCAGGATGTGTATCTATGATCCTTGCCATCACCCACTTGCTTGGGGGCAAGTGATCCTCCTTTACTATAACTAGGTCTCCAATCTGTAGGTTAGGTAATTCTCTTAGCCACTTCGGGCGTTGTTGGAGATTAGTCAGGTATTCTTTTGACCATCTTGACCAAAAGTCTTGTAGAAGTCTTTGTGTAATTTGCCATCTTGACAATCTGTTTGTGTTTGTTTGTAGATAAGTCTCTTCTGGAACAGTGATTGGAGCTTCTCCGATGAGAAAGTGGCCCGGCGTCAACGGTGTGATATCCGACGGGTCATCGCTGATGTGTGATATCGGTCTTGAATTGATACAGGCTTCGATTTGAGCAGTGACTGTAGACATCTCTTCGTATGTTAATGTTGTGTTACCAAGTACTCTCTTTAAGTGGAATTTGATAAGTTTCACGCTGGCCTCCCACAGCCCGCCGAAGTGAGGTCCAGATGCTGGGATGTGGTGCCATGTCGTTCTGTCGTTCGCTAGTAGATTTTCAACTTCTGATTGTACTTGTCTCATTGTTGTCTCAAATTGGTGGTTCAGTTCTTTGTTTCCTGCTATGAAGTTTGTTGCGTTGTCGCTCCACATGTCGCTGCAGCGTCCTCTTCGTGCGACAAAGCGTTTGAATGCAGCAACAAAGTCTATTGCTGTCAGGCTTGTGACGATCTCGATGTGGATGGCGCGAGTGACCATGCAAACAAAGACTGAAAGATACCCTTTTTGAGTCTTGCATCCTCTTCCTTTTGACAGTCTCAAGTCTATGGGTCCCGCAAAATCAACGCCGCTGTGCTGAAACGCTCTTGTAGGCGTGACTCGAACTTGGGGTAGGGATCCCATCATTTGTGATCCAGTAGAGGCTCGATGTCTTGCGCAGGTAACGCATCTGTGTACTATTTGTCTCAGTCTTGTCTTCGCGTTGGTTATCCAATACTTGGTTCTCAAGTGACTTAGCATCAGCATGGGTCCTCCATGCATTGTTTGTTTGTGAGTGTCGATAAGAATCAGTTTAGTGAATGGATGATGTCCTGGTAGTATTACTTGATGTTTAGTGACATCAGGTATCTCAGCGTTGGCTAAACGTCCGCCAACTCTCAGGATTCCTTGTGGATCAATGAAAGGATTGAGTGTTTTCAATCTGCTATCATTTCTTACTGATTTCTTTCTCTGTAGTCTCTCTATCTCTTCTTTGAATTCTTGTTGTTGACATAGAATGATACATTTTGTCAAAGCTGAGGTTATTTCCTTTCCTGTTAAATGTTTCTCATGTTTTTCTCTGCTGAATACTCTCATGATGTATGCTGTTACTCGTAGTAGTTTTGTTAAGCTTGAATATCTGTCGAATAAATCGAAGTCTTCTGTAGTAGTTGTTGTCATAGCTTGTATCTTTTTCTCTTCCAGGTTTGTTGTGGTATCAGTAAGTTGTTCGTAGTCTATCTCTTTTTGTTTCAAATCTTCTGGACCGTTCCACCACAGTTTGTGAATAAGTAGTTCTGGTGCAGATACTCCTCTTGAAGCTACGTCGGCTGGGTTCGTTGCTGATGCCACATGATGCCAGTGTGCACGAGGCAATGTTGTAAGTATTTCTGAAGTTCTGTTGGCTATGAAAGTCTTCCACTTACTTGGGTGCGATTGTAACCAAGCAAGTACTACTGTAGAATCAGTGTAGGCATGTATATTTTCTTTAGGTATATTCAAGTTCTCTGAAACATCTTTCAAAAGTTTTGTGAGTAGGACTGCAGCACACAGTTCCAGTCTTGGAATTGAAATGGTTTTGATCGGTGCAACTCTGGTCTTTGCAGTAATCTGATTGATATGAATTGAACCATCTGCTTTCAGTACTCTTAAGTAGATGACAGCTGCATATGCTTTCTGGGATGCGTCACAGTATCCATGAAGTTCAGCTTGAGAATCATCTCTGTTTGTATGTATCCATCTATTGATTTTTACTTCTTGAAGTTTTGTCAGTTGTTGTCTGTATTGTTCCCATTCTTCTTTTATGTTTGTTGGAACATCTTGGTCCCAGGTGACTCCAGCCAGCCAAAGTTGTTGAATCATGATCTTTGCTACTATTATTACTGGTGAAAGCCAACCCATGGGATCAAACAATCTCGAAATGTCAGAAAGTATTGTTCTTTTGGTTACTGTTGTTGTTGAAGTGGTTGGATCAGGAAGGTTTATTGTGTATTGGAAGCTGTCAATCTCTTTGTTCCAAATGAGGCCAAGTGTTTTTACTATATCATCTGACTTGATTGTGATAATATTCTCTGAGTTGTAGCAAGTCTTCTGAACATAGTCTTCAAATTCTCTATTGTTGCTGGCCCATTTCTGTAGTTGAAAACCTCCCGCCTTCATGAGTCCAGTCATTTGTCTGTAAACTTCATAGCTTTCTTCTAAGTTGTCACTTCCACTTAGGAAATCATCGATGTAGAAGTCAAGTTTTGTTTTTGCTGAAGCTATAGGAAAGTTTATCTCTTCATCAGTAGCTAGTTGATGCAATGCCCTTGTAGCTAGGTACGGAGCACTTGCAGTACCAAAAGTTACTCTAGTCAGTTTGTATTCGTTTAGTTCTCCGTTTGTTTTCCATAATATTCTCTGGTAATCTGCACATTTCTCGGTTACTTTTACTTGCCGGTAGAATTTGACACAGTCTGCTACATATCCAATCTCGTGTATTCTCCATCTCATTACTATTTGACGAAGATCTTGTTGTATTGTAGGGCCCACAAGCATGTTGTCGTTTAGTGATTTTCCATTGGGTCCTTTACTCGAAGCGTTGAAAACTATTCTGACTTTGGATGTGCTCTTGTCTTCTCGTATCACGGCATGATGTGGCAAGTAAAATGTGTTAATGGCAGTGTCTTTCTCTTTGTCTATCTTCTGCACATGCTTTAAATCAATGTATTCTTGTATCACTTTTGTATATTCCTCTTTGAGTACAAGATCTTTGTTTAATTTTCTCTCTAGTTGATTTAATCTCTGCAGAGCTATTTGTTTTGTGTTTCCATAGTCAAAGTTGTCTATCTTCATTGGGATTTTGACTATGTATCTTCCAAGATCATCTCTTGTATAATTGTCTTTGAAGTCTTGTTCACATTGTTGTTCTTCATCTGTTAAGATCTTGGTTGTTGTAGTTTTGGATTCTAGTTCCCAAAACTTCTGTAGTAGGCCATTCTCTTGTTCTTTTACTATGTGTAGGTTCAAAACTCGGTTGTGTGTTTCTGTTGTATTCTCATTCTCTTTTGTATAATATTTCTCTTGTTTAGTGTTCTTCTCTGAGTATTGATCGGTTATGTTTTCATAGTAAATCTGTTTTTTGTTTTCATAGTCATTGTATAGGTGTTCTTCGTTGTAGTTTGTAACTTCTCCAGATAGGATCCACCCCAGCTGTGTATTCTGAGCTAGTGGAGAACCAGGGGGTCCTTTGATTACACCTTCTAGTAGTATTTGACTATAGATCTTTGCACCTAGGAGGATGTCTATATTTCCAGGAGTAGCGTATCTTGAGTCTGCCAGTGGCAGCCCTTGTATATGAGGCCATGTAGTACGCACTCTCCTCGAAGGTAGCAAATGTGTTAGTGTCTTCAGACAAAAGGCATCGACGTTGAATTGACTGTTGTTGATAGTGGACTGTATGTTGAATGTTACCTTGTGTCTGATTCTCGTGGATGTGTTAGCACCTAGCCCACTTACTGAGCAGTTGACTGTATCTCTTCTCAGACCAAGAGCCTGTGCTGCTGACTCGGTAATGAAAGATCCTTCTGACCCTTGGTCGATCAACGCTCGAAGTTGTTGCATGCTTCCATCTAATGATTTGACTCCAATGATGGCTGTTGCTAGAAGCATTCCAGTTGATTGTATTTTCTTCGTAAAGTGTGCTGATAGTTGGTGGTCTGGTCTAGGTGTATCTCGTGTGGTCTGGTGTGTCTCGTAGGTGTTCTCTTGTTCGTCTCCTTCTGGGTGTAAAAGTGAATGGTGTCTTCTTCTGCATATCTTGCAATTTGTTCTTTGTCGACATTCAGTTACTCTATGTTTAGGTATTAAGCAGTTGAAGCATAAACCATTCTTCGTTACAACCCCAATTTTGGCTTTGTGATGTAGGTTTGCAAATTCTTTACATCTGTATAGGTAGTGGTCTCCATCGCAGTGTACACAATGTTCAGTAGTAGTGTGAAAAGTTCTCTTTGTTGTTGTGTTGTTGGTTGTAGTGGTGGCAGTTGTTGTTCTGTTCCGCACAGCTTGTCTTCCCTCAAGTGATCTAAATCTTCCTTCCAGAAAGTCAATAAGTTGTTCTAGTGATGGTAGTTCGTCGTGGCTTCCTAGCTTTTCTTCCCATTGTTTTATGGATTCTGTGTCTAGTTTGGAGATAGTCATGTAGATAATTATGGAATCCCATGAGTCTGTAGGAATGTTCAAACTTTTCAGTCCGTTCAAGCAATCTGTTGTGATATCTAGCATATTTTTAATCAAATTTGCAGATTCAGTAGTTATTGTTTTGATTGAAAATAGTTTACTCAGGTATGCATTCACAATAATTCTCTTGTTTTGGTATCTCTTTAGAAGCTTATTCCAAGCATGATCATAGTTGGCATCAGTAATGGTAATATTCTTTAGCAAGGTAGCTGCTTCACCGCTAAGGTTTGTTTTCAAGTAATGTAATTTCTGCACTGAGCTAAGTTTTTCATTGTTGTGTATTAGTGAAGAAAATTGGTCATGAAATGAACACCATTCTGTATATAATCCACTGAAAGTAGGTATTTTTATTGTAGGGATTTTTATCTCGCATACCTTTATTGATTCTTTACTGACTGAGGTTCCTGCTTGGTTTTCTGTGAGTTGTAATTGTACTGGTGATCCAAGGTCTCGCATTTTCTTCATCATAGCACACTTTGCCATTGTATATTCCTCTTCACACTTGAAGTACAAATCGTTTTTTGTATATTCATGATCTGCCAACATCTTCTTGTCGTATGTATTTGCAATCTTTTGGTGGTTTTCGGTAAACTTCTTCCAACAATCATTCAGTAAATTGATTTTAATTTCTACGTAATCTCTTGTTATACGATCCTTTGGTGTTTTCTTGAAGTTAGCATGTGCTTTTTCAAGTTGTTCCTTGAACACCATCTGCTCGTTCATCAATCCGTCGTCATCGTCTGATAAGCTCATTTTTCTCACTAAACGTTGTATGAATTTCTCTAGCACTGTTGCTCACCGTTAGTAGAAAATAAGAGTCCTTTTTTTGTGTATTTTACGTAAAAGTTAATCACCACGTGAAGTTTATGAAAGTTACGGAAGTGTACTTGTCGCCATTTCATCTCAGTAAAAATCCATCATTTTTTGCTTGATTGCTTGTTTCAAATGTTGAAGTCAAAGTTCTAGTACAAATAAGGTTCAAAATAGGGTCAAATCACATCACATAAATGTTTGTTGTTTGCACTCAACTTTGCACTCAGGTTCCGGTGCAATATCTTGTTCGAGTAAACCTAACCTCAAAGTTTATCACCACTTTCGATCTTGTAAAAAGTTTTCGTAAAGTTTTTCACACTATTCTTTTGTATTGGAGACTTTCACTGTTATTAAATCCGACTCGTAAGGACCATGATTTGCCTGAAGGGCCACCCAGAAGGAGAGAAACGAATTGTTTTTGTAGACTCACATCTTGTATTTTATTTGGTTTCTGACACACAGTTTTTAGTTTGACAGGTCGCAATAGTACAGACTATATCATGATCAACAACCACTCCCCAAGAAACGAAACAAGAGGATAAAACTAGATTAGTTAATGAAACGGAACGGTGTTTGTGTTGGCATTTTTTGTAACAGTAACAACTAGGCAGATTTCTGGTTCGGAGTGTCGGTAGTCCCGGCTGCTATCGATCCGCTCGGGCGCGGTCTGCAGCCTCCAATACGCACCCGGAATGAATAGGACACTGTCACGCATTTAACACGTAACATTCTCATTTACCAGCTATTTTACATCGCAAAAACTATCCATGATTCTGAACTTTCCGCATTGTGACGCGGCGCAGGTCGATCGTCGATTGATGGCTTCGATGTCTGACTCTGCGAATGCCTTTGAACTGCGCTGTGATAAATTACAATGCGGTGAACCTTTTCTAATCTAGCACAGTTTCTAAACTAAATTGTGGACGATTCAATCTAAACCATCTTTTACTTGGCAAAATAGTTTAGCCAACTCGCTTTTATGCGATGAATTTATTAGGATACAGTAAGCTCTGCCGCGGAGTCGGATGTTTTATGTTTATCTCGGACCAGCTTCACATAAAATGGCATGATATGAATTAGGTAATTTATCGAATTCGTTCTCGTTTCGCTTATCCCGGCCATAAAGGAAAAATATTTATCATAGAAGCATAAGTAACGTTTCTGTGGGTTTGGATGGGTGAGCAAGGGTGGGATGACCGGGGAGCCTTGGAGTGTGACGTAGGTAGGCTTTTAGGGAAGTTCGTTGAACTAGATAGCGCCGCCTTCCCCACAAGCTGATGCGGTGCGTAGGGCTCTTGTCTTGCGCAAAGGACCAACGCGTTTTAGTCACCCCATTTTCTTTGTTCCACTGCGACAAAGGAAATAACCTTGTTGGCAAAACTACACACTATCGAAACCTGTATTTATCAAAAAGTATTCATAGATGTATAATGAAAGGCTTAAACTAGAAAGGTACCACACTACATTATCTCACCCATGCGACTATGCAGTCTCCATGAACCGAACGCTACTATGTAGGTCATGTCGCGTCCTAGTTTCTCTTGGCAAACCCGCGTTTTGCTACTTCCGCGCTAACTGTATGCCATAAAAGAATATTAATCGCGGAACTTTCAAATTTCGGCCCTAAAGCAGATTGTGCTCTCTTTTCTACGAGTATTAAGTTATTCGGTCTCGACTCTAGCAGTCAAGACGGGATCTTAACGCGGGCTAAAAACTCCGTGACCAGAATTAACCTCTAGCTCATACAAACTTCAACTTTTATGAGACTAACCCTCAATATTGAAGGTTTTCTGCGTCAAAACCAAATAACTATGACGTGGTTTTATGATCTCCAGAATCACGATCGGCGACTCACACGCAGGCTTATCTACCAATAATGATATCGCTGTCTGTAGCTTATAGAGAGTACAATTTTTTTTAAGTCAATGTATTTTTCTTTGTGTGCAGGAACAACGGAGCGAGCATGCCTGATCACCGGCTCAGTAGAAGGCATCATGGTGGTGCTAGACTTCATCATGGACAAGATCAAGGAGAAGCCAGAACTGGTCAAACCCTTCCCGGAAGGCGTCGATACCAAGATGCCTCAAGATAGGGATAAGCAGGTAAGATCATGATCTGCACGGACAATACCGTAGATGTGGCCAACTATTACTCTAAATTGCTGTATAAAAGTTGTTAATACATATGAAAGAAGAGTAAGCAGCAGGTGAGAAGGAAATATTCATCTATAAGTCCTTTTATGTGATAGTTCCTTTACGTCAAAGTACTCGTGCGATATTTACAAGACCACAGAAGGGTGATCTGATCACGAACGAATCCGATAGCGAACCATATTGCGCGTCTTAACTGCCAAACGTTGTATTGTAACGTCACCGCGCAGTGTATCTCGGAAACGGTAGCGTTACGATCCGTTTACGATTGTCACATAGTATATTCGTGATCAAGGCACATAGCAGACAGATCCACACATTGCTTACAACTCGTACAAGCTAGATAGTCTGATAAGATGTTAAAATTTAAAAAAAAAAATAGTTTCGTTGTCACGTTTACGTAGAGATACGTTACACCGTAACTTCACGTTGCGACACTAACTTAGCCTTGTTTTATTGAGAAATGGCCGCTTGGTGGCTTTTCTTATAGGGATATCACGTTTTACAAATTTAGCGAACGACGACGTCCGTGTAGTCGTTTCCTCTGGGACTGAATAAAAAACTTCAAAAGAGGAATGACATACAGGAAGATCGCTAAGAGCAATCTCTCTACCTGTCAAAAAAGTACCCTCAATCCCTGTCCAGAGCATTTAGCATAAGAAAGAACCAGAAGACAAGAAATGCTTGTCTAATATCGTTTTTGTCTACAATTTCAAAGGCAAAACTTTATCTTTCCTTTTCAATGTTCACGACTCGTTCACAATAAGCAGGCAGATTTTTCTCAGCGCTTTTAGAAATTACAAAAGCTTAAAGCATAAGTAATTGTAAAATGTTACAATACAAATAGACAGACATTTATCATTTATCATCAATATTATAAAACTCTTTTGAAGCTGATAGAGAATCAACGCACAGCCCAAACCATACGTCCTAGAGGTATGAAATTTGGAGGGTAGTAGGTATCCTTATATAGTGTAAGGGTGCACTAAGAAAGGAATTTTGAAAAGTCGCATCCTAAAGGGTAGAACGCGAGCAACGCCGCGGGCGACGGCTAGTTAGTATACATATACGGACTATGAGTACCTTCCACGGCAGTGAATATGACGGCGGCTAGTTTTTGCAAACCAAATGGTATACGAGTCACGCACGCACGGTATGCCATAACACGCTCCATCTCATGTTTTCATTATTTTTGTAACATATTCCTTCCCCCATTGCCGCAAGCTGAATGTATAAAATAAAATATTCTGAGACTGCTGGGACAGTTTTTACTACCTAACATTTGGGGGTACCTAGTCTTCATAGACTGTCATTTATTCATAGTACTTGGCAGACATCATGGATTTTGACTACATACTCTTTTTGGGCGATTTCGCATACTTCCACTAGCCTGTATGTACATTATGGATATATGCATATTTATAAGGCAGTATCCCGCTTATTTTCAGAAGCATACAGATTGCTCACAAAGGATACAAGGCACACAAACAGACTATACGTACCTCCTAGCCGCCTTGTACTCGTTAAACGAAATGCTCATTATCATGCCATTACAATTTATAATAAATTGCCAAACGAATTTAAGGACATGCCTTTGAATATTTGAAATGGAAATTAAAAAATGGCTTTTGGATAAATGTTTCTATGACGTCAAAAATACTTAGAAAATAAAACTTAATTAAGATTGTTGACATTCTACTTATATTATTATTTTTAAAAAAAATTTTTTTTATCTATTACTGACATGTCTTTCAATTAATTATTGTGTACTGAAAATTTGCACGCCTTGACGAGGCAGAATGTAATGTAAGGAACGGCACTAATCCTAATCTATTTTATAACAACTATTGTACCTACATTTTTTGCAAATAAAGATTATGATTATGGGAGATATCACGAACTTTGTTTTTTTTTGCTTCATTCACTCTGATACTCTTTTCGGTACGACGACGCTTCCAGAGCTCAACTTCCATGCCGGGTACGGTTCTGGAATATAAAGATAAAAACCGCCACACGGGATCATTTCAGCTAGATAGGCGATATACTAGCTAAAGCGTAGATTTTCATGCAAATCGCAACGCCCCCTACCGGGTCAGGAGCCAGACGTTAGTTCTTTACATCATGCCGTCAAGTGGTATTTTCACGCCGGAATTTTATCGCGTACTCAGTTAATCGTTTTGTCAATATCATCAAGCGTAGTTAATATTGACAGAAACTAATTAACTACGTTTAAGTTATGATTGTTTTCCACGCGTGTCGTTATTATTACAAACTGCTTCTGTTATTTTGCCTAATCTACATTAATATCATATTTTATAATTGAACTTGTAGTTTTTCGGTTATCCCGTACAACTTGAGTACACGCACCCACCATCATAATTTATTTCTCTTCTCTATCGTGGAAGGTTTGCTGGTAGAGAACTCTTATTAGGGTTAAGCTCACCTTTGTACATAACCTATCTTTAAGTTTCCTTATATATCATTACTTTTGTGTACAATCCTACTAATATTATAAATGTGAATGTCAGTTTCTTTGTTACGTTTTCACGCGAAAACTACTTAAACGATCACCATGAAACTTTGTACACATATTCTTATAGAGGTACTAGAAGTAACATAGGATACTTTTTATACCGGAAAATTAACGGGATCCAATGGGACGCGAACGATGTCGCGGGCGGAAGCTAGTAAAGAACAAAGAAAGAAGCTGCCTACCTTTCGCCACTGAAAGTTATAGTATGACGTGCGAAAGCGTTTAGCAGCTCCAGCACTCGCTCCCCAGATTGTTTCAGCTTACAAAAGCCAGGTCGACGAGGTGGGTAGTGGGCTGGCTCATTGTAATTCGGTATTGTGTTTTTGACAGCCTCTAGTAATTGGCGAGGCTTGAGGAGGCGCCTTGAAAGTTAATTCGAGCGTACTGCTATTGTGGGCCAAATTCAATTTAATGTTAGTTAGTTTTGATTTTGTACGGGTTCCCATAAGAAACTGGTTTGTGGGTTTCTAATTGAAATTTCGAACTTGCGCGCGCTTGCTTATGTATGTGTCTTGTGTATTGAAGTATTTTCTAATTATACTGACTGCAAAATTTGGGAGCTTAGCAACCTTGTCAAGTCGTAAAGGCTGAACTGATTTTGATAAAACTGAGAACAACATTAGACTCAGTTGTAACCAGGATTAATGGCTTACAGGCATAATGTTGGAGTTGGAACTGTGCACATCCAAATCCTCCTTGCTGATTAAAATCTTGCTGGGTTCTATTGTTTTTAAACTATGTATTTAGTCATTGTTATCGGAGTCGAAAGAGGACCTCCCTGGATTTTATTTTAGTGATTAGCTCAGCCAACTTTATTTTCAATTCAAAACTTTTGATTGACTTTAAACTCTACAAATTCCCTAAATTAAGCTGTAAAAATAAACAAACCTCGTTAGTGAAATATGAGAAACGACGGAGAGTCCTAATTGAAACTCGTTTAGCGCTAATTGGCTTAGAAAAATAAAGAAGATCTACATTAACCACGTTATTTCTCTTCTCTCTCTCGCTTGGTTAAATAAAGGGTAGAGCTTGCTGTACTATAATATAATAGACTACTTATTTTCTTTACCTATACCCGAAAAAATTGCTGTGCCCTAACAGGGTTTATGTTTGCTACACTACCTTTTGTACAACATCTATCTTCTCTAAATATATAAAACTCTTTTGAAGCTGACTTAGAATTAACGCACAGCCTAAACTATAAGTCCTAGAGGTTTGAAATTTGGAGGGTAGTATCCTTATACATATAGTGTAGGGGTGCACTAAGAAAGGAATTTTGAAAAGTCGCATCCTAAAGGGTCTAGAACGCGAGCAACGCTGCGGGCGACGGCTAGTAAAACAACATAAGTGCAATAAACGATTTGAATTTGTCCCCGCTATTGTGTAGTAAAACGTAAATAGATAATTTTGCCCGTTTTTTTACGAGTAGGATTTGCATGATGTCGACCGCATTTGAATGACCCTTTGGTTAAACATAGGTATTCAATGAATCTCGAATAGATAACCGGGTTGCGAACATGAACATGAATTACCCTTTTGACATACCTTACCTTATTTACCTATTCAAGAAGTCCAAGAGATCGGAAAGAATAGCGATAACCAAACCCGCAATAAGTGTTTCAAAGGGCCTGTAATCTGTATCCCTTGAATGTTAAAAAGGACTTGAGCTTTTTATTATCCCTTCACTACACATTACTGTTTAAGCTTCGTTTCATTAACAAATATTATAAAAAACAACCAACCATTATTCAGTTACCAACAAAAAACTAATGGAATGTATAATTTTATCGCCTTCACCCTACTGACCTTAACTGCCGACATACTGTAGAATAACCGCACTAAAGGATCAATAGCGTTCCGTAAAGCCCTGTGCACACTGATGCCGCAATATACATACGCGATACGCGATTAGGGTCAAACTTTTCAGCAGCGAACTATGATGTAACATATTGACTCGGTCCGATCGCGAAAACTCGCCCTGTGCTGCCGATGCGTATTTAGACTGAATCGGGAGTATTCGGGACCCCAAAGCTTTGTTGGCACAAACACTGCATAAAGAAAGTTGTTTTGTTACAGTTCGAACTTCTTGGAGCTACAAAAAGCTCCCCCATAATTTTATTTTCAAAAAAAAACCCCAAAAAAATCATCTAAAATGTTTCCGCCCCTCTTCTGGGGTCCTTTGAACTGATACAACAAAGGTGTTTATTTGTAACCCTAACAAATAAAACTTAGTAATAATGCAACAAAAATTCGTAACCATTGTTACGTTAATCACGCAAACGTTTTTGTGGAAAATACATTTTGTTTTAAGACGCAATGTCGTCAGGTGTGTAAGACACACTTTTACAATCTTCATTTATTTCAAGCAGGCTATAATATATAGCTCTGGCAGTGTGCACTCGTACTTAAACAAATCAATAGCACTTGTAAGTGTTGGAGGCTCGCGGCAAGGTCGCTCAATCACGTCTAATGGCGCACATCACATGCATGCCGTGTACAATCACATTACACGGGGAAATGTTTACAGCTCTTTGTAATGAGATTACAACACATACCGCTCGTTTTGGATGCAATTATGGACAGTATGGCGATCAGAAAAAGTGCTGGTGATTTTTCTGATTATTTAACTTGTGCCATCAGTAGCTTTGTCGTGGGTTTCGTGGCAGCTGTGATGTAGATCATGCATAGTTGATTGACTTAATCAAGACCTTATCGCGTTTCACACCTGTTATTGTCGTCGAGTTTCGCTTCTGTTAGCACTTTAGTGTTACTCCATAGAGGTTTATTTTTCTAGATCTTTTTCTGCATACATAAGTCGGTCTCTGCTGTATCAGTCATTCTGAAGGTATTCCGACAGAGCTAAGCTACATTGATAAGGATGTGTTTGAAATCCACCAATAGGGATCGTTTGTTTTCATTCAACGTAGCTTAGCTTAGCTTAGCTCTGATGGAAAAGCTCCCTTATGTGCCTTGTACAGTAGAAATAAAGACTCCTAGTCTGCGGAGTTTTGTTGCAACTATTGAAGTGAGCTATGTCCGGTCCCAGATGTCCCACTAGCATAAGCACTTACTTTAAGGTTAGATCCACCATCCACAAACTGTTTCTATATTCCAGGTGAAGATCCTAGTGCCGAATTCCACAGCGGGCATGATCATCGGCAAAGGAGGGAACTACATCAAGCAGATCAAGGAACAGAGCGGCAGCTACGTGCAGATCTCACAGAAGGCTAAGGAACTGTCACTACAGGAGCGATGCATCACTGTTGTAGGTCAGTATCTGTACACAGACTAGCTCCAACTCATGCAATAAAAAAAAATGTAATCATACCTAATCATACAAAACGTAATGACAATTCAAAGTGATCTTCTTCTTCTTCTCTTCAGTAATGGCCTGTGTCCGTCATTTCGACAGACAATTTTGCCAATGTCAAGTGTTAAAATTGTAATAAATATGTCACTTCTTCTCTTCAATAATGGCCTGTGTCCGTCATTTCGACAGACAATTTTGCCAATGTCAAGTGTTAAAATTGTAATAAATAAGTCAAGTCAAGTCATTTGTCAAGTCAGCTGTCGTTTGTTTTGAAAAGAAAATGGTGGATTTTCTCTTCAAAACCTAACACGAATTTTCACATTCAGAAAAACCACTTTACACACATTTATTCCAATGGCTCACACTTTATGTTACGACCTAAGTATTATTGGTTAAAATTCCACCAAAATTAAACAACAATACTCACAATAACACAAGAAAAACTATTAAAATAAAAGTGCTATGTGTCCTTTAAAAAAATGTCCAAACTCGTGTCCATTCAAAGTGATCAATGAGATTTTATTGAATAATAGCTTTTTGACTTTGACAGACCCATCAAATTGTTTTGGCCTCAGCGTAACCAGGCCGAGTGTGTACGTTTGACGTTTACTACAAAGTCACGTAAACTATAATTTTGTATGGAGCATAGTCGATGTGTATATTTGGTCCTGCCGAGGAAATATCCGCAACATTCACAGTTGATCTAAATTTTTACTATTATAAAACTTGAAAATCATTTTACGCAAAATAATGGTAAATGAAATATGTAAAAACATGAAAGAAAAACAAATACCTTCATAGGTTTTGAGTAACTGAGAGAATATTTGAGTCGACACAAAGCGGCGATTCTTTGTAGCGTACGTAAGCCTCAGGGGTGGCCCCCGTGACCTGATTCCCTCGCGTCAATTCAATAACAATTCTATCGCGATATTCGTGATCGCTTCCAATCTTTGAGTAAATTGTTTTACATTTCAAATACAGATAAACAAATCAGCTGTAGTTAAAAGTAGCTTTTACGAAGCTTCGAAGGTTGAGGTCCGCTATACTATTTCAACCAGTATTCGCTTGAATCCGCCCCTCGAAAAGCCTCTATCTACATTTATGAATGGAGGTTTGAAGCAATAGTCTTGGACAATGGAATGAACATTTTTAAAATGTGTTAACAAAGCTAGCATTTCAATCTCCGGCGTTGTCGGGCCTTTAGCTGGATGCGAAGGGACGAAGACCGAGTTCAGTAGCAGGTCTTGCGAGAAACCTACGATTAGACTGACATAGGATTATTATTCAATTTCAATATATTTATTCTCGTACAATGTGAGCTTGATGCTTGTCATGCCAACCTTAGCGAATGCGTTTATCACAGTTTACATTATAATTATTTGAACGATTTGCCAGTTGGTATATTTGCTAACGTCACGTTAATACAGTTATGTAGGGCACGCGTTCACTGAAATACTATTCAAATAGAATCCATCGTTAATAATTTGTAAAGCCAAGCCGCGCGGTTCAAATTGGGCCAGTTATAGCTCAGATCATTAAGAGTTTCAGAAATAATTCGCTACGAGTTTAAAACTTTTTATTACTGTTTTGTAATAATCCGTCTGTGAGTAAATTATTGAAAACTTTTTTAGTTTACGAATGTATTCCGACTAAAAATACACAGAGTATTGTGCTCAATTTTATATAAAACGGATAGGTTTTTAAATAGGCTCTACTTCATTCAACTCTCATTATGGTTCAGTCGGTAGTAACTCCGCCTTCCGTGCTGTGGGTCGTAGGTTTGATCCCCAACGAAAAAAAACAATTATGTGTGGCAAACGTAATATTTGTTCTTGGTCTGGGTGTTACTATGTATCATAAGTATGTATTTACAACAAAAAAATATTTATAAGTATTCTATCAGCAATCTACTCTATCATCTATCAGCAATCCCATAGCACAAGCTTAGTGTGGTACTATCTAAAGAGCGTTGTGTGATATGAGCAAGAAGATTTATTATTATCAACACTGATCATCATCAACCTATATCAGTCCACTGCTGGACGTAGGTCTCTCCCAAGTCTTCGGCTCTTCTCATCCAGTGTTTGCCAGCTACATGTCTCAGATCGCCACCCCACCTAGCCGGAGGGCGTCCTACACTACGCTTGCCTAAACGCGGTCTCCACTCGAGTATTAGTTTGCTCCAACGATTGTCGGTTCTGCGGCAAACATGGCCGGCCCACTGCCACTTCAGCTTACTAATCCTCTGACTCTGACAACACTGATACTACACATTAAATTTTTCACGAACTGGCAGAAGCTTGTTACACCGTGTTTTATTTTTTCCCTCCACAGGGAAAAGTACACAATATAACTATTCAGAGTTTGCGCCGCGCGCGCATTTATCCTTCCGCTACACAGAATTACTAACCTCTATCTGAACATTCCAGGCGAGAAAGAAAACAACAAGAAGGCGTGCCTCATGATCCTGCAGAAAGTGGTTGACGACCCGCAGTCGGGCTCGTGTCCGAACGTGTCGTACGCGGACGTGGCCGGCCCGGTCGCTAACTACAACCCGACGGGCTCGCCGTACGCGGTGCCTTCAGCCGAGGTGACCGAGGTTGTGACAACTTGAACACGCTATTTGAAGGGACTATGTCTGCTTTGTGAACGGCGCTTATGTGACATTATCACACACTCTTGTGACGTGGAGGATCTCTCCTAACCTTTATATCAGGGATCATCCATAAATGACGTCACACGTTAACTGGTAGGGTAGGTCGACGAAGTGTGACAAGGGGTGGTAGCCGTGGTAGGGGGTCCTACGTTTTGTGACGTCACATTTCAATTTAATTCTGTTTTAATTTAATAATTTCTACATGTAAAATTGCAAGATATGTGACGTCACACTAGGGAGTGGGGGGGGGATTCTCACAAATGTGACCAACTGTGACAAGGACGGGGGAGGGGTAAAAAAATCACGAAATTAGTGTGACGTAATTTATGGATGACCCCTGATCACGACTACACATTTGTGCTGTCTCCTAATATTACAGTTAGTCTACAAGAGTTTTGAAGTGATTGGGGTTGCTTTTATTACTTCATTCCTTGTCTGGTATTAGTGATTGTACTATCCCACTAGAGTCGTGAATATCAGAACAAAGGCCATGTGATCCCATTGAAAAATACACCGTACTCCTTTCCCTGTAATGTTCTATTTTGTCTGTACAAAAATCTGTTACATCCCACGGGAGATCCATTGAAAATTGAACTATACTCCTTTCTCTGTAGCGTTATATTTGTCTGCAACAATTTGTTATTCATACTCTTTTGGAATTATTGAAGAGTATATCGTACTCCTTTCTCTGTAGTTATATATTCGTACAGCAATCTTCTACAACCCGGTCTACACTTAATGGTCACATCAGCGCCGAATCACGCCAGGTGGAAGGCACTTGTGAGCGTGTTTAAGTGGTGACACGCCCTTGCTCGTTCCTCGATGCTGTACACTTCACTAACTTGCATCTATTCATATTACTATGTATTATAATTTATACATTATGTGTATGTAGTCTATTGTAGATAGAGAGAAACTAACAATTTAACCACCTATTTAGATAACTAGCTATTCATATAAATATTAGCACTACATTTTCCAACTAAATATTATATAAATTGTATTCGACTTCAAATTATGTTGAAAGATTGGATCAAATATTGCATCAGTTTTTTCATACAAATTCTTTGTTCCAAGAATCTTATACTGGACCGCTTCGCTTCATCAGCTATTGTCAATAAGAGGTTCATAGGAAAACAAAAATAAAGGTTGATATTCACTACATATAATTATAAACTAACTGATACTTTCTACAAAGTCTTAATTTTTAACTTACAATATTTGAATAATTATATTAGTGAATATTAGCCCTAACATCCCTTATAATAGTAGAGTATCTGTCAGATCCATCATTGTGTGTGTCAGTTCCACCAGTTTCATTTTAATGTACCTGCTATGAGGTAAGTTTAGTAATATCTAGATTTATAAAGTGTTAATCTGACAGTGGAACCATAAAATAGTGTGATATTAGAATATATCCGTATATATTTATCTTATATTATATTCAAATTAGTTTTTGGAACATCTCAAGAGTTCATGTCTGTTTGTTCCAGTATCACACTAGTACTAATGAACAGATTTTGACTGGCTTGTCACTTTTCGGAAGTTTAGAGCCCAACATAAAGTCGGAGGTACGTAATATTTTTTTTTGAGGTCACCATTTACATACGAACGAACTATGTAGTTTACTAGGAAACCTATTGTCTGGTATGTTATTTGTATAATAGGTACTTATACGCCCTTGTTACTAAAACAATAACTACTAATATATAGATACTTTGCATGTTAGCTTTTATTTTTAAGTGAATCATTCTTTTTGTTCATCCAAATGATGAGTAGGTAAGTACGTTAGGTAAAAAAATCTCTGTTTATTCAAAGATCTTGAGTACATAGTTGAGTACTAACTACACAACAATAAATCTAAGCACCCTCTAATAATAAAAAAATTGTCAGTCGTCGCCGCGTTACTTAAACAGAGTATTCAAATCATATTGCGAGTCAACGTCAAAACGACTTCCGAACGTTGCAGCGTCACAGCGCAATGTATCTCTGATACGCTAGCGTTACGATACGTTTACGATTGTCACATTTATTCTGAATACGTTTGGATTGAACTACGCTTGATTTTGAGTAATTTTTCTGTCGCTGTCTAGGGCATTCATACAAAGTCTGCAGGCACGGCTCAATCGTGAGTTTACGTAGAGTTAACGTAATAGCGAGTATTATCTGAATTTCAGAACCACGGCCTCGGATCCGGAGTAGGTTCGGTCGGGTCGGTGCTCGTGAACGGTGCAGCCGCAGCCGCAGCCGCCGGGCTCGGATCACTCGGCGCGCTATCGCTGTCTCTGTCACTCGCGCCGCCCGGCTCGCAGCCGCCCGCACCGCTCACACAGCACACGCTCGATCACATCAAGGTACCTACTGGCTAATGTAGCTCTGTAGTCCTCGTTGCTCTAGATCAGTGTTTCTTAACCTGTGGTCTGTGAGTATGTGTATGAAGTCCGCCGTCTTATCTATGAACAATACGAACATGCTCTTGTATACATCAAATCAAATACAGAAACTTATTACCATTGGAATCCGATTCGAGATCACAATTAAATAAAAACATACCCAATTATTACTAATTTCACCTTCACATTAATACAGTATATTTAGTTTTTATAAAGATGTTTTATTTTTTTCAGTACTAAAATAAATTGTCCTGAATTTATTCCTGTGTTTTTATGATATATTCCAGAAATCCCTCCCAGTGGGGATTATTAAGGGGGTCCTTAAAATTGTGCTTGATTTTCTAGGGATCCGCGGGCTAAAAAAGATTAACAAACGCTGCTCTAGATGGCGCTCCAAATGCATTATATTTCAATTTTTCAAAAGTACTAACTGCTTTTGTAATTTGTCCAGGTGGCGCTCCGACAAGCTGGTTACAGCGAGGGTGGGATCTCGGAGATCTCCGCCGCGCTGTCGCTCCTCGTGAAGCACGGCGTGCTCGGGCTGGCGCTCCCGCAGGCGATGCCGGCGCCGCCCATGTCGGCGGCTTACTTCCCGCTGCAACAAGACCCGCCGCCTGTCTTCGGACCCATCAGCCAAGTCGGACTCGGTTAGTCTAATACACACATACACAATCATTTACATAATGTATAAATGCACAACTCATATACAACACACATAGCGACACACCCTTAATACACTTATAGATAGATAACTCTTTATTGTTCACTACAGGAATTTTAAAAATAGTTAAGATTATGTGCGGCTTTATCGCTGAGAGCGATCTCTTCCAGGCAACCAAAGGGATTAATTAAAGTAATTAGACAATAGGTATACAATATACTTATCGACTATACCAGGATCTATCAGCCAAGTTGGATTTTCTTTGTCTACACACATACACATAACTCTCATAGATATTCAAATGAATATTATTTATACATTCAATTTACTACATAGCACACTCCACACACCAGTAAAAAACCAAGACACCAAGTGTATTGATTCGCGTAAACTTTTTCGCATATTTCAACTGGCCAGGTGGTGTATTGATCCGCATAAACACACACATTCAAGTTTTAACAGTCGCGTCGCTCGAACTTTTTACGCATAATATATTCCATTATAAAAGTTTGAACCGTAACTTCTACGCATAGTTTCATTTTAAGTCGTCATAAAGTTTAAAACTCCTATAATTTTTTAATCTTATCATATGAAAGCTACGTAAATATAAATACTTACTGGCCATTGCCATGTGGAAAAAAATCGTATTTATGCGAAACAAAACGCTCCTGATAAAACCCATAGTTGATTTTACTTCACACAATACACGTTATATCATACAATATTAAGCTTAAATGTGCAGAATAGAAGATGCAATTTAAATTGTTTCTCTTGTCTCAAAAAATGCAAACAGAAACAACTATAAAACTGGAAATCTCACAACCCTAAGTAAAAACTAACGATTATTTTTAAAGAATCAGTTCCTTGCCTTTGGATCACCCTTTGCCACATCCACAGATTAGTGCAGTAGGTCATAGGTACAGACTTAAACATTCCTCATAGCTAAACCTTATGCAGCCTGTCACACCACACACACCTAGATGTCACACACACACACCACACAGATGAGGCTATAGTTGTGTCAAAATACAATAGTAATAATTTTATTGTGACTCATTTTCCTGAGTCAATTGCTTCTTATTTCATCATTCAACATTTATTTTAATTTTTGCAATCAAAACGCGAGGTTTTAAAGAGCATGGCAAATATCATGATTTCTATATCATTCTCCCTTCAATCAAATCACTAAATCAAATCTGATATCCAATAGATACAACAGTGATGGCGATTCTCATTAGAGGTAGGTCTAACATAATTAAACTGTTGGATTGCATCTGTTACGTAGTTGCTCGATGCAAGTATTTTACATAACTGTAGCCTCTGAAGTTAACAATGTATTTGTACAAAGACTAGCTTACATTAAATTATGCCAACTGATAATACGTTGATAAAAATTATGCCAACTGATAATTATGATTATGTCAATTAATAAATTTATAGAGAGTTATTTCAGCAGTCTTTGTTACATTTACATGTTATGTTATACAACATTATTTTAGTGGTTATTCATTACATTGTTTACTCCTAAATTAAAATAACGAAAAGGAACGCGATTCTATTGGACTATTGGTCCTTTGGATCGCGTTGCTTTTCCAAGACATTGTTTTTTTTATACAATGACAAAAGTGCCCTCACTGAATAGTTTCATTTTCTATTTAATTTTTGTTTATTCGGTAACACTAAATTGTATGTATTTGTACCAAACATTGGTATACATAGGTACGTCTGGGCTACAAATTGGCCGAATAACGAAAGGTGGCGCTAGTGAGAATGCAGGTAGGTAAGGTACACCATTCACCTTAAAACTGTACCCTGTACCAAAAGACACGACTTAACATTATTTATGTTCTACATTTTTATTACCCCTGTCAGAACCGGCATAAGTGATTGGGCTAATAAAATATGACTTTAGTTGAATTTACGTTCAGCGTCTTTTGGTAAGGGTCATGCTGTGGATATCTCGCTTTTAGAGATCATGGTTCGTCTCTGTGTCGTATGTGTATTGTTCGGGTCTAACTAGTAGATAGAACCACCTAACTTGAGCTATTGACCTGCACTCTCGCTCGCGCTCTTTCTTTCACGAACCGACCGCTGGCTGCGTGCCATGTGCCAGTTGGTAGATGTAGCCAGTTATCAGCGTGTCATACTGCCAGATGTCAGTGTGACAGATAGCGGGAGCTGCCAGCTGTCGGTTCGTGCGTATCCGCTTGGAGCGGAGCATCTACTGAACGTTTTGCGTTCGTCCTGAGACGTAACGTGGTAATGCTGTGACTCTCAAAGATTCTTTCTGTCACATCGCTTTCAAAATTCTGAATTCTATGCTTCTCATTATATTCCGGAACTCAATTGGCTGGCGTGACTATAACGTTTTTCTACACCTTTTTGTTTCCATGGTGACCGGGTTGTATTTCAATAATGCATTTTTATACCAACCACATTTTTATCTAGTTGGCACATACAACCACGGGATCTTCTGCAAACAGTTTTTCTTTTTAAATTGGCAAATTCAGCTAACACTAAACTTCATCCATATAGCTAGAATACGCATTTATTTAGATCTCATCAACATTGCTACGATAGATATTGGATTTATATTCCACTAAAGCCTATAATCAAAATACTAAAAAATATCGTCTTCAAACTAAAACACATGACAGGCCACAACAATTTGACCTCTGGCCTTGAATCAGCTTTGTGAACTTCTTGACAAGATTAACTAGAAAGTTTGCAATACAATTCGGTCATAAAAATAATAGATAATTACTTTATTATGTGCATGTTTTAGTTTAAAGTTATGTGTTGTATTGCTGATGTAAATTAACCTGATTGGCTTTAAACTACCGAGAAATTGACGCTGATAACTCGAACCGTTTTCAAAATTCTTTGACATCGCTTATGCCATACCATCTGTCGGCAATACATAACAAATTTATGCTGTGGACAAATTCGCGGCTCACAAATTACCTATAGTTAATTTCATTGGGTTTCTTCTAGTACCTTTTTAGTTTATTGCAACAGGTAAGTAAATAAAATTCTTACGGGATATCATCTTTCGGTAAGAATAATATTTATTTGGACAGTTTGATTATGACAAACGGCAATATTGTTATTTCGCGCAATAAACTCGTGTGTTTTGGTTATTATGTTGTCCACAGCATAATACAGACAAACTATAGAAGGAACAACTTATTGAATTAGAACTTATTATCATGTGAAACAAAATTTTCACACGCGTCTTTTTTATATTGTTTCAGTTAACTTCTGGAATGAATATTTACAGTATAATAGTCTCAAAAGCCAGTAGTAAAATATAATTAGAACAGAAGAGGATGGCGTTAGCGTCGCTTGCCAATAACAACCAATCAGAGCCGATTTTGTTGACGTTATCGTGACGTCAGCGTTATTTCAACCAATAGAAACGTGTGGGCGATTATGTCGCCAAAGATTCCCGCAGTGGCCATCCCAATTAGTTTTAAAATACAATAAGTTGTTCTTTCCCTCATCTTTTCTCTTCCGATCCGCAACACAGCGCTGCCAACATTGACGAGTCAATAATGTAAAGTTAAAACACGCGAGTCGAGTGGGTAATGCTAGTGCTACGGTTTAGTTGCAACAACAACACAATGCATGGACAAAATATTATTTGCAAACGTTCTGTTTTTGAGTAGAATTTGAGTAGCTTCGAAATTACACAAACACTTTCACCTAGCGTTGGTAGAGATATAGAACTTATGGGTTTTTACATTTTGACCACTTCTGTAGTTGCTTGATCAGTGAGTGCTATTTTTTCCATGAAGTCTTGTAATGTTTTATTGTTGAACTGATCTTAGATATTCACGAGGGCTAATAAATGAACCTGAATATAAATAGAGGAGCAGTTTATTGCAGAATGTTGGGACAGCCGTGTATAATAAAATAGCTATTCGCAAAGTCTAACACGAAACCTTTCGTGGAATAAAATGGCGTGGAGACACGCAATCTCAGATAAATTCGTCCAAAAGCCATCAAGGCGCTATCGGATCAAGTAAAGCTTTTTTGAAAAATTCAAAAAAACATTTTGTTATTTTTTGTTTTTAAAATGTTCTCCGATTTTCTAGCGCATTATCGCTGTCCATTCATGCTTTAACATTGTAAAATAATGAATGTAAACCCACGAAACTCTCTAGCCTACCGCCTTAGGTTGGCGTAATTCCAAGTGTTTATCACAATTCAAAGTATCTTGGTAGCTTTTATTTTAGGGTGCGAATAGATTAACTTAAGCATATAATATGCAGGGCAAAATAGAGAACAATAATTTATAAATTGTGGCATTATATTTTTGGGTGATTATAGGTCATCAGACCTTTGTGTTAGGGGTAGTGTAGAATTTTTTTTAGGTGTAAGAAGTATATAGAAGAGAACGTATATACTTCTCTCTATATGGGGGTAGCATGATATCTTGGACATTTTGCGCGTCACCTTTGAATGGGAGCTGAGTTTGAGAAGCAGGGTTGACGGAATTACACTGGTAAAATGTGGGTAGTTGGGTTGAACTGAATTATCTTCTATGAGATGGGTATCTATGTAGTTGGGCTGTGGGGTTGTGTGGTAAAAGTTATGGTGTGGGATAGGTTGGGTCTTGGGTAGGATAGTAGAGTAGGTAGGTAGTTACGTACACTAGCATCACCTATGGTCGGGGTAGGGGCGAGTAAGTCTGGCGGGCGCTGTGCGGCCGGCGCCACGCTAACACATGTTCTCGGCAACAGCGCGAAACGTTTAGTAAGTGTGACGCAAGCGACTCGTAGACGTGTGAGTGCGTCCGCAGGCGGGCAGGGGCTGCACGGCGGGGGGGCGGGGCTAGAGCGTTTCGCGGAGGTTGCATTCGAGGCGCTTCGGCCCGCAGCCGCGGTCGCACCCATCTCGCTGTCGGCCGGCGGCGTGCAGGGCTTCCCGCAGGCCAGTCTACTGCCGCTTAGCAAGAGCCCTGCGCCGGCAGACGCAGGCGGCAAGGACTCCAAGAACGTAGAGATCGCGGAGGTCATCGTCGGAGCTATACTCGGTGAGCATCATTTATTTTATTGGTAAAAAGTAACAGAATATCTCTTTATTTTGTGTTTTCTTCTGAGCTAACGGAGGTTTGAAGGTTGGTGTTAAAATAAGATGTAAAGTTATGAAATGTGTTAGGCGCCAATTTATTTAACTTTAGAACTTGCCCCGTATTGGGGCGCCAGTTCAGCTCGAACTTGTAAAACCTGTTGAGATGGGGGTGGGTGGGGGGGGGTTAATTACCCTTAATAATCCTCTTTTTTTTATTGTATAGAGAAGATGAGGTATGAATAACCTATAAAAGATTTCCATCATTGTATCGAGTTTTTTCTCAAAATGTCAAAGACCTTACGAGTCGTTTCTAACTTCCAGGCCCCGGCGGCCGAAGCCTGGTAGAAATCCAGCAGATGTCGGGCGCCAACATCCAGATCTCTAAGAAAGGCACGTTCGCGCCGGGCACGCGCAACCGCATCGTCACCATCACCGGCAGCGCCACCGCCATCGGCAACGCGCACTATCTCATCGAACAGAAGATCCAAGAGGAGGAGTTGAAGCGTACCCGCCACAACGCCATCTCGCAGCTGATGCAGTAAACTCTCCGGGAGTTGCAGTCGCCGAGTAGAAGCGAACCGAGGTGTGTTGTCTTTTGAATTACGTTAAACCATTATAAATTGTTTAAGAGGTTTTTCAAAGTCGATAGAAGTCCGGTTTCTGTATTCAACGAGCATACGTTATAAGCGTCATCGGTACGGTGATATTTTGTTCATTGGTTCATGTAAACTTTCAATTTGTATTAGCCAATGAGGTCTAATATTACCCATGACGCTACTAACGGATCCTAGGATATAAAAACCAGCCATGACAGATAGTTTTTCATTGTTTAAAATGATACTTGAGTAAAGAAGAGTTGGTAACTGGTTCGCTTCTATTCTGTGCGTACTGCGCAGTGTCACTAGTTCTAGTCAATCCGCTGTTGTATGACCGAGTCCCGCCCGCGACACGTCGCGTCTCGCCACGATGTGCCGCGAGTTACCTGACTTCTAGTTTTATGTTGTTTTGTTTTTCTCACAGAGAATATTAATTACGCAGCTTCGATACGCGTCTTGTGTGGACAAGAATTAAGAGAAGGCGTGGCTTATACGGGATATCTTGTGCAATACAAGTCGATTAGATGACAGTTTTTCTGTCGGTATACATCGAAATAGCAATATTAACGTGGTCTAACCAGACGCCATAAAGGATTGATGAGACGCCATTTTAAAACCCTTTTTACGTTTGAATAAAGCTGTATAAAATGGTGTCTTTGCCTAGTATCAAAACCTGAGTCGCGCCACGCCCGCTGTCTCTAAAATCAACACACCAGATTCGTATCGACCAAGTTGAATATTTACAATAGATAATTAGATGTTTATGTACCTATATTGATTAACGCCTGTATAGTGTTGAGCATAATTATTATTATTGCTATATTTTACGTTTGACATGGTGATTACAAGTTTAGTTTCCTCCGCCTAGCGGCAGGTTGTTGTTTAAGATTTAATAAAGTACGATTGTGATATGTCCTATCACGGAAATTCCTATTCCATGCACATATTATTTTTGTATATTATTCGCCACAGCATACTTATTGTTTAAACGTTTGATTTCATTGTAAATGTTACCATTGATAAGTTATTGTTTTAGTTATACGGCATCGTTAGAATTAAAAGACGTTTATTGGTACTTGTGTATCGTTTGTTTACGAGCGATGTTCTGTGGAACTTGTGCAATCTGAAGCAACGCAATATTAGGAATAACCAAATGATGTCCTAACCAAAGTTGCTTATTATTTTTATTGACTGGGACATTTAAATATTTTGTGACATTGTAAGCAAGTGTTGAATGCACGTAGAGTTTTCTTTTTTTTATTTTATTATTATTGACATATTTTGTTGAATCTGGATAGCAGAGTTCGTCATTCCTGATTTTTCTCGGCAAAGATCTTTATTTTTTTATAAATTTTATAAATTAAATGTTATTATTTTCTTGCTTTAGGAATGTTCTTTTATATTTTGTCGTCTGTCGGTCTAAATTATCTTACGATGTAAGTACAATTTAAATAATAATGCATGTCCAGAATTAGTAGAGGATTACATAATATTTTAAACATTTTAAAGCAGATTTCTATATATTCAAGATGACAATATGATATATTCTTATTTACTGTAATTATTATAATTATGTGAACGGATGGTTATTTTTAAACGCGCCGTCTAGTAGCCAGCCTTTTTGAGTTAGTATCCGTTGCGGCGCAATAGTACTGTTCGATACAGTACTGGGAGCACGTTGCAGTGCAACGCGTGAGATAATATGTAGCTGTGATGACGCGACATTGTCAAGGTACTTCATGTCGCAAGAACGAGTAATTTTAAGTTGTGTTTGTTTACCTCAGAAGTGCCATCGTTGTAGATACCGCGGCAGGAGGCGCTCTGTCATTAAGCCTTGTCTTCACTGTCTGGTCACAGTGTTGGCCCCGCGTTGGGGCGCCAATGCAACAAGTAGCCCCGCGTTGGGCGCCAACAATGCACATGTTAAGTTGCACCTTCGAAGGCGGTCGAATACTTATCAAAAGGAATGAAGTACAAAAAAGATCATAATAAATTTAATTGAATCGGCTTAAAGGTGTTATAGTACGGTAATTATAAGAATACGGAATTGAGGAACGGTTTCTACGCGACTGTTTTATGCCGAACGTTCGGCGAACCGAAGCGTCAGACCATTGTTGTAAGTGTTTCCAACAGTCCAACGACATCTCGATATAAGTTGTGGTATTGTTACCACGTCTTTAAACGTGTGTTATGTAGGTAACATTGCGCAGTTGTAGTTGCATTCAAGCGAGTAGATAGTTTTTAATGTATATTCAATCTTTAAAGTGTATAGGTATCGCTGTTCGATTTCTCTGGTGTTTTTCGAATTTTTCTCATCTCTACTACTATGTATATTTGGGGGTAGGTACAGATATCGTCTTGTGTCAATTAAAATGAATTGATGTCACACTCGCGACGGACAGACTCAACAGAGAACCGAAAACTGTTACATACAATACAATTACAACGGTATCTAGGCCCTGATCGCTTTTCGAATCTTGTCCGGTATAAATGGTTCTCCGGGTGGCTGGTTCGCTTCGGAAACATGTTGGAATCGGGTTTGCGTTGCTTTCTTCGGTGCTGCTCTCGCGAGGGTGACATGGGCCGTGTCGGCGGATGCCTGAACGCATGACGCCAGTCAACGTCGATTTTACAAGCTCAATTTATTGGAAATATGGTACGCGTAAGTTAAATGGTCAATTAAACGAAATATTCGGTTCCCGAGGTTTTTCATTCGGCATCGTAAATTAGGCATGCTCGGGGGGGTTAGCTGTAGTTTACAATCTCTTTGTCTTCTTTTCTTTCTCTATCGCTAAGTGTACGACTTGCCTCTATCGCATCGGCAGTTCTGTAGATCGCATCGCGCCTCGGTGGGGGTAGTCAGTGTTATGGTCCCTTATTCCTTGTTGTTACATACCCTCGCCTGGAGCGACAAGCCGAGTGGTCGGACGCTGCGATCTAAACAACTGCCGACATTTAAATAGTCCTCGAGTTCTAGTTAGTTAAAATTGTCTTATTATTAACAATATTATGGGTATGTATAGATAATTTTAAAACTGGAAAATGTTAAAATTGTTATACTTGAAGTTGTTACAATATTTGAGAGTATATTATCGAAAATACAAAAATAATTTAAGCGCGATAACTTTTATCTGAGTGTATCGAGTGGAAGGATAATAAATAGTGCAACGTCGTCCCGAGTATTTTTGTATGTCGCAGGCGCTTTCGGCGTCTGCGAGGGCAGGATTCAACTGTTTCTGTGATACTGACACACACGGATCGCACGTGATACACAACTGCCGGCTCGTTCGCACCGGCGGCATACGCCTGCCGCTCGCACCCGCGACCGAGACTAGTCGGCGTCTGTGTCTGCATCGGTCGACGCTAGTTGTCATTCCCGTAGGTCACTGCGGCCGTTTTACTATTCTCGTTGTGCGTAGAATGTCACGAGCATCACGGTAGTGTTCACCCCCGCACCTCTCACCGCACCCCCTCATCACCCCTCATCACATCGCCATCGCATCGCCCTCGCATGGCCGTCGCGTCGAACTCGTCGAGCGACGCTCCTACTGTTAAGATTTCAATGTCGTAGGTTAAGGTAGCTAGTTGTCATTCTGTTTGTGCCGCGCCGAGCCACGCTGGCGAGACCAGCGAGCCGCAACACGCCCAGTGGTGGCGCGAGCGCAATTCATCCTCCCTTAATTTTAATAGCTAAATGTTGTTGAATTTGTTGATAGAATGGTTTATCGTAATTACTAGTAGGTAGTTTAGTGGGTATACAAGGAAGGTGGCAGCCGTCGGGTGCGCTAGGCTAGGGTAAGGTTCGATAGTGTGTTTAGGAAAATGGCTGTGCGTTCAAGTCGAACTCGACATTAAGACATCCCCCCTCGGGGCGGGCGCGGGCCGCGCCGACCGCGCTCTATCTGTATATAATCGCATAGCATTATTTCATTTACGTTACTCTCCTTGCTCATTGTCATCAATTTATTAAAGACTGAGGAATCAACTCGCGCATATTGACATCGTCACGAACGCGTCCCCAGAGGTAGGGATCGATCGTACTTCACGGTCGTATAATTGTTATTGTCATTCAAAACTTTAGCTCGGTTCAAGGCGCCGGCCCGGCCCGCAGCCCGCGCCCGACTCGCACCACCGCGTACCGGAGTCTCCAGCGCCGATCAGTCGTTGTCTCATCGACCTTTACACATGTTGAGATTGATATGTTATACTAATTCTATTGAATTATAACTTGTTGCGTATTATAAGTATGTATAGACAAACGCTCGGCAGCAAGGCGCGGCGCGAGCGCAGCGTGCCTGCTCGCGCGTAGGTACAGGAGCTAGAGCAGGCAGGCACTGAGCACAGAGTCGTGCGCGCGGCCGCAGCGGTGGATGTTTGTCGCTCTGGAGTTCAGTGGTGGAAAAAAATATTTTTATTATTTTTGTTAACTTTGTTTATTGTAAACGGGTCTGCAATGTTTATGTAACGATAATAAATTAAAAATTAAGTTAATTGAAAATGTTACAATTAATTTGAACTATAAATTGGATATATTTTAGTCAATGTTTATAATTTGTTTAGTTAGTTGTATGTACCGTCAGATTGATTTTTTAAATGAAGTGTTATTTTGCAATGTTAAAACGATAAGAGGTAAAAATGGAAGGTTATAATGTCTTAGTGTTCTAAAGCTCGAAAACCAATTCAAAGGTACCTTGAACATTGTCTATATTATTAACATTGAATAAATTGAAAAATACACTTGCTGTTTCAATTATCACCATCCATTCCATTAACATCCCACCTTGCACAATGCACATCCATCTGATGGAGTTTAAAAAAACTCTAGGCAGTGGCGCATAATTTCCTTCGGGGGCTAATTCCACTACCGAACTTTTTGATCTAGCTAGCAACTGCCGTGTTACGTTTCAGATAGAACGAACCATTATTGGTACAGAATAGAACCTTTACCAACCGTGGTAGTGGAATGAAGGCCCTATTACGATACTATGGCAATAGCTAAAATACACAGCCTGAAGCATAGAATATCAACTACATTAGAAGAGATGTCTAGTTACATCTGTATCTACATAATCTAAATTTAATCTCCGAATCAGGGAACTATTGAGTGTAGGCACAGAGTGTGATCCTCTAGATCATATAATACTGTACTAGTAACATGGGGGAAAAGGAACATTTCTAGCTGAATGATTACGAAGAGAAGAAGAAGGAAGTCTAGATGACAAGAAATACAACAATTATATATCCAGCTGCTTTATTAAGTACCTACATAATACATAGGCACAGTGATCATCGTGTCTTACGCTAACATTAAATAAGTATACAAAAATTAATAAAAAAGTATAAAATTGGACGGAATTTCATAAAGTACAGGATCATTGTCAAAATAATAAAATAAATATAAATAGTAATAATAATGTACATACAGACACAAAAAATAAAACTACAATTTCATTGGCCTAAATGAGAACCTACATTAGTTAGAATAATAAAAAAAAAGTCATTCTCACTGCGATAAATGCAACAGTTGCCTTCTAATCTAATACAAGGAGTTAAAAAGACCACTTCTGAAAGCAGAAAGTGCACTAACGGCTCCCACTTAGCATGGGTGGATTTTACCGGAAACTCGAGATAACGCCATTTGCCCAATGGTATTCTATATAAAAGATCATTGTATTTGCCAGTTAAAATACTATCCGTCGTAACTTTAAACTCAAAAACAAGGACGAACGAATAGCCTTTATTCTGAGTTGGTAAAGTCCAGCTTAAATTAGGTTAATAAATTTCAAATTAATTACTTTTTACACTCTGAAAATAAAAGTTCATTTTCTTAAATAAAATGTTCAACAAAGATCGTTTTGCCTCAGAAATTCATTAGTAAATAAAATATTTGACTAAGACCGTTTACTATGTTTTTGTAAGACTATGTTTGAGATAGAAATGTACTTTTGAGAGAAATGATTGACATCTAAATGCTGTATAGAAATACCGGTGAATGTTGTATTGTCAATGTTTAGGTACATTCCTAAAATCTATTCCTATAAGTACAATACCTATTCCTACCTGAGTAAATGTATTGGTTATTGATTGAGTATATTCTAGAAAATAACATTTTACAATGACAATATAACTCTTAATGGGTTTCAAGAAATAAGCCCCTACATAGGTACAAAGAGTTAATACTAGTTAGGTGTCTGTCTCGTTATCTAAATAATAATAATGTAAAAACACTACATTCTAAACTAGCTGCACAATAGTTAGCTTAGCATTAGCTTAGGTATTACACAGGTAAAACTGCTTCTTAGGCGCAAAGAGGCACGTTCTGTCAACTTTAAGTACCGACATGGCAATAGAAGAGTAGATCTTTGGATACTTATTGCAATAATGTCTTTTATATCTAGCTCAAATAACTAAGAGATTATCGTTATGAGATTATTTCGTACTGCGGTATGTGCGGCTCAAAATCGAAGCCATTGTAGTGAGTAAAACTCAAACTCCTAGTGCCCTGCGCTTCGGCAAACGGTATTAGCTCCTGTAATAGTGACGAGAATGTAGGTCTTTCGTCAGGGTCTACCTGCCAGCACTGCAGGCAGAGTTGGAACAGCTCATCACCCACGTAAGAAGGCTGCGAGGGTCGCATTCCTCTCAAGATCCTAGCTGCAACGTCCTTATTGCCGCTGTGAGCGTAGGGCGTAGCTCCAATCGTAAGCGCCTCCCACATCAAGCATCCAAATGACCAAACATCCGCCTTGGGATTGAACCGCGACTGTCTGAGCATCTCGTGCGATGTCCATCTCGTGTAATCGGGCGTTTCGTGCAGCGGCCGCATGTGCGACAAACCGAAGCCGGCTACTTTAGCTACACCGCTGTCGCCAATCGCAATATTCCTACAGTTTAGCCGCTTATGCACTATTTTAGCGCTGTGTAGGTACTCCATTCCGCGAGCAACGTCTACGCAAATCTGTAATAGCTTATTTTCCGTAACGAGGCAAAATTTATTGTTCTGAAAGTCTCGCTGCCTGCTCTGAAGCAGCATCTCTTTCACTGACATCTTCATGTCCTCTAAAACAACGAAAAGCGTAGTATTCGTTTCACAGATTCCTATAAGAGAGAGCACATTTTCATGTTCGTTCGACTTTATCAGTAGATCTAGTTCTTGTAGCATAATTTTCTTATCAGGTCTTTCAAGTTCTCTGTCAGAAATAACTTGGACCAAAGCTGGGGTCTGACCCCCCTGTAGGACCTTTCCTTTTGTAAATTTTCCGTAGCTGCCGAGTCCTACCACACAGGAGATGTCAATGTCTATAAAGTTCCTGGGAATGTTCCATAGTTTTCGTTTCAAGCTGCTATAGTAATCTACGCGCTCATCTTCATCTTGAATGAAGCCAGAGTTTTCAATTTCCATGCAGGGTTCACTGAGACTCAGAGGCATTGATTGGGACCCTCTCTGCAACCTTACCATGTGAATCCTCTTTCTCAAAATGATGAGCAAGCCTATACCAATAAGTAACAACACTACACCAATTGCTATTCCAGCTCCCAAGGCTACAACTAAGGGGTTTACTTCTTCAGGCTCATTGATATTCAATATTATCTTTTTGGTAGATTCTGCATACCTTATTTTCTTTACATGATCTTTCTCACTAACTACTCCAAGAGAAACATCAATATCACTTATCAAGGGCAAAGGGGCATTGTAAAACCCATTGTAAGTTCTTTTGTCTCCGATAATGAAGTCATGAGCAATGTCATCAGGGTCTAACTCTGCTGTGATGTAATAAAATAGACCATTTTCCATTGCATAAGAATGGTTTCCTAGTGTGTCAGTAATGAAGCCTTGTTGATATAGCTCTATGGAAACCACTATTCGGTACATTGAAACTGGACCATTGACATTTTTAGCTTCTGGGATATGGACAACCATTCGGTCTCCGTGTCTTGATTTGACTACTATATCAGGAGGGCTCGGGTCAGGTGTACCAATCATTGTTTCAGCCTTGATGGTCATATTTACACCCTCCTCATCAATATTCACAGCAGCTACGCTGATGTTGTATACAGAGCCTGGTTGTAGATTTAATAATTCAGTTTGATAAGTTTCGTTAGAGACTCTCCATTCAAGAGGGATCAACAAAGATTCAGAGTATGTTTCAATGACAGTAGCTCTGATCACGTATCCGGATATGTAGGAATGAGCGGCGGGCGAGGTCCAGCGCAACCGGAGCGTCGTTTCCGTGATGTTGAGCACGGTGATGGAGGCCGGCGGGCCGGGAGCACTCACCTCAGTGTCGTAGACACTCCACGCGTTGTCTCCGCCGCACATCTGACTTTCATTCTTAGGACACGACACATTACACGATGAAGGCTCGAGCTGCAACGCGCCGGCCGCATTACCGCAGAAGCACGACGACTCGTTGCCAATCAGAGCGTACTTGTAATACACTTGTTCACACGCCGACAGGCAAACGTCCACCGACTGCCCGGTGTGAATATTCAACACATTTTCGATGTCCAGCCGGTAGCAACCCACGTAGTCACCGCGGTCACTCTTACAATAGCAAAAGATAATTGTAAAAACCGTCAAGACTAGGCATGTATGCCTGTCCATTGTGTATTCTTGGGTATTGAGTCACGCACGCTAATTGACGCTACTCCAACGCCCGTCCCCAAACAAGTTTCCTTTTAAATGAAGGGAGAGGAACTTTACGTCTGGAAACTGACGTCATTGTGCGGCATGATAAAGGACTATACCACGATAATCCTCATTGATTTCAATAGCTTTTCAGTTCCGGATCAATAAAAACACATCACACAACAAACAAAATACGAAATTAGAATCAAATAAGAATTACAATTTTTTGTTTTTTCTTCTTCTTGACTGATTGACATTGACAGATTAATTAGATTTTTGGTATGACAGTCAAAATGCCAAACCGCAACGGTTTTGTTTTATTTTTCTGTTGGTATTATATTATGAGGGCTGGGACTATATAGGCTCGAACATATCTATCCCACGTAGCAACGTACGCAACGCATTATTAAAATCGACTCTGATATTTGTATGGTTAGAAACATACTTGCGTGGGATAGCATTGCGTATGACAAGTATGTTTCTAACCATCCAAATATCAGGATCCAGATTTTAATAATGCGTCCTTACCTCATTACATACATTGTACCTACGCATTTCCGAATCTGGAATGCGATTGACCCATATTTCCTTGGAATGACCAATCATAATATTCACAAGTTCGATGCATTCTGGAATAGACATTTCAATGTCTTTTGCTTGGGGGGTCACACACACACAGCGCGGTGGAAAGAAGAGTCGAACAATAATCAGAAAAATCTATGCTACTCGAGATCCGGAAACCCGGATGCAATGTAGTCCGCTTTATATACATATTGCATATTTGTTTACACTCTGTGGCGAAGAAAACTCCGATCCATAGACAAAGACAAAGTATCTCCGATCAATCAAGCAAGCCACCACAGATTACTAGCAAGCAACAGAAACATCAAAACAAAATTCAAAAGTTTGAACGGAAAAACGAACGGCTGAAAAGTTAATTAATATTTTTAGTGCGAACGATATATTTCGATGTTAAATCAGATATTTAAGTGTTATATAAAAAAAAATGGCTACTAGATCTGGAAAAAGTAAGTGACATACTAAACTACAGTACCTAATGACTGCCGTACGTATTCGTTGATAATGTCCATAGGTACAAAAATAGCGAATTATTATTTTATTTCTCGAAAATTTCAGGAGCCCATCACAATTCTTTTCACGAGGATATAATGAAGCTGCCAGAGGCGGACTTAACAAGAAGTGAACGTAAAACAAGAAGTAAACATACGAAAGAGAACTTTGACGAACTAAATGCGAGTCATAAGATCAAGAAGCGAAATTACGTGACTTACCCAGCTACTGATGAGGGTCGAGTCGACACCGCTGATAACAAAGGCAAGGACAAATCAACGCGTGTTCTAAGAAAAAATGCTCTCAAAGAATGTAATATCCTCGCGTCTACAGAGAGTGCAGAACCTGCCAAAGAAAAGAAATCAACGAGATCCACTCGAAGAACTCGAAAATTTGAAGAGACTCAAGAGGAGGAACAAAATGAAATCAAACTTACAAAACCAAAAAAAGCCAAGAAGAAGATGGTGGAACAGGAGGTTGAAGAGGTGTTAGTCACCAAAAAGAAATCCAAGAAAAAGAAAGGCAGAAGATCAAACTCCATAGTGGTTGAGGATATTGAGGTAGAAGCTCCCAGCAGTTTGAATAAAAGTATCATGTCCGTTGATTCATTCCACAGTGCTGCCGGCAGCCCCCAAAACTGTGATCCACAGATTCATGGCCGTTCCATTGAGCAGGATATACAAGACATTACAAACCACACCCCAGAAAATAATAAAGCCGAGGTGAGAAAAACAAGATCAGCTATAAAGTTTGAAAACAACATGTTATGTGAAAGTGTTAAGAAAACAGAACCAAGAAGGAGAAAGAATAGTTTAAAAGTAAACCATGACAGTGAATTGAATCACAATACCTCTGAAAAAGAGGAATATCAGGAAAAAATGCTCAATGGAGAGTTCTTGAAGCATAAATCTAGCACCAATGATGTCACTATCACAGAAAACACTAAAAACTCAACATTTGACTCTGAGAAACCAAATACTAGTACTAGAAAATCTACGAGAATTTCAAATTTTGACAAAACGGCTACTCCGAGTAAGACTAATTTTGATGAAAAAGAATTGCTTACTCCAACACCAAAAATGAAAAAGAAGTCCATTATAAAAGAACTATTTGAAAGAAAATCACCAGATCCAGATAACACAGTATATGAAATAGATTCAGTTAAAAGAAAGTCTTCTAAGTCAACTGATAACTTATTTTCCGCTAGTAAAGATAAAAATAAATCTGAAAATACCATTGAAGAAGATTTGGAAGACAATGTGACGAACAAAAAGTCTATAGTTCACGCTAAATATAATATGGCTAATATTTCATCTCTTAATTCATCTCCAATGAAATTTACTGAGAAGACTAAAAGAAAATCAGTTAAAGATACTTCTGAAAATGATACTGAATCAGAATCAGATTTTACACAAGAAAAGAAAAAGTCTGTGGTTGATATAACTTTTGATATCACATCATCATCATCATTCAAATCAGGAAATGAAGTATCTTCCCCATTAAAAGTTCTTAAAGAGAATGATTTGAAACGTAAATCAATTATCAACACAACATATGAAAAAGACTCCGATACATCAACTGACCAGACAATAAAACATCAATCCAATGCAAACGCTACATTTGACAAAGGTCTAGAAGGCAATAATACAACTTTTGATAAAGATGAAACTATTAACAAACAGAAAAGAAAGTCTTCACAACAAAGAGTAACTGATACAGAAATTAACAGCACTTTTGACATTGACAAAAATAAACTTGACACAACATTTGACAAGAACTCAAAATCCTCCATCAGCTCTAACAACTCAATGATAACTCTTGACGAGTCTGACGATTCCAGAATTAGTATAACAAGCGATGAATCCAAGAATGAAGAAATTATTCTCAACACCACTCCCATGCTTATCGAAAGCAGTATGGAGGTTTCCGTAATCAATACCACTATGACTCCAACGAAAGAAACCACACTTACAACAGAGTCTCTACCACCACTCACTCCTCTGAAACGTGAAGGCACCTTCACGAAAGAAGAGCCAGAAGTTATGGGTTCCCCAAAACCAAACTTGCTGCAAACACCGACCAAAAGAATGTCTCTTCCATCACCTGGTTTCACACCATTCCACATCAACCATTCTAAGGAGAAGAGTGTAGTCTTAAATGTAACAAGGTCGGTTGAAAAGAGAAGGTCTTCCTTGGTTGAACTGCCTCGAGCTACGAGGGTCATGTTTTGCAGTCCAGTCAATAACGCTGTTGTGGTGGCCCAAAATCGAAGGAAGGTTATAAAATCCAACTTGAAAGGGTCTAACAAGAGCTTTGTTTTTGATGAAAGTGGTAAGTGTTTACCTAGTAAATTGTGTATAAGCATTAATTTTTTGTCCATTGTGCATTTTGTGTGGCACGGATGATTTGTTTCTCGTCTAAGCGGGATTATTATTTCAGTGGCACTGGAGAGTCGCCCCGCCCGGAAGCGATCATACACACAATGCGATGCGGAGGACGCTCGGGTGAAGCGCAAGCGGCTGGCCGGAGACCTACAGCAGTCTGTAGACCGCCTGTCACGGCCTAGGACTTCCAGCGCATCAGGTATTATGACCAGCTTATTACATTCAGCTTCTCAAATTTATTACATTTGCAGAATTCCTTTATGACACTGGCGATTTGCGGGCGAGTTCAAAGAACCACTTTCTGTCCCGGAAAAAGCAACAGGATCAAACCGGACGCGGACAAAGTCGCGAGCAAAAGCTAGTGACCAATAAGTAATATAATTATCGCTATACATTAGCACAGTTTATCCCTCGGTAGATTGAGATCTCCTCCCTGTCCCTCGGGATTCTATCGGAAACATTAATCTCGCTCTGAAATTAATACACCTGTCGCTTTTGTCAGACCAATGTCCCTAGTGACAGAAATCTACTTTTAATCTATATAATTGCTTGTTGGTTATCCATTAGCTTACTAATGGATCCATAACTTGTAATCTTTCGTCACTAGGCCAATAACTTGCTAATAATTACAGAAAAAAATATACTCGGGTAGGTGGGTATATATAAAGGGTATATTTCCAGATAGGTCCCATAGTTTTTTTATAAAATTGGTTCAATAGTTTGGCAGTTCAATAAGAATAACTGGAAAAAAACTTCATTCATCTACTCGACATTGCGTATTTTGCTTTCCTGTGACTTTATATACCTCTTGGTTACCTTTGCCTCACCCATAAATGCATTACCTCGCAGACCACGTCCACTGAGGACATCGCGTTTGAGGCTTCGCAGACCGTTCATTACTCTCTCTGCCAATCTGTTGTTACACTCTTCTTTCCCTCATCCAGCCAAACTAGCCGAACCATCAACGCCATCAAAGAAACCCACCACGCCGTCGAAGAAAGACGCGAAGCTCTCCCGCACGAAGCTTCCAAACTTCGCTGCTCTGCACCAGAAACAGTTCGATAAGATGGAGTCACTGGACGAGTGCCAGGAACGGAAGGCGAAAAGAGCGAAGCAGTTGCTGACTCCCACGGGCGCTGTCAATGTCTTGGAGAGGATCAGTCCGAAAGGTATAAAGAATATATTTTTCTATTTTGTTTATTATTTGACTAGCTGGTGCCCGCCACTTCGTCAACGCAGGATTAGAAGTTTAATTTGCTATGCGAAATCTTTAGTCATATCCACAGGAAAGAAAAGGCCAATGCGTGTGGGGCTGACTAAGCAAACGGTTTCCTCACGATGTTTTCCTTCACCGTTAAGCTCGTGTGCTACCTACATTACAAACACATTAAATACGAAGGTAGAGGTACGTGGCATTGTTGCAACATATTTGTGTTACCTATGGACATAATGTTCGTCATATCTGCCAGTTAATCCAGGCTTATCAAGGGTATCTACAAATAACAATAGAAGGTATATTAAAACTGTATTATCTACTACATTGCGGTCGGTTCGTGATTATATCTAAATCTATGGCAATACTCATTTAGATGGACTAAAAAAATACGAAATAAATATTTTTACTAGTGTGAAGGCCACCAGCAATTCAAAGCAGGGTACGTCCTCGGTGGACGTGCTCAGTGAGGCAATTGTGCACTTGCCTATAAACTTTATAAAATGTTGACAACCGCTAGCGAATTCAGGGAGCTAGATGTATCAAGACCTCCCAAAAGCACCCGGGTCTACCCAGGGCGTGGAACAGGAATCGTCAGAAAACAAATTACCCAAACTATGAACTTTGTAACAGAAACACACTAATAAATAAATATTCATGAACATTTAACACAACGCCCTCTAGTCCCAAACTAAGCAAAGCTTGTACTATGGAAACTAGATTGCTGATAGAATATGTACTTAGATACTTTTTTTTTTGTAATTACATACTTACATAATATCATACATAGTAACCTCAGTAACCTCAGACACAGATCAAACATCTATGTTTGCAACACACAAATGTTTGTTCTTGGTGGGAATCGAACCCACGACCCACAGCACGGAAGGCAGAGCTACTACCAACTGAGCTATGTCCTAATAGCTGGGACAAAGCCGCTCAAACCAAATTTCTAGATCCGCCACTGTTAATAACCAGCAAAAAGGAAAACCTGCTTTGGTTACCACTCAAGCCTTGGTCTGCTCCTCGCTGACGCAGACTGCGACGGAACAAGAGACCATACTAGACGTTTTCCATACGGTTGTGTCCGGCCCCGCATGTCGCATAACGCAGCGTTGTGCGTTACAATTTCGAGACCAAAGCTTTACCGCGCAGACATGACTGAACGATCCTACCTACCTACTATTTGTGTTTTTTTACGTAGGTAGCTTACAACACAGATAATTAACGTTCACCGAACGCACTGTGACTATATTAGTTAGTCTAATTTATTTAGGTACCCAATAAACCGGCCTAATCTTGTCCTGACGACTCATTGAAGTGACAGCCACTTGGCCATTCCCATGGTATCATCCAAGGTTAAGACCGCAAATACAATGTCATTGTGACTGAATACGTCTACAAGTGATTGTTTAAGTTTAGGTACGTTTGTTACAATAGAGATTTGAGTACTTACTAGATTATACTGCGCTACTTATCAAATGAATGATACAAACATAAACTCATAGTAGCGCATAGTTCTGACCTTACACTAGGCATATGTGTGTACAACAGACAGACAGACAGAGGAAATATTTACAGATCATGTAAACTAAAGTGTCAGCATTGGAAGTCGAATCCGCGCCTTTCGCGCCTCACCCTGCTCGGTACCAGATGCGCCGTGAATATGTTAAAATTCAATTTTTCTGTTTTATTATACCTACCTAGTATGGAAAAGATTATGCATAAATATTCTTTTTACAGATAAAACTGCAGAATTGGAAATCCTCAAGGAAGCTCCAGAAACATATACAGAGGCCTCTGAAAAACCCAAAGAACCACCGAAAAAACCTGAAACACCAATAAAATCACTGCCCACATTCAAGTCCCTAAACCCTGGATACACAAGGTTCGGATTCAAACTGAACTTAGACGTCAACCCCTTCAGTATCCCTAGTAAAACGCAACCAAAGCCAAAGGAAAATAAACCTAACTGCTTGAACAGACAGCCAACATTGCCGTCTTTAGCTGGTGCGACGTCAATAAGGAGGGAAGTGGCTAAGCAGACTGTTATGAGGGAAAAGTCATTCACTGACAAGAGAAATGTCAATAGGACAGAAAATAGAACCGTGATAAAAGGAGTCAGGACTAACAGACGATTTGAACTACAAATGCGTATGAGGGAATTATAAGGTAGATTTGATGTGGGTACAATGAACTGCCACTATGATAGTGGTAAATAACCATGAGTTGTTCATTAATACTGTCATTTTGAAGTGTGACTGCTTACTATTCGGAATCTTATAATATTGCGTTGCGTTGCATGATAGATTTACAATAACAATGTAAGATGAGATTTATCATCAAAGGCTGGCCTTTGACGTAGTTCTAAACTCAGCACTCAAATAGTATTTAATATATCACGGATCAAATCTCGTTACAATCTTAAAAATAAAATAATTTGACTGTCTGAATTAATTTTTGTGTCCTTTGAGAGTCCCCATGACAATAAATACGAATTTAAAATGATATTGATAAGCGCGAGTTGGTGAGTCCGCAGTATTTTCGGTAAAGCACATTTATTGTACTTTCAATATTGGCACATATCGGGACTTTTTGCGGTCAGTACCAAACTAACTGAACAGATGTTTAATCATACTTCTAACCTTTACAATCAAGTTCTTAGCGCCTGTTTAAAAAGGGCTTTGTTTTAATACATTTTATTTACATTTTTCTTGTCAGATTATGATTGTATTTCTCTCTAGCTTTACTTTTTTTACGAAAATTAATATAGTGCAGATATCTAAGACGTCTTTCATAAAAATATAGAAATAATTATGTAACTATAGTTTGTATTTGTAATTAGAAGCGCTAACGATAGATACTGTTTCTGACATGAACTGACACTATAGGCCTATATGTTTTGCAGACTGCTAACTGTCCAACTAGGTGGACAGTTTGGCCTTCTGCACACTTGACGGAAATTCCGTCGCGGACCTTTCCCGACGGAATGTCAATACATGTTATTGTATAAAAATTACAAATAGCGGGCACACTACGCGGAAGATCGGTCGTCCGTCGCGGACGATCGTATGGTAGCGGATTGACTCCCGCGGATGTTCGGCGACGGAATTTCCGTCAAGTGTGCCGAAGGCCTTTGTCGATTGGTAATAGACGCGTATTTCGACAGATTTTCGAATGTTTATAAAGTAAACAGCAATAATAGTGTCGATTATGTTGATACATTTTTTTAAACTAACCAGTTTTACAGGGAACAAATTAAAGCCGTCTTTGTCGTTTCAATTTATGAGGAAGGGACGGCTGTATTTTTTAGTGCTGTAAAATTAGGTTCGTTTAGAAAACTTCTACAGTAGAATTAACATCAGTATCTAGTTTGTTGGTCAACTTTAGACATAAAGGATAGGAGGTCGATGCCATAACTTTAATATTGTAATTTAGAAGAAACTACAAAAATCACGAACAGAAGATAGGGCCAATGAATGAAACAATACATACCAAATGACAACAAAGCGAAATGGCATCATTGGTTCCTCTTGATAACTGAAGTAAATTTGTAGTTTGTGGCCGGCTTGAACTGCATCCAATATGCATCCTACTGAGGGATGCTAGCATGTGTATTATGTAGCCTTGTATTGTTAGATTTAGGCACGTTTTTGTTAGTTTTTGTGCCATTTTATATTTAGCGATCTTGTTTTGTTTGATTGTCCGATCCGGAATAAATGTGGTTTCCTCTTCAAATTACGTTTTTCATTTGTTATTCTGGCTTTTGTACTAGTTGTACGTACGTACCTACCTAGTTAAAATACACAGCACGTAAGAGCAGAGACAAATACTGCGTCGAGGGTGGTCGAGGTCATTTAAATACCTACCTACCTACAATCTTTGATAGAACTCTATACAAAACTACAGTACCTAGGTACCTCCTTGCAGAAAAAGTTTAAAGTTACAATTCGAATCATTTCAGTTGATCATTGTACCCCGCTACTGCGGAAAAAGTTTACCCAGTCTAATCGACTACCGAACTTCCTGACCTATCGTTTCGTGACCTTCGCGTGAAGTAGGTACATACCTGGGTACTAGCGTGCGAAGGCCGGCCTTGTGTGCACTTGCAGATAACCAGTGTCTTGCCAATGGTAGGTAGGTATACCATTCATGAATATGGATCGCAGTTATCATGTTTTGACTGGCGGTTTAACCCTGATGTAAGTACCAGAGCATGTCATGTTCTGTCTACCAGTATTACACATCATGTATTGTGGTTATGCTTTCTTGTTATCACGCGAATTTTTCGTCGGTAGGTATAAGTAAACTGATATGATAGAGGTAAGGAGCGCCTAGCTTCCATACGGTATTACTGTACTAAGTGGTCTTCCATAGCTACCTATATACCTATGCTTGTAAACCCATAGCCATAGGTATAAAGATAATACAACGCAGGCCCAAGAATAGCTCCTTATGAGAGCCCTGACCTTAATGTAAAGGGGAAAATAAATTGGTTCCCATGTCTAAAATAAGCAAATCTGGTCATGTTTATTATACCTACTTAAACTAATAAATAAATATTACGTTATGGTGACACGGTTGCGAATTTTATTTTTACAGGTTGTCCTAAAAATCGTGTTTACAGATCATGTAAACAAATCATGTCGTCACACTTGCCTCGCAGTCATAATTATTATCATCGTCGTCAAAAGAAATAAGTCAATAATGATTGTTTGATCGCATCCGCTCATCAGTGGAGTCGGCCAGCCTTGCTCAGCCACCGGCAAATAATATTTTACGATGTGGCCGAACGAAACGCTACAGTTTGAACTCGGTTTATTTTTATTGGATACAAACAAGAGGGTCGGTGGAATTAATCACTTCGCACAGTTCACCGAAGGGCTCGTTTCATAGCACCAAATAAGTCAACACACACTTTAGGCATTTCCTGGAATTTGATCCTTGTTTGTTGGATGACTTCAGATGACTTCATAGATTCAGTAATCCAACGAATATGTAATACTGCGTCACACCACAATACACCGAACAAATACCTAGTAGGAAGGTTAGGTACCTACGTACCTAGGTACTATTTGTTCAGTTTCTGAATGAGTTTTGTTTTCTTGATTTGCGAAAAGTGATTCGCCAATTTTGTATGGAGAATTCGTTTTCCTTTCAGCAAACTACCTAGGTATATGTCCATATAAAAACTGCAACTCATTTTTCGCAAATCAGCAATATATACCTAACTCAGTCTACGGGCAGCGCAACTTATAGATGCATAGGTAATGAAGAGTCGACGACGACTGGCCGATATTGACATTGTCCGTGAACTTTCAAACTCGTTTCTCTATCACGGTCTAATGCTCTGGCAGACTGAAAACACGTTTTAGAATACAAGTTTCTGCTTCGTAGTAATATCTTCCAGGCATAATCGATGTCCCCGCACCCCTTGAAACTGAGGTCCTTGATGAGTCAGCGATAGCATCACATTGATTTGTGCAGATGCCTAAATTTTTCTCGTATTTTAAAATGTGATTAACAGAAAAGTAATTCAACATTAATTAATTTATAACTAAGGTAGGTAGGTACCTAGAATTTGAAACTGATATCCTATAGAATTAATAACACTAACTAGTTTAACGGTTATAGGAGGCTGTTCTGTGTACATTGGCCACCTTGGCCGTGTGTCTGCGACTCTACGTCCACGGCCAAGGTTGCTGATGTCTGCCGGCTGCCGGTCTGTCAGTACCGATGTCGTCAGTATTTCTTACGTGCTCAATGCTCATGGTGTCCTTTGACTTCTGATAATGCAGGTGTTTAGTGTGTATCAAGAATGTGTGTATGCCCCCCCCCCCAGTATTACGTTGAAAATTCTTGATTTTTGAATGCAGACGAGACGTGGCATATCAGTATTCACACAAAGATAGGTCACTAGCTGTTACCCGCAACTTCGCTCACATGATACATAAATGTAGTAGGCACCTAAGTACCTGCTTCCTTCCCTATGCTTTCAGTTGGTAGGTATAACTATTGTGTTAATTAGAAAAATATCAGAATTTACCGACCGTTACCTACATTAAATTAAACAGTTGACACAAATATAATTTAAATGGTGATGTAATTCGGTAGGCAACGTCACAGTAACGGGTTTAGAAGTTTAATTAGAATAAAAATGTTCGTGCCATGTAAACAATTTCGTTTCAAAGTTCTCTTATGTTTGTCCTCATAAATTCTGGTCTACTTTGGGCAGACCCAGAGATATGGGAGGCTTGAGACTTGAGTGAGGACCATCATGTAGTGCAGGAAGGCAAGTTACTTAAAACAGACAACATTTAATAAAATCGCATGTCATATTCGATAGTAGACCTACGTTCTAAAATATTAGCACTGACTTTCATAGGTACTACACCGACAACGTAAAGCGTTGTTCAATAACAATACAAATGTACCTACAAGTTCCCACTACCATCCTAACTATAGGTACGGTTTATGCCTATCAAAAGTGAATAACTTTCATGCTTAGCACTTATACAAGTGAAATGTCTACTTATCTACTCACCCAGTGGTTGCGAAAGCTTGTATTGTGGCGCAGAATGGCGCAACCGGTGTCTAGTCAAGGATATTGTCACGTCACATAGCACAATGGTGCCGACTGCTCACTGCGAGCTTTCAGCTTTATTGGAGAAACATGGGCTAGATAGGTAGGTACTTATACAGATTCATGTCATTATTTGTGTACAAAGAGTAGATTAGAAAGCACTTGTACCTAGTGCCATACATAAATAAAATACGTAGTACCTAACCTACTAATTTACTTATTTTTCATTTTTATCGAAATCTCCAAAACACAGGATGGTGCAAAAAAAAAAATATTGCCGGGCCCAGAACTAAACCGGACATTTCGTACAGATTCTTGTGCAAATAACAAATAGGGAACATAAAATAATACGATTAAAGACAGTGACGTCAGCCATTAATCCCAATGTTCTTGAATGCGAAAACGATTATTTATTCAATGAAAAAAAGGAAATTTATTCAATGAGTAACTACATCGTAATAAAATGACAGCAGAAACCATAAACAAATAAGTAACTAGGTCAGTAAGATAGCTCCAGATTTTTACCCAGACACGATATTACAATAATTGCCTAACTCCATAGTATTTACATTCCAAGGTTGTACAATATTGGAAATGTTCCTAAACACTCCTTATACCACAACCATTGCAAGTTATATTCTCCACAAAATATATTCTTCCAGTCTTTCAGCTTAGTAGAGACTATGCTTCGAGGAGACATACCTAATACCTTTCAGACGGTCAATCTTAAAAAATATAGGTACCTATGTAGGTAATACGATACGATGTAAACACAACTGATAACGCAGTAGATTTGTTATATCTTTCGTCGAATTAATGAAAACTTAAAACATTTTGTTTACCGATAAAAATAATTTCGTAAATGATTGTAGGTTAAATCCAAAGTAAACCTACGTTTTCCGAAAGTTTTTGTGTAGAATGGCTAAAGTTTGGATATTAAAACCAGTGCTTTTCCTTATCCTGCTTGGCCCATTTTAGGGATGTTCTGCTACCTATACTATATAAAATAAACCCTCCCTTTGAGGTCACAGTCGTAAAACATTCAATAGATCGTGTTTGCGGCTTCATAAAACTGTAGTTCAACTCGATTGCTTTTACAGTGGCTCTACGTTACCTAGGTAGGTAGGTAGGTACATAATTTCCAACAAATAAAATATATTACTACTTTACTATTTACAAGAATATTTCAAATATCCAATAATAAGTCGTTCTAGGCGACATCTTGCGTGTTATGAATCAGATCGTGACACTGACGTCACCTCGCGCTCTGACGATACTGACGTGGGCGTTCTAGGTATGTACCTACCATCTTTTATCCACAGCTAAGTAAATACGCACTCTTGATATTTTATTATAGTCGAGAGAACTAGATTTGATAAAACCAGAAGAACTAGAGATACGTTACAACGGACTTACGGCCGGGTTTACGAGTTTAATTCATTTGTTGGATATTATGGGCTTCAAGTTTTTTGCGTATAGTCTCATCATTGATAAGCCGTGTAAATTTACACGAATGAGATATGTGTAGTTGCAAGGGTATAAATAAAGGTAGAGGCAGAGAGACTACTTTGCCAAGAGGCTCTAAATGCTGAATAACAACTCAACGTATACTTCCAGCAAAGATAAAGGTTCAGAAGTCAGTTTTAATTTAACGTTCTTTAAACATTTGTCCTTGATTCCTCTGTAGGATATGTTTGTTATAAAGATAAAAGATTTCAGCTGTTTCAGTTTGAACATAAAACGTCTTAAGTAGGTCCAAAATTGCGGAAGCCCCAACAGCTTTCGATCTTATGTTATGATATGACACCCAGACAGAATGTGTGTGATCTTAAGAATTCTAAGGGTGCTATCATGAAACCTGTACCATAGTATGCCTCCTAATGTAGACTGTTGAGAATCACAAGCGTTAAAAACAAAATTGTATTGTCAACCACCACACTTAAATGTATTTCCCACGGACTATGGTAGACTGTATACAGTGCTAGATATCGCATCGCACCGCGCATGAAATTTTTATAGCTCTTGGATCCTTGAGTTGGGACTACTTACGAATACTAAAACCAAATGTAAATACTGAGGTATAAAATAACGATTGTTGTAAAGAATTCCCAGGACGTGTTAGTGGTAATAATAGTTGTGAGTTTTCCTCGTTTCGCGGCAAGCCGCGTATTTGTCGACTGTCGTATTTATCGTAAACGCGGCATTCTTTCGTAACTTTATCACTGACTCACAATTACCTACCGATAAGCGATCGGTTATTGTAACGAGCCCCGATGCCGCACCGCGTAAAAACCTAAACAAAACTCTTTTACAATAAGTAATTATTGTAAATTGCTCAATACCGTTTTTGTAGCGGAACACAGAAAGCCATTAGTGAACTAATGACAAAAACCTTTGCATTTTAATATTTTCCTAGTTCAGATGACGTCTAATCAACACTTATGGTTACAAGTTACAATAAAGTGGGGTCCATATAAATTACTCTGTGGAGTCAGCACAATATGATCTTTTTCCTCATTTAGAAGGAGCATCTGAAATTAAATGACCCTGACAATTGGGTAATGTATTTAGGTGCAAACAAAACAGAACCTACGCGAATTTGCTCAATAAGCACGAGCCTTGTATGCGAAACCCGAATGAAATTTCAAACGGTTTAATGGGAACGAATTAACCTAACCTAACTAGGTATATTATATTTGTGATGATGAATAATCATGTTTTACGATTGGTTAACGTTTGATAAACGATGTATCTACCACCAGGTTTGAAGACAACACGAGTTGGATTCTGTACTATTTATTATATTCGTGTTCTTAAAATAGTAGAGATGTCTAATCTAACAAAATGAAGGCCACCCTTAATTTATAGTGTATTAAAATATAAAAACAAATATTACTTTAAAATATAAAAACAAATATAATTTTGGATCCAGCGGTGTGTCAATGTGAAGGAGTTACTAAACGCGTAGTGTCGTTCATTTTTAAACTAGACGGTTTCTCTCAACGTTATTAAATTCCGGGCCCATAACCTGTTATTGTTGAGGAGTTTGTAACCGATTAACCGATCTAACAATTCAAGAGCGTTCGCAAATCCTTCGGTAAAACTACTTACCTACTTATGTTTTTTTAATAGCTTCAATTAGATTTAATGCACAGCATAATAACCTAGGTATTACCTACTTACAATTAGTTACAATAGATCGATCGATAGCAAATAGGTACAAGTTTATCAGCTAGGTAGGTACATTAGTCACGTCTAAATATTGATTCGCGTTGATAAAACCAATGGGTAAAAGTGTACCTAATACCTACTTTGGCACAAGCCAGGCACGTTTCTTTAATTTTATTCATGAATTTCCTAAAAAAAAATGTGTTGTTGAATAATGGTCAAAAAGGCAGTTACCTCAAAGCCTCGAGGAACACGGAAGTACTTGCTTAGGTTCACAGAAACGCCAATAGTAGATGTGAACAATAAGCTTAGAACTTGCCAAACCAGCCACGTCGACCAACTCTTTTAATACAAAGTAGAAATAGGTAACGGTTTTTATAACATTATTTATCAAGCTAAGTACCTACCTATATTCTTTTCTCTTTTTCTTTCTACTCTGCCGTACTACCTAGGTATCCCACAGAGGTATAGGTGCCTCTAAGTCTGATAGAGTCAACGCGAACATGTGTTTTTTACTGCGACAGTGGCATTGAGGCAATGTTTGCATAACAAAATAGGCGCCACAAAACACGACACCTACCTAAGCCCCTATCAAATTATAAGCCTACAATTCATAGAAAAGATAATAAGTATGTAGGTATACTTTATTTTATCAGTTTTCTACATAACATACGAAGTTAATATTGTTCTAAAAGGTACCTCCCTTATTTTTATGAAACATACAACTGAAATAGCTTTCCTTGAAGCTTTCATAACAAAATGGAAAAGTTTTGGCAATGCTATCGTTAGGGAAAGGTATTGCGCCAAATAGTTGCCAAGCGACGTCCGATACCTACCACTACAAAGTATTTAGCAGTGTACCCAAATACTTTTATAAGTATTTAATAAATATAATATACCTACAGCCTAGGTAAATAATACCGTCTAGAGAAAGTTTGGAGAGAAAAATAATAATACCGCAGCCTCCCACGCCCCTCCCTCACCTAATTGGTAGGTTATACTATAGGTACCTACTAGTATAGTATTATTATGATCTGTGCTATAGGCAACTTACTTACTTATAAGTACATCATCTACTTCTATGTGTATTTTTGTAAATATTGCATCACGTCATGACTATGAATGGCAGACGAAATAATAATCTAGAAGTAAATCCCATAACATTTGGAATGGAATTAAGAGGACCCAATTAATTAATTTAAATAATTTTTAATAATTAATAATTTTTTAATTAATTAATTACAGAATGGTTTTATAAAGAAACATGAGAATTATATGTTTTTCAATGAGGAAGAGACGAGATACAGTTGCAGTAGCTAAGGAAATAATATTGTTTGTTGGTTACGCTCCAGCGACTACACAGCAAGGTTTTTGGAAGTAAGCTTTAGAAAGCCAAAAAACTCAGTAGCTTTTACACAGTACCTAACCTACCTACCTGCAGTGACTTTTATTGCAGTTTTATGCAGTAATGACCCTAAAATGAACTAAAAATGAGCATACTCAGATTCATTCAGAATTCACTAAGGTCATGCTAGGTAAGGTAGGTCGATACTAACAAATTGCAGCACGCAATTTAAGTACCGCCCAACCACACACAAATTTGCCAAGAGAACGCGTTTAGCCGTTTTGTACATTCGGCATCAAATACCTACCCAGACGTAATGGATCGATCGATAAAATTATCTAGATGAGCCCAAGTGGTATTGCCCAAACTCACAAATTGGATCATGCTAAATGTTGCAAGGCCTGTCAAACTATACGATGCTAATTGGCCGCCCCAAAGTCAGACTGCTGAGGTACACACTCAGGTTATATTGCACCTTATTTGCACATGTCCTAAGCTTTTGGGGCAGATAGGGATGACGTCCAAATGACGTCGAAAACTAGATTCACTAGTGGGTGAACCGAGTTTTCGGCCGAGATATGACGTCATCACTCTGCCGAAGTGAGCATAGGGCCCGTGGAAACATGTCACCTAGTCACCTCACCTGTGTCTAACAAGGTGTAATGTTTGATTACCACTGTTGGACGAATATGAGAGTACATGTATTTGGCAATTCATAATGGTAAAATGATTTTTCTTCCCTCATCTCTCACAAGCTAGTGCAGGGACCACAGGTTATTCTAAACCCCCAATTAGTCCCTATCTACAGCCCTGCGATAGGTACCTAAGCGACGCACATTGAATAAATATAACAGAGTTAGTCATTGGATGTAATAGGTACTACAAATAATTTACAATTACAAATATGATTAATTAAATCCCGTTTTCCTTAAGAAACAAGGATTTAGTTTGTCATAGTGAGGCACTGTTTTAGGGTAGAGAGGCTGAACAGAGTCAAACCATTATAACCAGCATTCAACGGTAGGTAATAAAATAAAGATCATCACATATTTTTCATTCAACCATAGCCAGAGTTGTGAACTAATATTGGTAGGTAGCCAATTTCTCAATTTCCCTTTTAAGATATTCAAAACATTGACCTTGAAAAAACTTTACACCACATCTAATGTGATCTTCGCATGTTAACAAGTTCATTGAACTTAATATGTACCTGTGAGAGTACACAGAATATAAATGCGTAAGTGTATTGTAGTAAAAGCACTAGTCTCCTGATTTATTCCTAGCGCATAATGATTAGCTGCAAGTAGGTACAACAGAACAATACAAACGCAACATTTCCAGAGAATACTTTATTGTTCCTTATTTACAAACCTAGTTTATTTGAACTATCGAGATCTTTATAGGCCTTACACTGATAAGGCCCAGCAACATCTTACTCATCTAAGCAGTGATGGTTCATGTCGTCTGATTCTACTTTAGAAGATAAATGATGGAAGTTAGTTACTCAATGCAGGCAGAAGCCAAACACCTACGCTTAGGGACAATTTAAAACATTACCAATTTACAAGTTTTAGCCTAAAGTGCTTCCAGCTCTCATTTACAATCATACTTTAATAAATCTCTCACTCTTAACAGTAACACTACGATAATTTATATAGCATTTACATCAGACAAGAGACATCTTAAAACTTGAAGTTATCTTACGCTAATACTTTCGTTATCCGTAGTCAATATCACCATCGACATCGCACCGGTCGATTGGATACAGCTATCACAACACTCACCCTCACAACACCGAGTCAGGGTCGGGTTCAGCGGCTGCCACCGCCGCGCCGTCGCCTACCGAGCGACGCCACACCGCTAACGTCGATTCCAACGATCTATCAAACTATGTACACCCCCCAGCGATTCGGGAATATAAAAATAGATATAAAGCTTAGAAAACATCGTAAGCGGGTTGTCGCGCACACACTCGTCACTCACTCGCACTTTGGTACCTCGTAAATGCACGTCGCATTAGACGCTAGTGGCGCGCGCGGCGCGGGCCTGCAGCTAGAGCGCCGCTGACTCGGGCGCCATCAGCGGCGACAGAGGGCCTGCCACGCGCCGCCCGCGCTCCACCTCGAACCGCAAGTCAGCGGGCGAGTCGCGGCGACCCACTGTGCCGTCCTCCGGCAGGAAGGCCGCCACCAGCAGCGCGCAGATCACCAGCAGTGCGCCCAGCACGAAGGGCGGCCCAGGCACTGCGCGCTCGTACTTTGGCTCGGCCGGGCCGGCGCTCGCGTTAGCGCTGGCGTGGTCCTCGTTCAAGTCCACGTGGAACAGGTAGAAGATGACGCCGAACATGGCGGGGCCGAGGCCGTTGCAGAGCCCCCTCACGCCGGTGACCATGCCCTGCACGACACCCTGCCGGTCGGCGCGGCTGTTCACGGACACGTACGCACTGATCGCGGGGTACGTCACCGAGCCGAGCGCCGCCAGCACGCCCGCCGCCCACATCATCCACGTGCGGCTGCCGAAGCCGTACCACATCAGCTGCAGCATCTCAAACAGCAGTCCCACCATGATGGTGTGCTTCGCCCCGAGCACGCGCATCAGGAACCCGAGCACGACCTGCACACCGATGCTAAGCACTCCCACTATCGCGATGAAGATCGCCACATGCACTACGTCAAAGTTCATCACCAGCTTCAGGTAGACGAAGATGCACGAGTACTGGCCCGCCTCGGGCAGGTACGAGAGGAACACGGCCACGCACAGCATGAGCACGGTGCGATCGGCGCCCACCTTGCGCAGCGCCGCGAACGGGTCCGCCTGCTCCCAGCTGATGGCGGGCCCCCACCCCGCAGGCCGCACTTTCTCCGGCAGGCTCTCAGGCACCGCCACCATGATGAAGAACACGTCAAGCATGGCTACGGCCGTGGCGGCTGTCACCACCAGCGCCTCACCGTACCGGTCCATGAGGTAGGCACCGAGCGCGGGCGAGATCACCATGCTGGCCGCGAACGTGGCGGACACGAGCCCGTACGCGCGCGACCGCTCAGCCTCCGTCGTCACGTCGGCCACGTATGCGAACACGATCGAGAACGTCACCGCGAACACTCCACTGATGCTAATCATCGCGAAGAACCAGAACGTGTTGATCGTCATCAAGGGAATCGGCGCGCACGTAAAGAACACCGTCACTAGTAGGAAAAACTTACGGCCCCATACGTCGGAGAGCGCGCCGATAAGGGGCGCCGACAGGAACGAGAGGATGCCCTTAATGCCCATTATGAGTCCGTTCATCAGGAACGTGTGATCCGGGAAGGTCGCGTTGAGCACGGATATGATCGGCATCGTGAGCAGCCCCCACGCGAAGAACTCCAAAAAGATCACAACCAACGCGTGGAAAACGGAAGGTTCACCGATGCCCGACATTGTCATGATCCCGTCTTTCATTACGGTTTTTCGGTTTCGTATCACCATTTCTACTTCGGTTTTTGTGGTCTTCGTGGGCGTCATCTAGGGTTCCGGTTGTTAATTTGCCTACGGACTACCTATATTACGGGCATTTTAGATGAAAAACTAGGCACTACATGGAGAAAATGATAAAAACGTTAACGAGCAAGTAACCGCGACGTCAAAAAATCACTGGAAAATTGGATGATTGGAAAACATCTCGCTCAGTGTTGCTACACTTGCGTTTGCCAAAAGTTACCAAACTTACTTAAAAAAAAAACAGTTACACAGGACTAATAAAAAGTAGCTTTAAATGTCTTGATTCCAGACCCTTCGGCGCGGCACCCTTCAAGACTCTTGAAGGGTATCGGGTGCCCGGTGCCATGAGATCTTTGTGTCTCAGAGTAATGACGCAGTGTATGTACTCACAAGACAGGACACGTCCTCAATGGTTTTGCTCTGTGTCGCTTGCATGGTAATGCATTGTAGTAGAGGAAACAGCTCAACGTCAGGTGGGTCATTTGCTTGTTTCATCACTTTTTCTTGTACCTACCTAATAATAAAAATCATAATCAATATTATTATCAATATTAACACCTATCCCTAAACGTACGGTTTAATCCAGAATGGTGGGGAACGTTCAATTTTATGTTCTAAATAGTAGCAAGAGGCGTAGTGGCAGTATTTTTAATTTTCTGCATACACAATTTTTTTTCTACCGTAAAATGTACAAAAAAACAACATTTATGTCAGTGTCATGTTGAAATGAATGTCAAACTACATTAAAATCAATGATCACAACTTAAGGTTTTCCCCTAAATTTAAGGTATTTTTGGAGTTTTATGATAATTTGTACAGTATTTGTTACAAGAATATATTTTGACAGTGAATATAATGAAACGTTGATTTTTTATGCTCACTGTGTTTTTATGAGTCACTATTTTTTTTCGCAGAAACTTTTAGGTTTGTGGAACAGAACTTTTCATAATACACGACTAAGGTCTTCTTTTGAGGAGATATACACACATAAAATGAATTTAGCACCCTAACTCCCGTCTAATAAACTCAAGTTTAAAAGATATTTTTCACACAAAAAGGAAACTGAGTTGATTGAATCATTGTTGGCAGCACTGACTAACTGTTTGTGAAATGCAAGAATAGGAGGCGTCAACCAGCTGAGTTTCTCGTAAAATTGCTAAAAACTATATCGCAATAATATGGTAAGGCTAAGGTCTAATCTGTTACAAGATAAATACTAAACGATAAACCCTATCACGCACTTAACTGTGACCTTTTATTGCAGATTCGCTTTATTCTGATCCAGAACCGTGCGGGCAAAACTCGACTAGCGAAATGGTACATGAATTTCGATGATGATGAGAAGCAAAAGCTTATTGAGGAAGTTCACGCGGTCGTTACCGTTCGCGACGCTAAACATACCAATTTTGTGGAGGTAACTTAATAGTCTTCCAAACGTCTCTAACCTCTTATTTTCAAAGTTATAGTTGCTAATGTAAATGTTTGTTTTGCAGTTCAGGAATTTCAAGATAGTCTACAGAAGATACGCTGGGTTGTACTTTTGCATATGCGTGGACGTGAATGACAACAATCTCTGCTATCTAGAGGCTATTCACAACTTTGTCGAGGTGCTAAATGAATACTTCCACAATGTCTGTGAGCTGGACCTAGTCTTTAATTTTTATAAGGTTAGTTGGCTCTTGAATTACTCTTTTTATGCACTGACCGGGGACAAGTACCCCATCATGTAGTATTTATATTGACATTTTTATTAGGTAGGTTCCTGATCTAGTCATCATCACTCGCATTGCCTAACATTTGCCTTTTCAACTACGTACCTTACATGTTTACACTAACAAACGCAATATTTTATTTATAGCTTGTATTTTCTCTCCAACTGATTTTTGTATCTTTTATGGAAATAAATGTCTTAACCCTAAATCCAGATCTATTAAAATATGATAATTTAATTAAAATGTTACTTCTAGGTTTACACAGTGGTGGATGAAATGTTTCTGGCTGGAGAGATCAGGGAGACTTCACAAACAAAAGTCCTCAAGCAGCTACTGATGCTCAACTCCTTGGAGTAACTGGTTTCACTATCTCTGTGGAGTTTGATATGCTAAGTACCTTCGTTGTACCTCTTGATGTTATAGCTTACTTAAACCAAAAACAAGCCATTATAAACTGCTGTTGACTTTAGCCAGGGAATTTATTAACAGAGGCTGAATAGGCTGCTGTTTCAACCAGCATTGGCTTAGCTCAGCGACTAAATATGGCTCTATTTATTTTGAGTGTTGAGTGTTGAAAAGTCAACTTTTATCATTATACCCATCCCTCATACCTCTAACATAGATATATTATATTATCTATATCTATGTGAAGTGAGTAAGCAATCCCTCAAGTTGTCAAGTTAAAAAAGAGTTGTGTCATAGCAATCTCTAACAACTTTAAAACGGAGTATAATATTGGTTTGTAGTATCTCGACCGGCGCAAAATGCGCCTAAAGGAGGCATGAACTTTGAACTTAGCAGTAATTATCAAAGATTAGAGTAGAGGCATTAGTTAAAAATGTTTTTGTACCAATTTCAGGGTGGCTTATTTTTGTGTGGAGGTACAAGTTACCGATGGTAACATTTTATAATTAAACTCTTTGTAAGAATACTCATCTGATCCATTCCAATAACTTGCATGCTTTGTTATATACATAATCCAGTTGGTCAAATAATGCATACATACTTCAAAATATTTAAAATAATATGTATGTAGTTGAATTGTATAAATTAATTGGTAGTTGTTTCTTAATTGAGATTTTGAGATTTATGAAATGTGTTCTTAAGTTCTCAGCATGCTGTACATAAGGAATTAGACTATAATGTTGAAGTAGAAAAACTTATGTAAAAAATAATGTTTATTTATCAAAATATCTATAAAAATTAGATACAACATACAAGTATCTGAATGATTTTAATCAGTTTACCTAAATAAAGCTATGATTGTTCATATAATTATTTTAATTGAGTAGGTCCTGTGTTTTTATATGATCAACAATAAGCCACTAAAAGTTGCTTAGCTAGATTTGTTTTCTGATGTTAAGTTGATCAAAACATCAAAAAATTTCCATAACCACATTGAATGACAAGCTCCGTGCGAAATTAGTCATTCTGTATCTCACTAATACATTGTGGTCAACAAGGAGCCTTTATATCACAGTACGAGATTACAAGCTGTCACGACAGATAAAGTTACGCCCACTCCCAGCGATGGATTAGCGGAGGGAACATCCAAACGTCCGGGTGACCGATGTGCGATATGTGTGGACCCATGTCGAACTGACTCCATCTAGAAATGTAGAAAAAAAAACCACTTACAACTTACTATTTTTATTGGGATAATTTATAAGTTTAAAAACTTGAAAAAACCGACTTCAATTTGATACAGCTTCATCTGATGATGATGATAATGGTGGTAGTTCATTGGGTTTGTTCTATTTTTTTTTTTTTTTTTTTTTTTATATATTGGCGTCGCACTGCATTGACAGGTCACAGGAAAGCAAAATGCGCAATGTCGTGTAACAAACATAAAACAAAAATACAACCAAATAGAACATCCTCCTTTTTTGAAGTCTGTTAAAAAGGGAACAAGCAGAATTAAACAGATTAACATACCTACTTGTACCTACTATTGTCACTTTTGTGGTTTGGGTCCAGGATTGTAGGTAACATTATTCCTTCAGAGTAATGTAGTGATAACTTACTGGAACGGTGGGATTCCTCTGGATATGTTGTGTGTTGGACTTGAAACGGATACGAATAGGTATCCGCCGCGCAGGCGAGAACTCGTTATCTTAGCGTCGGTGGCGCCGTGGCTGCGGTGCCCGAGCGCTCGGAATGGATATGTACCTGATATTATTTTAAATTAATAAAAACAAAACAAAAGAAATTAAAATAATGTCGATGCTTGGTTTATTGTAACTTAATGGCTGACATGTCGGATTTTTTGATCACGAAATGAATCATAATATTTTGTTTATTACAATGCTTATTTTTATGACAAAATGACAGGACCGGAGAGACTGGCGTAATAAAGAGGCCTATACCCAGCAGTGGGTGCATATGCATACAGGCTAAATAGATAGATAGACGACAAAATGCAATAGAATAAGCATAGGCTATCTTGGTACTAACTATGGTGTTATCTTTCCCTTTAAAAATGTATTACCTCCCCGACTGCGTCCATCGCTCTTGAGGTATAAATTCTGATTGCCTTTACAAACGGCACAAAAAACTCATCTATTCTGAAAATCTGTATTGATCTAAATGTCTACCAGTGGACGTCTGCAGGGTGATATGATGATGATACAAAGATATTTACCATTGGCCGGATTCAGGTCATTTCTGGCAGCAATAGCGTTACACGCGGAGTAGGGCGGGCGGCAGGAATCACAACGCGCCAGTGGATCGTGTTTGAAGTCGTTATACCGCATCGTGTGGTACATGTCGCGTATATTTTTGATACTGGACTGGGAAAGACAGGAACAATATAGTCAGGTGAATTTACGCTGTTATTACTAGTTTGGTGCGAAAACCAGACTAGTGCAAGGAAAAAAATAAAGCCTGCTATAATGTGGAACAGAACAGGCAGAAAAGACGTTTATTAAAACTCAATTAATTAAAGTATTTTTAATATGGGTATTTTATTTATATTTTGTATTTATAATAAAATGATTTGATTTGAAAACCATTCATCGTGAGAAAATAGTATTCAAGCATTGGATGTAACCTGTTGCAAGGAATTTTATGCTAGCACTAGCTGTCGCCCGCGGGTTTGCACGCATGGTAGCAGCATACGCATTATTTGGTAAAAATCTTTGATCCTAATTTTAGAACCTTTAGCGTGCGATTTTTCAAAATTCCTTTCTTAGTGCACCCTTACACTATGTAAGGATACTACCCTCCAAATGACATACTTCTAGGACTTATAGTTTAGGCTTTGCGTTGATTGTCAGTCAGAAGAAGAATGACAGAAGATGAAGAATCAAGAGATCTTCACATCCAAAGCGCCAATAAGTTTTGATGATGACAATTGCTAGTGACGTCGCAATACTATCCCCGTCGCTGCTACCTACCGATTATAAAGCTTACTTGTCACCCGTCAAGTTACAACACACATACCTGCTTCTCCTTCAATATCCTGGCTCTAGGGTTGGTATCGTACGCGAACCAATCGCCGTATGTTTGCACGCGGACCGTCCCGCCGCTCATGTTGAATACCCGCGGGAAGTATGGAATGTTGTATGAAGGGAAGTATGACTTCCGGACCAGCTCCTCAGTTCTGTAAGGTAGTAGTAGTGTTTTTAAGAATAACTAGAAAAATATATATTTTGCTTTCTTGTGACTTCTGAGTGGTGTTTACGGTCAATAGAATAATCCAAATGAAGCCAGAACGTAGTCGAATTGTAGTCGGTTTTTCGAGTTTGGAAATCCTACTAATATTATAAACCCGAAAGTTTGTAAGGATGTATGTATGTTTGTTACTCCTTCACGCAAAAACTACTGATCCGATTTGGATGAAACTTGGAATATATATTGTCCGTGACCAGGATTAACACGTAGGCTACTTGTTATCCCAGAAAATCAACGGGACGCAAGCGAAGTCGCGGGCGCAAGCTAGTTATTTATAAAATACGTACAAATCAGCTGCTTCAGTGTATCCGGGCAGTTGTTCGATGATCCACAGCAAGCCCGCCTCTACCGATCCCTCGGTGCGAGCCGTGCGGGCTTTGAACTTATTGTAGTCCACTATGTACCTATTATACAGTTGAAGGTATTAGTGCTTGAAAAGCATCATTATTTGTATCAAAACATAAGTCAAACCAACAGTAGGATGCAGTGAGTAACTCTATTTTGTTAAGTTTGAACGTCAATAAAGGACGTGCTCTGCGTCGAATTGCACTGTTCATGAATCAAAGAGTGGAACTCGTTGCCGGCGTCTGTGTTCCCGAATGACTATAATTTGGAAGTTTTCAAGAGTAGAGTGAATAGGTATCTTCTAGGTAACCGTGCTACATCGTCGACCACGTCATTGCTTAACATCAGGTGAGATTGTGGTCAAACGGTTGCCTATATTGTATAAAAAAAAAAAAAAAAAAAAAAAAAAAAAAAAAATCAAGTCTTACCATTGGTTGTTGTAGGTCCCGCTGTTGTGTTTCCTGAATATTTCGACCCACTCCTGTCCGTCGCGAGCTAATCGGTTCGCAACCATTGCTCGTGCGTATTCCAATATCTGTGATATTGAGAAAAAAAAAGGTTTTTAGTGTAAACGGAGAGGTATATATTTATTCACAACGAAAATTACGACTAACAGTTAATTAAGTATTTATAATATTTATAAATACACATGAAATAGTTGAGTTATCTACAAACCGTTGCAAGCGATTTATAGATAGTCTACTGGTCCAAATCAATACCAATCGGAAGCGCCCCACCTGATGGACCGACGACATTAATACCGCGGGGAGTAAGATGTAATAGGTTTACATACCTGTCCAACTGGCTTGACGTTCTCAAAGAGCGTGCGATTACTGTTGCCGATGGTAGTCTCAGAAGCCACTAGGCCGCTGGAGATTATGTAGAAGTCATCTGCTGACTGCCGAAATTTATATTCAAATCCATCCTACTATAATATTAACACATTATATTTGATCTCGGAAAATCAACGGGATCCAACGGGGCGCAACGAAATCGAGGGCGGATGCTAGTATCTCCATAAAGGTGCATTTAGTTAGATTAAACGAGCGATTGTTCATTCTATCTCTTCTCTGTCCAATTCTCTTGGTGTAAACAGAGCATTCATTCGTCATTCTATATTTGTTCGTAAGTTCTATAAAATACTTTCCGCCAGGAACTTCGTTCACGTGCCGTTGGATCCCGTTGATTTTCCGGAATAAAAAGTATCCTATGTGTTAATCCAGTTCACGGACAATATATATCCAAAGTTTCATCCAAATCGGATCAGTAGTTATTGCGTGAAAGAGGAACAAAAATACATCCATACATACATACATATTATAAAATTATACATCCTTACTAACTTTCGCATTTATAAGTAGGATTCTAAGAACGCTCGTTCCCTTGGTGTAAATGGCGTATGAGCGGTCTTGATTTCTGATAGTGCTTTTTTTTTCATTCGAATGTCTTACGCAGTATGACAAGAAGTCTACCTGGATAAAAGCTGGATACGAAGATAGCGACATTTTGTATCCTGGGATGAGTTCCTTGCTCTTCGGAGACATGTGGAACTGCAGGACGTACATCTTCTGGAAACGAAGCATGGACTGGTAGCTGTGAATATCATAATAAATTGGACCTGTGCTTAGTCTGGCCACGATAATTCTGCAGCAGTTAAAATATGACAGTATTTGAAAACTATAGTTGAAACTGTTGAATGTAACTGATATTATTATGACCACGAAATTACTGAGACACAAATATTTTTGGAGCCCATTTATTAATCAATTCTAGTCCAATCTATTGACCAAATTTTTATTTTTTATTTTTGATGTTTAAATATATATTAAACTAGCCGTCGCCCGCGGCGTTGCTCGCGTTCTACCCTTTAGAGTGTGACGTTTCAAAATTCCTTTCTTAGTGCACCCCTACACTATATAAGGATACTACCCTCCAAATTTCATACCTCTAGGACTTATAGTTTAGGCTGTGCGTTGATTCTCTGTCAGCTTCAAAAGAGTACTTATATATATTGAATATGAATATTGAATATTGATGATGATGATATAGAACCTAGAATTTGCAGGGACATTACATCCCTAACGTTTAGGTTAGGGTTCGAACGAAACACGAGCAACTTAAGAGGTTCATCGAATGGTGATATAAAATTCGCTCAGATGTTTGAGCTATAATTTACCCTTCTTCCCTTACTGACCTGTTCCATGTTACCTGTGAGGTGTACAGCTCCTTAAGCCCCGGCAGTAGTTTCACCAGCCCCGTGCAATGCTCTCCGAATAACAGCCCTTCTGGCGTCTCCGTGGGCAGCGTTAGGGCGAAAGCCAGCTCATCCAGATCACCCAGCATGTTAATCCAGCTGGAAAATATACAGCTAGAATTGTCATAATCCATAACTTCACCCACAGGCATTCTCTGACACAATCCTACTAATATTATAAACGCGAAAGTTTGTAAGGATGTATGGATGTTTGTTACACTTTCACGCAAAAACTACTAATCCGATTTGGATGAAACTTGGAATAGATATAAATAAATAAATAAACGAAAGCTTCAGCCCGTGACTTCACGGGCTGAAGCTAGTTGTCAAATATTTCGAAAGATCCGAGCACGAAGCTCCTAATGAGGGGTCTACTAGGGTAGGGCACTAGCACAGCTCGGCGGCAGAATATTGCAGTTGGTCGTTTCTGCTCTAACGGCTGACGCTTTTCTGAGCTATATGCTGAAACATAGCAATTAGACGTCTGGTAAGTAGGAGATACAGTACCTAGTACCTACTATGTTTTATTTTTTTGATATTTTAGTCCTTAAAGGAACTCACACAATATCTCGGTTGGTGAGCCATTGGTAAGGCTCCTTAGTAGCGTCGTTGTAACCAGCTGCCAGCCCTTCCAGCTGGATGTAATATAGCTTCACCTGTAAAGGTATCAAAGGCCATGAAGGAAAATATTGTGTGGAAAAGCCTAGATAAACACATACTGACTTGTTATAGTGTACATGCATACTTATTAAGACGTGGTGTACTTGTTAAAATTTTAATTTCTGGCCACAGGTAATTTATTTACTGAAGAGATGAATCTGCGTTCCTTGGCAAGATCTCAAACATTTCCCGACTCCCAGCTTTCCTCCAAATGGGTGAAGTCAATGGCCCATCCACAACACGTCCAGCATTATAGTAAGATACCTACCTTGCAGTGAAAGTAGTACTATGTATCGTATTACCTGGTACCAATAGGGATCATTGGGGTGTTTCTTCACCATAGAGTCAATGTACCTTTCATTGGTGTCAACAAACTCCTCAATCAACCCACAAACATCTGTCTTGTTGTAGCAATACCTGTAAAATATGTTATCATTATCACGTTAGTTCTTTACCCAGGATTTCCAGTTAGTGGAGGAGGGACTTTACCCAGCTATTTACTGTTTACCCTGATAAATCCCGGTCAACCCTCTTTAGACGCTCTAGCTAGGTCAATCCAAGTTGACCTAGAGAGGGTTCTTGGGCTTCCGTTTCTGAGAGCTTCTGGGGTGGGATTGAGCCCTGTAGCCCCCATCTAGAACTGCTAGTGGAATGCATTACTACTTAGTGGCAGAAATAAGAGAGCAGGAACAAGAACTCTCACCCTTTGAGTATGTTCTGCCAATGCATCCAAATAAGATCTCTAGTGAGGAACCCCTCCAGGAAACCGGCACTGTACGCTTGCTGCTCATCACTGCTGTCTTCCGATGTGTGTAACTCAAGAAATGCCCAGCTGAAGACCAAGAAATGATACAAATGTTAATTTCCTAAGGAAGTATGTTATTTGAACAACAAAAAGCCAGCTTGCTAAAGTTCTAAGTACTTAGTTGGAAGGTATAAACTGGTGGTCAACTCAGACTATACTTTTACTTATACGATTGTTGGCTGTAGTTGGTATAAGCTATAGATGAACAATTTTAGAAGTGGTTCCCTATCTAAAAGTTATCACCGCACTTAAAGTTGCAGTAATGTCCAATACATTACTGTAATTATACTATTACGATTAGGCAACATACAGCTAATTATGGCCAAGTATTGAAGTCAAGAACAGTAGAAACGCCTGTAGCTGCTTGTAGTATAGATAAGTATAGTACATACCCAGTAGTATTTATCTCGTTACTGTATGTAGCTCTAGCGACGTGAACATCTGGGATATCCGCAAAATAGTCGGTCACAGTAGCGACTGGTTTATTCCTCGACCACAGCACATACCCGTATTTACTTTCACATGAATAAAACAAACAGAAAATAAACAGAAACACAAAGGTCCTGGGCACACTCATTTTGCACTCTCCTGTCTTAGAATTCACCTGTATGTACTTAAAATACAGAGGTCTAATAGCTACCTATATTGAAATACCTATTTGTTTTACATCATACAGCGGTAATTGCTTTGAAACAGAAAAATATTAAAAATTTAATCGATCGACTCAAAATGTAAACAACAAAACAAACAAAGCAACGCAAATGAAAGTAAGAGAAAGAAAGAAGAAAGATCTCCCTACTCGCTCGTATTCTTTTGACAGCAATTAATGTTGCCAAGCCTATAATAGCATTACCCCAAACATCCCCTATTAACTGGTCAAATCCAAACACAACTGAGGGTGGAAAAAACCTACTGGTAACGGCACGGACTACTCCTTTTTTTATTGGACGCGTGACAAGCACACAGAAAGACACAGGAAATCATTGATAACATATTACAAAACAGTACATAAAGCACATTATATAAATAAAATAACCACAAAGTTAGGAACACTTACATAATGGTAACATATTTTTAACGTTTCGTTCTACGCAAAAGGAAAATGGCTGGAAGAAATAAGTTGGGGACTTTTTAAAAAGTCCTGCCCATAACGAACACTGATTTAGTGGTGAATCCCCGTACCCCCGTACCTACATAGTGCTGATTTTCTGCTTCTTCAGTCCAGTCTTCAGGGAGTATGTAGGTAGGTACCTACCACCCTACCCTACTACCCAGACTACTTACCTATGTCCTTACATAGTTTCCAGTAGTTTGAATGATATGAGGAGCATAAATTGGATCAGGTAGGTTCAGTGGATCTCAAATAGTGACCCAGCAGACCCTTGCATTCTATGTGTAGCTTACCTACCTATCCCTTCCAGTCCCTCGTGAACACATCAAAAAACACAAAATAAGAAACTCTTCATTAAATTTTATATTTCACATCAAATTTCTCCTCGCACAACAAAACAAGAGATCAGTCTTTAGTTTAGGCGCTGTTCACACGAGTTCAGGTGACGGACAGCTTCATGCCCATTTCCCCGCATTTGTAACCAATTTCCCGCATGAGGTAGGGTGTGCGCTCGTGTGGCGGCGCGTGGAGCCATTCGTTTATGTTTAGCCCGACCGCTATGTAGCCCTGCGAAATAAAAAAAAAGTAACAAAAAACAAGTGAAATTCGAACCCGCATTTTATTTTGATACAGAGATTTGTTTAACGCTTCGCTATCATCTTACAACCACAGCATTAAGTTTGTATCATTTGTACTATACAAAAAGTCGAGTGAATTTACTTGTATTTTTTGTAGTACTACTAGAGATACAAAAGTGTGGATTTGTACTACCAGTTGCACTTCTTAGTACTTCTTAGAACTATTGACACCCGAGGCTTACAATAAATTTACTAGACCGCCGACAAATTACAAAACTTCCATAAGTGAGTGCCTACAGCACATAGAATAGGTACATACCTGCTTCTCTAGAATGTCTAGCAGTAGGCGGAATGTCCCTCGGAGCCGGTTACTATTCATAGAGAAACAGCCGGCGGTGAAGTTCAGAATACATATCCTGGAAATATAGGCATTTTGAGAACTGTCGTGTTTTAAAAGAACCACCTAGTAGGTAGATTAAGTTAGGTTAGAAAAAACACAAAACGGTATAGGTAGGTTATATTTCTAAAACTGTGTTTTACCGAAGCACGCATCATCTCAAAGGATCATTTTTTTCCACAGAAGAGATGAATAATAGTATATTTTCTGTGCGAAACAGTAAAGTAAGGGTTGTATTAAAATAGTTACACTGGACGGCAACTAACGCTGTGTAACTTCACTAACATCTTTAGCATCGTTTTTCAGAGTACCTAGAACATTATTGTCTGTAAAAAGAATACTTACACAATAGCTTCTTGAGGTATATTCAGTAGTTCAATAGGAATTTTCAAATTACTGCTATTTTGGTTCAGTTTCATTGGGTAACCGTTTTTAACGCACGTCAGTACATCTGAAAAAAGAAAAACAAACATGTTATGAAATGCCCTGATACCTACCTAAATGTGATAAACACGTTTGAGACGAAATCAATCAATGAAATTGGCATAAAGGCTCTTACCAGCAACAAATCCAGAAGCCAGCACCACATTCCGAACTGCATACTCCTTGCCACCCAAACCCCGCGCCACGCATTCTTCCAACTTCTCATTCAGCATATTCACAGGATAAACAGACTTCGCTTTGGCTGCTGTTTCTGGGGGAAGCTTATACTCCTCACTGTGGAACGCCTTGACAGCTTCATGGAGGGTAAGCAGCTGTAGGTAATCCAGAACATTGTTATCCTTCCCGAGATAGTCATTGAGAAACTCCTGCGAGAATACCCGCGTCAGTAACTTGTCTTCGTAGTGTCCGAGCGAAGCCATTTCTAAGCACAACTTAGCCCAGGGTAGGGCGAAGTTCTTTCCATCTAAGATTGGGTTTAGAGAGATCTGTCGCTTGATCTCGGTCCATTGGTCGGAGTCTGGGGTGTAGTTGTTGTTGGCGAGGCAGTTGACGAAGCCGAAGAGAATGCTGGTTCGAGCGTTGGCGAGGGTCACCGGGGAGGAGACGGCTTGGAGGCAAAGGTGTTCCATTAGGCCGAGATGGGTATGCGCCTGTAACAAACAGAAGTCAAAATTAGGTACTGTTATGTAGCGTTCACACTCAGCTCATGCTGCAGCCGGCATTATTACACCGATTAATTTCGGACTTATTGCCACAGCAACATCGCCTTTATTCTTAGTAGCGAGCAGGGGCATGAACATGGGCACGAGCCGGGACAGAGGCATGATTGTGTTTTAATTAGGCTCATGCCTACTTCCCTGCCCATTGCATCATTTTGTACACTCGCAAGGAATGGCAGTATGTCCGAAAACCTCTACGTTAAATGAAAATGAACTTACTATCCTTGACAGCACCCTCGCAACCAGCAGTCCTTTATCAAACTCCACATTATTCTTGATGACGTAGTCCGCCACTCCATCCATCAACTGCTCATGGTAGTACTCCGGATGCTTCTCCATGATCCTGCCCTTGATCTTAGCAGTGGTTCTCAGCACGTCATCATACGTCAGCTGGTCTAGTTTCATCGCTAATATATCGTAGCAAATGTGGAGGAGTTGAACTCTGGTAGGGAACTTTTCTTCGGTGCAATTTACTTGGCATAGCGACCAGATGATGCTCTTGGCTGTCTGAGCATCGATCGCTTGATCGTGTAACAGTAATCCAGTGACCACGTTATTGATACATCGATCGGGTAGATTTCGTGTGCAGCAGTACGAAAGCATGTCTTTAAGGAGAGGTAAATCTTGGTTGTCTAGTTCTAGGGGTAGGTGTATTTGGAAGGCTAGAGGTAATGCTAGTTTGAGCGCGTCCACCAAATGATTGTTTCTTTCATATCGGCCGAGTATAAAGTCTAGGAACATGATCTGTCGTAAGTTGAGTAGATTAATGTTACAACGGAGCATCTGAAGCAGGGTTTGAACGATTACTGTGTCTGCTGGGACCCTGAGGAACGCTAATACTTTGGTGGCTTCGATAGTTTCGTTGACGTCAAGTTCGCGCGCGTATTTCTTGAAGTTCTGGCAGAGGAGACCGAAGGTTGGATCACTGATTATTGAATCGATGTCTGATTCTCTGAATCTGAAAGGAATCAAACCCATTTCTCAACAAGAAACATGTGATTCTTATTTAAATCTTGCCCTAGTGTTTATGTTTACCAGACCCCAGAATATATGACTATGATAACATAGAAACAAGTAACAAAGTCGAGCAAAGGTGCTTGATAAACATACATATTTTTCTAGGTCTGATAGGTAAACAAAACCATTGGTAGTTCAACTCACTCCTCCTGCCTGTGAAGTTCAAAGAGCGTGCGCAGGACTTGCAGCATGTGTGCATGCGTCATGTGCGGCAGGTGAGCTTGGACACATGCCAGCACCTCGCCCGCACCACCTGCTGACTTAATTTCCGCTGCTAGCGGGTCGTGCTTACCGCGGCTTAGTTCTGAAACTGCATGCAAAGTGGTAGGTAATTAAAAGTTGTGTGGGTGATGCTCCATACAGATGCAAGTAGAGGTCATAATTTTTTTTTAAACTCCAGCTGTTTACGAGTTATTTTGTTTACAAAGATTGTTATAAATAATATTTATTTACTGCCTGAGGATAGGCTCCGTGGCGTAAGAGATGCCCGGCTGAGAGAACTGCCTCGCAGCACGTTCCGCCACACGCTCTTCAGTAGCAAGGACATTGTTACTGTAACAAAACAATGATAATGAACAATGGACGGGGATTGGCCGGATTTGATAAATAAATAAAATAAAATAAATCACAGAGCAAATGTGGCCATGTTGATGAAATGTTGTTAATGGCCGTAACAGGTGTTTGTGTACATTGTTTTTTTTTTATTGTTGATGGAATGTTTATTTTTAATGGGTATAAAAACTTATTTTGAGGTTATAGCCTGAAGTATATTATATTGATTTCAAGGTGATAAACGATTGAGGCAGTTATATAACCGATTGAGTATATTAGGACTGCTATAAACTGCATACTTTAAGTTATAATGGAATTAATAAGTACTTACGAAGTGTGATAATCGTGAAAAATTTATAAACCTTTCGATATAATTAGAAAAAACCTCTATTAAATAAAACAATCACGTTATTTAGCCCTCCGATTCAGTATCGTGTACAGCTTTTTCCTACATAAACTTTCCGCACCATTTTCTTTTATAACTCAAATAAAAATAAATACAAAATAAAAATTGAATCCAAAATTCCAAGTGACTGAAAAAACAGCTGATTCTGACACATTCAAAAAAATAAACAAATGAAATGGAACGGAGAAGCAAAGAGTTTTGTCATCAACCTGCCTATGTACCTATTAATATAATATGTACTATGTATATAGGTAAAGCCCAAAAATCTCATAAATATCACGTCTTATAGTACATGTGCATGTACTTTTAAAATTATTTTATATATATGAGCACATGCAATGCAACTCAACAACTTAAAGAAAAGAGTGTAACGGAACGTAATATGGAGTTGACATTGACATTGGCTTGGCTGGCACATTATTCCGTCAAGTCAAGTCAAACAAGCAGTCAATGGGGGTACATGCAAAAAAATGCAAACAAATTAAAATCAGATCAAATGAAATTCTTTATATAAATCTATAAGTACGGTTATACCCGAAAATTTGCAGATACCCCAATCTAATCCTTACCAAAAGAAAGCGTAATATCTACCCTACAGTATGTACGAGGAGAAGATCGTGAACTCACGCCCTGACAGAGAACTATTCAAGAAACTCGTAACCCCCGGCGACTACAACATCGTGCCCTATGAGGATGCCCGTTGCAAGATATCCATCGCCAACCTGACCTGTACCAAGGGTGAGGATCCTTGCCTGATAGAATCAGAGAGCCAGATCTTCAGCCCTAGTTTCAACGGCAATGTTCTGATAGGGGATTGCGACAACTTTATTGATAAGGATTTCGAGTTGATTCTGCAGCAGATGTGCTGTGGTGAAACCGCTGATGTCCGGATGGTGTACAGAGATGGGAATAACGAGCTTGTGAAGGATATTAGATGTCGGGTAGAGTTGAAAGAGGTTACGGAAGAGCAGCTTATCAGCGAGTGGGGGTGGGAGAGACTGTATGATGCAGCTCTTTATCACAAGGTCAGTTTGATTGTATGTTAAGTAATACAAATGAGTTTTTAGTAACCATTGAAAAGAGGGGACTACACACGTTAGAATAACTTAAGAGAAGAGATCCCAACTCAAATAGTTAAAATTTGTATTTAACAATTAAAAACAATTTTGATTTGATTTTATTTCATTACACAATTATTCATCAGTCCTAAAACAACTGGATGACAGGAGACATCAGTATCAGTTAAGTAATACAGTCACCTGTATGTAGATTTATTATGCTTCTGGTTCACCCTTTATACCTTAAATAGAAGCACCTGGAGACGGGTGGGACATCTAGTCTAACAGAAGTAATAGAGTGAACAAAAGTTTGGTTTCTTACTCATACTATTTCCTCAATTTCAGGAGAAAGGAGTAGACTTGGTGAAAGAAAAGAGAATACCGGATGCATTCCGAAGGTTCCACAAGGCACTGACGATGCTGATCGCTATAGAGCCGTTTGATCCCGAGACCATTGATTCAGAGAAAGTGAAGGAATTGATTGATTTGAAGGTAATTTATTTCAATTATGTAAACATTTTGGTTATATTTAGTGGCTGAGATCTGTGACCATTTTATCCTTGAGGGTGGAATAATGTCTGTGAGCTGAGGAACAACACCTGAGATTTAAGTATACATGCAATGGATTAAAAACAGTATTGGTCCTCATTAAACTGTCTTGGGGTGGTTCATACCCCAACTGATTGGTTGCTGGTGGTATTCTTACGTATTTCTTCATTGGTATCATTGTATTGAAAATAATACCTACATGCTCGGAAAATTATACTGTTTTGTTATTTTGGGGTTTTTGCACCCAATCTACTTATTGTTACTTAATACTTATTATTCTCATACTTGTTAACTTATATTTTTTAATACTTTCTGGTTCTAACATTGCTATTTTTTACAGGTAAAACTATACAACAACCTTGCACACTGTCAGCTTCAATACAACGAGCATACAGCAGCGTTGGAGCTCTGTAACCGAGCGCTCTCCTTCCATCCAGACAGCGTAAAGGCTCTGTACCGGCGCTGCATCTCTTACTCACATCTGCAGGTATGTCACCCCTTAATTACGTATCTATGAAATTGACATCTATAGTATAACCAGGTTCTCAGTCAAGGTCTAGCTTATCAAAGGATAAAGAGTGCAATGATTTTTTTTAAGTACTGGGGTGTGAAAAACCCCGCAGTAATATGCAAATAGAATTTTATATATTCGTTATTATTTCAGAAGTATGACGAAGCGTGGAGCGATATACAGCGAGTGCTACAGTTAGATCCCAACGATAAAGCCGCACAACTTAGAGCCAGCGAACTGAAGCCCAAAATTGAGAAAATGAATAAAGAATACAGCAGTGTCATTAAAAAGATGTTTGGATGAGGTATACTTTTGTTTAATTTATTACCTGGTACCTTGATACGAACTGCTTGCGGTGGTACTCGTATAGAAAACAGATTTTAATACAAATGTCCTAAGTTACGATTTATATTTATTCCAAGTTTAGGCTAACTGCTGTGATTGGGTGTGACTGAGTCACAAACTACTACAGTAGAAGATAAAGTTTTTTTCTTATAAAGATAACGTGAAAGTTTCGAAGCATATCATCAATATATATAAAACTCTTTTGAAGCTGACAGAGAATCAACGCACAGCCTAAACTATAAGTCCTAGAGGTTTGAAATTTGGAGGGTAGTATCCTTAAATATTGTAGGGGTGCACTAAGAAAGGAATTTTGAAAAGTCACACTCTAACGCGAGCAACGCCGCGGGAGACGGCTAGTTATACATATTGTGTAAAAATATTCGCTGGGGTGTATTATACCCCACCTCAGCAATTCAGGGTTTAATAGAAATATGTGATATCAACGACATATAAAAGTTGATACTACAGTTATTATATGATCTGTGCCACAGCGCTGTACGAATCAGTAGGTTAGGTAGTTAAGTACAAACTCGTTAGTGCGTGTTACACGTGACCTACTGGAATTTCATGGTCTAGTTCTATCTGTAACAACTACTGCGTCTACAAATATTCGTTATAAATAACAATTTGTTATGGACTACAAACAATAGTTCTTGGCCTGTTGATAGTTTGATAACAATTTTTTTTTGTTTGAAGAAGAAAGCTGTGAGATTTTTTGTAAGACTTCAAAACCGTGTGATGATGATGATGATGATAGAATAAAGCACATGCTATTCAGGTAACCTTATGCCCAGCCTACCCTTACTTCTAAACTACTTTTTTTCACAATAATGCATTACATCACAAAGCAAGTCGATTGAGGACGTCCCCTCTAAAGTAGGTGCTCAGTCTCTGACCATAAATAGTTTCCCTATGAATATGTGTTAATGCTCGGTTTGTTCTAACTGGCATAGTCATTAGTCCAGCATACCGAAACTACTCTAAGACGAGAGAGATTTCAATGCCGTGGTGTAACCGCGGTTATGAAATCTACAAGGTTTTTTAAATGATAAGTTAAAACCTGCAGGCTGTTAAGAAGTCGCTAATAATTTTCACCTATGTCAGTTTAAAAAAAATGTAATCCTAGGGTTGTCAAAATGTTGATCAAAGTTTTTGAATTGAACTCCATGCTTCGCGGTCAGTCCCGCCGCTCGGGTTTCGCACACCTACACTATCGTAGCACTCGTATCGTTAGTAGCGTCTAGTCAAACTCGCTACACCACGCATGACATCATACATACGGAGAGCCTCTGACATCATTCCGCGACCTCGTTTCCTCCAGTGTGGTCGCGTAAGCGAACTAATCGTAAACAATCTAAACAACTTTGTTATTTTATTTACAAACTTGTTGCAATAACAATAGTTAACATTTGTAGTGTGGAAGTGTAAAAGGTTTTGTTATAATGTCGAGTAAGTATTCTTTTAAAACGTTTATTATCTCGTATCTAATTTTAGATTTGTGTCATGTTTTCGTATTGAGGTAAACATTTCGCCTAATAATTGCCTGTTAGTTATCAGATATTTTTAGCGCCCCTACTATTTCCTATTACCCAAGGACTCTTTCCAAGTGATGGAAAAAATACTACTTTTGGTGGTAGGATTCGACTCTAGTGAGTTTCTTTAAGATTGGTGCCCATGAAGATGCCTTTAAAATGTACCTACCTAACCTACCGATTTATGTTGTGAACTAAACCTAAAACTAAAAGTTAGAAAAGTCATTAGGTACCTAGGCTATAAGTAGGTAGGTATTTTAAATTCCTGACATGCAAATTAGCGTATAGTATAAAGAGCCTATTATATCTAGGGAAGTAAATGCGATTGAATTCTTCAAGGTAGATTAAGTCTAAGTTCATTTATTTAGATTGAGTAGACAATATAGTACCTAGGCATGCACCTGTCAAGGTTATAGGCATCCTACCTTACCTAGGTACTTAAAGGCTAAACGAAGTGAGTTATGTGTAACTCGCGTGACAGTTTTAAACAAATTCAAATTTAGAAATAGGTACAATAAAGTGTCTCTAAATATATAATTATTAGTGCTTGGTCAACGTCATATGGGCACAGGAAACTTTCAGATTGAAATGCAACTATAAGTTCCCCCATCCGATGTAAACATTCAGAATAGGATTGACTTGATAAACGCTTAATACCTAGGTATTAATATTTAAGTACGACGTAATATGATACAGCCTCCAGCGTGTGAGTCATATGTGATTAATATTGACACGGTTAAGATTGTAGCTCCGAGATATTGACCTTTCAACGGCCGTACGACGGCGGCAGGACTATCGGCGGTATAACCTATAACTTACTACCTATAACCTTGCGTGGTGAAATTTTAATATTACTACTAGATAGACTGGCTACATTCAGTGGCGTAGCGTGCCTTGGCGGAGCCCCGTATAAAAATTTGTTTGGGGGCCCTTATGAAGGGTAAAGATTTCGATTCGATTTATTGTGGGATTCCCCCGTTGAAGTAAATGACTTAAACGGAGAAATCCGCCCGCGATAACCGATGTAGGGTGTTGTCAACTTTTAAACGCACGCTTTACGCGAAAAATAAGAATAAGCTTTTTATGAATTTTGTCATTTCTGAAATAAAATTTGGGAAGTTTTTATTAATTGTTATTATATGGGGCCCCCGGGCCACGGGGGCAGATACGGTTGTAGCTACGCCCCTAGCTACATTACTGGTGCCTGGATGATTTGTGTAATCTCCCGCTCTCCTTACTGTATACCTATACTGTCACTTATACATAAACTTTGCTCGCGATTTTCCTCGTCTGAATTTGTTTAAAATCAATACCTATTACGTAGCTTATTTTCCAGGAAAAGTAGAGGCACTGGAAGAAGGCTGGGGCATCCAAGTGGTCACTCCAGCACCAGAACATACTTTCGAACTTGATGAGGAGTCGCTAAGCGCACTCCTCCTTAGAGACGATATAAAAGACCGCGCGGTGGTGATTATATCCGTGGCTGGGGCCTTCCGTAAGGGCAAATCCTTCCTTCTAGACTTCCTGCTCAGATATCTGCATAAAAAGGTTTGTGTATTAAATTTATTGAACTGCCAGTAACATGGTTAAGTCTTCACAGCAAGGTGGTACCGGCGCTGTTCTTATTCTAGCATGTCGGCACCTAATTTAATACGTATTCTCTATCAACACCTTATATTTTTCTACGTTGATAAATAAATTAAACAAAGCAATGTCATGTACGATTGACCTGCGTGAAATAAACAATCAAACTTTTAGGTTGGATAAAGGTAAGTTGGTAATTAGATTAAAATATTTTTATTGTAATCCGTTTGGTTCTCGGCCTCCCTCGACACAGGCCTCTGTCGGCCCCTATGTATACGACTACGGCGACATAGTGGCGTATTATGGAAGCGTCTCGAGACATTTCAATTATGTGGGATACCTACTTCTTGTTCAGCAGTGGCCTTATAAGCAAATGCTGATCGATAAAGCGAGAGATGTATACTAAAACATCGAACATGTCATGTCCTAGGTGCTACAGCAGCGATAACCGATCACCCATAGAGTCCGAACACCCATATAAGCCGCTATGGGTGCTTTTCGTTGTCCCATGATGGAACCACGTTTGATAAGTTGATACACAACAAGTCATAATATAATGAGATGAATATGATGACGATAGATACACTCTTGATATCCCCAATTCCAGTACATCGTAGCCGAGAGCACGGACGACTGGCTGGGGTCGGAAGACGCGCCGCTGAAGGGGTTCAGCTGGCGCGGGGGCTCCGACAGACACACAACAGGGCTACTGCTGTGGTCGCAGCCATTCAAGGCAACCCTGCCTAATGGAGAGAAGGTAAGCTACTTTCAATATTAGTCCAGGGTATCCTAACAATCTTGCCTTAAAAACCAATGCGAGCAGCAGAAAGAAGTACTGTGGTACCTAGTCACAGAACACAGATGTTCTAAACATATACATTAATAATGATACCTACATTTATTTGATCACAAACTTTACACAGATATATCCGCTCGCGTCGCTTTGTTCGCGTTCCGTTGAATCCCGTTGATTATCCGGGATAAAAAGTAACCTATGTGTTAATCCAGGTCACGGACCATATATTTTCTAAGTTTCATCCAAATCGGATCATTAGTTTTTTGATGAAAGAGGAACAATCATCCATACATTCTTACATACCTACTTTATTTACTATAATAATTGTTGGATCTACTGGGTGGATGACATAAGTCAAACTAGGAAGACCTGTGAAATGGTAGTACTGCGGAAGAATTCTGTTATAAAGAGGTCTACGGTTCCCAGGTGGTGATTCTATTGATGGACACGCAAGGCACGTTCGACAGTGAGTCCACGGTGCGAGACAATGCGACTGTGTTCGCACTCTCCACTATGATATCTTCAGTGCAGGTGTACAACCTCTCGCAGAACATCGAGGAAGACGATTTGCAGCATCTTCAGGTTTGTTATTAACATAAAAACACCGGTGTTACGAGGTTACTTCTTCTTATAAAAGTGTTAACAATTTATCTGTTTATCATAGGTAGATAATAACTTAGGACGTGCTCTGAAACGTATTGCACTGCATCCATTAGCAGAGAGCTCTGCCCTACTAATGAACCTAAGAATTCATTGATGATTTTATCTTCTGCCTCGTACGTGTAAGTTGTGGAACGAACTACCCTCTGCGGTTTTCCCACGGAGCTTCGAGATGGGGTCCTTCAAAAGGCGGGTTTACTCCTCTTAAAAGGCCGGCAACGCACGAGCCTCACCTCTGATTTTGCAGGTGTCCATGGCCGGCGGTGACTACTTTACATCCAGGTGGCCAACTACGGCATATAAAAAGCATATTATATATCTGTAAATCTTATAATAGTCTGATTATATGTTCTATTCCAGCTGTTCACAGACTACGGCAGACTAGTGCAGAAGAGCAGTGAAGGCAAGCCCTTCCAGCGCTTGCAGTTCCTGGTGCGAGACTGGAGCTTCCCGTACGAGTACTCGTACGGAGCTGCTGGTGGAAAACGTCTGCTGGATAAACGGCTTGAGGTAGGCACCTTCGCAACTGTAGCCGTCGACAAATAGATTAGGGATCATTACTAAAACTCCAATAATGTAACTCAAGGTGTTAAAAAATTCCTTACCTAAGACATTTTTGTTAAATACCCGTGTGAAGCCGGGATGGGCCGCTAGTACCAAATATTTTTATGCAATAATTGTATGCAGGTCCACGAAGGTCAGCATCAAGAGTTGCAAACTCTGCGTCAGTACATCGCGGCTTGCTTCGAGGATTTAGAGTGCTTCCTGATGCCGCATCCAGGACTCAATGTTGCCACCAACCCGCAGTTTAACGGAAATCTCAAAGGTATCTACAATCTAGTTCCCATAGTACAAGCTTTGCTTAGTTTGGGACTAGAGAGTGTTGTGGAATATGTCCAAGAATATTTATTTATTTATTTTTATTTATTCTACGCATTATTTTATCTTGGAACTTATCAAACCTTTTTCATCATCCTCTATCAGTTTGTGGAAGTCCACTTGCTGGCCTCCTCCATAGATTCACAGAAATACCCATTTTGAGTCTCCGTTTTTGGAGCTGATGAATATCCTTAGAACTAGAAAACGGCTGCAAAAATTTCCACAAAACAAAACTAAGAACCATTCTAGATAAATTAGCTTTCTTACGAAAAAACTGCGTTCAAATCAGAGCTATACGAGGCCACATAGGTACATTCGTCCTTGCCACATACACCCTACACCGTAAAACATACAACTTTTTTACTTTTTTCTGTCGGAGGTTAAAAATACTAAATCATTAAGGCACATGACACAGCTTCTAAATGTATAAAATATTGTTTTTATTTCTTCAGACATAAGCCCCGAGTTCAAGGATAGTCTGAAACAGCTGGTCTCGGAACTCCTGTCGCCGGAGCGACTAGTTCCGAAGCTGATCGAAGGACAGCGGGTCCGAGCCAAGGACCTACTGCATTACTTCAAGGTCTACCTGAAGGTCTTCAATGGATCCGAGCTGCCGGAGCCTAAGAGCATTCTGGAGGTAGCTTATCATTTTCCTGCCAGTATCTATCTAATGGGTTCGAATTCGAACACGTAGACGTAAGAGACTGGCGTACCAGAAGAACGTTCCAGACACGCATTAGACCTTTTCACACCCTGAAACTTTTTCAAACCTTAACACTCATTATTTCATGAACACTTAGTTTTTCACAGGGTCTGGCTAATGGTTTCGACAGAATAACAGCTAACTACCTTTGGGTGGTGACGCATACGCTGAGTCGAAACCCTTTTGCTGCTGGAGCACACAAATACTTGCCAGCTTACCCAGCTACCTACTCAATCCACTCATCTCATTTTTCTTTCCTTCTAATTTTGTTTCTTTGTAATGTTGTTAGTTTAGTTCTTCATCATCATCATCAGTTTAGTTCTGTAAGTGTACTTTATGTGTTACCTTTTTAAGCAAATAAATGGCTGTCTATGTAGTGACAACACAATGTAGTAAATACAATAAAAGTTCGTTGCGCGCGAAGATTTAAAAACGTCTTAACTCCCCAGGCAACAGCAGAAGCGAACAATCTATCAGCGTTCGCGGACGCTCGCGACGTCTACGAGACCCTGATGGACGAGGTCTGCGGAGGCTCCAAGCCTTACCTGCAGCCTGCCGCGTTGCAGCTGGAACATCGCCGGGTACAGGACAAAGCGTTACACGCATTTAGGAGTCGGAAGAAAATGGGAGGTCAGGAGTTGGAGGACCGATATGCTGAGCAACTGGTTAAGGTGAGCAATTAGATAATTGAATGGGGGATAGGAAATAGTGGTAGATCCAGGATTTCGGTTTACGGAGAGCATGAATTAATGAATGAATGAAAATACTGTATTGTACGTACATTAGTTGTATATTAGTTCGTAAGGTGTACCTACCTAGGTAGGTACACCTTACGAACTAATATACGAGACAGCTTATACAGAAAATAAGATTTAACTGTTACGTATAATGGGCGGTCTTATCGCTATGGAGCGATTTCTTCCAGGCCTTCCAGTTATTAAGTTTTTCACCGACAATCATAGTCCACCTTTGGGTAGACCTTTTGATTAGGTCCGGAGATGTAAGTAGGTCTGTACCTACCTACTAATTATTTGTACCGCTGAGCAGTGAAGCGTTGCGTAGTAATGCAGTTTGGAAGGTACTCTAGTGGACATCTTTACCACATCTTAGAGAAATCGACATAAAGTGGATGTAATTTATGATCATTACGAGCCATAGGGAGATATACAACTCAATAACAGTTGGTCTTGTTTATTTGATCACTTTTTGTCACAAATATTTTCAGGAGTTAGATGAACTTTACGAGCAACTTCGCGCGCACAACGAAGGGAAGAATATATTCAGAATAGTTGGTACTCCGGCCGTGTTCGGAGCCCTGGCCATCCTCGGCTATGTACTATCCTTGCTGGGTGGAGCCCTAGGGCTGCAGACTGTAGTGGCGCTCGGCCAGGGGGCCGCTATAAGCGCAATGGTGATGCTGGTCTTATGGGTGTACACTAGGTGAGAAACTAGTAGACTTATATGAAAGAGTTTGTTCAGGGAAGTACTACCATGGTACCTATTTCTGTCGCCAAGCAGTGATGCTCGCATTGCTGTGTTTTGGATTGAAGGGTGCGATTACAGACACATGAGACTTAACACCTTTACGTCTCAGAGTGATAGACGCAGTGCATTACCCCACAGGGCACATCCTCTAGATGTAGCCGCTCAACATTAAGTAGGCCATCTGGTTTTATACACTTTATGCTAGCTTAACTGCTAAGTAAACGAAAACCTCCGTCCATTTACATTTTCATGATTGTTTCTGTGGTTCCAGGATATCAGGAAATATGAGAGATATTGGCGTGCAGTTGGATGACATCGCTAACACCTTACGCGGTTATGTAAGTAAAAACACTATGGGAATTAGATTGCTGATAGAATACTTATATTATTTTTTGGAAATACATAGCAACACTCAATGTTGGCCATACACAATCGCTTATTCTTGGCCGGATCGAACGCATATCACGGAAGGCAGAGCTATTACCGACTGAGCTGACGCCTGTGGAATATACACTCATAGCAAACCTAGTGCCTACCTAACGTTATGTACTTTTAGCTCGTTCAAAAAAAAGGTTTCTTTCAAACCTACAGTAAAAATAGGTCATACAAGTTCTCTCATTCCAAGATTCCAAAATATCGACTTTCATTTTCCAGCTGACGAGGGTAGCGATGGACTCCATGAGCAATAACCCAGCTGTTGCGGCGTATGCCTCTGTCAGTCCACGAGACAAGCAATCATGATGACTGACGAATTGTATTTGTAACTCCTGGAGTCCACTCCATAGTTATTATTTATAACGAGTTTAAAAGGTGTATTTTCTTACAGTCAGTAAAATGAGTCAATTAACAAAATAAGTTTAGTGCCAAGCGGTAGTGCCTAAGAAAATAAAGGATTTAGATAATCTTAAATTGTTCATTAACTGAGGTTACTGACTGTGTCAGTTCTTTTGAAGAATGCTGAGCATTAGTTGTGTTTTATTGTTGGCGGATGAAGTCAATGGTCATTTGTAAATGGTTTTTGTACCAGCTCTTTTAAATGAACTGTGATACAATTAGTTGATGCAGTACAGACCAAAATGCTATGTCAATATGTCTTCCGAAATAAACTTATACTAATCGGTTAATACTAATAATTGTGATATTTATTCAGAAGATGTGTGTTTTGTATGTTAAGAATGCTCATAATATGTAAATAAGTCTGTTTATTTATTTTGTATTTTTGTAACAATTTCTCTAATGTTTTGTTAGTAGGTAACTATATATAAAGTTGAGAGCATGATCTAATGTAGGTAGGTATTTGAGGTCAAATCTTGCTAGCCGAGTGTGTTGTTATGAATAATTAATTAATTCAATAATAAAAATGTGGTACATACAGACATCGTTTATATTGGTGGGTACTCACTCACTACCTAAGCAATATCTTCCGTGAAAAAGGTAATACAAGTTGACGAAGAAAATACAAAGTTAATTTAATAGTACAAACCAAATTTATTCCGTTAAATCAACAAAATAAACTATTACATCTCACAACAAAACGTTTGCTCCCTCTCCCGCCGAATCACGCCGAAACTATATCCACACACATTGGCACATATTTTAGAAAAATAAATTTATTTGTCTAGTATAAAACCACAGTAAATAAGATATGTTCACAATTTAAAAACTATTTACAAAAGTTGAACAAAGCTCGCGACTCTCTAAGGCCGGCGCCAGACGCATGCCCGAAACTCTCACTAACAACCGACAAAACACAAACATTGTCTGTGGTTTAACAAGAGTTCCCGACACGAATCTAGTTCAAACTTTAGAATAAAAAGCAAACAGACAAACAAAATATTGATTTAGGATAAATATTCGTCACATAATACATGATAAAATCTGCCTCATTATATTAAAATGAAACTTATAACATGCTGAAATCACAACGACAAGGCATGCTCACATTTTATAGTCAACGACTGTTTGATAATCTCGTCAAAAGATTTGTAAACAAGTGTATAAAATATTTAAATGAACACACATAATTGAAAGTTAAAATATATCTGAACTGAATAACAGCACAGAATTCCCAATAAGTTCAATTTTGGGTCGTGAAAGCGCTTCAGAAAGAAGAAAGAAGGAATTGACTTCTCTTAAATCGAACATGAAAAATCGACGTTATTAATAATTTTGCAAGAGCAACGCACTACCGTCTATCGTGCTATCAAAAAAAGAATTTACTCAACCATTTTGAAGCTTTCAAACGAATCCAATCTCGTACCCATTTCAATATACAACCCAAAAGAGAAACTTCTCGCACACTGTACATGAACACCCTGTTTACTCAACAACCTTAAGTACGATCTGTAGAGCCTACAAGTGAAAACAAACTGATAACCGTGAACAGATGAGTAACATTTGTGCAAACATAAAACATAATTTTCTTTACAATTAACACTAACTAACGGATCGCCATTCTGCATGCTTAGTGTGTTCGTTTTACGTTTTCGTAAACCACATTTTTGTATAGAGATTGACCAGCGCCCCTAGCGGGTAGTTTACAAAACTGATGATTCTCAATACAAAATTATAGTTACGTGACTTTACAGTAAGTGTGTGAGTAACACACTAAGCATGCTGAAACGAATCTGCTGTCTGACAGAGCCTTTAGTAACCACTGTATTTAGCCAATGCCCAGGAGAATAATTAAAAAAAAATCTCACGTGTATTATTTATATTAACTGGGCGATGTGTGCCAATCGACTAAAATGTTTTCATATAACGTGCTGCCGACTAAAAATGTTTGTATACTTTCAGGGATTCAGACCGAATGGCGACCGCTATCAATTGCTTCAACTTTCATTACAATTAGAGTTATTATTTAAGAATAAATTAATGCTTCATCAGCCTGGAAACTCAAACTGCTGGTATTCTTAGAAGATAGTCAAGTCACCGTGCACCTTTAGCATATGCTGAGCGAGTACCTTTTTTACGCATCTATCTATAATTTAATGTTTATTTAATTGTATATTTGTATGTGTTTTTGCGTAAAATAAATAATTTCTATTCTATTCTATTCTAAGTCAAAAACTATGCGAAAAATAAGAGCTTCTCATAGTTTTTCAGTCGTCTAGCTACATATATAGAGCAATTTTGGCGATGTCAAGCGATTGAATTGAGAACAAAACACTATCTGATCAACAAAAAACCCGCTCAAACATACTAAAACCTGTTGAATTTTCTGTCAGAGCCTGAAATTGATGAGACACGTCTAAGAATACCAGCTTTATTCAAACTCATTTGAACGGGCGAGTGAGTGAAGCATTAAAACCTATGCTACGTTAAAATTCACTAACTGTACAAACAATTTTAATATTTCCCCTTCACCGGACGAAATCACTCGTTTTAAATGTTACAAGGCTGTTGTTCACCAACACTAACCAGCGGTTAACATAACCATCACTTGTTTAGCCATAAGCCGACTTAATATGATAAGGAATGAGTATTATGAGTATTTTTGAAGGTTGCCTGGAAGAGATCGCTCATAGCGATAAGGCCGCCCATTGTACTTAATAAAGAGTTTTCTATGTATCTATTAGACTTCTACGGGCTAATATGATGATGAAAACTAAATAAATCAACTCCCAAAATAATCTGTTGAGTTTTTTTTACTTACAAATACATATTTCATGATTGAATAGACGATCAAGAAAAACTTGATATGATTCTTTTCCAAACTTGTCTAACATACTGTCGTGTGTCTATAATAGGTATAATAGATATTGCAAGAACTAAAGAACATTCATAATTATTTTGATCAGTATGCATTATTTAAATAGGTTTACTAATAAGTTTTTTTTTTAATGATAAAAGTAATGGTACAAGCTGATAGCTCACCTGATGTTAAGTAGTAACTTCTGCCTATAACAATGCATTACCTCACAGAGCAAGTCCAATGAGGACGTGCCCTGTAAGGCAATGCACTGCGTCCATCACTCTGAGACGTAAAGATCTTAAAGTCTCATGTGCCTGTAATAACACCGGCGCCCTTACCCTTCAAACCGGAACACCAAGTCATAAGTCATGTTAGTTTAGTTCTAGATGAATGTTTAACGGCTGGTTAATGAGAAGGTGAACACGAGCCATAGATGCGTGTATTCCGTACACTTTTCTAACTCGTAATATTGTCATTCCGCTCATATCTTTGTTATTTGAATCAAAAAACTTTGACATTCATAAACATTAGATAATATAGTTGGATAAAGCTCTTGTGTCGTTTCCTAAAAGTTCATTCATAGCATTTTTAACTTTATCTTTATAACCATAACACATTTAGTATCGCGAAAAGGCGCGCTATGCAAGCAGTTTCACAACTGAAGACCTCAAGCAATACTATGTCTTCGCACAGTGAAAATAAAGTCGAAAATGCTTTACATCTGAAACTGAGCGACCAACATCTTGTTGTGATTGACTCTTTGGACATAAACACCAATGACAGTATTGCTTTATTATAGTCACTTATCCAGACAAAATATGAGGGTAGTTAGAATTTTTACTTCGTACATTAACTTCGACCCTATATCCCATATAATAAGACACAAAATGGGCCGTACTTATCTTAAAATATGCTTCGTGTACCATTCGCCCAGTTTCTGTTATTACGAATATCCGTTAGTTATATCTTTAATAAAAAAAACTGTTATCTTATAGCTTTTCTGATGAGGTTACTAACGGATACTCGTAAATAAAGAGACATTCTGAGAATTGACAGACCCAAGTATTATTTAGTTAAAACATTACACATATTTACTTTCAAAGGAAGAACAATAGTCACTTTGCACTTTAAAATAGGGTGCAGATTTCCGTGAGGCATTTGTAATAGAACAGATTGTTGAGAAAAGATTTCTGTAAATAGTTTTTATAGCCAATGACGATATTAAACTGTACTGTTTTTTTTTTAATTTAATCCTTAGCTACTAGATATTATAGATATTTAGCAGCAATTTTTTGAAAAACGTCATTTACAATAGTCGATTAAACAGATTTTTTGAAAATTACATTACCGATGTTTAATATTAACACCTCACTTTTTCGTCACATTGAGCAAACCTCCCGGAAACCGCACCTCGAATTTCCCCAACGCACCCCAACCAATCCACACTTGGCATTCTCACAGGACATCCAACCAATATCCCACATAGTCCACACTCGACACTATAGCCGTTTCATCACGGGCTGTACTACAGGCTTTAAAGCCGTCAGTTTTTAAGATTTCCGATTCACTGCACGGCTTACTCGGCTAACTGGTATTAACACGGGTCACGTGTCTCGTGACACGACTGTTAAATCCATGGGATGGTAGTCAAACCTGTGTCACGGTAATAAATCCTATGTCACGACGGTTAAACCCGAGTCCATGGTGGCGGTCAACTGTGTTACATGCTATGAAGCATAAATCAATGCCATGACGATGGTCAATCTCGTACCACTTCATCTAAACATGTGTCTAGACAAGATTTTTGTGTCGTGTGAAGTTAAAATTTTTATTACGACTGTCAAACGGCGGCATTTAAACATTTGCTACGACAATAAACTCACTCACCACAACATTTTTGTGCCCCGATGATTAAAAATGTGGTATACTTCTGTCACGACGATTAAACCTCTTGTTACGACGATTAATCCTGTGTTTCGACGACTAATCTCGCCCACGACGATTAAAGTGCCCCGATACTTAATATGTCAAGGCCGATAAATCTGTGTTACGACGGATAAACCTATGTTACGACGATGAATCCTGTGACACGATGTTTAAATCTCTGCCACACATCACAATAGCTAACCGCGTGCCACGTCCGTCAAATCTACATCACACTTATCACGACAGTTCATAGTTCACGATTAAATCCCGAGTCTTATCGGTGAAATGTAACAAGTCCGTGTCACGAGTGACAGAAGCACGCGTTGTGGTGCAGCCTGCGCGTGCGGCGGTCGGGCTCGGAGTGGCATCACAAGAGCTTGTGCTTGTGGTTGTGTTTGCCGTTAGTGGCGCTAGTGGCGGGGGCCGCAGCCGGAGCCCCGAGCCTGTCGGCCGCCGCCGCTGCCGCGTGCTCCATGCCCTTCTCCAGGCAGGTCTGGTACACCGGCTTCATCACCTGCAATCAAATGTTACGCAAGATTTACACAATGCCAGTGACTGGACCCAGTTATCTTGGTTTCGGACCCAGTCCCTGCCAAAACGGCACAAAACTATTGTTTACACGCACCCAGTAACAAGTCAGCGCTGGACTGGGTTACTGTACTGCCATGTTACTGACCCCGTATAAACGTACCTTTACATCATGTATCATGTACCTTGAATATTCAAATTCATTTTGACAGGCGTCACAGCTGTCGGTAATAGCTCTGCCTTCCGTGCTGTGGGTCGTGGGTTCGATCACCTTCTCTTCTTCTAACTTAGGAGCTTAGTGTCAGTGTAAAAAATACATTCCTCGCCATTTGTCCCGTTTCAAGGCAGCTTCCACGACGTCCATATACGACATGATAGCGATTCTTTCAGTTAGCTCATATACCTTTCACGCGGTCTTCCCCTTCATCTCTTTTCTTCTACCTTTCGATCACCACCAAGAACAAACATTTATGTGTGGCAAAGAAAGTTTGTTCTTAGTATGGATCGAACTCACGATCCACAGCACGGAAGGCAGAGAAACCAAAACAAAAGCATGTTTTACTCACAGTTTCCCAAAGCACGTTAGCGCAGTCGTCTATAGTGACACCAAACTCTCTCATTTCTCCACTGTACCTGTAAATGTCACACAATATTAAGTGAAATGCTTTGTGGAGTAGGTACTTATAAAAAAATCCATCAAAATGTACACAATTCCAGTGCTCTTTAAAGGGTAAAGGAAAATAACGTCCGCGACTTACGCTTCGCTTCGAGTTCGTAAACAAATAAATAGTTAAAATAGTAGGTATACCTAATATAAGCCCACATAACGAGCGTGATAAGCGCGAACCCCATCGCCAGATTGCATAGATTAGCTATGGGGTAGAGCCCCACTAGGCCGAAGATGCCACTCGCCACGTAGAACACCATGGCAATGGCGAAGAACACAGATGGCGTGCGCGCCGCTTTGAAGATGTTCTTACTCTCGTTGTGCGATTTGAACTGGTTGAATTGCTCTTCTAGATCCTGCAAAAATATGGATGATCAGTCTGTGATATGGAAAACACACGTAAATAATCATTTAGTACTAGAACCCGTATGAAAATAAATGACAAAGAGTCACATTCTTTTCACTAAGTATGTACCTACCTATATAATTACAAAAATAGTACATTATGGTACAAGTGTGGTACATTGGTGATTACCGCCGAGGTGCCATTGAGACCCGAGCCGTAGGCGAGGGTCTTAAGAAAGCCGAGAACGGTAATCACCAATACACACGTGTATCATACGACGTTTTTCAACACACTTGTGAATAAAATAACAATAATTTCAACAGTGAAAACGCGTTGTGAAAAATGTTTCGCTATGGCGGGAAAAAATAATCAGTTTTCCTATGCGCGCGCATTGCGATCGGCCACAGACTAAAGGGATGAGGTTTTTTTTTTATTTATTTTCCGCGCTTAGGGTTTGCGCCTATTCTGCCACGTAAAAATGGGGAATTTAAAGTTTTCTTTTATTACAGAGAAAACAAAAGTTATATTTGAGTGAAAGTTTTATTTATTAAACACGTACGAGTTAAAATTATCTATTTAAATAAGAAGTTGCATGAAATGAGCAAGCAATAGGAACATTCATTTATTTGTTCTATTGAACACGATCTTTTTTTTGAATAAAAACTTTTTTAGTAACAAAGCTACTCAACCAATAAAATTTAAAAAAAAAATCTATAACTCACTTGTGAGTTATAGCAATGAAAAAGTCACAGTTTGATTATGGGTGTCATTATGTGCCTAATTGCGGTGACCATAGAGCCACTTTATGAGCAAGTGTGTTGAAAAATATATGTTCTAGCAATCCCTTAGTACAAGGTATTATATGATCTGTGGTACAAGGTTTGCTTAGTTTGGGACTAGAGAATGTTGTGTGAAATGTTCATTCTTATTAATTTTACCTCCAACTTCTTTCGAGTAAGTGTTGAAACAACTACGTGGGACGACTGATGATGTTAGCAATCCCCCCATAGGTAGGGGTACAATGCCACGCAGAGCGTGTCCTTATAAGTATAAGAACACGCTCTGCGCGGCATTGTACTGCATCACTCTGCGAAGTGACGGTGTCGACTGTTAAACCTATAAATACACGTGCATCATTGGTTGTCAGTGATATTACCTGTGTGAGTTGCGTGCTGTACGATAGACTGAACTCCTCGCCTCCCATTTTACGTTTGGAGTGGAAAGCGTGTAAGGCCTTGTCTCTGAAATAACAATTCTGATCTTTATACGGACGGAACAAAAAGACAATGAAAATTAGCTTCTGTTACGCACAGTTTCATCTGAATCGGTTTACTAGATACGACATGAGCGATACACTAACACACCCAACGGATCTAGGGAGGGCTAGGGAACCCCCGGGTCTACCCTATGTAACCCCCCCACCCCTTAAGACAAGCAAGCCCACAAACTGTATATTGAACCAGCCTACTAATGTTGAACTTACCTGACTCTCGCATGCTCTGCCTCCAAGAGTTGCGTCTGTAGGTACGGCTTGGTGCCTCCACAAATCTCCTCCATGAGCATGGTGTACACCTCCTTGGCTTCTGCCACCGCTGTCAGGTTATTGGCCTCTGCAGTCGCCTGCAAACAACGTTCGAACATTTTTAGAGTGTAACGTATACGTTATCGTACGTACATATTTTTTATTTAAATTATTAAAAACCTACCTACTTGCCTACCTATTCCATTATAAATAAATATTTCGACAAATTGTTACAAATTGTTTCACTGACACGCAATTTTGTCCCAGACAGTACGCTTGGCACTTTTCTACCTCGACTGTACCAGTGGTTCGTTCTTTTGTTTGAACTCAACGTTTTTTATAACGGCGCCCGCGCATTCGCTGCCGACAGCACCGAGCTTGACCGCCAGTCGCCCGCTAACCACTCACGCGATCGTACGCGCCGCTCTTCACAAGGCGCGTCCCTAAACGTATCCGTGAATTTATATTTTTTATACCAAAAATTGAATCTTTTACTTCGAGACATAATTCTTGTAAGCTCTAATAAAGTTAAAATCAGTTTTATCACCCGTAAATCGGTAAGTGTCGAACATTTCTTCCACAAAATAATGGTAGGTAGGTAAATTTGTAATTTGTAACGGTCTTTTTGTTCTTATATTTTAGTTTAAGTATTTTCTTGTTAAATTTAATTTATTTTCAGCTTTGCTTATGCTACGCTTTTAGAATATACCTTGTAGGTACCTACTCTTCTTGTCTTAGGTACTCATATCTTAAACTTTCACCTATTTCATCGTAGCTACGTTCATCATTTTATAAATTTCATTTTAAATTCATTTTCATTCTTCCATGTACACTCCACTCTGATTGTGACACTTACACACCACCCAGTACTCTCTTCATCATCATCATCACCAGCCACTTCACGCTCGCTTTCGCTACGGTGGTGGTCACAATCAGAGGGAATCAACCTGGAAGCCTTTTGTGACACCCTCTACGTTACATTCCAGGGTTCATTGTTACGGCTCGTTAAGCCCGGGCTAGACGCTGAGGTCCAGGGACGTCTCCTGCAGCCGCCGCCACCTTCCAGGCTTCCCTATTTTCACCTGGACGACCTGAGACCACCGCAGCACCAAGAGCAGGACTTCACGGCTCCACACCATCCTGGACTTACGAGGAGAGTACTCTTACTCAACACTCTTGAAAAACAATCTTAATCTCAGTGACCGGGGAATTGAAGAACCGTCTAATAAATTTGTATATAACAGTGTTTACTGGTTTCATTACCTCCACTAGTTGTATCACTGGCGCCCATACGTGTTCAAGGTCACTGAGATTGTTTTTCTTGGGGGTTGTTGTATTTTGGTGTTGGTGTGTAATTTTTTTTCTTTTGTGTAAAACGTTATTTTCTTTTCTAGCTTATTTATTTTTGGTTGCCAGCAACTAAGGTGTACGCAACATTTTATTTTGTGTTTGTTAATAAAAAATTTTTTGGTACAGTCGGCGACAAAAGTTAATAATTTTTGTTGATTTTTTTTTTTTTTTTACAACTGTGTTTTGTACTTACTGTGCTAATTGACTGTTACCAACGTTTTGTAATTTTTTTTGTAAAAACCGCCAGCCGGAATTTTTTCTGTTCAAATTTTTTTTTTTTTCTTTTTCTTGTAATATTTTTTTTTCTTTTTCATGTTATTTGTTCGTACACATTAGTTGCACTTACATGCTTTTTTATTTTTTGGTTGCATTATTTTATTTCTTCTTTTTAGTATTAGAAAAGAAAAACAACCAAAACGTTACTCAATATTTTTTAGTTTATTTTATTGTAACAGAGGGAGTATTTTGTTGTTTTTTTTTGTGTTGATTTGAATTGTTCGACTTTTACCGACACTTTACCGTAATTTTTTTTTTCTTGCATCTTTTCATTTTTTTTTTAAATATTTTTTTTTACCTTTATTATGGCTTACCCGGTTAAATTTATGTCGCTTCAAAAGGCTGAGCTTGAGTACGAAGTTGCTATTAGAGGTGAAACTCCTGCTTCTACGGTACAGGACTTACGTAAGCAAATAGCTAAATGCGGTCCCATGTTTCCTTCTGAGGATATACTCACCAGTCCTCTGGACGCAGCAGCCGATTTGAGTGGTGTTGTAGACGTTCTTGAGAAGGTGAATAGTAGTCTTGATTCCACTTCTTTGGACAAGAGTACCTTTCTTCGTACCCAAAACTTGCTTAACCATTTATACCATCGGCTTAATCGCATTGCTTGCGGCGACGAAAAGTTACATTACGATGAATGTGTTAACCTTTATAAAAAAGCTACAGTTAAGCTCATTTCACTTACTGACTCAGCTCCTGATCTGTTAGCTACATCTAGTACTGTCCTTCCATCTAATGCTGCCATTCCTGCTTCGCCTATCAGCGTTAAGGTTACTTGCGAAGGCAACAATGATAATAAATTTGCAAAATTAAAGTTTGATGGGAAGTCTTGCGTGCGCTCGTTTATTCAACGCGTTGATGAGTTTAGCCTGGCTAAGAATATTTCAAGAGAAAAGTTGCTTAAGAATGCCACCGAAATATTCACAGGGGACGCTATCCACTGGTATAGGAGTATTAAGGACTCGATTTCTACTTGGGACGAACTTGCAGTGTCACTGAGGCGTGATTTTGGTCAGTCTGACTACGATTACAGACTGCTTTCAGAAATTAGGTCTCGCACACAGGGAGAAACAGAAAACATAATTATCTATTTATCAATAATGTCTGGTCTTTTTTCACGTTTGTCGAAAACTTTATCAGAAGAAGATAAATTAGAAATAATTCTCCACAACATTCGCCCTTGTTATGCCAGTACTTTGTCTTCTGTTGCTGAAATTCAAACTATAGAGGAATTAAGAACCTTATGTCGTAACTACGAGAGTATACAGTCGCGTCTTTCTCAATTTAAAGAACCTCCACGACCGACGTCAGTTACTCTGGCACCTGAGTTTGCTTATTCTGGTTCCTCGAATAGTAAACAACTTTCAAATTATAATAAATTTAATAACTATAATAGGTATAATAATAACAACTATAATAAAGCAAATCACACTCAACAAAATATTAACACAGATAAAGATAAGCAAAGTTATGTACATGCAATGGTTCCTTCTGTTGAACGGCCACGATACTGTGCCCGCTGTCGTACAAACACGCACAACCTTAGGCAGTGTACAGCTGACCGAAGCGAGATTTTCTGCTTCGTTTGTGGAGAAAAGGATGTTAAGTATCCCGATTGCCTCAAGTGTGCGGCTAATAGGAAGCCCAAGTCAAAAAACTAACTTCCGAGAATTGTGTTAATGGTAGATTTTGTGAAAAGGAATGGCAGAGCTGGCTGCATACTATTAGCTTGTTTTTTAAATCTTATCACATTCACACAGTTCTCGATGACAAAATAGATGATTTAGACGATAGACCTTACGTAGCCGTACAGATCAATGGTCTTACCGTTACGGGACTTCTAGATTCTGGCGCTACGGTAACAATTATAGGCGATGGTGCACATTCTGTACTCGAGAGTCATGGTTGCTCACTTATTGAGGAGGATTATCTGTCAGTCACAGCAGCAGGTGGTCAAGTTTTAAAGAGTATTGGCTACATAAATCTCCCAATAACTTTTGAAAAGCAGTTTCATATTATAAAGGCCTACGTAATACCAGGTATTAAGCCAAATCTTGTTTTAGGTATTGATTTTTGGCGTAAATTTCAACTTTGTCTAAAATACATCAGTAGCATAGGTACTGATAGGAACAAAAATCATGATCTGACCTTAAATACTTCTCTCAATAGTTTCCTCCAAGGTTATACTAACTTGGACGAATCTCAAAAACCTTTGGCTGACAACGTCGTCAAGCAGTTTCAGGACATATCCGCAGAGCGCAAAGGCCTTGGTGTTACCAGCCTTATAACACATCATATTGATACCGGCGACTCCAAGCCAATTCGTCAACGCTATTATCGGCTCTCTCCCGAGAAACAGCGCATTCTCGTTGAACAGGTTGACGAAATGCTATCCTTGGATGTCGTTGAGCCTTGTGAAAGCGCGTGGTCTTCGCCTGTTTTGCTTGTCACAAAGAAAAATGGACAACCTAGATTTTGTCTGGATAGCCGAAAGTTGAACTCCGTCACTAAACGTGACGCGTATAATCTACCCTACATATCTGAGATCTTAGATAATCTGCGAGAGGCGCGGTATCTGTCCAGCATTGATCTGTCGAAAGCTTTTTGGCAGATCCCAATAGCTCCAGGAGATCGCGATAAGACAGCGTTTTATATTCCTGGTAGAGGAACGTTCCGTTTTAAACGTACAGCTTTTGGGCTGACTAATGCTCCAGCCACCCAACAACGCTTAGTAGATTTGTTGTTCTCAGAGTTTGATCTCCAAGTGTTCGCCTACTTAGATGACATAATCATCGTGTCGAAGGACTTTAACAGTCACGTAACCCTACTTTTACGTGTCCTCGACAAATTGAAGCAGGCAAATCTTACTATAAACCTTGAAAAGTGCAATTTTTTCAGTCCTCAACTTAAATATTTAGGTTACGTAGTCGATAGTTCTGGATTGCGAACAGACCCAGCCAAAGTTGAGGCTATTTTAAATTACCCGACTCCTACTTGTCGTAAAGATTTGAAGCGTTTTCTTGGAACAGCGACTTGGTATAGACGTTTTGTTCCGAACTTTAGCACTATAGCAGGGCCCTTGAATAAGCTCACTTCTTCTAAAAAAGGTACCCCTTCTTTTAAGTGGACCTCTGAAGCCGACTCGGCGTTCCAAACGCTTAAGGAATGTCTTGTTTCTGCCCCTGTTTTGTCTTGTCCGGATTATAGCAAGCCTTTCGAAGTGCACACGGACGCTAGTAACTATGGAATTGGTGCAATGCTCACTCAGACTGTCGAGGGTAAAGAACACCCGATCGCTTACATGAGCAAATCATTGTCCGCGGCTGAGAAAAATTATAGTATCACAGAACGTGAAACTCTTGCTGTTGTGGTAGCACTCGAATATTGGCGCTGCTACATAGAAAACGGTCAGAAATTTACTGTTTATACAGACCACAGTGCTTTAAAATGGTTTCTCTCCATTAGTAACCCTACTGGTAGGCTAGCTCGTTGGGGTGTTCGTCTTTCCGCTTTCAACTTTGATTTGAAACACAGACGCGGTGTCGATAACGTTATCCCGGATGCTCTTTCCAGAGCCGTCCCAGTTAGTGCCATTAGTACTTCCAATTCTTATTTGGACACTAAAGACTCTTGGTACAAAAATATTTACTATGGTAGCTTGAATGACCCTTCTAAATTTCCAAATTTTTTGATTAAGAATAATTCTCTCTACAGACTATCAAAAAATAAACATGAGCTCACTACTGAATTCTCGTGGAAAGAGGTAGTGCCCACTGAATTTCGTGAAAAAATTATGATCGAAAATCATTGCGAGCCCACCGCTGGTCATATGGGTATTTTTAAAACATATCGTCGTCTTGCTTTACGCTATTTTTGGTCTGGTATGTACCAGGATGTAGTTAAATTCATAAGTACTTGTGACAAATGCTTAGCTTATAAATCGCAAAATCATCAGGTACTCGGAGAAATGGGCCGTCCTAAGCAGTGCTCCCGACCATTTCAGATGATTTCAATCGATCTCATGGGTCCTCTTCCCACTTCGAAACAACGTAATAGCTATATATTAGTCGTCACCTGTTGCTTTTCCAAATTTTGTTTAATTTTCCCTATTAAGAGGGCTACTTCAGAAATTATAACTAGGATTCTAGAGGAATCCGTGTTTCTTATACATGGTGTTCCTCAGACTGTTTTGATGGACAATGGTACGCAGTTTACAGGTAAAGTCGCTGATGCCCTGTTTAAGAAATACGCTATTCCGAATGTCTATTATACTCCTAGATATACACCCCAGGTTAACTTAGTAGAACGTTATAATCGAACTATAATTACTTGTATTTCGACGTACGTTGATGATGATCACAGATCATGGGACTTGTTTATCCCTAAGGTTCAGTTCGCAATAAATAATTCCGTCAATGAGGCTACAGGCTACACGCCTTCGTTTCTAGTTTTCGGTCGCGAGCTTGTTACTTGTGGTACTCACTTCATAGATAATGATCTTGGCAGCGAAATTTTGTTCTTACCACGCGATCCTTACGCTGAAAACTTGGGTTGTCTGTCCAACATTTTTGACGCTGTACAGGCCAAGCTATGGCAAGCGCATGTTAAAAATACGTCACACTACAACTTACGCCGCAAGTTTGCTGAATTTCACGTTGGTGATGTAGTTATGAAGCGTGCTTACTTTTTAAGCGATAAGGAAAATCAATTTTCCAAGAAGTTAGCTCCCAAGTTTATTAAAGCTAAAATTATTGCCAAAAAGTCTCCCCTAGTCTATGTGCTGCAAGATATGTCAGGAAAAAATCTAGGCTCTTGGCACATCAAAGATTTAAAACTCGTGGGTCATAACAAGTAGCTTGTTACTATAATTTTTTTATATAAATATTTTTTTTTTATAACTTACTAAATAATATCTAGGTACGTATGGTACCGTATTTTAATGTCATGTTACATTTCGCGTTATATTTTTCCATCTTCTTGTAGGAACCAATATTTGTAAGGTTTAGAATTCATGAAATTCATAACCTACATTAATTAAATGTGTGCGTCTGCAATTTTAAATAAATGTTTCAGATGTTTTTATGAAAGCGTGAAGTATGTGAGATGAAGTATGAAAGAATAAACAGATATTCACTATTTTTCCTATGCGGATTTTATTACTTTTAAACGTAATAAAATCCTTGACTACGCGCGGGGGTATTGTAACGTATACGTTATCGTACGTACATATTTTTTATTTAAATTATTAAAAACCTACCTACTTGCCTACCTATTCCATTATAAATAAATATTTCGACAAATTGTTACAAATTGTTTCACTGACACGCAATTTTGTCCCAGACAGTACGCTTGGCACTTTTCTACCTCGACTGTACCAGTGGTTCGTTCTTTTGTTTGAACTCAACGTTTTTTATAACGGCGCCCGCGCATTCGCTGCCGACAGCACCGAGCTTGACCGCCAGTCGCCCGCTAACCACTCACGCGATCGTACGCGCCGCTCTTCACAAGGCGCGTCCCTAAACGTATCCGTGAATTTATATTTTTTATACCAAAAATTGAATCTTTTACTTCGAGACATAATTCTTGTAAGCTCTAATAAAGTTAAAATCAGTTTTATCACCCGTAAATCGGTAAGTGTCGAACATTTCTTCCACAAAATAATGGTAGGTAGGTAAATTTGTAATTTGTAACGGTCTTTTTGTTCTTATATTTTAGTTTAAGTATTTTCTTGTTAAATTTAATTTATTTTCAGCTTTGCTTATGCTACGCTTTTAGAATATACCTTGTAGGTACCTACTCTTCTTGTCTTAGGTACTCATATCTTAAACTTTCACCTATTTCATCGTAGCTACGTTCATCATTTTATAAATTTCATTTTAAATTCATTTTCATTCTTCCATGTACACTCCACTCTGATTGTGACACTTACACACCACCCAGTACTCTCTTCATCATCATCATCACCAGCCACTTCACGCTCGCTTTCGCTACGGTGGTGGTCACAATCAGAGGGAATCAACCTGGAAGCCTTTTGTGACACCCTCTACGTTACATTCCAGGGTTCATTGTTACGGCTCGTTAAGCCCGGGCTAGACGCTGAGGTCCAGGGACGTCTCCTGCAGCCGCCGCCACCTTCCAGGCTTCCCTATTTTCACCTGGACGACCTGAGACCACCGCAGCACCAAGAGCAGGACTTCACGGCTCCACACCATCCTGGACTTACGAGGAGAGTACTCTTACTCAACACTCTTGAAAAACAATCTTAATCTCAGTGACCGGGGAATTGAAGAACCGTCTAATAAATTTGTATATAACAGTGTTTACTGGTTTCATTACCTCCACTAGTTGTATCAAGAGACATAATTTTTTGGACAGTTTGAGAACGGTGGTAGTTGGAAAAGCGCAACGTAGGACTCACTCGGACCAAGAGGTTGCTTAGAATTAAGTACCTACTTAAATAAAATCGCTCCAAAAATCCTTGGACATTACACACAACACCTTCTAGTCCCAAACTAAGCAAAGCTTGTATTATGGGAACTAGATTGCTGATAGAATACATACATTTTTTTGTAAATACATACTTATAATACAAAGTAACACCCAGACAGAAGGAACTTCTATGTTAAATATTAAATATTTCACATAGAAGTTTCGAGAGCAAATTTTGCTCTCGGTGGGTATCGAACCCGCGACCCACAGCACGAAGGGCAGATAGAATACAGCTAGAATGACCAAAAAACAAAGTTATATTATAACTAGCCGTCGCCCGCGGCGTTGCTCGCGTTCTAGACACTCTAAAGGGTATGTAGCCTTATATAACTACCCTCCAAATGTCATACCTCTAGGATTTATAGTTTAGGCTGTGAGTTGATTGTCAGTCAGCTTCAAAAGAGTTTTATATATTTAGAAGATTGTACTTACGACAAGCATACTCTTAGGCTCGGGCAGTTCGTTCCCCTTGTATATGTTCATGTAGGACTTGAAGTACTGCAGTAGATCCCTAGCCTTCACACGCTGTCCGTTGATCAGCTTCGGCACCAGGTTCTCTGGAGCCAGCAGCATCGGGATCAACTGCTGGAGATTCCGCTTGAACTCCGATTCAATGTCTGCAAAATTTTTAAAAGTTTTTTTTTATTTAATGTTTTGCACATCTGCGATCAGCCTGCTGGCTATAAGCAGATCTTATGAAAGATATTTAGTGGCGTGCAGGGCTGTACTCCAGTGAGTTTAGCCCCATTTAGCCATTAAACAAGTTGGTGAAGGAAAACATCTTGAGGAAACCCGCGGCTTATTCAGCTCCGCACGTATTGTTGTCATTCCTGTGGATACAGTCGAATAGGCTGAAAGCATGGTATATATAGGTGCTACAAGCATACTGCATATAAATCATGTCCCAGGAACTGCAACAATGTTACTACGTTCATAGGAGCATGGGTATAATCTAGAATCTAGATTATATGCAAAGTCCTAATTATTATGTTAGGACTGCTTCTCGACTTCACTCCTTAGATCAAAGGATCTTAGGTCATTTTAACAATTTTCTTTTTATACAATTTCTTTTTATAAAATAGTACTTAAATAGTTGTTCTACGACTTTTGAGATTTCGAAGTTTTTCATTTGTATCACATACCTTGCAACCTGCCATCGAAATGTGGGTTGGTAGCGACCTTGAGTCCTGGATGCGGCAGTAAGAAGCATGCGATTTCAGAGAAGCACGACGTTATGTGCTTCCGAAGCGATTGTAACTCCGGATGCTGCTTATCTGACACCTGAGAACATGTTTATATAATTGGTTTTCTAGTAGTGTATGTAAAGAATTACAAACATCATTATGCTCAAGGTTGAAAATAGAGTACAAACCGAATAGTCAAAACAAAATACATACAATGGCGACTCTTCCGTCCCCGCCCACTCCAAATTTAATCCCTGAATTTATAAACAGAGGCTGAACAGTACGACGAACCGTTTCAACCAGCATTAGCCTAACACAGCGCCTGAATCCGCCACTAGACGAGTCTCTAATAATCAGCATATTTCGTCGATCGTGAAGTTTGCGTTACACAATATAGCTTGTAATTCTGTCATTGTGGGGGACGTCCCCCGTTGTGGTGTGTTGTGCATTCCACCTGCTGACCTCACCCCAGCCAGGACAGCTGCTTAAATTAACGGAGAAGGACTTTGGCAGCAAACCCTCAAACAATAAACACGCTGATCGCTCTTTCTAATTTATAGACAGCTGTCCTATGTGTTCTTCTTCTTCTCTTCGTTAATGGCCTCTGTCCGTCATTTCGACAGACAATTTTGCCAATGTCAAGTGTTAAAATTGTAATAAATAAGTCAAAAGTTACCTTGAGCCTTCGTTGCAATATCTCCATCCCGCCCTGCGCCCCATACGGCGCCTCGTAAGGGAAGCTCCAGTCCCGCACTAGAAACTGCAGCCGCTGGAAGGGAGTTCTACCGCTGTCTTCTAACGCCAGCCGGCCGTACTCTGTGAACAACTGAAATGGATGGATACTTTAGAATGGAGCAGATTTGACTCATCGCGGTAGAATCTAACCGGGACTCTGTGGCTCGATGAAGTGCCGATGCAAAGTCAAACCAATCGTCAGGTGTCGAGCGGTTTGATGATGCATTGGCACTAAGGTGAATGCAGGCACATCGGTGGACTTTTAGTAGGTATACTGTCGGGTGCTAACATTCTGCTACTTGACAGAGTGTTAGCGGCCGACAAAGAGTCCAACATACCCTCTTACTCTCCGTAAGTGGCAAGTCTAAAGCATTTTCCCCCGTAAAAAAAATACTTAGTCACTTGGGCCTTTTGTTAAGTTCAGCAGAGATTTAACTCTAATAAAAATCTTGGCCGAACTGAGCAGTTTCTTACTAAAACTTTTAATGTACTTTTTCGTTTAAGATTAAGACCACAGACAAACATACATCATCAAACTTATAACACCTCTTCCGTTTACGTTACCTGTAGATGCTGCAAATCGTCTTCCTGTATGTTCTGCGAGAGGTTGTATATTTGTACTGAAGAGAGCATAGTCGATAACGCGAACACAGTCGCACAATCCCGCACGGTGGACTCACTGTCGAATGCGCCTTGCGTGTCTAGGAGGATAATCGCCACCTGCCGATTAGAATTGTCTTGAAAATCTACTACTAAGGGGCCATCTCTACGAGCGAGAGAATCGCGGCGATATTATCATCGTGCCATGAATCTCTACACTCTCTTAGAACGTGCCTCTACACGTTTCAGGCCGATGTCGACCAATGACGCTATTCTTTAAATTAAAACATTTCCGGACAAGTTTAAAGTAGACTGATAGTATTTTACTTGAAGAATGGCGTTATTCGTAGTTGGTCGACCATGGCCTTAATCGAAGCTGACTCTTTTTGTCGAACCAGCTTGAGTAAAATTTGCAGCTTATGAGCCACTTGAGCCAGATACAATAGCATACCTTCTCCCCATCTTCGAGTGTAGCCTTAAAGATTTCAGACCACATGAGGATCCCTGTGGTATCCCTTTCAGAGCCTCCTCGCCAGCTGAAGCCTTCCAGTGGTTCTTCTTCTCCGCCCAACCAGTCACCGCCGCCGCCAGCTCCATACTACGAATATGGAACATACCAAGAACATTAGCACATCATAATTACCTCATTATAAAATCCCTGGGGAATTGGTATCTGTAACTACGAACACCTAGGACCGAAACAGATTGATTGATATATGATGTCGCTCGCTAGGTGGCGCTAACATAGCCCAAAAGATTTACATGTTGAACACGAATGTAGTGTCGAGTGGTGACCACGTACGTTTAAGCCCCCACTTAACAGACAGACCACCTAGTAAAAAATTGGGGGAATGGTGCAAGCGGCACCAAATCGGTCATTCGAGCATCGATGGAGAGATCTGTGTTCAGTAATGGACTTAATCAATTGTGATTAACCAAACATAACTATTAATGAGTTACTTATTTGCTCATAAAATTGCCCACGCAGATAGTCCGAAGTCTAATAATCAGATTTTGCCATGATTGGAAGGGGAGAATATCAATAGTAAACATTTTTAGAACAGACAGACAATAGGTAATTGATTGTATCCGGCGCGGCGTTGCAAGACGACACATACCAACAATACATAACTATAACTACTATCGTATAGCATCTCATAGTGCCCTAGTTAAAATAACTATGCCGGGCGCTCAAAATTGGCAAACATTCACTAAATGACACACTCGCCCGATTTGTAATTCAAAACCTATTTAAATTGAAACGAATGCAAGGTGGGCGGGTACGTACAATATCGATAATTTATGTTGATTAGCACATTGACACAATTGAACAAGTAGAGATCACGGGCCTTCCTTGAGGTACACTTGAGTTAGTTAGTACGGAACGGAACAATGAAAGCTCATATTTTTCCCGATGTTTCTGACACCGCGCACGCCAGATTTGAAAGTGTCATTATGAACTACTGACTTTATGATTCATCTTATAAGAAACAACACACAAAACATCGATCAACAATGAGTTGAAAGCAAAAGTCACCAAGTCAAAGGCCAAAGCAAAGTCAAGCTAAGTAATATCACGGGCACAGTATTTATATTTACCTTGTGGTGCATATATCTAAGGAAGAAGTCCAATAGGAACGATTTTCCTTTCCTAAAGGCGCCGGCGACGGAGACGACGACCACAGAGCGGTCCTTGATGTCTTCCCGAAGGAGTAGCTCAGTCAGGACTTCCTCGTCGAGGATAAAGGTGTGCTCCGGACCAGTGTTGACCACTTGGACGCCGTGAGGGCCGGACCGCGGCGGCGGCGCCGGTTTCTCTGTCACTGGAATTACATGGAATATTACAAGACCGTCTAGTTAAAGAAGCCTGGAATGTGCGCTAAACGTACGCTAATGTTGCACGTAGACTGACGTAGAGGGAATTTCCTACTTCGTTCGTAAAACTGGTTTGTTAAATTAGTTACAAAGTTCTAATAGCAACATTTGCGTCATTGTTAATCTTTTCTACCGAAGATCATGCGAATATTGACCTTACTCTCATAAATAAAACATTACATAAAATCGAAAATATCTTACAGCAAGATTAATTTGAAATTTGTACGAGCAATACTTAAATAATCAGGAAATAGTAGAGATACTACAGATTGAAGAAAATTCACATTCACATCTACATAAAACTGCAAATAATATAACTTCTATTTCAATAAAAACTGAATGTAAGTATATATATAAAAACACACACAGCATAAGAGGCTGAAAACCCCAGATGATACAAAACACTAGATAAACGCGCATAATGTGATATTTCCATGACACGAAAGGTGATTAAAATCAAACAAAGGCATGTATTCATAATAAACTTCTCATATTTAATAACTTTAACACGCTTGTGAAAGTGAATATGCAAGAACCTTCGGAAACTACGGCTTCGGTTGTCGAAGGTCGGTGACATTTTGTGAACTTTTGGTAATGGTTTTAAGATTGTACCTACAATCTGTGCAGACCTTATTCGTATGAAGAAAACTGTTGTCCATTTTAATGATAAAGATTTTGTAATATATCTCTTGCACAGAAAATAATGAAAGATCTGAAACTGCAAAAATATTAATGTTTTAGAAAACATTAAGCAAAGCAAGCTCGTATGAGTTAGTGGCTCTGGTGACGAAGTTTTAAGGCCGCCTTAAGGCCTCCGTCATGGCTTAACGACTGCTAGAGCCGGGACCGACCGTTTAACGTGCCCTCCGAAGCACGGAAGCTTTTATTTACTAGTAGTTCGCCCCGAACTGAGATGAACACCTTATGAGACACCTATGTTTACTAAAAATGCTTAGTACTATCAATATTTATCTGAGTAAAATATCACGTGTTATTAGATAGGTTTCGCTAGATAAACAATACGCTTTTATTACACGGAAATATAGTTACCGAGATCATTGTGGATAGTTCTCAAGATAAGAAAAAACCTTTATCAGACACGTAGATAAGCGAGATTTAAATGGGCAGTAAAGATATAAACCTTGGATACTTTAATACATCGAAATACGTTCTCTGAACATGGCCATTGTCGTGCGTAATAATCCTAAATTGCATTATAATAAACTAGCCGTCGCCCGCGGCGTTGCTCACGTTCTACCCTTTAGAGTGTGACGTTTCAAAATTCCTTTCTTAGTGCACCCCTATACTATATAAGGATCCGACCCTCCAAATTTCATACCACTAGGACTTATAGTTTAGGCTGTGCGTTGATTCTCTGTCAGCTTCAAAAGAGTTTTATATATATTGATGATGATGATTACTATTGCAAATCCATTATAATTTTTCATTTTCCTCTAACAACTTTCAATCATTATTATTTATTTACCTACCCAAGTATACATAGATAAGGTGACCAAGACGTACCATGATGGGTACCGTCTGAGCTAAATAAACCGTTCACCATACTAGTTCTTTCCTCATCACATAAACTAGCCAAACTTAAACTTCAGTGAACAACACTATCGAATTTAAGTAGGGAGTTAAGTAGGCAAAATAGCAACACAAAGTCACGTATACTCATCACATATGACTGCAATACTAATGAGCCAACTATCTGCATCTATTTACAGAATAACACTGGTACCCAACCCTGATTTGAATACAGGCTAGGTGTATTAACTTTCAATCACTTCCATATTTGCAGTAAGGTGCCTTCTGGTAAGATCGGCGTAATATTAAGTCCGGATAAATCACGTAACTAAGCAATTATCATTTAAAAATATCGCCGAATTGCTTAGCATCCGGACTTACTATTACGCCGATCTTACCAGAAGGCACTATACGTTCTTTTCCTAGTTCAACTATAAGATAGAAGTTTGCGAATACATTGCTTTGTTATTCTCACGTTCACCAAACAAAACCATCACAGAGCAGTAAATCTACAACACGTTATAAAATCCTGACACCTAACTAGGATTTCCCCGAGTCTCGGGGGAGACAGAAACTATAACACCCAAGAACAGAGCCAATTTCCGCTGACGATAGAACGTAGATATTTATATCCTGTGAGTAAAACTAGGAGATAAAACTGATCAAAACACAACCTACTCAAGGACATTCCAACTTATCTGATATTGATGCTTTCAATAAGCAATTTTGGACTATTGATTGTGATCGGTATGACGTGACTGCCAGATGGAAATCTATTACAGGCAATATTAAACTGTAAATCTACGTACAAGCATAATCTAATCACAGAATAAAGAAGGTTCAGTGGAGTTCACATATCAGTATGTAGCATAGACAAATCTGAAGTAGGTACTTACTGATATTATCAAATATCCGTAATTAAATCTAAATGATAACTACATGAACAAATCAAAACATCAAACATTAATGTGCTTTCCTACCTAATATACGTATTAAATCTATGATCCATTACAATACATTGATCAAAGAATATGTAATACTGCGACATTGATTGATGACTGAATTGTATTTATTTTATGACTTTTGTGCTAGTCAAATAATTCTTCCTAACCATGTGTCAGCATAAAAATGTATTCAAATGCAATATGTCGAAACTAGATATCAGGCAAAACTAAACAATGCATATCCAATTAAATCAAAAGGATTTGAGAAGGTCAAGAAAAGAATGCACACGGATATAAAACTACTCAGCTCCTGAGAACTAGGCACGCATGTGTACAGTTTATTACGTAGACACGCTACACTCGCTAGTTCACGAGCTCTGATCAAGTTTTGAACGAACAGGGGGTTATGGGATTTATTCTTAAGACACATTAAAATTACCACACGTTTTCATGATCGCATGTAATGGTAATAGTATTCACTGATTCTCAGGACGACGACAAGGGGATACTTAGCTATGTATTTATAGGAACTGTCACGGTTAGGACCACGGAGGTCGTATATTAAGAACATCTTGAACTTTTTCTAATTCATTTACTTCAAGACATGCGATATACGGTTTTGTAAACAGGTAGTAGTGAATAATCTGTGCGTGTGTGTTTGTGCGGAAAGGAAGACCATTGAAGCGTGAGTGCCTTGTGTGTCAGAGGCACTCGTGTTGAGCCGTCTTGAGATACTCGTGAGGTCGTTGGCTTAGTTAGAGCTTGTTATAACATCCTTTATCTAAGCTACGTGTGTAAATCTCATGTATATTTTAGGCATACGACAAAAGTATGTTTTTAGTGACCTTTTATATTCAATTTATAGAATTTTTGATAGGTAAGTAGCGTTCAAACTACTTCTGACTTTAAATTTTTGTGTTATGAATATAAGAATCTTTTATAACCTGGTAACTTTGGTATGTATAACAAAACCTAGACCCAAAATAGGTACTATTTACATTGACAATGATATTTCAGCGTTGAAAGGAAACGTAGGTAAGTAGTAACATTATATACCGTTGACAAACATAAACGGTATAAATACATTGAATCGACAGCTGTTCTAATCTAATTTGGAAGCGTGTGACACGATAATCGTATTGGATGTGATCAACAGGTAGTCCTAGTGACCTATCTAGCAACACCACGCCTAAACAAGAAATCTCTTGAATTTTAAGTTGAAGAAATACAATAAGTATTAGTTGTTAGCGAACATGTAAGAATCAAGAAAACTAAGTAGATACATTATACTACAATGATAATATAATCAAAACAACTTATAAACAGCGACTTTTCAGATTACTACAAGATGATAATGACCATATGGACTCTATCTAACGTGGTGACATATTCTCGTAAGATAAGTGCTCGCTCTACAAAGAAATTACAGTGAGGTGATACGATGATTCAAAAGATTACAATGATTGTTGAAACGTTAAAGATACAGTAGATACAGAAGACACACGTAACTTACATGGTACAACAGGAGGTAGCTCTTTGTAATTTAGCTTTAAACTCAGCTTCCCCACTACTGTGCCTACAACAATGTGCAAAATAAACGTTATAAACACGAATAAGCCAAGATCTAGAAAACAAGGTATAAAATTGGACCAAGCATGGATCCTTGAGGGAGCCGTTAGATTTATTGTCCCTCTGAACCAAACCGTCGTCGTCGGTGAAAAAAGGCAGTTGGACGAAACAGTCGGATTATAACGGAGTTCCTTGACCTAAATATTTGAGGAACACCATAGCGCTACCTACTCATAAAAGCGAAGCTTGCCAATTGATGTAGCCTTTGCTGTTCTTAATATTTGAGACGTCGAACATAACTCGTGTAGGTACTTCAAAATTAGAATATTTGTTGTAGCTAACCGAAGATAGAGCAAACAAAATTGCTAATGCCAATACATAGTTTTACAATCAGGTGTTCTGTGGCTTTACGAAACCTTTCAAGAGTAATATACAGCTAGTAAGATTAACATTAAGATATGGTTGAATTAGAAAGCAGATCTTTTGCAAATGTGTTCACGCATTTCTATTCAGAGATTAAATTATCGGTTGAGGTAAAGAGAGATATGATAACCTGTAGTAGACTAAAATAAACGAAATATGTACCTAGGAATTCCTTAGGTCTGTGGACGACTGTTTCCGTCGATAACTGTCTTTCCACATGCTTCCACCTGTTAGTTACTCTTGGGAGATTATGAGCTGCATTTCTTACACCGGCCTGGCGCGGTCCCAAGCTCCGAACCCATGTCAATAACCTGAATACTTCTTGGATGAGCTCCAAACGATCCTAAGGCTATAATCGTAATATTTATGTGATTTCAATGAGAATTGTGCCCTACTTTTTTAACACCACCAGCGAAAGGGAATTTATCTCAAGCCGATCATGAAAATTTTTATTGTCGCAGTTAACAAGATTTCAGAATAGACGCGGAATGTAGCCGCATGATAAAAATACTTGATAGATAAATTACAAAGTGTTTTGGCCCGATCTTGATTAGCTCTTATAGTAAAAATAAGTCTTGATGCTATAAGTTCATGTGTTAGTGGCCACCTCTGGGTTTTTAGGCCGCCTTAAGAGCCGGCAGTCGACGGAAGCTATGAAGTGGCAGTTATTGTGCATTCAACTAAAACTTGGTCAAGATCTTATCGTTGGGATTACGCCTTTCATTTTATCGTATGCTACACACAAGGACACACATAACGGTAATGGCCTACGCACTTCAAAGCGAATACTTTACAATGTACGCCGTAGAATTTATGCAAAGAAATCCTCGCAAAATACATTTACAAGGTTATGGTTCGTTCAACTATAAATACGCAACGTCCTAAAGAAACCTGCTCGAAATCGTGTTTAAGAGCCTGTTTGGGCTATGACTTTACCTGCTAAGGTCATGTACCTGTCCCCTTTTATATTTTGGTTACAGCGTTAATCGCTGAGGCTTGTTTTCAGGGTAACATGCGGAATACTTTTAGCAGTTACCGAGTGTAGCTAATTTAAAACCACTCCTTAAATGTCTAACTTTCCTAGAATGCACTTTAAGAGCATTACGCGTCAAGAACGGCATCGTAAATGTCTACGTGTAATTAGGTTTCACATTCAAAGCCGACGTTATTGTTAATGGATGCCTAATGCCTATCCCAGTGCGATTTGCAGCCGCAATTAGGGAGGTGGTCAGATTCTACGTCTTCGGAAGTGGTCAGTAAGATCAGGTACAAACCATACAAGGTGACCGCAAGCTTTGCAATACGATAACATGAAATAGGAGTCGTCTGGCTAACATTCTTTGAAGGAAGGTTTCTTTCTTTGATTTCTTTGATTCTGGGAAGTTTTGACTCGGAGCGTACGTTCTGAGAATTGTGTCACGCTGCGTTAGAAGTATTTCCTATCTAAATGCTAAAGTTTTGCTTTCGCAGCACTTGACAGTTCTAGTGATTCTTTTGCGGCTTGTTTTATTTTCTAACAATATCTTTCTCGGTAAACTTCTATCATCATCTGATTGCGTTTCCTTTAGCGACGAAACAATACAGGAGATTCTCCACCCATAAGAATGCGACATTCATTTATTCCGCTTCAATGTAAAGTATATTTATCCGATTGATATCAAATGTAACATGGCATTTGTAGGCGTCTGTAGGTTTGCTGTGTATTTGAACTGTAGTAGAGCTATGTGATATGTGCCTCAAAGTCAAGGCCTCATGACGTGATTGGTTAATACCGTCATAATATAGACATTTACCATATCATCTGTTTCTACATCGAAGTGGAGCATAGCTAGTTGTTAGAACAACAAAAGCCACAAACGGTTACCGTCATTAACATTTGAAGCAGCGATCATTATCATGTAGGTGTTAGATTTGAAGTTACAAGAGTTTCTGGGTTCAAGGGATGTTATAGGCCCCAGTTATAGTACGATGCGTTGGACCGTCGTCAAGCCAAACAAGATATCCATATCTTTAGACTTTATATTCTTTGGTTTCACAACTTTAGCGTCCATTAACTTGGTAGTATAACGCGGCGCCAATTCAATCACTCCACCGTCTGCCAACTCTAAATTCAATTTGGCCACTACATAACAATTTTATACCTTTCCGAATGATGTATGCAAAACCGAAATACTCGATGTTAAATTGGTAAATTCTTGCCACACAAGCAGTTACACAGTACAAAACAAACTACACTTTATTGTATGCTTTAGAACTGTGCTAGTCCTGTGTAAGCGGTACCTATTATACCATGTTCTATGGTGCAATTCATAAATATATGGTCTTGGGTAGTTTCTTGAATAACAGTAGACATCCATCATCCTTCATCAAACCCATGATGCTTGCTGATGCTAAAAGCCAAAAAGCAAGCTGGTATGAGCTAGTGGCCAACTCTGGTGACGGAGTTTTTAGGCCGCCTTAATGCCTCCGTCGTGGCTCAACGACTGCTACAGCCCGGACCGACAGTTTAACGTGCCCTCCGAAGCACAGAAGCGCTCAGATGTAAATGCCACTAACAGTCATCCATCAAATAAGCGACCGCACAGAACGTTGCTTAACTTGGATTATCGGTTAAGATTGGCTAGGTAAGCTACGCCACGAGCGCTTCTGCTGATGCTGATGCATGGACAACGCGTACAAAGCTGCGATATGCTCAACACAGATTATGACATAGAGTGACTACATATTATTTATCATCGCTCAGCATCACAGCATTACGTATGCAGTCAAAGTTGATTTGGCGGTGTACCAACACGCCCGTTACTTCCCACTCAGATTGATTGGAATATTTTAAGAAATTGACACTAAGTTCAATAGGATCTCGCACGACTTATCAAAATGAACATCCAACAGTGATCAGATCTTGTGGTGTTCAAAATCCGTGACCAAAGGAAGGGATATACATTCAACCAAATATGACATTTTATCTCAAAGGTCACTTATGCAGTATGGTTGGTTTTCGTTTACTGGTTGGCTGGAGTTTCATCCAATAATCTCCACTATCTTAAAATGCTTTCTTTTCATTGATTACTGCAAAATATGACATAGGTACCTGCATAAAAGATTACGATTGGATTTATGAGAAAATTTCAAACACTTTGGCTTATATGGAAAGAGTTGTACGGCGTTGAGTTAAGGTGTAGATTGCTTTGAGATATTGCGTTTAAGAAAACGAAAATTTATCATGTTGAGGGAGCTAAGTATAAACATTTACCATCGTTGATAATGTGAGTAAGCACAAGCCACTTGAAACTTTATTACAGTAGTCATAAAGATTATACTTTTTAAATTTAAATTTTATTTAACTACTAGAACTGTGTAAAACCGCAATATTAGGCTGTTTGAAGTTATCTTGCACAGTTTAAATGTCCTAAATAAAGTGTTTACTATGCTACTTATGAACAGCCTAGTTGTGTTGGCCTATTGACTTACATTGGAATTTGTCTATTCAAATATTTGTACACACTTTTAGTAGACCACTGGTCTGATATTTGCTGCACTTAAATCTGGAGCATGGATATATCAAGAATTACTTTTTTTAGAAGATTGCATTGAACTAAAAATCACGATAAATATCACTGTAAAATTTATAAGTTTAAAAAACTGGAAAAAAACAGACTTCAATTTGATACGCCTTCATCATCAAATGATGATGATGATGATGTGACTGTTCTATTGATCGTAAACACCACAGAAACGTCACAGGAAAGCAAAATACGCAATGTCGTGTACGTGTATGACGTGTTTTTTCGAGTTATTCTTATTTAACTGCAAAACTACTGAACTGATTTTGATAAAAAAATTATGGGACCAATCTGGAAGCATACCCTTTCAGATAAAAAATAATTTTTCAGATCGGAAACCCGAGGTAAAAAACATTTTAAAAAAAAACAACTGAGTCTAGAACCTCCTCCTTTTTTGAAATCGCTTAAAAATATAGTTTTTACTTGCAGAAACATTGTAGGTATATTTGAGTAGATATAACCATAGACAATTATCATAAAGTGCTTAAGTACATAACTTATACTCACAGGTAGTAAGTGGGTGTTGCATAAGAAGTGACAACACTTTCTAACCCACTTGGACGGAGACCTCAATTCTAGGTGCATATTAGCATAGTGCATAGGAAATTATAGTGGACAGGTTCTAATTTGACTCCATAATGTATCGCTATTGAGTAGATAGGTAGACTAGGTACCTCCGTTTTTATTAGGAATCTAATTTTTACAAAAGAGATGTGTTTCTATGTGTTTGGCATTTAGAGTTACTCGCAACACAATGCCAAAAGTTTAAACAAATACTCTAAATCTTAATATAAAACTCAAGCATGACTTTTAAAAAATCTAGCTGAGTATTCTTAGGTAATTAGGTTCTTAAGGTACCTGATTCATGTTAAACCATAGATATGTTTTATTGCAATTTTATTTTAAATAATGTTATATTAGTTCCAGTGAGAATAGGTGTTGAAAAAGCATTTGTGAACCAATTACAGTAGTCAGTGATTCTTTGTCTCTTCGAAGTTAAGCACTACACCCGTACATTCCTCCAATCCGAGCGAAGATTAGGGTCTGCCGAGCTACCTGTGGGTACATTCGGAGAAACATCGATCAAGTGTGAATTTTACCTACATTTTTATGATGAATAAGCAAAGCAGTGAATCCAAACCATCTGTGGCAGAATGAAGAATTGCCTAGTCATGCACAGAACAACATTTATAAACTAGCCACATGCGATCACAGATGTAAAAACTAGTTATAATTATACCAGAACTTGGCGCAAAAAATACCAAGCCGTTAACATGGAGTTAGAGTTTTTAATCAATCGAGATTTACCATAACCACATGAGTGATTAAATCTGAATTTTCATGTGTTTAAAAATAATATTTATAAATGTGAATAGAAGAGTTATTGTATGATCTAAGTAGATCAATGTACTGTTTTAAGAATAATTATTTACAGATGAAAGTAAAATGTATTATTATTGTGGTATGATTTGGCAAGAGCCAACAAACTGGGATCTATAATAATTATGTTTATAGGACGTTCTCATAGTGTAGATAGAGACTTAATTATTGTTATTATTTCAGGGAAAAAGGAATATAAATTAATAAGATATGTAATGAATGACATATCGGAATGATCGGCAGTTATTCATTGATGATGACATTTATAAACATAAATAAATATTCTGGGACGTTTCACACAACACCCTTAGTCATAAACTAAGCAAGGCTTGTACTATGGGAACTAGATTGCTGATAGAATACTTATAAGTATACTTTTTTATTAATGCTAAGCCATGATACATAGCTCTTCTTTGTACCTACTAAGGATGACTCGAAGTAAAAACAATTGTGATTTCATAGTAATACTGAAAGCATAATGAGGTTGATGAAGTCTTTGTTTACAAAATTAAATGCTTGTTTATAGATTACCTACATTCTTATCTATATAAATGTATAGGTTAACAAAATTATTAATAGAAGTGGAAACACCTGTCATACTAGAAAGTAAACAATCTCATAGAGTTCCACAAAAGTAAGATTTTCTTCAAAATAATAAAGTATGATCAAGTACAGAATTCTGTCTCATCACAGAGCAAAGTTCAAGACGCAAAACGAGTAAATCGCGCCAGTAACATTACGTTGGCGCATGTAAACACATACACTATGTACGTATGGTGCAACAAAAACATTGAATACCTGTCTCCAGGCTCCTGTCTGCTCCTCCAGTCATGATCACTAATGCTCGAGGCGAGGGAGGCACTCAACGCGCTCGGTGGGCGGCACACTTCGCTCCTGGCGGCCCAGCACCACAATCCACGCAGCAATTATAAAAAGAACCCAATTTCAATGTCACAGAGGTAACACGAGGGTACGGCGCAGCCACTTAGCCGTCTAGCACAGCGAACGCGCGGTCACACACTGAATGAACCCTACGCAATAAAAACATAACAGGATTTACCTTTTCCCTCATGGTATCTAGTTTCTTCGATTATATGTCCTTCTGTATCAGCCATAATTTATTTATTTATTTGAACTGGGTAACGAAACTGAACATAGCGAGCGACACGAAATTTTTAATTTTTTTCCAACTCGACGACGTTTATTTGACTTTATTGTCAACTTTTACAGATTTCATGTGTCATTTTGTTTATCAATCACTGTAAAACTACAAAGCTTTGTCATTGTCAACAGCAATATTAGTATGTATGTGTCGGTTGTCATTGTCATGTCAACATACATTTTATTGTTTTTTCGGTCGATTGATTGCTCATCGGTGTCAAATTACGGAAAATTAGAAAGAAAATTAATTTTCTGAATAAAACATCCAATAATCCTCCAAAATGCAGGTAACAATAATAAAATGCTCATAAAAGACATCTGAAAACTCTACTACTAGAATTGACACCGTTCTTTGAAGTTTTCAATGTTTATTTTTAGAATCCAAATGAGGATACAGAATGGAATGATGTCCTTCGGGCGAAGGGAATCCTGCCTCCCAAGGAGAAGGAGATCTCGGAGGATGAGATCATCAATATGATGGAGCAGGCCATCCAGAACAAGCAGTCTGAGAGTGAGTGCAAAACATTTTGGTTCTTGTAGGTTAGAGAACACCTGTTTCTTATCCTGGCTTTACTCAAGCCTCTGTAACAGTTTGAACAATGTTTCGTATAATTTGAGATACTAATGAATATCGCTTGTAATCCAGTAATCAACGTTCCATAAATGAAAGTTCTCTTCACTTTTAGAGGACAAACAACTGTCAGAGCTAGACTTAGATGGTCTGGATGAGTTGGAAGACTCGGAGGATGAAGCAGTAATCCAAGAGTACAGACAGAAACGCATTGCTGAGATGAAGAGACTGTCTGAGAAGCCTCGTTTCGGAGAGGTCATAGAAGTTTCTGGCCAGGAATATGTACAGGAGGTCAATAGGGCTGGAGATGGCATCTGGGTCATCATCCATTTATACAAACAAGGGTATGCATATTACCCATGACCCCTCTTTTTTTAGGAATAAAAAATCGAATTCAAAAACAGTCCAAAACCCTCATTAGGTTTCCCTATGTCTTGTACCACAGCATTAAGGGTGTAATAGAAGATTTCTTTTTTAAGAGGTTCAAATCTTGTCTATTGATAAATTTGAACTGTTATAAGACTCCTCTGTATTTGCATTTTATTGCTCAAGCACTGGTCTGAACTAAAGTATAAATATTTTGAGTTTGTATGAGAATCTTTACTCAAATCTATTATTGAGTATCAATTTCTTCACCAGAAATAAAAAGACTAAGACTATATGAATTGGCTGTAATTGTACAGCTGCAGATATATAAAAAATACAGAGTTTTTTAAAGGAACTTAGTATTAAAAGAAAATACTGTTTCCAGCATCCAGCAATGTGCACTTCTAAACCAACACATGAAGCAGCTAGCCGCCAAATATCCCTACACAAAGTTCTTAAAAGCAGTCGCACAGACGTGCATCCCTAACTTCCCGGAGAGCAATCTACCCAGTGTGTTTGTGTACTTTGAAGGGGATATGAAAAAGCAGTTCTTGGGACCCCATGAGCTGAGAGGGACAGCCTTGACTTGTGATGGTAAGGACTTGTTTTACTTTTGCTATGCACAAAACATGTACTTACAAACGAAACTACATGGAGACTTAAAAGTTGATTACTAGATTGGGGTCAATGGTGGAGTGTCACAACACAAGGGTTGACTGTATTGTCCTCAGAAGACCTTAAGATTAATGTTAGAAAGAATTACAAGAAAATTACAAATGGCACATTTATTGGAAGGTTTCAAAAACTAAGAATTTTAATACACCCATGATTTAGCATCATAGGTTTGTTTTTTTTTAATCTGTCCAATTCATCTTTGTTTCAGAATTTGAATACATCCTTGGCAAAGTGGGTGCAGTGGACACAAAAATAACAGAAGACCCCAAGCCTAAGATAAAGGACAAATTATTCACAGATCTTGGGTCCAATGATTGGTGATAATCAGTGTCGTGGTGGACTTGACTGCTTGGTGCGGGTTCTAGTGCTTACAATATTTATTTTCTTCTAAGTATTATAAAGAGATTTGTGTTCTAATTGTTTCGGGAAGTACTGAGATACCAAAGTGGGAGATTTTATTTTATGGCGACTTATCAATGCATTTTAATATGTAAATGAAGTATTGTTATTGTAAATAACAGATTGTAATAAAATTAAGGAATTTTATATTGAAAAAACATTTTCAATTTAATATTTTGTTTATTTTATACACAGCACCTAGGTTAGGTACATCTATTTCATACTTTAATACTTAATAGTAGATTTCACTGTTGATAAGAGTTAGGAGGGCAGCCCATAGTCTACCCTGTCCAGTCCAATACCAGTCTAACAATGATACAGTATTTATTGATCATCTAAATTGACCCATTCTAAACATTACCATAATTATCTCAACTTCAACTTCTTGGTTTTGCAACTTGTTACAATTCTGCCAGTATTCATCTGTTAGGAAATATCAGACCAGCTGACAATCTCTGAGATCAGAACCAGTACATTGGGACTGAACATAGGCAAATTTGTGGCAGCCACAAGCCACAAGAAAAAGAAGAAGGGACCGATTCCTGCATCATCTTTTCATAATTGTACAAGGGTTTTACATCTCTATGATGATTTGTAGTCCTAAATATCTGCAGGTCTAGATTTCTACTCCATATCTTTTCTGCTTCATCCATTTGATATCAACATGCAACCTGCTTATTTCCACTTCCTGGTTTTATTCAAACACTAGCAGCCGCGTTGAACATTGAGCGCGGCGACACATCTTGCGAGACAGGGCTCCACTGGCTGACTCGCTTTCAGCCCGAGTTCGAAGACCTTGAGCAACACCTGGGCGGCGTGTTCTTGCATACCTCCTAACACGTCAGCTAGCTTGTCTAATGCTGACTGACTCACTTCAGGCAAGCTTGAGTCTAGGCACTCGAGGATCGCTTGTAGAGCTGGAGAAGGAGATTGATGTTAGAATTTTTGGTAAAGTGGATTTATTGGAAAGTGTACCTACTTAAAGTCCCATTATTAATATTATGAATGCGAAAGTCACCATGTTTGTTTTTCAATCACGTTGCTACGAGTGGACTGGTTTGGATGAACCTTAGAATTATACATAGTCCCATAACCAGGATTAGTATTACAAGCTACTTTTAACTTCGGAATATCAACAGGATCTGAGCTCCGTTCACTTCGCAAATTCAAATTTAACAAAATTTCCATTAGGTTTTCCTTTTTTCGTTAAAGACATGTATAGGATAGGAGAGAGAAAAATGGAAGATGTTGGGGGAGACCTTTGCCCAGCAGTGGGACGAAATAGGTTAGGGAAAAAAAAAAAAAAAAAAAAAAAATAGGATAGTGTCGAACGGAATAGTCATTCCACTCGACACCACCGGTGGTGTCGAGTGGAATGAACGTCGTCGTCGGTTGGTACTGCAACTCACCGGGCTTGGTATCGGTGACGACGGGCAGCACCTTGGCCAGCACGGCCAGCGCCGTGTGCCGGAGCGGTGCGTGCGGGGAGGCGGCGAGAGGCGCCGTGGCGCGGAGGATGGCGCCGGCGACCTTCGCGCCGCCCCACGCGCCGCCGCGACGCGTGCCCCACGACTCTATCTCCTGGAACCAAACAACATTATGTACTCTACTATTTGGTAAAGCGATTAGCAGCATTAAATACTATAAATGTTGAGACTATCGACTTGAGACTATGCACTGGAAAGTGTAGCTAGTATGGCTTATTATAAAACTGTAAAAAAGCCAAAAACCTAAACGATTCGGATTCCGAAAATCGAGTTTGTATGTTTGTTTGTTCACGCCTTAACTACTGGACCAATTTCAATGAAACTTATACCATTCGGAAACCCTTTTTCCGGATTGAAACATAAGCTTAATTTTATTGAAATCAAAGATGTGAATTCTTAGATACAGCTTGAACTCTCTAAACCAAAAGCAGCCATTTGCTACGAGGTTCATCGGATGGTGGTGACGGATATTTTTGTGGAAAATTTCGCACGCGTACGAAGTCGCGGATATCAAGGTACTGATACATAATGTATGATTAATATAAAAAAAAAATAGAGTATGCCTTCAAAAGAAGAAGAAGAGTATGGTTACTTGTAGATGCCAGTGTAGGTTCTCGGGCGTGTCGTTACGTCTCTGCAAGGCGAGGAGCGCGTGCGGCGGCGGCGCCGCGGACGCGGGACTCGACAGCTCACCGTTTTGTAACGAACTCAACGCTGGAATCGACCTGAATTAAAATAAATGTGTTCAAATGTGCATTATTCAATAGTATTATGCAATACCCAAATTACTCAAAGCAAATACTCAAATTTCTGACATCTTGTTAGTTTTTACAAGGTCTAATTTTCAGTCTAGAATTTTCGGATTGGCTTGAAAAAGGGCAGATAGATTTTTTTTTAAACAACTAATTGATGAAACAAGCTGATGGCCCGCATAAGCATTGCCTCACTGAACACATCCACTGAGGTCGTGCTCTATGCGTCCATCAATCTGAGACAAAGTCTCATGTGTCTGTAATTGCACCGGCTAGTTGTACTTACTGCACGAGAGCGGCGTGCGCGTGTAATAACTGCGCGGCCTGTACAGGGCTGGCTGTGGTGTAGCGTCGCAGTAGAGCAGCGACGCGATGCAGCAATGCACCCAGCCCACCGGCCTTACCACCACCGCCTGACTGCTTGGCGAGGGACAGGAAGCCTTCGAGGATGCTGTGGATCTCCGAACTGGAATGGAAATATAATAATACTAGCGGCTCGTCCCGGCTTCGCACGGGTATTTAACATTTAAATTTTTTTCAGGTAATTTTTTACACCTTGGATTACATTATTGAAGTTTTAGTAAGGATCCCTAATTTTTTTGAAAATATAATTTAGCTTTCTAACCCGAGTTTTTGTTTTGAAAGAATTTGAGCAACTTCTACTTAATCCTCGCTGTAAATACGACCATGACGCACTGCCCTACAATCGGGAAATAACCTCACAAGATCGTGGTATATATCACAGTGTAACTTATATCTTACTTATTCTCTTCAGCGAACAGTTCCTCGTCAGGTAAGGCTTCCAACGCAGCTAGAAGGTAGGTATGCTGCTTGGCATGCAAGGGTAGGGCTCCACGGAGCAATGCTGCGGCCAGGGGCAAAGCCCGAGCGCCGGCACCGGAGCACCTTGTCCACAGGGCTCGGATACCGTTGTCTAGTCGTGCCATTCTGTAATTAATAATTCCTTTGCAACCAGTTGCGTTGAACCTGTATAATGAACCTCTTACTTCTGCTTCTGGGTTTTTGTATACTGGACGGATGCTTTTGGGACGGTCTAATCTGACCTAATGACAAGAGAACGTCGACCAGTTACGTTGACCCAGCTTTGGGAAGCTTTCACTTGTATTGCTGGTTCTTGGTATAATGGACAAGGTGCAGGTGCGGAGCGCTAATAAACAAATGACAGTCTAGTTCAAGTATTAATAGTAGTCACAATCTGCATGGTTTGTGGAAGTTTTTATCTTTTAAACGCTGTGCGGTGACAAAAGAACGTGTCTATTTGCTACTATGAATAATGCATAATTCACAAAATAGTTTAAAATGCCTTCATTTTGACAGAACAAGTAGTGTAATGTGCTTACATAAAGAAGCAGGTTTCCGGTACAGACAAATCTATGCGGGTCGGTATCGGTCGGTGCAAGGTTAATTTGCATATAGAAACAGGTAAAGTCCGCATTGACCATCATGTCCTCCACTTCGTCAGATCGTTCCGTAGTCAGTCGGCACCGACAGGTTTAATCCTGTTTCTTTATAAGTGAGCTCATAAGATATTATAGACATGAATGCCTGCACCGATCGGTACCAACCCGCCCGTACAATGTACCTGTTTGTTTATGTAAGCATTCTTACTTTTGCTCCTGATCCTTGGTATGGTTGGCGGGATGCGGCAGTGCGCTGAGCACGGCGTGGCTGACGCGGTCCGTGGCGTGCGTGGAGGCGCCGCCAGCGCGCCACGACTCGCACGCCGATAGTGGAGACGCCACTAGTGGACGCACGCCGCATGATGATAGCAGCTGACGGATCTTTGGTACCTGGGAGAGGATCAATCAACTAGGTATTAGGTCTTGTTCATATTGGACTTATAAAGATCCGCTAGCTAAAATGGCTGGTAAATCTGTTGTAAACACTTTTCGTTCTCTTTGCAATTGACAGTGAAAAAGCAGTTTTCAAACCCATGCTAAAATAACAGGAACTTCTCACTAATATTATAAACTAGTTTCCGCCCGCGACTTCGTTCGCGTCCCGTTGGATCCCGTTGATATTCCGGGATAAAAAGTACCCCATGTGTTAATCCAGGTCACGGACAATATAATATTATATTACAATGTTTGGATGTTTGTATTTAAATCACGCTGCAGCAACTGGTCCAATTTGAATGAAACTTGGAATGTTTCTTCTACTTTTTATCCCGGTAAATAAACAAGACCAAACGGGACGCGGGCAAAAGCTAGTTATGAACGAAAGGGTATTTGTTTGTATACAGAATCACGACGAATTTTATAAATCGCGAAATGAAGGTAATCTAGAATATGAGAGTTTATTCGTACCTTCATATGCAGTAGAAGCAGAAGCGCAGGCTGTCCCTCGGCAGCTGCGAGTGCTGCGGCAGTGAGTGCCGGCCGCGCGCGGCAGCAGCGAAGCAGCAGCGGCAGTCGCTTCTCAATGCTTCGACGCATTTCCTCGTCCGAGGTGGTGGATGATGCTTCCGCCATTATGTAGTGCACTAGGACCTCCAACTGTTTACATGTGAAAAGGTAAATTAGTCTCTGCAAAGAATTCAAGCGAATAGCGCGTGCACACTATGCCCGGCATGAATGCCGCGATTAATTCCGGAAATATTGCCACAGCAACATCGCCTTTATTCTCACCAAAGAGCTAGGGCATGAACTTGGCGATGTTGCTGTGGCAATAATTCCGGAATTAATCGCGGCAATAATTCAGGCAGCGGCATGAGAATGTGTGAACGCGGTGTAGGAATAAAGGCGATGTTGCTGTGGCAATCATTCCGGAATTAATCGCGGCATTCATGCCGGCAGCGGCAATGGCATAGTGTGAACGCGGTATAATACTCGATTGGAGCGAATGATTTAGATGGAGTAGGCTTGCCCAGCACCTATACCATGGTCTCAGCCTAGTCGACATCCACAGGAAAGACACTGTCAATACGGACAGAGCTGACCAAGCCTCGGGTTTACTCTCGATGTTTTTTTTTTCACCATTTGAGCACTTTACTTGTGGATTTTTGACTTTGAAATCACAAAGTAATCAGTAATAATATGAAATAGTACTTCCATCTTTTTAATATTACAAAGAAATCTATCATAAATACCTGCTTGTAACTAAGCCGGAGTGTATCTCTAGGTTGCGCGTGCTTCGGAGTGTGGCGATCCCTTCCCTGCCAAACTCGAGGACTTTCTACCAATGTTTCTGCGAAGTTTAGTACTGCACTTGGACACCAGTTGCTGTAAGTACACCAAAAACGTCTTTACAAGCTCGGCAATAGGGTGCTTTGTCCGGCAACCAAGTGCAGCGCCATCTAGCACGTGACATGATAACTACTCTTGCAAATACGCCCAGAGTCCGTCCCGATAGATGGCACTGTCGATAATCGACAAATCCTAGATCGCGCAAACGAAGTTATCACGGAGTACATAGGTAATATCATAAAGTTACTTATATAGAGGGGGGTAGTAGTCCGGTAACGCTGTCAGCAATCGTCAGACGACACAGCATTTTAGTCCGTTCGAAAAAAATAAAAAATAGATAGAAAAAATAGAAGTGGCCGGGTGTTTTGCGCATCGAAAGAGATATGGATATTCCCCTCCACTTTAACCGAGAGCTATTAAATAGTGTCGGGGGTGGGTGTGAGACTAACTTGTGACTGAGCAGCGAGGCCAGACAGCCGTGTAACGCGCGACACGAGGCGCGGTGCGCGTGCAGGGTGACCAACAGCGCGACCCATTTACCGCCGGCGCTGTCGTCCCGACCACGGCTACCGAACATCAGTCGCATCTGTACACACAATTGGATATATAATCACTGTTTAATGAACTTATACTATATATATAAGTTTGACAGGCGTCATGGCTCAGTCGGTAGTAGCTCTGCCTTCCGTGCTGTGGGTCGTGGGTTCGATCCCCACCGAGAACAAACATTGATGTTTGTTCTGTGACTGGGTGTTTCTATGTATTATAAGTATGTATTTACAAAAAAAAAATGTATGTATGTATTCTATCAGCCATCTAGTTTCCATCGTACAAGCTTTGCTTAGTTTGGGACTAGAAGGCGTGGTGTTAAGTGTCCGAGAATATTTATATTTATTTATATATTTATACTTCTAATGCGATTTCTAACAAGGTTGCATTAAACGGGAAGCGTTAGTCTCTGTCTCTTTCTATTCCCCCGAATAGAAAGAGACGTAATATTGAAAAGGTTGATAATCACCAATCTCGGAGGGTTGTTCTCACGCTGCAGTTCAGCTAGCCAGTCGAGCAGTAGTCCACAACCCCGACCTCTAGCCGAGAACACGTGCGGTGGTATCTCGCAATCGCTTTCACACTTTATCTGTAACACAAGGAGTAGATACATTCACATGGTGTCGATTCTCTAGTTCCTTTTTTTCAATTAACCTAATTTGACAGGACTAAAAATGTTACCGTCCCTTTCTCATAACCAAAACAAACACGACAAAAACAAATAGCTTCGAAAAATGCAACAGAATCGACCCTATTACAAAACTAAAGAAAAAATGTCTCTACCCAGTTATTTTTTATCCCATCTTAAGAAAATAGCTCGGTAGGTACAAAGCTTCATGGCTCAGTCGGTATAGTAGCTCTGCCTTCCGTGCTATGGGTCGTGGGTAACATTTGTGAGTGGCAAACATAGATGTTAGTTCTGTGTCTGGGTGTTACTATGCATTATAAGTATGTATTTACAAAAAAAAATGTATATATGTATTCTATTAGCCATCTAGTTCCCATAGTACAAGCTTTGCTTAGTTTGGGACTTAGGCGTTGTGTTAAATACCCGTGAATATTTTAAGCAGAAATGGAAGAGAGATCTGAAATCTGCGTGTTCCAGAGTACATTAGTTTGTAAATACCTTGGACTCGTAGAATCCTTCCTGGTTCTTCTCGAGAAGGTGGGTGATGATGTCCACAATGAGACCTGTATCCTGACTCTCTATTATCTTATTGCCGATCTCTTCCAGAGTGCTGGGCGTTGATGATTCCAGAACTGAAGGAATATAATAAGTTATCATTTATTAATCCTACTATAATTATAAATCCGAAAGTTTGTAAGGATGGATGGATGTTTGTTACTCTTTCACGCAAAAACTGCTGATCCGATTTGGATGAAACTTGGAATATATATTGTTCGTGACCTGGATTAACACATCGGCTACATTTTATCTCGGAAATCCAAGGGATTCAACGGGACGCGAACTCTTCAGAAACGCCTAGAAGATTTCGCATAGCAAATTGCACTTCTAATCCTGCGCTCCATCAAAAGTAGCGTATAAGGTGCCTTCTGGTAAGATCGGCGTAAGTGGAAGTCCGGATGCCAAGAAATTCTGCGATATTTTTATATGATAATTGCTTAGTTACGTGATTTATCCAGACTTCCACTTACGCCGATCTTACCAGAAGGCACTATATGTTAATCCAGGTCACGAACAATATACATATATTGCAAATTTCATCCAAATCGGATCAGTAGTTTTTGCGTGAAAGAGTAACAAACATCCATACTTACAAACTTTCGCGTTTATAATATTAGTAAGCAAGCAAGCTCGTATGAGTTAGTGGCGAAATCTGGTGACGAAATTTTTAGGCCCCCTAAAGGCCTCCGTCGTGGCTTAACGACTGCTAGAGCCGGAACCGACAGTTTAACGTGCCCTCCGAAGCACGGAAGCGCTCAGATGTAAATGCCACTAGCGGTCACCCATCCAAATAGTGACCGCGCAGAACGTAGCTTAGCTTAGATAATCGGTGAAGATTGACTAAGCAAGCCTAGCCACGAGCGCTTCAATAATATTAGTAGGATGATTACTTACCAGATATAAGTTGTTCCTTAGTAGCATTGGGCGGTACTAAAGGTGCGGTTGTTTCAGTCTTGACGTGTGTGAATGTTGCCACTTGAGACAGCTCCTTTAGTATGCTGACCACTGGACCCGTCGCACACTTGCATTGTTGAAGTAATGTGGACGCTGTCTGGGACGGAAATGATTTGTATAGTTTTTTTTTGTAATGTTATATTGATGTTATTATGTGTGTAGGAGTTATGTCACCAATCTCGCATTTGTATAAATTATAAATAAATAAATTATTCACGGACACTTAATATGTACAACGCCTTCTAGTCCCAAACTAAGCAAAGCTTGTACGATGGAAACTAGATGGCTGATAGAATACATACATACATTTTTTTTGTGTAAATACATACTTATAATACATAGAAACACCCAGACAGAGAACAAACATCTATATTTATAACACACAAATGTTTGTTCTCGGTGGGGATCGAACCCACGACCCACAGCAAGGAAGGCAGAGCTACTACCGACTGAGCCATGACGCCTGTATGTAGTGTGTTCGTGGGTAGCAGTGGACGTCATTACATAAAAAAAAAATAGTGCGTGGAGTCCCTCCGCGCGGAAGAAGTGAAACTTCGAGTGCCACGCATTCACTCTCGCTCTGTCTCTTTCTATTCCCTCTCCCGAGGAGCGTTAAACGTTTAACGCAACCTTGTTGGAAGTCGCATTAGAAATTTCACTTCAAAAACATAATATGTACAAAGCGAAATTAATAAGTAACAATCTATGTATTTATATTAGACCTTCTGTATTTATATCAGACTAGCCGTCGCCCGCGGCGTTGCTCGCGTTCTAGACCCTTTATAGTGTGACTTTTCAAAATTCCTTTCTTAGTGCACCCCTACACCACATACCCTCCAAATGTCATACCTCTAGGCCTTATAGTTTAGACTGTGCGTTGATTATCAGTCAACTTCAAAGGAGTTTTATATATTTGTAGCGCCATCTATCTCGCTACATGGGAACTATCCTGGATCGCGCAAACGAAGTTATCACGGAGTTTGAACATAAGTAATACTACCGAATACCATCCATCGGTCCTCGGACCCCGAGCCAAAGGTCGCTCGGCGTGGAAGATCTTCCCTTTTCGTAGGACACATATCCTACAATGTTCTCCTCATATTTAGATCTATAAATTTATTTTTGTGATACCTCTGCGAGTACAGGTGCTGGATGCGCCCGCAATGGGCGCAGCATGCAGCACGCGTGTGCGGTACGACGCAGCATGCCAGCAGGGCCGGCGCAGCACGCGCACGCCTGCAGGAACGTTATCACGCACGACAAGTACGGACACGGCGCGTGTGGACTGCACTTCACCAGCGCTATCTCCTCCGTTAGCAACTGTAACAATCATCATCAATCATCAATCAATATATATAAAACTCTTTTGAACCTGACAGAGAATCAACGCACAGCCTAAACTATAAGTCCTAGAGGTATGAAATTTGGAGGGTAGTATCCTTACATGGTGTAGGGGTGCACTAAGAAAGGAATTTTGAAACGTCACACTCTAAAGGGTAGAACGCGAGCAACGCCGCGGGCGACGGCTAGTCATTTATAAATGTCAAAAGTTAGAAAAACCGACTTACATTTAGCTTCATCATTATGGCAGTTCAAAATGACTGGCTCACTGTGGCCAAAGATCGAGAAGTGTGGAAAAAAGGGAGGCCTTGCCCTGCAGTGGGATGATACAAACTAAAATAAAAAAACCAGTGCGTGGAGTCCCTCCGCGCGGAAGAAGTTATACTTCGAGTGGCACGCATTCACTCTCGCTCTGTGTTTAATGTGAAATTAATTTAGTATTTATTTTTATGTACTTATCCAATATGCAGTACTTATTTAGTTAGAAAAGGTTCTATGCTTATGTTGCCTAAATCAGAACTAGATGGCGCTGCTAAGTTTGGTTGGATCCTAGAACGCGCTATCGAAGAGTTTTGGGTTTTGTGTGGGTCTCCATATGTGGTTACTCACGCTAGTCTCTGTCTCTTTCTATTCCCCCGAATAGAAAGAGACAGATACTAACGCTTCCCGTTTAACGCAACCCTGTTGGAAGTCGCATTAGAAGTATAACTTCATTATAGTAAGGCAGTTCCAATGAACAATGAGTTCAGTGATGTTTACGATTAGAACAATCCCATCTGAAAAGTCACAAGAAAGCAAAATCCACAATGTCGTTTAGGTGAATGACATTTTTCTTTGGTTTTTCATGTTTGCCACCACGTTGCGGCGTTTATTAGAGCACCATCATATCTGACATCGCGTTACGCCTAACATATTCGAGTCACACTGCGCGTCGACGCCGGCTCGACTGCCGAAAGTTGCAGCGTCACCGCGCAGTGTATCGGATAGGCTAGACTTTATTCGTGCTGAGACTTCTTCCTCAAGAATAAAATTACCTGAACAAGCTGCGTGAAGGCAGTGTCCATATCACCAAGGAAGGAGGTGGCTCCGGCGAAGGCTGTAGACAGTAACGATGGGACGAGCTCTATTTGTAACGGCGCCGAGGTTAGTGTGATGCCCCAGTCGTCTTCGTCTTCTTCTGGTACTGCCTTCTCAGCAAATAGATCGTCATCTGGAAATTAATTAGTTTTGATAACTTACCTATTCAGGGACCCAAGGTGTGCAGATCGATGATCGTCCAATATAAGAGATTACAAAGTTAAAATGTTATTTTATAATACTAGTTAGGTAATTTTTTTACACCTTGGGTTACATTATTATATTACATTATTATATTGGAGTTTTAGTAAGATACCATATTTAAAAAAAAAATATAGCCTATATCACCCGGGGATAGTGTAGCTTCTCAACGGTGAAAGAATATTTCAAATCGGTCTAGTAGTTTCGGAGCCTATTCAATGCAAACAAACAAACAAACAATCAAATCTCTTTATAATCTTCTAAATATATAAAACTCTTTTGAAGCTGACTGATAATCAACGCACAGCCTAAACTATAAGTCCTAGAGGTATGACATTTGGAGGGTAGGATCCTTATATAGTGTAAGGGTGCACTAAGAAAGGAATTTTGAAAAATCACACTCTAAAGAGTCTAGAACGCGAACGAAGTCGCGGGCGGCACCTAGTATTAGTATAAATACGTGTCGGCAATGTCAGGACTCACCGGGTGGGTAGACTTGTTGTTGGAGTCCTAGTGCGGCTGCGAAGGCGGCTCCGCCCGTAGCCCCGCGCGCTCGCTGCACGCGCAGCAGCTGCGACATGTACCCACGTTCCACTCCCAGGCGGACCACTGCGCCAGCCGGACACGCGTCCAGTGCACCTAGTAATGCACTGCACAAACAATACTATATTATGCAACTAGTTAATAAATCACGGATTTAAAGCGAGGGCCATAAATGAATCACAGGCGTCATGGCTCAGTCGGTAGTAGCTCTGCCTTCCGTGCTGTGGGTCGTGGGTTCGATCCCCACCGAGAACAAACTTGTGTGTTATAAACATAGATGTTGGTTCTGTGTCTGGGTGTTTCTATGTATTATAAGTATGTATTTACAAAAAAAAAATGTATGTATGTATTCTATCAACCATCTAGTTTCCATCGTACAAGCTTTGCTTAGTTTGGGACTAGAAGGCGTTGTGTTAAGTGTCCGTGAATATTTATTTATTTATAATCACGAGCAAGTGAAGGATTCTAAAGACTGAATCACGACCGTAGGGAGTGATTCATGATTGATTCAAGTGTCCTGAACGACGTGAGTGGTTCATGACCCTCGGTATAAATCCGTTTTATTCAAGAGTTGCATACTACACTTTATACCATGACTACGAGAAAAAGAAAGATTCGAATTTGTATAGCCAATGCTATACAACCTCCTTGCGCAAAAACAATAATTAGATGGAGATCAAATATATTAGTTTGTTCTAAATTCAAACATCAAAACAGTGACTAAAAGTGCTTATTATTCACTGTTCAGTGAATAAAATAACCCTTTTAGAGGGGAAATGGAATAAATGGTATTTATGCTGAACCTTGTGCAAAATTATTGCACACAACATTGTTGTTTGCGATGTTTATATTGTGATTTCAGTGATTTTTAATCTTCAGTAATGTTGAAATGTGCGAGCGACAAGCTGTTTGACGCTCACTAAGAGACTTTAGATTTTTAATCTTCAGTAATGTTGAAATGTGCGAGCGAGAAGCTGTTTGACGCTCAATAAGAAACTTTAAAGTCTACAAAACATACCTCATAGCAGTACGCGGCATGCCAAATGTCTGTATAAACAGAGCCAGCTTATTGGCCGGCAGCCCACGCAAGCCAGCAGCCAATAGCGGCGGCCGAGCGGACCTAACCAGGTGCAGTCTCAGCCAATCAGGGAGCAGCACGGCTTCTAGGTGAGAATCCATGAGGAATGCGCTCGGAGCGTCGCTGCCCACCCACACGTTTTGAAGCCACGAATACATTGTTTGGTTGGTATCATCTGAAAATGTTTATCTAATTATGACTAGTTTTTAAATTCAAAACAAATGGACTCTAACAGGACTTAATGCCGAATTTATCTATAAAGAGTTTACTTGAAGTTATATTTAGAAGTTAAAACTTATATTTAATTAATTTTTTATTGTCTGGTACGGAATTTTAGTGTGATTAAATTGATAACAAAAACTGAAGGACTTTCTTGAGATTTTTTAGAAATTCAGATGTTAACTATGAGGGTATAGATCCCGACACGGTTTAATAGCTCTGACCTTGAATAGAGGGGAAGTTGTCGAGTGCTTTGTGCAGCAAAAGATATAGATATTCCCGTCCATTTTCACCGAGATATATAAAACCGTGTCGAGGCCTGTAGACGCATATACTCACAAATGGAAGGTCCAAGACAGAGTAACTTAAGATGTGCGTGGGCTACCACCACGTGTAAGGTGGCTTTGCGTCCGCTAGGCCATTGCAACGTCACTCGCTCGCCGTCAGACCAAACACCTTCATCTACTTCGCTGTTAGGATCCGAACCCACTATGCGAACCTACACAGAAACTTTGTAAGGATCAGTCCAAAAGCGCTAGATACAAGGCAGTAGTTTCTTGGCCGTTCTAGAGTCGGAGAGCAAGGAACTAGCGCCTAGACTCGCCTAGTTTATAAGATGATTCTAAATGATCCGCGTGATTTTATCGAATAAAAGATATTTCACTTGAAATTCATACTTTCAATTAAATCTAATGAATACTATGAATAGTCTGTCTCTGTGTACACAAGACAGTCGTACTTATTTTCATCAAAATTTAAGTTCTCAAACGGCCAAATACTTAAACGCTACTTATATTAAGTTCATGCTTAAATTATTGCCATCTTTAACAAATGAGTAAACAGAGGCAGAGCAATTTTAAGTGGTGTTTAAATTTGAGTGACGTTTCAGTATTCGGCCCAAATTCACTGGACAAAGGCCTCTTTCTTTTTTCCAAAGAGTTGGTTTTTGATCAAACTTTTGAAAGTCTGCTTCTTCTCCTTCTTCTCAACATTACCTTGAATTCTACGAGCACCTGGAAACCTCACCTTCTGCAGATGATCGAACAGTATAGTAGTGAATGCGTGCAGGGTCCTGTGCTGATGCAGCTCAGACTCTCCCAGCTCGTGTTCCCTTGCTTCCCCGGTGCCTACCACCCGGGACATCACTGTGGTGCGCTCCATCAGGACTTGACTCAGTTCCTGAACAGACACAATGAAATATCATCAGTTGAATACTTCTGTTGTGGGAATATGAGGCGAGCCTGTCAAAAATTTTAGAGAAAACCCAACTAGGACGCCCAAGTATCCAAGCATCCTAGTTGGGTTTTCTGTGTTGGTTCAGTCCTAGTTGGTTTAATGTCCAAAAATCCAAATAATATCCTAACATCCAATATTAGGATGCTTCAATAATTTGGACGACATTACTATTATTTCTGTGGTTACATTCTGTATCACTGTTCAGCTGGATCAAAAGATATAGAGAACTACGGTTCAGCTGCGTTTAGCTCCCAGAGCCTCTGAGAAACTGAGTTTTAATTTTTTCATTTGCGAAAAGCAAAAATCGAGAAGCTCGCAGTTTATAAGACAAAAATAGTTCGCAAATCTCCCGCTAGAGGCGCTTATCGGGTTTTCATACACAACATCCCGCAAGTCACTTTTCGATGTACATTTCGATCAACAAAACAAAATTGAGACCTAGAGTTCTATTAGTGTAGTACTAACCAGTACAATGTCCGTGTGGTCCTGGTGTGGCGTGTCGTGCACGTGCTTGGCGAGGAACGCGATGTACGCGGCTAGATGTCTTGGAATGCACTCGATGAGACACGCCGCTCTAATGCGGGGGACCACTTCGTCTCTCACCGCCTCCCACTGGGAGAGGTCCCACAGGAGGTCCAGCCATTCTCTGGTAATTATACAATGATACGCTACCAAAATCTTCTACAAACGCTATTTTAAGACAAACGGCGTCGGACTGCAAAAGCCATTCGGACAAGAATTGAATTGAATTGACATTACTCTTATAATTTTTCCTGGAGTATAAGGATGTGTTTGACATACACCAATCTAAATACATATGTATATAAAATCAATATATATAAAACTCTATTAAAGCTGACAGAGAATCAACGCACAGAAAGATAGATAGATAGAAAACTCTTTATTGTACACCACTTTAACAGAAATTATAAAATAAGCACAGAGTTCATTATTCTTATGTGAAGTACAATGGGCGGCCTTATCGCTATGAGCGATCTCTTCCAGCCTAAACCATAAGTCCTAGAGGTATGAAATTTGGAGGGTAGTATCCTTATATAGTGTAGGGGTGCACTAAGAAAGGAATTTTGAAAAGTCACGCGAGCAACGCCGCGGGCGACGGCTAGTATTATATTTATATAAATATATAAAACTCTTTTGAAGCTGACAGAGAATCAACGCACAGCCTAAACTATAAGTCCTAGAGGTATGACATTTGGAGGGTAGTATCCTTATATAGTGTAGGGGTGCACTAAGAAAGGAATTTTGAAAAGTCACGGCGGCAAGTTAACTATAATAACAAAAGATTAATATTGGTAGATTTAAAACACATCCTCAGCAACATAGCCTAGCTGTTAGAAGAGCACCCTAATAGCATCGCGCTATAACACGGGTTAGTGCTCTCAAACTTATTATCGACTTACTCTGGACTGACGTCAGCGTTGTAATCCATTTCGGTTGCGTCTTCCGTTTCTGTCAGCACCAGTTTCAAACCCTGTAATGTGACTTATTATTTATTTTGTATTCAAATTTATGTAGATTGTTTTTGTAAATGTCAGAATATTGTATATGCTAATCGCTAGTACGTTTAATTTAAGAGAAAAAAGAATTATTTGTTATTTACTAACTGCAGTGGTAAGTTACAACTTTTCGTTTCATGTAACGATGCAAATGACAATAGGTCTTCCATTTTCCATTGAGAAACTAACTTACCCTGCTAGTACCCAAAAAAACCAACTTACCCTGCTAGGATCTAGGAGAAACCAACTTACCTTGCTAGTACCTAACAGAAACAAACGTACCTTGCTAGTACCTAACAGAAACAAATTTACCCTGCTAGTACTTAAGAGAAACTGACTTATTCCGCTAGTACCTAAGAGAAATCAACTTACCCGGCTAGTTCCTAAGATAAATCAACTTACCCGGCTAGTTCCTAAGATAAATCAACTTACCCGGCTAGTTCCTAAGATCAATCAACTTACCCTGCTAGTACCTAAGAGAAACCAACTTCCCCTGCTAGTAAAACCAACTTACCCTGCTAGCCTGCGCGCGGGTAGGTGCGTGCGAGTGAGACAGTCGTTGCGTGTAGTAGTGTAAGACAGCTCGGGCTCCGTCGTCAGTATCGTGCAGCGTGCGACGCAGGTGTGCACACAGCTCGCCTGCCTTACCCTCACCCGGCCCGCCAGACCCGCCGCCAGCCGAGAGGAACTCACACAGGCACTGCACGGGAAGGACGCTGGAACAACGTACCAACAACGAATCATTTCATTGTTAGCCGACTTCAAAAAAATTTGAAAAAATATTTTGAAGTGAAAACTTCTTTAGCATCATTGTGATTTGAAATAAATAAATATTCACGGACACTTAACACAACGCCTTCTAGTCCCAAACTAAGCAAAGCTTGTACGATGGAAACTAGATGGCTGATAGAATACATACATACACATTTTTTTTTGTAAATACATACTTATAATACATAGAAACACCCAGACACAGAACAAACATCTATGTTTTACAACACACAAATGTTTGTTCTCGGTGGGGATCGAACCCACGACCCACAGCACGGAAGGCAGAGCTACTACCGACTGAGCCATGACGCCTGTCAAACAAAACAACGAAAGCCGATGAAACAAAAAAGCGACAGTAAAAAGAGACAGACACATAAATTCATAAGATTTAACGTGGGAGAAAACGAGATACGAAGCATTGTACAGTGTTTCATTTGACCATGGTACTCTGTTTTTTTTTTATATTTTGTGCCTGTAAGTTCTGAACCGTAATCGATGTAGTATCAACGGGATCTAACGGGACGCGAACGAAGTCGCGGGCAGAACCTAGTCGTAATTACGTGCTGGGTATAAGAAGTCCTTCTAGGTGGTCCACATAAATGTGTGAGAATCTGTATAATACCTAAGCTCGAGTCTGTCCTGTCGCAGCAGACGATGTAGCCAGGGCATAGCGCGGCGGGTTCCATGCCGCTCCACCAGGGACAGCAGCAGTGCTGGCTGTCGGCACAACAGCTTGCCCAGGCGCAGCTGTGAACTCACTGCCTGTAACGACTCCACTACGCCGGCGGGCGGCTTACGCACCGGACCCGACGGATCCATTGTGGTCAACTGAAACGTTAATTATATATTTATCTTTATTCAAGTAAACAAGTCAATTAAGGTGAGATTGAAGACAAAAGATGGCCAATTTTGATTAATGCCAATAGGTATTATAGATTTTGATTAATGCCACTATTATAAATTATTGTATATTAGATTAGGCACATAATATTTTAAGCTGTTAGATTAAGTTTGTTGTAAAACGGAGCGCGTGTCGCAGAGGCTGTACCTACGCCACTCCATTCTAGGCACTCCTGAAAACCAGCGCTAAGGAGCCATCGTGCACCTTTAGCATATGCTGAGTGAGTGCCTTCTTTACGCATCTATCTATAATTTGGTTTTTATTTAATTGTGTTTAAGTGTGTTTTTGCGTAAAATAAATGGTTACTATTCTATTCTATTCAATTCAATATAAAAAAAACTTAATTACCTATTAATCGCGATCTAAAGCTTCCTAGGAATAAGACCGCCCATTGTACGTCTATACTAATATTATAATGAAAGATTTTTTTTTTTTTATGAGCTATAGCTAACTAAGCATTTGGCCGCCAGCACACCTGATGGTAAGTGTAGCTGCAGCCTAAGGTGGAGCACGCTTAGCTATAATCCACCTATTCACTCTTTTTGTCACTCTATTTGTTTGTTTGCATTGAATAGGCTCCGAAACTACTGGATCGATTTGAAAAATTCTTTCACTGTTGTGAAGCTACAGTATCCCCGGGCGACATAGGCTATATTATATTTTCAAAAAAAATTGGAATCTTTATTAAATCTCCAATAATGTAACCCAAGGAATAAAAAAAAATATCAAAGTTTTTGTTAAATACCCGTGCGAAGCCGGGACGGACCGCTAGTCTAAATGATCCTTGTAATTATACCGAATAAAAGATATTTGACTATGACTTGAATTTCCCTCATCATCTTCATAATTTTTGCTATCATCTTCAGAAATAGATAAATGAAAACCGATGTCCACAATCCTACATGCACCTTCAAGATGCGTGTCAAGATTACTTCCAGCAGTTCCACATGGCCTTACCTGGCTGAGCAGCCTCGAGGAGTGTTCTGTGACCGGCAGCTTGGCATTGCTGGCCGCTGCAAGATGCGTCTCCAGCTGCAAAATAGCAGCCTTTTCTTCTGCTTCTACTGTTATATTGTTATTCCATTCTATGCTAGGTTTGCTGCAACAATAGTAAGTATATCATGAAAGCTTCGGAAGTATGGAGTTTTATATTCTTTGTTTCTTGTCGTAATGACTGCCGATATGTGAGTGATTGGATACTTATTACTGACAGACTGGCTTCAGGGTCTGAGATACACGAAAAAAGTGTTTTTCTAGGTTTTCAAAACTGGACGATACACTAAGAAATAGATACAATACTAAGAGTAAAAGATACATTAACGATCGTACGACCCTAGAGTAGAACACCGCATACAAAAAAAAAAGTTTTTAGAACAAATTACTTACTTAAAAAAATACATATTGAACTAAGGGTAATAAATACAAAATTATCTTACAAACTTACAATATTTACAAAATACACATGAAACAGTTGAGCTATCTACAAACCGTTGCAAACGATTTGTAGGTAGCTCAACTGGTCCAAATCAGTACCAATACTTACAAACTAGAGTATAGCATGAAATATACACTATATAGTTACCTATAGCTTGAAGCCTAGACCTGTAAATTTTCTAGGCATTGTACTTACTTGGTAATACAGGTTTCAATAAGCGCCCGAAGCGTAGGGTAGGTAGCAGCAGCCCGCTCCGCAAACTCATGAGGATTGTGAGCCGCTATCATTGTCAGAACTATCCAAGCACGCCAGTACAGTGACGTTATAGCCAATGGGGGAGGTGTGTACCTAGAATAAACAAAACTATCTAGAAACTTCGGAAGATGATAAAAATGATATGTAACGGCTGACTAAGGAGTTAGAGATAGGCATCACAGCTCAGTAGGTATTAGCTCTGCTTGCCGTGCTGTGGGTTCAATCCCTATGAAGAACATTTGTGTGTTGGCAAACATAGATGTGTTGCGGGGTGTTAATGTATTAGAAGTTTGTATTTACAAAAAAAAAAGATAAAAAAGGATTCTACCAACAATCAAATTTCCATAGTACAAGCTTTGCTTAGTTTGGGTATAGAGGGCGTTGTGTAAGAGATATTTATCTATTTAATTGATTCACAAAATAAAATGTGGTGACCGAGAAAAAGTTCAGATAAAAATACAACCGAATTGAGAACCTCCTCCTTTTTTGAAATCGGTTAAAAAATACAATTGAACAGTACAAGAAACGTACCCAATCGGCGTAGTAATATTATCAGGCGGTGCGAACGCGCACAGTTGGAACAGATACTCTGGCACCTCTAGCTTGTCGACCAGCAGTGGATTGTCCTCAGCGGGCAATGCACAAGCACGTCGCACTAGCTGTTCCACTAGCGAGAATACTTCTGCTGATGACACTGGAAGCTCCTACGATAACAGGTAAAAATGTCTAAGGCTCCACATAGCAAAAAATAATCATATTGATAGTTACACTGCGCGCTAAACTAGTAATTCCTTTGGATGCGAGTTTTTGTTACAGCGAATGCCGCGTTATGTAGTCCAAATATTGATATGAACAGCCGTTTGATCATTATTCGGGGTGGTTTGTGACTTGGTAACACTTCTGTTACAGTGGTGAACCGTGACCAGGATACATTTTAATTATGTAAAGATGTTTATGAAATACACGAAAATACAGAGTTCTTATACCAAAAAAAATTATATTATACACTGTATTAGAGAACTTATGTCTTTTTTTTTTTTTCTTTGTATAATTTATAAAAGTATTTCACTGAGTGACGCGTAGTGCAAATACCTTGGATAGTCCAATGAACATGATTCTCAGCAGGTTGTACTGAGGTAGCGGTGCTTCACAACATAAGCGGTGAAGCAACGCGCGTTCTGACTCGGGCGGCCAATTGTCTACTTTGCTGTACGTTTCGGCACTTTCCACGAACATTATCTGAAGGCAATAATACATTGTTTAATGAAATATATCAAGCAAGCTCGTATGAGTAAGTGGCCAACTCGGGTGACGCAGTTTTTAGGCCACCGTCGTGGCTTAACGACTGCTAGTGCCGGGACCGACAGTTAAACGTGTCCTCCGAAGTATAGAATAAAATATAGCTATACATTGAGATTTATCACTAGCAGATATAAAGAGGTGTGACTAAATATTATGATTACGGACTGTACGTTCATGTACATATCTTCGTTGAATTTAGTCAAAAATCATACCCTGAGAGTGTTCCCGACATAAACAAATTCTTTCCACTTTTTGATTCTGCTTTTAGAAGTGTAAAAATCCCTTGGCACAAAAACAATAAAAGCTTAATAATTAATTCTATTACCCACTTTAGTTCTACCACTCTACACAGATCCTGATCCCCGTTATACCTTGTTCAATGCAAGTTGGAAGTCATGCCTTGGCGGCCTGTGCGCCGGCACCGCGTGGTCCAGCAGCCAGCCCAGTGCTGACGTCTGCAGCGCCGACACCTGCGCCAGCAGCGTGCGCTGGTCAGCGTGTGACCGGGCGTGTGCGGCCGCGCTGCCGGTCACGAGGCAGCACAGGGAGAATAGATCCGCCAGGGCCAGGAATGCGCGCTCGCGGACCTCCGCGGTAGCGCTCGTGCATGCAGCTGCCGCTGTTACATTCAGGATAATGTTGACGTGATGATAAAGTTTGATCAAACTCATATGTACCAGCAAGGCTAGGATGCGCACGCGAGATATTTTTCATGTCGTTCTGTCAAAATGTAAACATTCTGCACTAGTTTTTGAACTTTTACCGCGCCTTTGATTGATTCTCAAAATCGATATGACGTAATTGTTAAAATGTCCGCAGTGAGACTTTTGTATAAGAAAGAGGCTTCTGACTGCAATCCCTAAGCAAAGCAAATCTTTTTGATCTTTTGAATAGGGAAGAACTTGACAGAAGCTTGCATGTCTCGCTGTGATAAATATGGTACAAGATATTTTACAGTATATTAGAGCATGTATAACATTCTCATTATGTTCTATAGTATACCTTCAGCAGAAGGAGAAGCCAGTGACCTCGCGAGTGGCAGTAAGGCCGCCACCCCCCCCTCGCTGGCCAGCCCCCCCGCGGGTGCGTTAACTCGCGCGCCGCGGACGCACTCACGAGTTAGCGCTCGGAGCGGACGGAGGTATTCTTCGGGACGCATCATCAGCTCCTACACACATTTGGACGGTTTTAGCAGCTCAGCTGAGCCATAATGGTCACCTAAAAACTAAATTGTCAGTACTAATCTTATTAAATGTATAGGCTTTGTAGAGGCAGATAAATGACCTGTAGGAAAGTATTGACAACTAATGTAAAAAGCATAGCATCTCTAAGAGGTCTCGCCGCTCGGAAAAATCTTTCATTTTATATTAGCAATAGGATTTAGCGCAAATTATAAACGCTCCGATCTCGAAAAAACAAACGACGATCATAACACAGGTCATCCTGGGTAACTCCTGTCCGTGCCAAGCAATGCAGCACCTAAATAGCATTATAATAAAGTCTAGTTTACCATGTAAGTGTCAGCCATGGCGGCAGGCACAGCGATGGGCTGAGCTGCAATCAGCGCGGCCAGCACTGCCATATTGTTCGGCGAGCGCACGCTAGATAACTCGTTGTAGATCGTGTGGGTCACTACACTGCGGAGGAGTGCTGGGGATTCCGAGACCATCTCCCTACGAACAAGGCAATGTAACGTAAATAAAAATAACCAAAGCAGTACATTCAATGAAGTTGACGCACACGGCAGTCAGTTATTCAATCCAAGATCAGGCAAGCATGCAAGTTAGTGGCCAACTCTGGTGACGGAGTTTTTAGGCCGCCTTAAGGCCTCCGTCATGGATTAACGACTGCTAGAGCCGGGATCGTTTAACGTGCCCTCCAAAGCACGGAAGCGCTCAGATGTAATTAACAATAGGGGTCACACATCCAAATAGTGACAGCGCAGAACGTCGCTTACCTTAGATAATCGGTGAAGGTTGACTGAGCAAGCCTAGCCATGAGCACTTTAAACGCTATCCAAAATAGGAAGCTCTCTAACTCTTCCCACAAGTAGGGTGTAGGTATACTTGCAGGTATGGGATCTTGCTTGGGCTTGCAAAGGGATCCCGAGTAGTCCCCATAACTTTTAAAGGCTTGGTTTTCACCCATATCTAGACTAACTGAGCCAGTAGCATCAGCTGCGTCACAGTTCATACTTGCTGTTCATACCTGAGGCAAGACTGATAGGCAGCCTGCAAAGGCTTGGTCTTCAGCCTCATCTTGGCTAACTGGGCCAGCACTTCTTGGTCTCTTGCAGCAGTAGCGCCGGCAGCATCACAGTTCACACACACATAGGCGAGTAGTTCTTGCCCACAGCGCCATAGCTTTCCCGAGTTCAGCCAACCTTCTAATCGCATGACTGATAGCATTCGGATCTAGAATGAGCAAAGTTAAAATTGGTCTATGCCGTTGTAGCCAAATCCAACGCAGAAAGTTAGAACACGTATAAAACCAGCGACAGTGCAACTTACCTCAGGGAATCCACATGTAGCAGACAGCAGCTTCAAAAACCCTTTGCCGATATTGTCCGGCGCCGCTGAACGACGCTGGAACTGATCGTTGATGGCTGCTAACACTAGGTGTTCCACTGTCACGTGACTGCTGGCATATCTAACCAAAACATAAAAAATATGATCATATTCACCCAGGAGATCTGAAGGGATATTTATTGTACATTAGGGAAATCACTTGTAGGACACACAACGTCACACTGAAGATCTATAGGAGACCTGTGTTCTGTTGCGGAATGAGGCATCATAAATATGCCCTCAGATGGAATTGTTCTACAGGAATAAAATATCTATAGCTATTAATAGTAATGCAGTTGTTTTATAAAGGAACCGGATATCCTCTAGTAAGTCCTCTACTTGCACTGTTTAGGTCTGTTCTGTAAGGCCATCTAGACTTTGTCCAGTCTTCAAAATTATAATCTGGTGACAATTAATGATAGTGGATAGTTTCTTTACCTTGGAAACACAGAGTAGTCCAACTCAGACAGCTCAGCCTCCTCTTCCGTGCTGATAAGTGGTGACCCCGACCCTGAGGGAGACATAGTTCCTGTAAAAATAAGGTGCCTCAGCATACATCTTCTCCACCAAACTTATGATTACCAGTTTCATAGTTTACATAGATCACTAGACATCGCCAACGGCGTGGCTCGCGTTCTAGACCCTTTAGAGTGTGACTTTTCAAAATTCTTTTCTTAGTGCATCCCTGCACTACATAAGGATACTACCCTCCAAATTTCATACCTCTAGGACTTATAGTTTAGGCTGTGCGTTGATTCTAAGTCACCTTCAAGAGTTTTATATGACTGATTGTATTGAATGAATGAATGAATACCAGACTAACGTCAACTAGTTGGTTTTTTGATTGAGTGAATGATACTCCATCCCAAAAGCAGCAATCCTAGTAACTTTCACACTCAGCTCATGCCGCTGCCGGCATTATTGCCGCGATTAATTCGGGAATTATTGCCATAGCAACATCGCCTTTATTCTTATTAGCGAGCAAGGGCATGAACATGGGCATAAGCCTGGACAGAGGCATTATCTTGCTTAGACTATGCTCATGCCTACTTCTCTGCCCACTGTTACCTAATCTAAACGCAACATTAAATGCTATTCTATTATGGTCCTGTCTGATACATCATCATATCATCATCAGCAAAGGATAGTAACCTTACCTAATGTATTATCACTGGGTATGAGATGAGGAGGAGGCTGCTTGGTACCGAATGCAGTGACAATATTCTCCACCAGGCATTTGCACCAAGCGCATTCCACCCACCATCTCTCATTGAGGGCATCTTCAATGTAAACCTGTGAATATTGTGTATCTCTATTGCTCTGATCCCAAGGTTATCCTCAACCTCATTGGTATTGGTTGGACTCCTGTTTCCGCATTTAGAATTAAGATTGGTTCATTCTACATGAGGGGGTGATCTGGCAAAGAATGTAGCCAGCCTAACTCCTGCCAGAAGCACAGAAGCTTCTTGGGAGCTTTGCAGGCTTGTAGGAGTGACCTAGGGGTTCCCAACCCCATTGAAAATCTCAATCACTTGAAAAATTACCAAAAAAGCTTCAAAACAAAGACTTATCAAATATCTGTATTACTTATAATAAAAAAAGATCTTGATACCTTAATGAAAATATCCGGCCAATTGCTGTTTTCCCGATGCCCAGCGTACAACATATTGCATGCCAGCACAAACACCAAGGGGTTCCCTTTGCTCTTGAACGCAGCCCCTTGCTCTCTCTTTAGCAGTGTACACAGTATGTTGGTGACGGTCTCATGAGCAAACATATTCGGTCGGATCTTGGTAAGGTAAAGGAGACTCATGCAGAGAATTGGGTCTGGCTTAGAGCGCTGGGATTTGAGGAGACGGATAGAGCCAGTTAGAAGGCCCAGCTATAAAAAAAAACAGTCAAATGAGTTATAAATCTTACAAGAACATTCAAGAAGGGTATGACCCTTATCAATAACGTTAATAATGCTTGAAAGGCACAGTACTCACCAATTTATCTGAATTATGAGTATCCAGAGCCTGTAACACATTGGGCACCAAGTCTACCGGGTCAACTTCTAATGAGGTTCCTCCGACAGCCTCAGCGGGAGACCCGATTCTAGATCTCTTGCTTGGTGGCTGAGAACCGAACCCTGAAGTGTCTCGCTTCCTCTCCACACCTTGGAATAAGAAGTAATTCGGTAAAAAATACAAAAGTAAAACCTAAGAACGACCAATTCAGTGATAACTTTATAGATCTTACCACTAGTGGATGGTTTATGGATACTGCCTCTCTTCTCAGAGTCTCGGGAAACTACCACAGTGGATTTGGTACCCAGTGCGAAGATGTCTTGAGGATGCTGGGGTCCCTTGCTCTTGCCTCCGCGACCGGAGGACGTTTTGCCGCGTTCCATGATAGTTCTATTTTAGATGTAGAGTGTTATTTGGGAAAATTACATTTTACTTGAAATAACTATAAATCAAAGAACGATTTAGTTTATTCTCAGTAATAAAATAAATTAGATAGCTAAACGCCTCGCTTGCCCGTCGTCGTCTCCCGTGTTTATTTTGTTTCTTCTTCTTCTTCTTCTCTTCAATAATGGCCTGTGTCCGTCATTTCGACAGACAATTTTGCCAATGTCAAGTGATAAAATTGTAATAAATAAGTCAAGTCAAGTCATTTGTCAAGTCGGCTGTCGTTTGTTTTGAAAAGAAAATGGTGGATTTTCTCTTCAAAACCTAACACGAATTTTCACATTCAGAAAAACCACTTTACACACATTTATTCCAATGGCTCACACTTTATGTTACGACCCAAGTATTATTGGTTAAAATTCCACCAAAATTAAACAACAATACTCACAATAACACAAGAAAAACTATTAAAATAAAAGTGCTATGTGTCGTTTCAAAAAATGTCAAAACTCGTGTCCCTTTATTTTGTTTTTTTGACTGTCCAAGAAAAGACATTGGCATTTTATAATATTATGACTTTTACGTAACAAAAAATTACGGGCAGAGGCCACATAAAATTAAAAAGAAGGGGAAAAAGAAACAAAAGAGCGCGCAGACACAGACCTCTGCTGTGACTGTTATGTAGATATGACAATGACATTTTATAAAATACTGTCTGTGTGTTAAACTGTCATTTATTGCTATTTTTATTGTCAGTTTCTGGAACAGGCAAAATTAGCGAAAAGGTAAAGAATAGTTTCGTGTATCACGAAAATTCCGACTTCTACGGTTCTATATCATTTACTTTAGTATTCCAATGTAATAGAAGCGACTGAGCTATAATTTGACGATGTTATGTAACTGGTGCTTTGAGGTTATGTTTTTGGGTTTCAGATGTTGACCTCCACCCTTATCGGTCTCCGAGCGGCCAGCGCTTCCGTCATGGTCACGAGGAATCTGGCCGCCTCGCAGAAGGCTACTGACCCGATCCAGCAGCTGTTCCTTGACAAAATCCGAGAATACAAGCAGAAGAGCGCGTAAGTTCATTATTGATTACTTACCCACCTATCTAGTCTTGTGTTTTTGTGTAAATCCTTTATCCTCAGAATCATTTACTATCTGTATATCCATAGCTATGTATTACACTTTGCATAGGTACCTAAACTCTTATTTAATATTATCCCGCTGCCTGCCAAAATATTATGTCTAAGAGTCCTACTTACGTTTGTTGTGCTCTTGTTAAAAATATCAAGACTGCATTGCATTGCTTATTGCAGTCTTACTCAAGACAAGTAAGACTGCAATTAGAACACTTTCCAAGCATGTTTGTGTTTTCAACCACTTAATCCTAAGAATCCTGTGAAAAGAAAAAAAGTCAATAAATGCAGGATAGAAGATGTTATAGTTTGAAGGTAAGGTGCATTAAAAAAATATCTCTAATATTTATTTCATTTGTACTTGTAAGTTGCATGACGTTTGTGAATATTCCTACATTTCACTATATCATCAAAAGGGGTCAGTCCTCCGAGGTAAACCAGTCTAGCCAAGCTGGTCTGATTTGGCTACATCATTCAGATGTATCATTGCTACTATTAGGCGGAGCCCTGGTAGCTTTAGTGATAAGAAAACCAAGACGAAAAACTATATCATCAAAAGTTGTGCCTTACCACCTGTTTTCTTTGAACCGACTAGCTGTGACGTCCGTCTCACAAAGCAGTATCTACTGCTAAAATATCTATTTTAGGGGCCATGTCAAGCAAAACAGTTTCAAAAGTGGTAACGCAACAATTTTGCTGTGGTACCTAAACTATCTAATGTGATATGAAACTTCTTTCAGTGGTGGAAAGCTGGTGGATCCTAGCCCTGCGATCCAGAAGGAGATGAAGACTGAGTTCGAAAAGCTTGAAAAGCAATATGGAGGTGGCTCCGGAGTAGATATGGCTGCATTCCCCACTTTTAAATTCGAGGAACCCAAACTGGACCCCATCGATGAACAGGCACCTAAGGCAAAGGCTAAGTGATCGAGTAGGAATATAATTTGAATGTGTGTTTAAGAAGTTTAATCAATAAATTATTTGTTATAGACAGTATTGTGAAGTTTTGTCATAAACCTCCTAATTCGTTCTAAGGCTTTTCACTATTTGATAGTCATGTTTTGTTCTATTGTACGACACATTTGGAGTAGGTAGTAGGTACCTATAATGTAGCCTTTACTACTTATTATAAACACGTTTGTTATACTAACACATTCAGTGCTTTCATTGGATATAACTGAAAACATGAAGCTTGTACCAGCGCCTTTTATTTCGATAATAGCAAGTCGAGTCGTCGTATGCTACCAACGAAGTTTAGGCGCGCGAAGTTAGAAGTTAGATAGGTATAATTTACCTAGGTGTGTAGGTAAGTAAACTAGGAAGATATTCACATAAAATGGTCACTTAGATACTTAGATAAAATCTTTATTGTATACAAATAAACAGAATAACAAGTTATTGAGTATAATTGGGTCACTTCATCGAAGCGTGCTTAGAAATTCCTACTGGTAGTAGAACGTGGCACGATAGTCATAAAAAAGGTATAATAACACGATAAACGCCACGTCTCCTACCACTATTTTCGTTTTAGTAATTTGCATTGAAATGTATTTCCATTTCCGCAAAAGGTGACTATGTTTTGGTTGAATGAAACTCGCGCGTGCGTTCTTGACAGTCAAAAAATATTTCCTAATCAACGGCAAATAAACCAGATAAGGAAAAAGCGATTTTCCGCTGGAGAATTTTACGCCCTATCGTTATAAACGCGTGAAGTGTCTCTATCGAGCGCCTAACGCGTGCCAAGGTCCCTCTAGCAACATAGCCAGCCGGCCCGCAGTATGTTCGCTTTAGCGTGAAGAGAACGACGTGTTTTCATCTCGTTTCTGAACTAACATGGCGAACGGATTCGTGGGGTCTACAAAGAACTTCCCGTTCTCCTTCGACACGGATGTTGAGGAGGAAGAACCTGGGAGGATTACGCCGCATATGAGCCAGAGGTCTGGTGAGTACCCGCGGTATCTCCACTCTTAGAAGACATTGTTTACGTTCTTATGTCCGCCGCAACTCGGTGTTTGCGCACCTGTGCTTGTTTACTGTTTGTCCCTAATTACGGGATTTATTGATATTGGCACTGTTACTGTCTAATTGGTTCTATTATTGATCGAAGTTTTAGTGGCACTTTTTGGCAATAAAATTATTATTGACTTATTTACTGTTTGCCTTCAATAGTATTTTCAAAAGTTGAAGTAAACAAACATATTGATAAAGCTTTTATAGTCGTTTTTAAGTTATTATGAATAGATGAGCAACCTTCTATCCTAAGGTGGTGTTATTGTATTTAACCAAATACCTAGTAGGTAGGTACGTATCAATTCAACCATATTTTTATACCATTTTGTTTGAAATCTAAAAAACAACGCTCTAAACGCTCCTACTTGTGATGAGACATTTGATCCGTATCGCCACTTCTCCGGAAGTTTCATATTCGATAGCACTAATAACGTAATTTCAAGCAAGTGGTGTCAATTTTACGATTGCATACTTTTTATATAGGATCTAATCTACTACGTACTATGTATCGTGTGATTCTTCTGTCTGGAACTCCAATGCGTCTATAATCCAACCCTTGGAGAATGTACCGTTCAGTCGAATGGGGTGAGGGTCTGGAGTGGTTTTTTACTTGGTCGCGTTTTCAGATCGATAGGTAGCTCTGACCGGCGCGAGTTGTGTTGTGGTTAGCTGGTCGAAACTACTAGTGTTTTGCTTGTTAGATGTGGCTGAAATAGGTCATAGTGACTTGATGATAGAGTGCTGTTTGTAAGCTACGTGTCGTTATATTTTCTAATGTGGAGTAAGCATCCAAACTTGCGTCTAAAGCTGCAATATCTATGTACCTACCTACAGTTAGTTTCTCTCAAGGTTCACCCCCAATGGGCAACCTAAATAATATCTGAGATGGACAAGAAATAATTATTATTTGCTACCAAAAAAAATGTAAAAAAGGAAGAGGAGATTCCAAATACTAGGTATTATCTAGTAAGTGAACTAAGTATCATTGGGTTCCTATTTGAAATCACAATGGCAGGTAATTTTTAAACAAAAAGTTAAAGTTAAACCTGTACCTACATAACATTCAAAATGGAAATTCTTTTTTAGAATCGTTTTGGTATTCTAAGTTTGTGCGTTAGATTATATTTAACCTAACGCTATCTTATCTTATCGCTATCAGATATTATTTAAAGAGCCCTGTGTCTGCTTAGTTATTACCAAGCAGACCTTATCGCTAGATCTACCTTAGATCTAAGGTAGCCGGAATTTAACAACTGATCTGCCCTACTTGTACAGCAATAATTGCGTGTAAAAATGTGTTTATTCTACTAGTTTTTTAAGGTAATCAACTAGGTACCTAATTAATATCTGTTATTTGAACAAATCAAATGATGGATTCTGGTTTTCAACTGATATTAGGAAATGTGAAGAATGAATCACCTAAAGAATAAAAATACCGACAGCACAAAGAGATTGATAAGATAGCGAAATACACCGGTAAGAATGAAATGAAAAAACAAACGCGTAGGTAAACAATATTTCTGAATAAAGCCGATGAACTTTCCAATATCAATGACGAAGGAAATATTAAAGTCGTGCCGTGCCAACGCAAAATTATATTTAGCCAGCAATGTATCACTGAAGTGTTCTCATTTTATGGGGCGTGATTCAGCGTTGAAAGTTATCGGAAAATTGATTTGTAAAAATATGTCTGAAGGACTTTAGGACTGTCTACGGGAATCTCGGAACGAACAGGGACCAAACACTGGCCCGGAGCTTCGGGTTCGGTTAATTTCACTAGACTAGATCCTTTAAGGTAATTTAGCTGGTCGAGCAAATTTGTTTCTTAATTCAGATATCCAAACCGCAAATCTCTATCTTCACGACTTGGATCCAATTTCCAAATGCCCAATTTCAAGTTTCAAGAACCTATGCTCAATCAACTGCATTTTGAGCTCTTTGCTAGGAAAAGCTCTGAAACTCATTCAGAGCTCTTCCCAAGCAACGATCCCTATGTACCTACCTAATAAAAAAACAATTGGGTTTCATTATTCTGAGGTGGCAAATGACTACCTTAGCTAGGCTCCTAGCTAGGCAGCCATTGACTAAGGTAGTGTCTTTTTAGGTAGGTAGGTATAAGTATAACCAACCACTTAGTTACAATTTACATGGTGGCATGGTGACTTATCTCGCGACGACAGGCCATAATTCGTAGTGCGTGACGGACGGTTGTCGTCACTGAAAACTGAACAAAGCATGTACCTACCTAGGTACTAGCTCGGCTGTGTGCCAGGCACGCTCAGTCTACTCCCAAACACACTACAATAACATTGTCTCCGTTGTTTGTGAAAGTATTTACCAAGCGCGACGTGATTTGGTCAAAAAACAGTGATTTTGTATGGTGTTTTTGCCGCGAGGACTTTGACGGCCATTTTGGGTCAGTGACGTTTTCTGGAAAATTCCAGAAGTTTTTGCAGCAGGTGTGCGTGCGTTGCATATTCATTTGAGATTTGCAGTCTCAGAGTATTATTTCGGTCCACTCCCCATCAACCTACATTCTATCGCAGTCCCAGTGTCCGTGGTAGTACCTAGCTACGACAGGTACTTACAAAGACGGATATTCCGTATTTGGGAACTTAAATATTATCAGTGGTAGGTACTGCAGGTACTACTACCTACATGTTATCAGTGCTAGGTACTATTATTAGAAATGATGATATCAGTCCCACTCAGAAGATAATCTTTTCAAATACTTACCTATTATCTATCCGCATGGAACAGCCACTTCCACTGAACTTGGATAGTGGCGAATTTTATCCTTGGGCGAATAGTCCAAGAATGCACCGCACCCTAACAAAGAAACAGCAATAAACCTTAATTTTTCCGTCCCGAATCGAGGTGGGCAGGTCTTTGACATTGTTTGTTGATCGGCTGGCGTTCCAAAAATAGAAGCCACTCGCTACAAACATACTTTACCTAGTTATAACGCAGAGATGCTGCGCACGCGCACGCCACAGCTGATTTATCGTAGTGTGTTGTGTCATACTTTGCTGGCGCTTATATTGTACAGACGACCGACGATCTCAGAAATGTAGCTGGCAAACACTCGATGAGAAGAGCCGAAAGCCGGGCTCAGTGGCGCGACTTGCGAGAGACCTACGTCCAGCAGTTGACTGATATAGGTTAATGATGATGATGATCTGATTTGGCTCCTACGTCATAGTTATAAACTGAGCTTCCTTGTTATAACTCTTTGTCATACCAACTATAACATGAAATGCATCACTGGAGAAGCTCGGTATGCGGAATTACGCGAACTTGTCGCCAGTCGTCGCGTGATGGCACAAGTTCAACGTCTTGTAGAACAGCTAAAGTTCCATTTAACCGGGTTACTAACCTACCTCTTTGTATCGATCGAACGAAGCTAACACCAGCTGACCGCCAAGTATTATGGTACTGGAGTTTAAATACTTTGGTTCTAATTTGTATAATCTTAGCATTACTCAAATCTTTGTGACTCAAATCATTTAGAAATTAACTAAAGGATAGGTTTTTTATTACCTATCCTTTAGTATTTAGGTAGGTAATAGTATTACCTAGTTACCTATTTACTTTCAGCTCAAACATTGTAGATTGTCAAAATGACAAGCAAAGTTTTTGAATACCAATTTTTTGCGGTCAGATGGTGGGAAAAGGGCGTTGCTAAAAATGTCTACCATTATCATACAAAATAATGATACAGAATATTAGTAGGTCCAAGTACTGATAGTCATATCAGTACCTAATCAGGACTGAAAACTGCAAATCTTGAATTATTTCGTTGCAACTGTAGGCACAATCACGCGCTAGCAAAAATTCCAGATTTTCCTAAAAATGAGGGCTTTTGTTTCCAGTTGTGTTTTTAAAATAAGGTGAATGTGAATTTAGCACTAAAATGTCTTCGAGAGGTGTGCAAGACGGTGCGAGGTCACCATGCATTCTAATCAACTCTTTCTTCGATGATGAGGATGGTAAGAAATCAAAATTATTACAAAATCTGACGCGTAGCAGTAGTTTTTTAATAAAAATAATGCAAAAATACTACTCCTTCGAGCCGGATTTGAACCAGCGACCTATGGATTACAATGATTTCCTCTACAGTCCACCGCTCTACCAACTGAGCTATCGAAGGTATAGAATCAGTTGTGAAATTTCGTGTCGGTTCTTGTCGCTCGTTGTTACTTTACGAATCTTAATAGGGTGACCAGGATGTTTCATAAATGGGGATAAATTATTTAAATACAGTATATAGGTACATTATACATGTAAGCAATTTAATAATACGATTGCCGTGCACCTAAGTTTTCTCATATTTCACTTCCCTAAAATTGAGAACTAATGTCAGTTTATTAAGTTAATTAATCTGTAGTTTTTTTACATAGGTAGGTACCTACTGTTATTCAAAATCCAAGCGACTTGAAATATATGACATATTCACGATTAACAAAAATTGTGAGTTGTTGTTGGTATTTGCATTGTCGGGGCAGGCCACAGGGGCATGCGTATGTGGCTAGCGTTGCGCACTCGTGGACTCATGGGTCCGCGAGCACGACTGGCCTACGGGCCTGTGGCCTGTCATGTCAGTCCGCGTTCGCCACCCGCCGGTAATGTTGCGTGGTCGGAACACTCGACACTGCATAAATATTCGCGTGGCATCGAAACCGGATTGGAAATCGGTTCGCAATATCATTTTATTCATAATCAAGTCGCGTCGTGGCAATCAAATACTAATTTTATTATTCATTTTGTTTTTTAACTAAATACGTTAGGAATGGAGACTTGTTTTGCGCTAACAGCTGTTTTATGGCATGGTTTTTCTTATCTAAACAAATAATTTAACGTAAAAGGTGGTTAGATACGCGTATGCAGGATATGCTTGTAGATAGGTATTTAAGTAAGTACGAGTACCTAGGTACATACTTATTTGAATATAGTGTTTATTTCTCTAATTGTTCGGGTTTGCTGATTTCTAATTTAAGTAATTCTATTTATAGTCATATATTTTTGATGATTATATAGGTATTTAAACTATATCTTAAAAAAATTGATTCAGCTAGAGTAGGTTAACTTATGCATTATTATTTTTGAGTTTAATTTATGTAATCCAGTTTTATAGATTTGTATCAGTACCTACCTATACCTACCGCTAGATCGAAAATCATTATGATTATCGAACAAAATTATAATACCTACCTACTTTGTAAAAGGGCTATGAATGAAAACGAGGTCTGGGTGAAAGCGCATTATAATTACCGACAGATCAACAGTTGTGTTCTAGTTTCTGTACATGGCTCGAGTATTGATTAATTTACGTCATTCATCTAATTCCGGACGATAACCGCAAAGTTCAGGCTGCGACGTCATTTGATTTACTTCGCAACGTGTTTCAATTTCAACACTTTCAACTTTTATTTAACCCTTGTCGTTAACAGAAAAGTTTGTCAGAAGCCGGTGCCTCATTGTTCTGCATTAAGCTAGGCATATTTTACAAACAAATAAACCGATTTGAATGCTGTTTTCGAATTCCGAAGCAATTGATTCATTTAAGATTCAATCCACTCGATCGAAGGTGCCAAATACATCTAAAGCCATATTTTCCTTCAAAACAAGGGACGACATGTCATATCATGGTATAAAAATACTTTGAGGATCACAAATTCTCCACATGAGGATAACAGTCACTCTTGTTGTTAATTTAAGCTTAGCTGTGGCGTAATAAAGGCTGGCGTAATATTGTGGCGTAATAATAGGTTGTACCTGCCCTGCTCCATACGACAGCTTGTGATGTTGCTATACTCGTACTTGCTATCACTTTAATACGAGAAGCAATATTGCTATCGATGACAGGAAACCACTAGGTGGACTAACTGTGCTAGTAAACTCCCTAGGGTTATGTTTAGCTCCTTCTGTGTCTTCTAAATACAGTGCGCAGTGATTTGCCAGACATACTCGTAATTCAATTAACATTCGCCTTTGAAAAGCACCAAACGCGCAGTACCTTTCCATATAAGTTTTTGTTAGCAAATTCAGACAATGCAAATTATGATCAGCAAGGCATTATGACATGTCTTGAATAAATATCGGTGACGTCACTGCTCAGCTGTTCGTCTTGCTTTGTTTGACGAGGAGGGTCGGCTGGGCATGTAGGTCAGACGCTTGAATATTTAAAAGTCTGTTGCTAGGCTTTGTTCAAGAAATGCATTTATTTCCTCATCGATTACATTTCAGTACATTCTGTTTTCGTTATTGTACCGATCTAGGTACTGACTAATCGTTTTTTTTTTTTAGCTTTTTAAGTAGGTATTATACTTATTTCTTTCTGAAAATAAACATTTTATTTATTAATTACTAATTCATCTATGTCTTTGCATTTTAAAGTCAAAGTAAAAAAAAAATATTAAGAAAAAAGCAAAATTATCATTAAAATCGTCTTATAAACATAGGTGATTTTAGGAGTGTCCTTGCGATCAGAGCCTGGCAGAGGTAAAACAAGTCTGAAACACTATATTTAACATCAAGTCTGCTTCAATGTTATCTATGTTTGGTCCCAAACGTGCTTATAATAGGTCACTATCTTAATATTTATTATTTACATTATAATTCAAATTGTTTTAAGTACTGATTGTCACGATGTTGTTTACTTACATCATACAACTTTTCACCAGATAACCTTCAGCAATAATTGGATAAGGAATATTTTTGTGGTTAAATTTTATTAGTCAGTTTGTGAGAAACTATTCCAAGTGCCTCGTGTGAGATGTATAGTTTTGACAAGGACCTCTGGCATGTGCGGAAACCTTCACAGGACCAGGGGGAGGAAGATAAGAGTCAACGTAAGGCGTAATATAAGACGTACTTATATAGCTTGTTGTATAGTAAGATAAGACGCAAAACAGTATATAGTTCGAAATAGATGATTAAAAACTTGATCACGCCAGACATTGTCAAATTGCGTTGTTGTTATTGCATCAAACTACTTATATTTGATATGGATTGAAGCATGATTGAAGTGACTTGTACCTATGTTACATGAACCTATCAAGAACTGTATGATCAAAAAGTATATTGAAATTCCGATTAAGCCAACAAACACGCGGGTTATAGCGTTAAGTTTTGTGCGCAATGCGTATGTCCTTAGCCAGTTGGCAACAGTTCTTTCCTGACGGCTTTAGATTTGCAGCATCATTGCTTCCTATAGGTAATGTTCAACAACATCATGGTACAAACTACCTATGTATCGCATTACGCTGTGACTTTTTGTAGCGATTCTGGCAGTTTTCCTTACTACCTCTAATTATACAAGTGATTATATTGAATGGTCTATTTACGTCGTAAACAATGAAGATGACTCATAGACGCCGCAACGCAACCTAGATGGTTAGGCACTTGATGTAAAGACACGCCAATTTTAACGAAGATATGTGTCCAACAGTTTCGTTCGCATCACGAATTCAATGAAATTTTTCACATCATTCAATTTGCACGCCGTTCTCGTCGCGTGTACTAAAGTTATGGGCTTGCGAATTTAACGATAAAAGATTCGCTACGCGTCGCATAACTAGTGTTGTGACTCGAATGCCCAATTATGATTAATCGATGCGAACCGCGTCCTTGACTCCACTCGTAAATAATCGTCTACTCTGAGATATTACATACCATCGATTAACAATTCAGAACTCGGATGATTATCTCTTTTGAAGCGCTCCATACGGTAGTCACTAGGGAAAACCTCAGCAGGAAAATCTCAACTCAGTCTGGTTATTTTTACTTAAAATTGGATAAGTTTTAAAATAAAACATTATCTACCGCTCCTTCCTTGTTTATTTTATTAATCCCAGAAAATGCCAGGAAGGTGCTATAAATGTAAATTTTGTATAACTGATTAAATCCATAGAGCTCTCAGTCAATAAAGAGATTGATATCGAGATAATTGACTTTGCGAGTTCAAATGTCGATGTTATTTTTGTTTCATTTAACCTTTGCTTCAGGCAGCGAAAGCCCGACTGCAGCAGTGGGTGCAGAAGCGCCCCGTGAGCTCCCCAACGAGTTGTCAGCGCCGTATGAGGTGCCGCAGTTCCCTATTGAACAGATTGAGAAGAAACTGCTCATCCAGCGACAGCTCAACGTCAAGTAAGTTTATTATGAAAACAAAACTGTAAAATACACTTTGGATATTCGATATAGCCGCTATATCGAATATCCGCTATATCTCGCCACTCTTGGCTATATATAAAAGTGTTATAATGTGTTTAGCTAGAGCATCTCTACCATTTACGTAAAATGTATCTGTTGTTTATTATAAAATTTGAAAACTACGCAAATAAACAGCGAAAACTACTGCATCAACACAATGAAATCCAGTTAGGTAGGTAGGTAGGTGGTAATTTGATTTGCGCGTCCTTGAACTTGATAGACAGCCGACACGTGCTGGCGCGTGTCGGCTCAAAACAGTAATAAAACTATTGTTATGTACTGAAATCTTTATTTTAATAAAACACGCAGTAATTTTTTATTATAAGGAACAATACAACGTACCTAGTATTCGAACGCTTAAATCGAACCTATTTAAAAATCTGACAGAATATCCCAAATATTATGATAATGTGGTTACTATGGCAAACATTTTTTTCTTGGTCAATAATTTTTTTATGATTTATGGTTTTTGGTAAATACCTAAGTATTAGTAGGTATGATGTGGCAATAAAAAAGAAAACATAGGGACACGTAGATATTACCCTACGAATCCCCCCTATAAATACCGGTCATCCATCCTCTTTATGAGCAATTTGGCCGTCTAGCCAATTTAATAGAGCCAATACCATTTACTATGTCGTGTATGAAATGTTCCTTATTTGTTTTTTTTTTATCTAGTTCCATGAAAATAGGTATTCGACGCCTTATATTTTCATGTAAGAAGTCATAGTCTAATAAAATATCTATAACAAACATACACGAGTTTGCAATAAACTAAACAGGGCGCCAGAGTCAGTAATTGGATCAACCTTGACGCGGCAGTAACCCTTGGGGTGGTCGCCATTCGTAGTGTCACTGCATTTCTGATCACATGTCTGTTCATGACTGTCAATTTATCTAACCCGGTCTGATGAAAAAAATACCAAATATTTTTGGGATAACATCCTCGACTACGTATAACTTATGGGCACCCTAGTAAAACGGTAGTGAGCTTTGCCGCATTGGGGATAAAAAAGTTTTGGCGGGAACGGAATAGTTTTCTTTTTTTGTGGGAAATATTTTGTGCCAGTTCTGGGATTTGAAAAGTGGTTCTATAGAACGAGAAAATCTTTGAATTTGTGATGTTTGGGAGTAAACTCGAGTGCCAAAGATGGACGTCGTCTTGGAACAACTGGTAAAATAGAAATGTGCTCTTTTATTTGGAAATTGATTTTGGAACAAAGCAGCGCTAATTTTTTTTCATGTTTTTAGTCTATTCCTATTGTATGGATAAGCAAGCGAAAGTTAGGATGCCGAAATACAGGAAAAGAAGATGCTTCTTATATATACTATGTTTGGCGCTTCCACTTTGAAGGACACGCAGACCACGCAGTGTCTCAGCTGTATGTAGATATTTAGTCTTCGGGTGCCTCCAATCTACTTAGGTGTTCCAGCCAGCGCTATGCCTATGCCGAGAATCGCATAAAGCTAAAGATTTTTAGCTTCGATCTATGCCAACTTTGAGACACTTCTGTGGATTTAGATTTTTTTTGTATTTGTGAGTTGTTTATTTGTTGAGTAAATTAAATGGAAAATATTTGCATGGAACGATCAATCATTCTCGAAAATGGTTAAGTATTAGGTTTATGTTGCTGGTGGCTTTATTCGTGGTTTATTTGCATTGTAATAAAGACATTAGGCATACAAACAAATGCATATTATTTATGTAGCCTATGTAGGTCCTTAGCTACTCGGATAAATTATTTGTTTGTAACTGGGTTTAGAATTGCTCGTAGCACTTCGCAGACTACTTCGTAGCCGTCTACGTCTCTACGGCGTAGCGCGTAGTTGGCGTTGTGCTACGGTGGCGTCTTCTGCTGTTCTTTCTTTCAGTTTTCTGATATAGACTCTCCAAAATTGCCATAGTTACAGTCACCAGGTTATGACGGGATGTCTATGAACTCTTATGTAGGATATGTCCCGACACGGTTTAATAACTCTAACCTTGAATAGAGGAGTAAGTGTTAGGGTGCTTTGCTATCAGAGACAATTCGACTTCTGCGCATTCAAAGAGCTATTAAACCGTGTCGGCACCTTTAGAACTAGACAGTCAGTTGGTTTGTTGTTGGGATAGGGCGTCGTACATTTATCTCTAATATTCCGATGATGTTAATTCTGTGATGGTCTACCGGACTGTCTGGGATCTTAGGAGAGGCCAGCAGCACATATCATATAATACTATCCAGTAGCATAGAAACTTACCAGGGTCTACCTCCAGGGCAGCAGAATGCGGTCAATCGGTACGCTCGTTCGGTGGCAGCGAGGCTGGTGCCGTCTTCGAGGAGGCTGCGAGGTTGAGGGTCCCGGATGATGAGGAACCCGATGTAATCCTACCTCACTTCCAGAGGGTAGCTATTAGTGGAGAGGACACTTCAGGGGTAAGTCTTCTGCAACATCAACAACTTCCTGCTCGCATATTTCTACATTTCTGAAATATAAAACCACTGAGTTTTTTTGAGAAATCGCAAACCACAATGTTGTGTGCAAATAAAATTCAATAAGGTCAAGGGTTCAAATCCGGTCGTGCACCAATGGATTTATCATCATCAATCTATATAAAACTCTTTTGAAGCTGACAGAGAATCAACGCACAGCCTAAACTATAAGTCCTAGAGGTATGAAATTTGGAGGGTAGGTTCCTTATATAGTGAAGGGGTGCACTAAGAAAGGAATTTTGAAAAGTCACACTCTAACGCGAGCAACGCCGCGGGAGACGGCTAGTGTGTGCATATAAAAAAAAATTCAATGCTCGCAAACGGTGAAGGAAAACATCGTGTGGAAACCCGCGGCTTAGTCACGGGCTTCATAAGTATGTAGGTATTTACAAAAAAAAAGGTAAGTATATAAGTAGTCTATCAGCAATCTAGTTCCCATAGTACAAGCTTCGCTTTAGTTTGGGATTAGAGAGCGTTGTGTTATAATGCCCAAAAATATTTATTTATTATTTATGTTCCTAGGTGCCCTTAGAGGATCTGCAGCTAGCATCCTCATTCCTCGTGGAAGCTCTGGAGATGCGCAAGCGGTACATGGAGCTGTCCATGCAAAGCTACTCCAACATCACGTCGAGGTTCATCAGGACCCTGGATGCTGATGGACCCACGGCTAACAATAACGTGCCGCCGTGTAAGGTGGTCAAGAGCCATATTGAAGGTACAGTACTGGGTGTAATATTTGCAATATTTGCTAATGTGCTAATTTACAAAAAAAAATATGTATGTATGTATTCTATCAGCCATATAGTTTCCATAGTACAAGCTTTGCTTAGTTTGGGACTAGAAGGCGTTGTGTTAAGTGTCCTGGAATATATTTGTTAAAGTCTACCCTTTGTATCTAAATTTTGTGCAATAAAGTATTAGGTACCTAGGTAGATAGTTTTAAATCATTTTATTTATTTAATAATTTCACACAAACAAGTAGTGCTAGGAGGACTTAATGCTAAGAGCATTGTCTACCAGTCTTCCTGGGCGTGCAAAAAGGTGGTGTGGCGTGTTTTTATAGGTACCAAACAATTTTTATATATACGAGAAATTATAAAACTACTAATATTATATATATCTACCTACATACTGAAGAATTTAAAATATTCATACCTAGGATACATCATTGTATCAATACATTTTATCTAGAAATTTTATAAACCGATTAAAAACAACTTTTTTTTATCAAAATAGGAATAACTGGTACAAACACGTCATCCACGTACACGACATTGCGTATTTTCCTGTGACCTTTCAATGGTGTTTATGATGAATAGAACAAACCCAATGAACGACCATCATCATCATCTGGTGATGAAGGTGTATCAAATTGAAGTAGTTTTTTTCAAGTTTTTAAACTTATAAATTATTTTCCTGCTGATCTTCCAGATCATATAGTCCACCCGCCGTTCAGAGACAAGGATCCATGGGAGTGCCACATGCCCGAGCCCAAGAACTACACCGTCCGCCATCTGAATGGAGTCTTCAACTTGTACACGACCAACGATAAGGGCGAGGAGAGCCGCGTGCCGTACGAGTATATCGACCTGGCGCAGTACATACAGGACATGAATACTATGTGCAGTATGATTGCTGATGGACCTCTGTAAGTAGATCTTCATTTCAGATGTAAATCAAATGCTGAACGTTGTCCATTGATCCACTTCTGAATGTGTACATACATTATCAGAGCGTCCTTATTGGGCACGCTGGAATGTTTGGAACTGTACAAATATATAAAGTAAATAATCCTTGGACCTTTCACACAACGCCCTCTAGCCCCAAACTAGGCAGAGCTTGTAATGGGAACTAGATTGCTGATAAAATACATACCTGTAACTTTTTTTTGTAATACCTATAGGTACATAGTAACACTGCAGATCTATAATACTAGGTAACACCCAGACTCAGACATAGAACTAACATCTATGTTTGCCACACACAAATGTTTGTTCTTGGTGGGGATCGAACCCACGACCCACAGCACGGAAGGCAGAGCTATTACCAACTGAGCTGTGACGCCTGTCGACATTATCAATCTAGTAAAACACGACCAGGGTTTTTTTTATGAGCTATCACTAAGCACTTTGCTGCCAGCACACCTGATGGTAAGTGTAGCTGCAGCCTAAGGTGGAGCACGGTTAGCAATAATCCACCTATTCACTCCTTTCCTGAAAATTCCTAGGTTATATCTTTCAGGAAATACTGATGATGGCAGAGGGTAGTTTATTCAAATTAACTTTACGATGTTGTTGCAGTAAATCGTTCTGCTACCGTCGTCTTAGCTACTTGTCTTCTAAGTTCCAACTGCACGTGTTACTCAACGAGCTAAGAGAATTAGCTTCTCAGAAAGCAGTGCCACATCGGGACTTCTACAATATCAGGTGAGTTTGCTTTTTGCTATAGTTTTTTTTATCAATCAAAAACAAGCCGTAAGTGTCCGTTCTTTGGTAGTCGTTTGGATTCTTTATAGGTTTTGATCGCAAAAAACTGGCGCATAGAATCACTTATGGGCCATCTCCACGAGCGAGAGAATCGCTCAAAAAATTGATTCAAAAAATTTAATCTTAATTTTTTGAAAATCTGTGTACTAAGGAAAATTTTACTAAGGTAAAATAAATTATTTTCACGTAGGTAGTGTTTATTTTAGTCCGGATCCATAATATTATTAAATTGTTATACAACAGGAAAGTGGACACTCACATCCACGCGGCATCCTGCATGAACCAGAAGCATCTTCTGCGATTCATCAAGAAGACGCTGAAGAACCACGCAGAAGAGGTAATTACTATGAATACACTATGTATATACTATGTATACTATGTTATAAAGTTATCAGTATTTTATTACCTTCTGGTATTTCGCCGGAGATTTCTCAAGACTGTTTTCAAATCTGGATGAATCTGCACCAATTTTCACCAACACTAAAAGCCATTCTAGAACAACCAGCTTTTGTACTAATGAACCGCATTCAAATCGGAGCCCAACTTTCAAAACTCCGAGGGTTTAAACAAACATACAGACACACAACGCCGTCAAACTTATAACACTCCGATTTTCAGTCGGATGTTAAAAAGGTGGAACTGTGTGTGAATTGTGAATATCTTTTGTATTTTCTATTGCGTTTTTGCCAAAGTTTGTTTATAATACCTATTATTTGCGCTTGGAATTGTTGTATAAAACACATTTTGAGTGAATTCGCGCAACTATTTCATCAGTTAGTTAATTAAAGGTTATTTTGAACATGTTTCGTTTGTTGCAGGTGGTGACACTACACAAAGGTACACCAATGACTCTGAAGTCAGTGTTCCAGTCCATGAACCTTAGTACTTATGACCTCACCGTCGACATGCTTGACGTCCACGCTGTAAGTCAATACAAGATTACTTTTAAATGTTTTTTAAATTAATTGAATTTACACACTAGTTACAAGCACCGTCATCGTTAAAAAGCGCTCGGTTTAAAAATGCTAAAGTGCAGTCAAACATATAAATTGTAAGTTTTGCGTATTCAAGGTTAGCGCTATTAAACCGTGGCGGTACCTGTAGATCTGACCGCAGACTGGCTTTGAGTAACGAATCGGTAAAATTCAGCAGAGCTACTACCGACTAAGCCATGATATAGACTTCAATGTGATCATCAAAGATGTCAAAGTTCTCAAAGTTGTTCGATATTTTAGGATCGCAACACGTTCCATCGTTTCGACAAATTCAACGCGAAGTACAATCCGATCGGTGAAAGCAGATTGAGAGAAGTATTCCTCAAGACTGATAACTACATGAACGGTAAATACTTCGCTAGGATCATCAAGGTGAGTAAACAATTAAAAAATAATACTTTTCCTCTAAGATTTGCGTGATAAATCGTTTGATCACTGTGTTGTTTTTAGCAAACATTTTTAAAGTCAAAGAACTTGAGATACGAATAGGCCTTATATAAAAACGTGGAACGCCTTTTGAGTAACGTATTATTACAAAAACACAAAAAAATTGGTGCTACGTACGTGATTGGTCAAATATTTAAATCACGCCATTGGATGGGTAACCTTTAGTACATCTGAGCGCTTCCGTACTGTCGGTCCCAGCTTTAGCAGTCAAAAGTCCGTCGACAGAATTGCCCACTAACTCATAATATACTATAACTTTTTTTTAATTTTCATTGTTGTTATTTCCTCTCAGATAAATGCTCTCATTATGGCCACAGATAACAATACTATCCATAGCATCTATGGCTTCACATGAGAACATTTAGATACCGATTTATCTACAAAAATTTAACTACACTTTTTTTAGATTTTGCAAATGTATAAATAGGGTTTCTATCTAGAGGAATTTTAGCATTAAATTGTCTCCAGGAAGTAGCAGCAGATCTCGAAGAGAGTAAGTACCAGAACTCAGAGCTGCGTCTGTCTATCTACGGCAAGAACACCAGCGAGTGGGCCAAGCTGGCCAAGTGGGCCATACAATACGACGTGCATTCTAACAACGTGCGGTGGCTTATACAGATACCCAGACTTTTGTAAGTTACTACCAACTATCTTACTGTCTTTGGTTACCTGGAAGAAATCGCTCTCAGCGATAAGGCCGCCCATTGTCTTACCTGTTTTTTAAGATATGTGTTTTCTGTACTGTTATTGTGGTGAGCAATAAAGAGGAAATCTCACTCCTAAGAAAATCCATGAGTTTTCAATAGCAGGGTTTAGTAGTAAACAATTTACCCCCCGATAGTGACGATCACAATGGGCCATCTAGGTTGTACTGATATTACAGCCGCAAAAAGCCAATAAAAAACATATTTCTTTCTATACAGCGATATTTTCAAGTCCAACAAAATAATGAAGAATTTCCAAGAATTCCTCAACAACATCTTCCAGCCGCTGTTCGAAGTTACCAAAGATCCTAACAGCAATCTAGAACTGCATAAGTTTTTGACTGTAAGTAACTCAAGAGCAGAAATTCCGGGTTATTTATTAAATACTAGCTTCCACCCGCGACTTTGTTCACGTCCCGTTGGATCCCGTTTATTTTCCGGGATAAAAAGTAGAGTCATTTTCTAAGTAGATGCAATAGATCCAATTTGTGATTGTGACGTAGTTTTTTAAAATAGATTTATTGGGAAAAAAAGTTCTCAATAGAACCAATTGGATCTTGATCACTGGATCTACAGAGAGTAAACGGTTAATCCAGGTGACGGACAATATATATTCCAAGTTTCAACCAAATCGGATCAGTAGTTTTTGCGTGAAAGAGTTCTGCATCTATGAACAGGGAAATTATGCTCACTTCGGCAGAGATGTAACTCTAATAGGTATGACGTCAAAATGACGTTAACTCGATTCGCTAGTAGGTGAAACAAGTTTTCGGCCGAGATATAGTTTCAGGACGCTGTACTTAGCGGCTGAGATTTTTCTTTCATTTTTAAAACCCAATCTATTACATTACTTTCTGTTCTAGCACGTGATCGGCTTTGACAGCGTCGACGATGAGTCAAAGCCTGAGAACCCGATGTTAGATGCAGACGCCAAGTTCCCTGAGAATTGGGAGGAGGAGGAAAATCCACCTTACGCGTACTATCTCTACTATATGTACGCCAACATGACGGTGCTCAACCAATTCCGCAAGTAAGTATACTTAAAAATAAATAAATAAATATTCACGGACACTTAACACAACGCCGTCTAGTCCCAAACTAAGCAAAGCTTTTACGATGGAAACTGGATGGCTGATAAAATACATACATACATTTTTTTTGTAAATACACACTTATAATACATAGAAACACCCAGACACCGAACAAACATCTATGTTTATAACACAAAAATGTTTGTTCTCGGTGGAGATCGAACCCACGACCCACAGCACGGAAGGCCGAGCTACTACCGACCGAGCCATGACGCCTGTCAGATAAAAATGTATATATAATAAGTATTATATCAGCAATCTAGTTCCCATAGTACAAGCTCTGCTTAGTTTGGGACTAGAGAGCGTTGTGTGTGATGTTCAAGGATATTTATTTATTTACATCTTCTTTGTAAAAAATAAATATACCTACTAAGAGTTCGTTCCAAGAAAGTACTACGCTTCTGCTACAAGTTCTGCGCGGTCAATATTTGGATGGGTGACCGTTAGTGCCATTGACATCTGAATGCTTCCGACTTTAAACTGTCGGTTCCGGCTTTAGCAGTCGAGAGTTGACCACTAACTTATACGAACTTATTTTATTAGTAAAAAAGCAAAGTGGTACTTGGCTATTGTTAGGCCTAACATTACGTCTTAGGTACAGTGCGATCTCTTACTGGGCACGTCCTTAGTGATCGTGCGCTGTGAGAACATGTATGTACAGTACCGGCTAACACCAGGTCACAAACAACTTCAAAGAGTTCTTCTTAAAATTATTAAAGTATAGATAGTTTTTACTTAATTGTTTTTATTGTGTTCAGGGAGCAAGGATTGAACACATTCGTGCTCCGTCCACATTGTGGCGAAGCTGGCCCGGTGCAGCATCTTGTATGTGGATTCCTACTGGCTGAGAATATCTCTCACGGATTGCTGCTAAGAAAGGTAACATTAAATCATTTCTATTATGTTCTACATTACCAACAAGGCTACCAAGTGCCTACAATTTGTCAAAATACGTATTACTTTTGTTTATTTCTGAGGTAAGTAGGTAGAACATCATATACAGAGTCAAAACTCCAGGCACAGGCCTTCATATTTATTTTGGCTGAGCAAGAAACTTTTATGTTGAGTCAACCCCACGTTGGGCGCCAGTATAACGAACTAACGCAGTTTGGCGCCCAACATGGGGCTCAAATTTTGCTACCTTAACTAGTAAGTTATGGATTATCAAACTTGTTATTAAAATAAAGAGACAGCGTGATTAACACTCAATTGACTTTACATATTTTACTTTAAACAATTTAAAACAAACGTCACTTTTACAGTCTTTTATCTGTATCTATCAATTTTATACTATAGTTTTTTATCTATCTACCTATGTCCGTCAATTTTATTCTAGTCTTTTATCTATGTCGGTCAAATTTATCCTACAGTCTTTGATCTATGCCCGTCAATAGTCCTTTTATCTATTCCCGTCAATTTTATTCTAGTTCTTTTATATCCTTTTATAATTCCAGGTGCCAGTTCTCCAGTACCTATACTATCTAGCGCAGATCTACATCGCCATGTCTCCTCTGAGCAATAACTCGTTGTTCCTGAACTACCATCGCAACCCTCTGCCCGAGTTCCTGGCGAGGGGGCTCTGCATCACGCTTAGTACTGACGATCCACTGCAGTTCCACTTCACCAAGGTACGAAGGTGGATCTAATGCTGCGGGCATTATTGCCGGACTTCCGGACTTAATGTCTCAGCAACATCGCCTTTATTCTTATCAAGGGAGCAAGGGTTTGAACATGGACGCGAGCCGGGACAGAGAGGCACTCGGAAGGCTGAAGCTAGTTTTTACTAAATTAGTTATCGTTTTTGAGGGTCGAAACTGATAATTGTTAAAGTTACCTTCATCGTGAATGTCCAGGAGCCGCTGATGGAGGAGTACAGCATCGCGGCGCAGGTGTGGAAGCTCAGCTCGTGCGACATGTGCGAGCTCGCACGGAACTCCGTGCTCATGTCAGGATTCCCACACGAGGTAACACTTACTACCAGTAACGGATCATCCATAAATGACGTCACACGTTAAGGGGGAGAGAGGGGGTCGACGAAGTGTGACAAGGGGTGGTAGGGGTCCTAAGTTCTGTGACGTCACATTTCATATAAAATATATATTAAAAAATAATTTAAATGGAAATGAAAGTGCTGTTTTAATTTAATAATTTCTAGATGTAAAATTGCAAGATATGTGACGTCATACTAGGGGGGGGAGGGGGTCTCACAAATGTGACCAACTGTAACAAGGACGGGGGAGGGGTCAAAAAATCACGCAATTAGTGTGACGTCATTTATGGATGACCCCTACGTAACATAATATCTATCAGTTTGATCAGGGATGGATCCAAGCGGCTTGAACCAGCTATGACGTAATAGCTCAGTTGGTAATACCTTTGCCCCCTGTAAATACCTCCGAAGCGCTCTTGGCTAGGCTTGGCTAGATTAAGTGACGTTCTGCGCGGTCACTATTTGGATGGGTGACCGCTAGTGGCATTTACATCTGAGCTCTTCCGTGCTTCGGAGGGCACGTTAAACTGTCGGTCCCGGCTCTAGCAGTCGTCAAGCCATGTCGGAAGCCCAACCTAACGTACGTACGTAATACCCCCCACTGATACGTACGTCGTACGTTCGTATGAGTTAATGACCAACTCTGGTGACGGAGTTTTTAGGCCGCCTTGAGGCCTCCACAGCACGGATGTCTTCCCAGACTAATATATACACTTGGTCTTAGAATCCGAGGAAGACTAGCTTAGAAAATAAATAATAATTTCCAGATGAAGCAGTACTGGCTCGGCCCCCACTACACGAAGGAAGGCGTGTCCGGTAACGACATATCGCGCACCAACATACCCGACATCCGCATTTCGTTCCGGCACGAGACCTTACTCGACGAACTCACCAATATATTCAAGGTGAACTATTACGAGACCATTTATCCTGGGGTTTAGGTAAAGAAGAGGTTATATATAACTAATTAAATAGCAAGGACATTGTAGATCACATGTAATAGAAGGCATACAGGCGTACTCAGAGACTTACGACCATTTAATGTTACCCATATCTACAGACAATTATAAATATCACTCATCATTATGTCAGAACATAATCAATGCTTAATATTCATAGAAAAAACACAGAGTAAAAAACAACAGAGAAAAGCTAATTTAAAAAAAAAACACAAAAAAGAATGTAGTTATTAACTAAGCTGAAACACGGCCACACCATCCAAGTGCATGCATAGTTGTTGGTTTTTATATTTTCTTTGTCTACTTTGTTTAAATGTGCTTCATTAGGTTGTCGTTTTGGGTCGACTGTTATGATAACATCTATGTTAAATAAACAATTTGAATTGAATTAAATATTTTGTTAGTAATTCATCTGTTAGTTTCAATGAGTTTTTACATAAAAGATCATTGGTTTGATACACTAATGACAAAAATCTCACGTTTGGTGCTTTGTGTCTATTTTTGGGCTTAGCTTAAACCGGTGCCTGATCAAGTCAATGTCCATTCTGTTTGACTAACAAACATATTTTTGTCATATATTTCTCATTTATCCACATTTCCATATTATATGTTCATGGTCCATTATCTAATATTTCAGGATGGGTTGTCTGCAGGACGTTAGTACATCCACAAGCGACCGTGGATGGAGTGACTAATTTACTTAGGCTACACGCAAATGAGCCACTTGTAACAGCCACTCGTGGCCAGTGACAGCATTGTTTCATTATTTTATAAGGTCTGCCGCACACTTGTAGTTGGTGGTGGCCATTGGCGACTATTTCCCTCAAACTCATATACATTATTCAATAACTTTTAGAATCTTCACTTTTAGAATTTAATGAAATTCTGGAAAGTGGCTGTGACTGGCCACTAGTGGTTATCGCAAGTGGCCTGTTTACGAGACCTATACTTTTACCTCTATCGTAGACTGTATGACATAGGCACATTCGCGACATACCCCGTGGATACCCTTTAAAAAACTAGATTATATTTAGCATTAAAACATTTTTTTAAATTAAAGTAAAAACTTTAGTCTACGCTTGTTTGTGACGGTTTGTATCAAAATCAAAAAGATCTGTTCAGAATTAAGAAACGAAAATTGAATAAAATTGACTCACAATTGTTTGTCAATTGTCAGCCCCCGGCACAGTGGACACCCCTTTAGGATCTCTAATCACGATCTTAAGGTTAAAAAAAACATAAGAAGCTTATCAGTACTCAGTAGTATTTGTTCCTTTCAAAATTCTGAATAGGACAAGTCAGTCAGTAAAACCATATATTAATCGTTATTTTATATCGTAATGTTTAAAACAGGGCTCAGATTCGCCCCAATATTTATAGCGTTACTATTAAGAAATAGACCCCTTGTGATAAATAAGAGAAAATTAAAGATTGATAGTGCCATTGCATTGTTAGAGTAGGAGTCCCTTTCGTATCCAGAAATTTTGCTTTGTTCTAGGTCCAGCTGTAAGACAAAATACATTATACATGCTTTAAGGCCACGAGTGGCCAGTAACAGCAAGTGGTCATACATTTTGTAAAAGCCCGCCGCACTCGTATAGTTGATGCCACTCACTCTCTAGTGAAATATTATAAATATTGCTAACCACTAGTAGCTGTTCCGGGCCCGTGTGCGGCCGCCCTTATAGGAATAACCTTTGAGGTTAAATAACAAAAGACGATCAAATCAATCGCTTTGAATAAAATATACTAACTAATCTTTGGTAGTCTTACGGGCACAATGTGATCCGAAATAATAATATATTAAAAATGCAAATTTTATAAAATGTATTTTAATTAAATCTTAAAAAATCTATAAGCTCGCTTATTCTTCTATTTATATGATTAAGTCCGTTGGTAGATGAAACCGCTAGAGGGCTCAACCCCCCTCATACCCTAATAAACTGGATCAACCCCCCTCAAACCCCAATAGGTGGATCAAGCTCCCTCCAAAACCGATATCGCTGGATTCCCCACAAGATAAAACTATCTAATCTAAATAAAATTTAGATACTAGTAACAGATAGATAACCCTGCCTTAATAATTTTACGGCTTTTTAGGCTTCATTTGAACTTTTACAAAATACAAAAACGTAGCGTGATAACATATTTTGGCTAAATCTAAAATTGCTAAAAGTCCTTATAAAATCCTTCATTGTTACTTACAACTCTAATATCGACCAATCTCATAACGTAAGGTGTTTTTTTTTTCAGTAGGGTAGGTACCTAACCTGTGCCTTGATCACGAATAAATGTGACAATCGCAAACGTATCGTAATGCGAGCGTATCTGAGACACACTTCGCGGTGACATTACAACGGTTGGGGTCGAGCTGGCATTGACGCGCAATATAACTCGAATACTCTAACGCGGCGACTGTCAGATTTGTTCGTGATAGAGGTACTGCCTAGGTTTCGTTTGTAAGTTTGTGTTAGTTTAAGCTTCTCGGTTGTTTGTACTGTCGTTTACGTAAAGCTTTTGTGGTGTATTTTGTATGTTCTTTGCAATCTTCTAATGTGCTAAGAAATAATTGTAACTTTTGTTATTATTTTTTGCTAGTGATTTGTATTTTTTGATACTGAAGTCAGAATCTAGATTTATGCAATTTTTTGTAAGATCTCTTAGCACATGACATTTTAATGCTAATGTTTTTAGATTAAGCTTGAGAATAAAAATCATGGTTAATATTTCATAAGTTTATACAGTAATTTATGAATTTAAAATTATACTAAAATGAATGTTAACTTTGTTGGAAATAAATCGATCGTTCACACACTGACTTTATTAATTCAATACTTAGGTACACCTCCGTATGCTTTGTGCAGACCAAACGAACGGAAACAAACGGATACTTATCTACTATCGTATCCTGTCATTCTAGAGTCGATATTCTGACACTCAATAAAGATGTGTGATGCGACGCCAATTTAAGAAAAAATAAAAATGTGTGAACAAAAACGGTATAAGATTGTTCGATTGTTGTAGTAATATATCGATTGTTGGAGTATAGGTACGTACGAGAGTATCGATTGTTTTGGTGTAGGTACGTACGAGTTTTAGGTCAACTATTTTAATGGCAGTGTTTATTTTTTCTATTATATTTTATGCTTCTATTCATCGAAACGCTTTCCTTTGGTCTGAACTAGCATTATATTATTTGAGCCTAGCAGATTTACTCACACTATCTCATAGGTAGAAGTATCTAGGTTATTTTGACCAAGCTTTTTTAACTTGTATTATTTTTGACGTAGCTTCAGCGGTGTCGCACACCCATCTTCTTCTAAAGGTACCTAGTGTCGTGTGTTGTGTGTCGTTTGCGTATTTATGTGCTTTTAATAATGTTCTTGGTAAGTACCTACTTTGGGTTTTCCTTTAACGATTAATTCATGTCGTTTACCTACCTGTAGCTGAGACAAGACCAATAGGTCGTAGGTGTTCATTATGTCAGCCAAGTGTACCTACTGCTTGATTCATCGCGTCACAATCTTTGTCCTCCATCTTGATTCTAACCTACTTCATACTACCTACCTAGCGAAATATGAAATACCTACTGCAGTAAATGAGTCTTTGTTTTCGTTCAACAGGCTGTGCAGCCATCTTCGTCTTTCCTCGCTGAAGAATCGCCGGGAACTCCGCCACCATTGCCGAACTTTACAACACCGATAATCAGCTTGAAACGACCTTCCCTTGTATAACCTCAAACTATCTACCTATTTTGTAAAATACATATAGTAGTTCTAGTTGCGATGTGTACGTATTGCTATGAGTATATTTACGAACTGCATAATGATTTTTGCTTGTTATACGTAACCTTACGTAGAATATGTTAGGTATGTACCTAGGTAACCAATGCTTACGGTCTACAATTCTACATGTTTAAAGTAAAAGTACCTAGGTATACTTAATGGTTTGAATAATACGTACCTACTTATAATGCTTTATTTTTCATATTCGGAATAAAAAGATTTACGACCAACTTTGGTTTTATTGATTTAATGTGATGCCGATAGGTACCTACTGATTTGAATTTAACACATCTTACTTATGTGGGGATCGCCGATCGTAACTCTGTCTAAATAAATAGCTAGCAAACCACTTTACATCTCTTTTTTTATAAAAAAAACAGGCCTCAGATAAAAATCCTTGAGATCTAGACTACGAGGTAATCAGAGGCATATACAAACATATCTGACGAGCCAGCGGGGTATATAAGAGGTCAAACCCTACAGACGGATTTTCGCGATAATAGGGCACCCTTTTATAGTCATTAGTAAAACTTTGTCACCGCACGTATCACATTGTATGTGTATGTTGTTGTATGTGTACATACGTGGTACATACACACACATACACATACCTATACTCCTTGGCGCTGCTTATGGCTGCGTGGCTGATGACAACCACCTCTGTGACAACCACTGAGCCACAGAAAAAAGAACCACTCATGAACCTCAACATCATCTTCTTCTTCTCTTCAATAATGGCCTGTGTCCGTCATTTCGACAGACAATTTTGCCAATGTCAAGTGTTAAAATTGTAATAAATAAGTCAAGTCAAGTCATTTGTCAAGTCGGCTGTCGTTTGTTTTGAAAAGAAAATGGTGGATTTTCTCTTCAAAACCTAACACGAATTTTCACATTCAGAAAAACCACTTTACACACATTTATTCCAATGGCTCATACTTTATGTTACGACCTAAGTATTATTGGTTAAAATTCCACCAAAATTAAACAACAATACTCACAATAACACAAGAAAAACTATTAAAATAAAAGTGCTATGTGTCGTTTCAAAAAATGTCAAAACTCGTGTCCCCTCAACATCATTCTTTTTGCTCAACATGACACAAGGTGTTCGGTGACAAGACAACTTCAACTGTCACAATGACACAATGCCGCGAAAATAGAAATGGATCATAAATAAATAATATTCAAAATAAATATCACAGGCCTACAGACAAAACCAAGCATTTCCTAAACTACAAAAACCTGCTGATCCATAATGAACAGAGCCAGCAGAAACAGCAAGTCATCTCACCCCCAGTTCAGTACCCACAAGGAATACAAGAAGTGGACGAACGCACGAGGGTAAGTTTTAGGAGGTAGGTACCTACTACGGCCAACATAATAAAGCTTCACATCTTCAACTAATAAGTTTTAGGAGCTACTAGTAGGGTATCCTTACGTAACATCATCAATCGATATACCTACTAAGTAAGTCCTCCACTAACTAATCTGCTATATTTTGCTTTAGACAAAAATAAAAATCTACCTACCCGTACAGGTACTTACCTACTACCAACAACAATGCTTATAAAATTACGGGAATAGTAATAGGAATAAGTACCTACCTATAGGTCTCTCTTAAAACTACGTATCTGTACCTACATAGTCAGTTATTTCGGAAATAAAGAATTTGATATTGATTTTTTTTTCTTTTTTCATTCCATCTTTTTCTAGACTTCCTGTAAGAACAACTGATCTGGATATTTATCCGAACCGCAGCGAGACACAGCAGGATTTGCGTAATGTGACGCGTACTTATGTGCGCGGTCCTGGCGACAGCGGAATACAGAATGAGGTGCCCTTTCAAAGGGTTTCTGTTCAGGGCATCCATGTCACCGGGGTGAGAACTAAGTTTTACAAACCAACGTAATCTTCAGCTAGTTTTTGTACACCATCGCAACAATTCCAAAATCCAACTGACCGTGTCTTGTTACCTACTTTTCTTTTCTCGTCGTACAGGTTATCGTGTGCTTTTATATTATTCGGGTGATCATCGTGAGAATCTCAATGACATTCATCTTGAATTCTATCGCGAACTGTACAGTAGCATGACTTCAGGTGCCAATGGAAGATCTAATACGCTCAGCTACGCTACTAGTGGAAGCATTACGGCTGCGTCGGAACTACATGGATATCTCTTGCCAGTCGTTCACTCCGACCGCGGATGATTACTTGTCTAATCATGAGGTGCCGCGACTGGCCCATCACAACCAATCCAGGACATTTACTAGGGCGCTGTTGAATCTTGACAGTAAGTTAAGACTTCTGATTACTTATTTGCAGTTCCTAGCGATTAATATCCAGTTGCTGTTATTAACCTAACGTATTTCTCTTAGTTTCGTTGTGTTTCTAGATGACGCAGCCGAACAGTATCTGCAGCTGACCACCTGTTCTTCAGAGGAGCTGACGCGGCCAATAATAATGTTCAGCCCTCAGAGATCAGACACGAGGAGTAAGGAGCACTGAATTATTATTAACTAGCTGATATCCGCGACTTCGTACGCGTGCGAAATTTTCCACCAAAATAATTCTCAACCAGCATACGATGAACCTCGTAGCAAATAGCTGCTTTTGATAAACAGACCAACTCGATTTTAGCAGGCACTGTAGCTTGTGACCTACTAATACTAGAACACTGGGGGCAAGAGAGAACTACAAACCGTGCTTCATATTTCTAGTTCCCGTGGTTGGAACAACGGCAGCCATCCGGCCTGCTGATAATATGAGAACTTCCTTCGAAAGCCACGATGACCTGCTTCAACCAATACTACCAGGTATGTCGCTGATACCTGTCTAACATATAAGATTACACAGACTGTATTCTTGATGTCGAGGCCGTGAAACAGACCAACTCATTGTTAGGTATGGCCGAAACTCCAAGAATGTCTTTGCATTGGTCAAGAGCGTTGCGTGTACGACTTGAATGAAGGACACGAAACTTATAAAACCTTTGGTAATTAATCCACTATCTACGAACAGTACAACTATTTACTAATTTCTTCAACGTCATCAATATCTTCCAGGAGTATACCTCGACCCCTGGGCCTGCACCACTCCCCCAGACCGGCACTACACGTCCCGCTGGATAGACGGCGTCACGGTCCTCTACAGGAGCGACGCTGATGCTGAGGCGGGAAGACCACTTCCGTACCAGACATTGCCGTTTCGGCAGTTCGTTGAGGATATGGCCAGGCTTATGGATATGATCTCTGATGGACCGTTGTTAGTTACTTCTCCGCAGAAAATTTGGCTTTAGTCAGACCATTTTCTAGATATTTGAGAAAACCTCTCCTGGAAAACAGTTTTCAATTTTTTTTTGGATTTTAGTTCCTTGTTTTCGTTTATCAGAAAATCGTTCTGCTTTCGTCGTCTGAGCTACCTCTCCTCAAAGTTCAAGATGCACGTCCTCCTGAACGAGCTTCATGAACTGGCTCTGCAGAAGGCTGTTCCTCACAGGGACTTCTACAATATCAGGTACTTCCTACTACACTTCGCAATAACGTCTCTTGCATTTTACTTTCTTGTTTCTCATAGATCCTCTTCATATCACTCGACCATTTCCAGTCAACCTTGTTAGTTTGGAATTTGGCAGGGTTTATAAAGTGCATGAATGGAAGTACATAAAAGACAAATAGTATTGAAGTGAAACGTGTGTTCTTAGGAAAGTGGACACTCACATACACGCGGCTTCCTGCATGAACCAGAAGCATCTTCTGCGGTTCATAAAGCGCACTCTTCGTACGCATGCAGATGAGGTTAGCCGTAGCATTATCAATAACTTTACTTATCTGCAGAAACACAGGCCTGTCGAACTAGAAATTGTTTTTGCTTGAAGGTGGTGGCACTGACTTCCGGCGTGACTATGACTCTTCGATCAGTGTTTGAGGAGCTGCAACTCGATGCTTACGATTTGAACGTAGACATCTTAGATGTTCATGCAGTAAGTTCAGTAATATCAGTAGGAATCCATATCAGCCACTTTAAGGTCAGTATTAGATCCAAAAGAACTTTTAAAGGACATAAAACGCAATCATAGCTTTCCGCTTCGAGCAAGATATTGAATTTTCTTTTGGTGTACAGGATCGCAACACGTTCCATCGATTCGACAAATTCAACGCGAAGTATAATCCCGTCGGTGAAAGCAGATTGAGAGAAGTATTCCTCAAGACTGATAACTACATGAACGGAACTTTCTTTGCCAGAATCATCAAGGTACATTTTGTTAGACAAAAATAACATTATAAGGTATTCAGTTGGGCTTGGCATTTGTTAAACTTTATCGGGACTTTTCATCCTCTCGAGCGTTTAGTAGTTTTCAAAAACTACAAATTCGCCAGAAATTTAAACTTAAAAGCAAATCTTTTGCCCATGGATCCAAGGGTTTTAACGTCAGTTCACTAACACTCAGGAGGTGATGGTAGACCTCGAAGACAATAAATACACGTACGCAGAGCCACGCATCTCTATCTACTGCAAGAATAAGAATGAGTGGAGTAAGCTCGCCACCTGGGCGCTTCGCAATGACGTCCACTCACCACATGTTCGATGGCTGGTGCAGGTGCCCCGATTATAGTGAGTGCATGTTCTTTCTTCCAAAAACTTTTGGTGGGTTTACTTCTGTGATTTCCATCCACTCGAATCTTTAGGCACTCAGATCCTGGAGGATATCTTACAGAGGTACACAGGAGTAGCAAGGGTATAGACCAGATATCTGCCACTTTGAGTTCTTTGAGCTCAAAGCCCGAGACGATGTCACAATACTTCGATAACGTCACAATTTTCTTCAGCGACATCTACCGCATCAACAAGCTGCTGAAGAACTTCCAGCAGTTCCTGAGCAACCTTTTCGACCCGCTGTTCCAGGTCTCCGTGGATCCCAGCTCCAATCCTGAACTTCATAAGTTTCTTACGGTATCCTCAACTTGTACTATCCTCCTCTCTGCAGCCTCTCAAGGGTTTCCAGCGATCAGTCTTTCTACTTATGAACACTATAGTTTCAGCAGTTAGAAACAGAACTGCTAAAATGTATGCCCTCATGTCTATGGGAGAGCATTTGACCGACCGAATCATCCCGCCTGCGTTCAAGATCTTGGAATCCTAGTAAAGAGTTATGGGTACGGTAGTGACTGTTGTTCATGTCACTTTCAGCACGTCATAGGCTTCGACAGTGTGGACGACGAGTCCAAACCAGAAAACCCTAACCTCAACGAGCACATGAAGACCCCCGAGCAATGGGACGATGAGGAAAACCCTCCGTACGCGTACTATCTCTACTACATGTACGCTAACATGGTCACGCTCAATCAGCTGAGGAAGTAAGTAAACATACATTATGTGACGGGAAAGTCATTTACCGACATAAAAGAATAATTGGATTATACCCTCATAGCTTTTTCAAATGACTAGTTCGGCCTGTCCTCCGTTAGTTCAATGATCATTGCTTGGCAAACTTGAAAAGAAATAATCATTGGATGTATCAAGTAAAGAAGCAGTTTTCCGAATCTATTTTCGGATCTCACTTCCATGGGTTTAAAGTGATTGGTTTGCAGGCAACAGGGCTTGAATACGTTCGTTCTACGTCCACATTGCGGAGAAGCAGGTCCAGCTACGCACTTGAGCGCTGGGTTCCTGCTCGCTGAGAATATTTCCCATGGACTGATGCTCAGGAAGGTAGTCAATGTTCTAAACGATAAGCAAAGCCCATTGATCTCTATCATATCAATCGCCACTTGTTCTCTCAGGTGCCAGTACTGCAATACTTCTACTACCTAGCGCAGATCTTCATCGCCATGTCTCCTCTCAGCAACAACTCGTTATTCCTTCGTTATCACCGCAACCCTCTGCCTGACTACTTCGCGAGGGGGCTCCGAGTCACGCTGAGTACTGATGATCCTCTACAGTTTCATTATACCAAGGTAGGTTTGCTGTGTTTTGAGATAGAACTATTGAAAACTGTTCGTCGTTTGTCCTCCTTCGTTGGTCTAGTTGTGAGGATCACATGTTTCCCAAATTCTGCCGATTTATTAGAGCATTTGGTGATTTCATGGAGTGACTAGACTAGTGTAACCTTGTGCTTTGGGCACTGAATTCAATCTCGCTTTACTTTTAAACGCTTGTATTCTATCGTAAACGTAGATATTGCATTTTTGACAATAAATCACTATTTAAAATATAGACTAAACTAATAGAGCTAAATTAAAGAAGTTTTCAATGCTATATGGGTCCTGATGAAGGGTTGGTTTCCAGGAGCCGTTGATGGAGGAGTACAGCATCGCGGCGCAGGCGTGGAAGCTCAGCTCGTGTGACATGTGCGAGCTGGCACGGAACTCTGTCATCATGTCAGGATTCCCGCATGAGGTATAACTCACTCCATTTTTTATACAAATGGCGATCAAGTTTAGCAAAAATTTTGAGGGTAGACAAATTCGTTGGAAATTCTGATTGCTAGTGTTTGCTTTCTTCCTCTTTAAAAAATATGTCTCCTATTCATTCTGTACTTATATTAACCTGCATCTTCACGTGGTATGTCTTCCCCCCAACATGTTGAGACGATTTGAGAAGTGACAAAGTTGACCTATAAAATTGGTATTTTTACCTGCCGGCATCCAATGATTGGGTAGAAAATGGGTAAGGCATACTCATTTTTTATCGTACAACCATCCCACTTCTCCAATGTTTAAGATTCTTTATGTTCGTATTAACAGATGAAGCAGTTCTGGGTAGGCGCGGAGTATCTACGTGACGGTCCTGAAGGCAATGACATCACGCGCACAAACGTGCCCGATGTACGTATTTCATTCCGACACGAAACGCTACTGGACGAATTGGATAATCTGTTCAGAGTGAGTATAATGAAAATCTCATATTGTGTACTTTGCCAACATAATTATGACACTAGGATTTTCTTTCCTATCGACTGTCTGCATTGGGTTGAATTTGGCCTAGACGAACGCACGGAAAGTTATGAGTCTTGGCTCCGCTAGTCACTAATGAACAAAATAGTACATTTCATGCTTTGAGAAATGTATAGAGTTGTTAATGCCCTTTAAATATCAGCAGACATATTTAAGTTTGCGTACAGATATAATGTTGTAGCAGCTCTAACATCAAAGGAGTATAAGTTTATTGCGAACGTTTACGCGACAGATATTTTTGTTTGTGCTATGGTCTCGCAATTTCCTACAGCACAGTTGTAATGAAGTAAACTCTTAACCTCTTTGGACTATGTTATTCTGACTTTAGTTTTTTCAACTTTCTAGATCAGTGTTATTCAACCTTTTTGGGACTGCGACTCTTTTAGGACATAGCCATAAAAATAACGCGTGACCTACTTTATCGTAAACGAATAAGTACATTAGACACAGCTGTTCTTTGTCTCGAAGTTAAACTATAACCCCCCACTTCAGACCCACTGGGGGTCGCAACCCACAGGTTGGAAAACACTGGTCTGATATTCTATCTAAACTTTTGTTTTATATTTGTTACAGGCAGCCATAAGTTGAGATGTAACAAAGACATAATGTATCACGAAACGTGTTTATTTACTAAATTACAACTACTATTTACAAATTGCATTAAGTATCGATACTATCACAAATTCACAAAAAAAACAAGTAGCAAGTTTCACTCTATTTCAAGAGATGATTAAAATATTGTAACGTGAAAACTTCATAGAATTTGTATAAAAACAATAAAATAAAAACTGTAATACACTATCTCACTGGTTTCATTGGTATTTCATACACACACGTACACATACACACACACACCCTCTCTCACACTTATCAAAGTCTCACAGACCATATCCATATTCACAAGATACCATGACGTCAGCAATTTGGTAAAATTTAAATAGCTTACCTGCTTCACTATCCTCTTAGACAAATCGGCTCAGAGCACATTCTCAGTGGACGTGCTCAGTGAGTAATAAATCGTTATAGGCAGTGGTTCCCACTTAAAATTAGGTGGTCCATCAGCTAGTTCTGTGATTTTGTTGTATCATAACAAAACCTTTATGCATGCCTACTCTTCGCATTCGAACCTCACACTAACACCGTTGAAATAGAGTCTAAAACCCCGTAATGCTTCTAATAGCCTTCTCCTCGTCATACGGCGTCATATTCCTATGCGAGTGGAATTCCATTGAGAATGACGCCAGGCCGGAGCTTAGCGAGCGTAGAGTTGACGAGTACCCGAGGAGTTCTGATAATGGCGCTAAACATTCTACTACCTAGAACAAATAGGAAGTATTTTGATGAGAGAATGTGACGGCATATATGAACTACTTTAGCAGTATTTATTTATTTATTAGGATTGCCAAAGAATAATACACATAACTTAAAACTAAACTCAAACAGAACATATCATCATGGCTGGTGCTTATCCACTAAAGGCAACCACAGCCAACGCAGGTAAAACATTGTGAAATGTAAAAAGTATTTTAGAAGAAAACAAAGATACAATGGTTGAAAAAGCTACAATAAACTAGTAGTAGCAGTAGTAGAGCTTCTTGTGGGAAGTACTACTACAGTACCATTTCTACCGCCAACCAGTGATGGTGGCGTTACTGTGTTCCGGTTATATCTCAGAGTGGTGGATGCAGTGCAATGCATCACAGGGCACGTACTCAGTGGATGTGCTCGGTAAGGCAATGCATCGTTATACGCAGTGGTTATCACATACTGTTTGGTTTGTATAAAAAAACATACCTTGATCTGATATTTCAAATAACCTAACTATACATTGCTGGCTTTTATCAAACACCTGGAGGGAAGTTTAACTCACCTTGTTCTGATGTCGGACATGTATATGTTGAATTTCAACTCTTCGCCTGGCGAGATCTGCCATAACTCGCGCCGAGTGACTTTCGGGGCACACCACTTCTAAAGACATCACTGGCTCTAGGAGTACTGCTTCCGCTTCTTCGAATACCTGGAGGAATGTTAGCAGCTTATAAATTGTTTATATAGTGATGTTAAAAAGATAGCCGTGGACATATATGCACAAGAGTTACAGTAAAAACTAGATCTTTTATTATTTTCATTATTTTAATAATAAAAAATTGTACAATACACAATCGAACGAATTCGATCTACAATTGTACAATACACAATAAGGTTTTATCGTGCACTGCAATTTCTCCCAGACAACATATGAGCTTAACTTAAAAAGTTATAAGTACAGAAGGCCTTTTTGCGGTTCCTTTACAAGCGCCGGTACGGTTATTACCCATACTTGTACCCAACAAAATTTCTACTGGGTTGCCACGGGTACAACTCACTGGAAACGAGGCGCGCCATGGATCAGATGTCAGTGGCATGTAAGGTTTTCCACGGTAAGATAGACGTCTCGGACCTGAGTGATGAGATGTGTCGATTTTTTGTACCGAATAACTACTGTCGGGGTCGGAATCACAAGTTGTTTGCCGTGCCTGCGTGTCGCACCGCCGCACGAGCCGCATCACCTATCCCGCGCATTCTCGCTGCGCTCAACGCTCTCCTGAACGCTAATCCTGACTGCGACTTATTTGCAGATGGATTTGCAAAGATCCTGTCACAGTGTTTGCGGTTTTGTGAGCGTGATGTATGAATGTGTGTTTGAATTATATTTATTTTAATAATATGTAATTTTTGTGATGTAAATTTTTTCGTGACTTTTTTATTGACTATTGCTATATTTTTATTTGATTTGTGTAATTTTTTTTGACCTGATTCTTTTATTAACTTTCCTTCTTCTTTAATTAATGTAATAGGTTACCCGTTTAATTAAAGTAAAATAATAAATAAATAAATAAACCAAATGCCATTCTGGGCCATTTTCTTTAGAATTTTGGCAAATTCTTCTCTCTTATATAGTAAGGTATTGTATTGGAACTTACCTTCCTAAGACATTGCGCTACTGCTGCAGTGACGACAGACTCAGAGGTCCCCCGACCTACTTCGAACCAGTGTAACGTCACTTGGACGTCAATTACCTGAAAAGAGTAAGATTTCTCAATAGTTTGAGGAGAACACGGTAGGATGTGTGTCCTCCTACGAAAAGGAAAGATTTTCTTTGCCGAGCGATCTTTGGCTCGAGGTCCGAGGACCAATGGATGGTATTCGGTAGTATTACTTGTGTTCAAACTCCGTGATAACTTCGCATGCGTGATCTAGGATAGTTCTCATGTACCTAACGAGATAGATGGCGCTACAAGTTATTAGACACGACTTAGTTTCATATGAGTCATGAACACATACTGCGCGGTCAATTGAATATCAAAATTATCGTGTACTTACAGGACATCCTAGTTTAGGTCCATGCATAAGTGCTGAAGTGATGCCTTGTCGGATTGCCAGCAGTTGTCGAGGGTACACACGTGACAGGTTGGCAGCACTGTCGCCTGACTTGTCAAGCCTTGAACAAACAATTTTGTATGTAGCCCAATCGAATTAGCTCAAAAAAGGGGCAAACCTGGAAAAAAATTAGGTAGGTAGCAATTTGCCTTCGGAATTAGTTTTTCACTAGCAATCTCAATTTTGTTTTGCGTGGTACTCGATCCGTTGTGTCATCCGCCATCTTGAATTTAAGATTGTATTTTTGTATCAGTAACTAGGTAGTTTATTTTAAATTTTACACGAAATATGGTATTCACAAAAGTTGTTAGGAAATAAATTTCCTACAATTTTGGTTCGCATCAATTTTCGTAGGATCGATATTTTCCGATTTATACATCAAAAGAGGGGATGAATTTTTGTTTGATTAACAACTCCTTTATTTTCCATTTTCCATGAAAAATTGTTATAGACAAAGTTGAAAAAAATAAATTTTGTTTAAAAAAAAGTAAACTTACTTCAATATCTTATCCTGAGGCAGTCCCTTCACCGTCTTAGCAGACAAGGTAACCTTCACCATCTGCCTTTGATTTCCGATCTTCCTGTCTTGTGTTAGAGTGTGTTTTCCGCTGCCGACCAGCGCCTCTCGATAAGCTATTTGTAGCGGCCCTAGTTCTACGTCGATTTTGTACTCTCGAATTATACGTTCTTTGATGATTTCTAGGTGCAGTTCGCCCATGCCTGGAAAATATATCATCTTATTATATCAGGCTGTAGAAGTCTATGTACATTACTGCGGGCATGGGCTTCTTCTATAGATTTCTAGAAAGAACGATTTTTGGCTTTCAAATTAAGTATAATTTTCTTTGTTTTCAACTTATACGTTTTTCAAAACTAACCTAATTTGACAACGCTAGAAATGTTGCCGTCCCTTTCTCATAAATTGAAACGACAAAGACGGCTATAATTTTTGAGCTCTCAAATTAGGTTAGTTTGGGAAAATGCAACAAGAGAATCGATACCTTACTTTTACATTACTTTTATCATAAAAAAAAATGGTACCTATGTCTTCCCGCGGCTGGGCAAAGGCCTTCATAACATTAGCTTGTAGCAGTAACACTAACTGTGCATAGATTTCCAGAAAGAATAAGAACATTTTGGGCAACCACCGAGCACCAATTTGCCGATGTCGTTGGTTTATAGAATGACGGGCAGACGAAATTTCAAAATATATTAATGAAAGAAAAAAAAGGAAGAGGTTCTCCAGCTAGCTGATCGACGATGGCCAACGATATGGAGAGTCTTGTCTAGGATACCTGCAAGCACCAGTTGTCCGCTTTCATCATCAGCGTTGACCCTGAGGCTGGGATCCTCTCGCTGGAGCTCGGCCAGCGCCGCCTCCAGCGCCGCTTGCTGGCCGATGCTGGGCGGTTCGATGGAGCATAAGAATACTGGTTCAGGAATAGTAGTGCCTGGATATCAAATAACTCATTCAGTTTATCATTGGATAGGCTAAAAAGAACGAAAATAAATAGTTTTGTAATGGTAAGATATTCAATACACTGCGCAGTAATTGACATAGCTCAACCATTACATTGCCGCTTCACCACGCAATGTAAATCGATTGTCACATTTATTCGTGCTAACCCCCCAAATGACTACATTCGTTATGACCGTCGTAAGTTCATATGAGTTAGTGGCCAACTCTGGTGACGGAGTTTTTAGGCCGCGTTAAGGCCTCCGTCGTGGCTTAACGACTGCTAGAACCGGGGATCATCGTAAGCCTTAATCACGAGGAGACCAACGATATAACAGTCATTTCCTTGGTTCCTGCGCATCGCACCTTACCAAACTAACCTAAATATTGTACAACTCACCAATGCCTAGCAGAACTTCTGCCGTCTCCTCATCACTAGGCTTAGTCTCCAAGTTCTGCAGTCTCTGCCTAGCGCTGGGCAGCATGAGGCTCTCGAGCTGACCTTCCTTCAGGAGTGCTGTGAGAGAAGACCTGGCTCGCGAGGCAGCTGCATGGGTGGAAGTCACCAGGTCACCCGACATGGTCGCCTGGGGAGTACTGCTCCTGATTACTCACGATTCCTTGGTATAATTAATTTCTTCTGGGAATATGGAAGGGGCCTATGTCCAGCAGTGGACGATAGAAGGTATTGTTAGATGTTTGCAATATGACGGCAAAATCTTGATGTGCCAAAAGCACTAGTTTGGTGTATTAGCAGATCCAGGGTGGGCTCGAGCCTAACAAAAGCTCCGAATCTACCCATAGGTGGACTCTCAATACCTGGGTCAAACCGGCCCTGACATAATTCATTTATTTTCCTTGATGTATGCTATGTACAATGTTTTTTTTTATATTGTTTATTTTTCTTTAAACTAGCCCTCCCATGAAAAATATTTGTCAGGGAGTACCAGAGTATTGAGTTACCTTGAGTGAGCTGACTACAGCAATGTTCCCAGCTGCAACTGAGTCCACTGCCTTGCATTCGTCTGCTAATGCCACGTACAGAGATCCCACCTGTTGCACAACACAATCATTACTATACTAATGTACTGAATATTGTCCTCTGAAGATCTCTTCAGATCTATCATAACTAGGTGCATTGTGCATTGGATTGTTTGATTCTAAAACTAAATATGTAGACCACATATTTGAGAGTCCCAAGAATATTATATAAAACCCAAATGACAGGATACATAAACCAACAGTTTAAAAATAGATATAATAGGTCCAATGATGGACCAGAGCTCACCTGTTCACTCGTATCTCGTCCCAAATTATAAATCTTCTGTCCCTTTGTGATCTCTCCGCTATACAGCCTTAGAAACGTCAGCACTCCTCTCTGATCGTCGTGTTGGACTTTGAACGCTCTCGCAGCCAAATCTTGACCAAAACACTTGTATAGCTTGTGTCCTTGTAAAGGGGACGGGAGGTACGAAACTACCGCGTCTAATAACGTTTGCACGCCTATGTTTTTGTATGAACTCCCGCATATAATTGGGTATGCTTTCATAGATATTGTAGCTCTTCGGATAGCGCTCTCTATATCTTTTCTGTTAACTTCCAGAGATTCGTTTTGTATGATGATATCAGCTATTTCGTCGTCAACAGATGAGAGGGTGTCTATAAGTTGTCTATGGTCGGTTATGGCTGCTTCCCATTTATGTCCGTCATCTTTTTCAGTGAGCTTCCGACGGACGAACTTCTTCCCTCGACCTTGCGTCCAGATTATCTCGTCAAGGGTTATGAGGTCTATCAAGCCTGGAAATAGTCATATTCATGGTAGTTTATTGATAACAGAAAATTGTTGCAGGTACATAATAGGTAGGTAAATATGTAAATGTAGGTAATGTACCTAAAATGCAGATAAATAATGGTCATGGTAGACTGAATTCTGCCCCATCTTTTTCTTGCCTAACCAGAATCTGGACCCCTACTCCAAAGAATTATTAACAAAGATTCGGTATGTAGAGAAAATAAGGCGGTCGTCTTGTGTTTTGATGCGGGATTTGTATCATTGTATCATTTGTATCATTGATCGTTGAATTTGATACAACCAACTCAAATACCGATTTTCGTAGTAGCCATTCTGCATCAGATTGCAGACCAGAGTAACATATCCCTGACTATTTAGATACTCTACTTACCTATAAGCCTTCCTTCATGACGTACAGGTAGATGCAAGAGCAATGTCTCAGCCCTTAGTTTGTCTCTCACAGAGCGCACACAGGCATGCGCGTCGGCGTCACTGCGATCCATCTTGTTGAGGTACAGAAGTCGAGGCACCCTGTATCCTTCTGATTGTCGCCAGACGGTATGCGTTTGAGCTTCCACACCTGATGATATCATACTATTTCTATGAAGTGTGTTTAGAGGCACTTCCAATACTTGCAGTAAAATATCCTTTCAGAATTGTACTTCTACAGTGTGGACTCATCACCACGGCATGGCATCACCGCGCCGGCTCAAGTCACGCCTTCAAAATAAATAACAGCCGATGGTTGCTGCCATGAGCTGACGTAACCCGTACAAGGTGATGCCGACACGGTAAGGCACCGTACCATCACACCGCCGCCTGTGCCCGTGCCGCGCAGTGATGATGTGTCCAGGCTCACACAAACAATAGAAATGTCAACCAGATATTATGTATTTATTAATAATTACCTGCAGAAGCATCCAACACTATAACAGCTCCATCTAGCACGGCCAGGCTCTGTTCCACTTCCATAGTGAAGTCAATGTGGCCGGGAGTGTCTATTAGGTTGATCTGGCCATCTCCCCATGGAAACGACACGGCAGCAGCTGAAATTAAAAAGTATTTAGACTGTTAGAACTTTTGTAAGAAAGCTGATTGGTCTGAGCTGTTTCCGAGATTTAGTATATTCATTAGCTCTGACACCCAGTTTTGAAGGGTTTCAGACATAATTGCAGTTCCAACCATGCGGATCAAGTCAAAGCATTCTCATTTGACAAACTGGAGTTTATACTCAAAGTTCTGTTACGTTTTTGTTTTCTAATTTTGGTGGTTTGAAAGCGTTTGACATGTATTATGAACTAACAAAATATGGATCTAGACATCTGAGAAATAAATGAATTTGAATTATAAGTTTTTTATTCTAAAGTTTTGAGACTATGAGCCGGTTTGGTTGTGTTGTCTTACAAGTAATAGTGATCCCTCTCTGTCGTTCCTGATCCATGTAGTCTGTGACCGTGTTGCCGTGGTGCACCTCTCCCATAGATCTAATAGTGCCTGAGTAGAATAGCATCCTTTCTGTTGTAGTAGTTTTACCTAGAAAAAAATTGTACATAGGTTTATGGCCTTATAACTTTTTTAGGATATGTAAGGAAGCATGCTGTATCGTGAGAGTTGGTGGTTTTAAACGTAAGTAAATAGCTGTCTGATTTCCTTTCCAAAATAGAGTTGTAAAAACTAACCTGCATCTATGTGAGCCAATATGCCAATATTTCGTATGTTTTCGATATTGTTTGTATTGCGGCCGTCGGAACTCGAATAGCATCTGCGTAGCTGACCATTTTTCTGCAGTTTTCTGTAATAATTCAGTAAGCAAAACGTTTTACTTTTGAACATTTTTCCGAAAGGGAAAACGGTAGGGCGCAGGCACGAACAGCTGATCATTTGACAATGATTGTGAAATGTAAGTGACATTCACAGTTTCAGTAATCTGTCATGTAAGTTGGTCCAAAAATCGTAAGAATTTTTGAACGAAACTTGAAACTGTCTGTCTGTCTCTTTTTAGCAACAGGAACAACCTATTTTATTTTTCTTTAGCTATCACTTTCACTCTTTTCTTTCTAAAATCATGGCGTCTGCGTCGATTTGTTTGTGTTGAATACGAGAAATAAATAGTGAAATTCAATAGGAACAGCCTAAACAGTAGCTGCTGTAGACTCTCATCATGGGAGTACCAGCATTCTTCCGCTGGCTAAGCCGCAAATACCCCAGCGTCATCGTAGAATGTGTTGAACAGAGGGTACGCAACATAACCTCTACGAGCCCTGTTACTTTGTGTAAACGTAGCATTTTGACGGTTTCCTATCGTTAATATGCCTTTTGATGCATAACCAAATCCCTATTAATGTTTGGTTCAGCTGAGGGGCTTGATCACCTCATTGGAAGCTTGAAATATGCACCTTTATCAAGCCTTATCCATTCAAGATCTGACCTACTCACTAAAAATAATTATGTTGTTCACTTGTGTACATTTCTAGTACCATACTGAAAAAGTATTATTTTAGTCGATAGACTTTGTAAGTGATGAGTTAAAATGATTTCAGCCAACCGACGTAGATGGCCAACTTGTGTATGTGGATTCATCACTCCCCAACCCTAACAATGTGGAGTTTGACAACTTGTACCTGGACATGAATGGTATTATCCACCCGTGCACACATCCAGAGGACCGACCAGCCCCTAAGGACGAGGATGAGATGATGGTGGCTATCTTCGAGTGCATTGACAGGCTGTTCCGTATCGTTCGGCCTAGGAAGGTTCTGTACATGGCTATTGATGGAGTGGTAAGTCACTTTGAGAAGTTTGTTTGAGCTGTAAGCTTCACACAGAACCAAGAATTTAATTCATAGAACTGACCTAGATATTGCAAAAATTTGCTTGTGCCAATGTTAATATAAAATTCCAGGCTCCCAGAGCTAAGATGAATCAGCAGCGCTCCCGTCGTTTCCGAGCCTCGAAGGAGACCCAGGAAAAAATTGATGAAATTGCCCGCATCCGGGACGATTTGAAGGCTAAAGGCGCTTACTTGCCTCCAGAAAAACCTAAAGAAGCTCATTTTGATTCAAACTGCATCACACCAGGAACACCCTTTATGGATCGGTTGAGCAAATGCTTGCATTATTATATTCATGACAGGTGAGTGAAGAGAGATGGTACTTTAAAAGCAACTGTGAAGAATGTCACTGGTAGAGAAGTCTTCCCTTATTTACACTTATTGTGAACAAAACTATGAAGTTTTTTTGCAAGATTACTTGTAGACCTACTGTCTTGCAATGTGATTAGTGTGTCCTTCGTGTCTTATTCAGGCACGTGGAAATGAAAACATTAGACCTCTACTACAGCCACACTTATAGTATACAACTCTGCATATGGTGCAGCTCATTTTCATTGTATTGTAATGCAATTAAAATCATATATAATAATAGCCTTTTATTCCAAACATTGGGTTTACATAGTTCTGGTTAACATGTTTGTATCGAGTTTAAATAATGTCCCGCAATTTGGTGTGCCTCTCGGCATAGGCCTCCTCTAACGCTTTCCATTGGGTTCGATCTTGTGCTACCCTTCTCCAGTGTTGTCCAGCTGTAAGTTTTAGGTCATCTTCCCATCTTGTTTGCTGACGGCCTCTATTGCGCTTACCATCCCTGGGGTACCAATCAGTGACCCTTTTACACCATTTATCCTGAGGGTCTCGGATCATGTGGCCTGTCCATCTCCACTTCTGTTGGTCTATTCGGGTAATTATATCTGCAACTTTAGTTTTTTCCCTTATTATGCTACTTCTCACTCTGTCTAGCTTTTTTATTCCTGTTAGGCTTCTCTCCATGGCTCTCTGGCAGCGTTTCAACTTTTCGCTGTGATGTTTGGTGAGTGACCAAGTTTCGCATCCGTAGGTGATGACTGGGAGTATACATGTGTCGAAGACTCTCCTTTTTATTTGCATGCTTAACTCGTTTGATTTTAGAACTTCTTTTAAGGACCAGTACCTCTTCCATCCATTTGCAGTTCTCCTATCAATTTCTTTGGTGGTTTGGTCTTTGTGAGAGATTATCTGTCCTAGGTAGGTGTATTCTGTCACATATTCGAGTGGCTGATTGTCAATATCCATGGTTACTGGTTCAGAATTTGTAAGTAATTTTGTTTTATCTTTGTTCATGGAGAGACCTACTTTGTTGCTTTCTTCCTTCAGTGATTTTATCATCGTCTTTAAGTTTTCCGGGTTTTCTTCAAACAGGACTATGTCGTCCGCAAATCTTAGGTGGTTCAGTTTTATACCTTGCACGTTGAGGCCGAAGTTGTTCCATTCTAGTTTGCGGAAGATGCCTTCTAGGGCCGCTGAAAACAATTTCGGTGATAGGGGATCTCCTTGTCTCACTCCCTTCTCGATCTTAAACTTGTTCCCTATAGTTTCTAGTTGGACCCTCGCTTCACTGTTCGAGTAGATGTTCTTAATAATGTTAGTGTAGTTTGAGGGCACTCCTTGTTGTTCCAGACTCTCCCATATGGCCTTGTGGCTTATGCTGTCAAAGGCTTTCGAATAATCGATAAATGCCATGTAGAGGTTCTTGTTATACTCTGTATATTTTTCCAATACTTGTTTCACCGTGTGTATGTGATCCAGGGTGGAGTATTTTTGTCTAAAGCCTGCTTGTTCTTGTGGTTGGTTTTCGTCTAGTTTTTTGCTTATTCTTCCCAGGATAACTTTGGAGAATACCTTATATATATTTGACATCAAACTAATGGGTCTATAGTTTCCTATGTCTTCTTTCTGTCCTTTTTTGAATATAAGGATAATGTGTGATGTTTTCCACTGTGTGGGGATTAAACCAGTCACAAGTATTTCATTAAATATTTCAGTAAGTATGGGTAGTATTTCCTCAAGAGTGCCTTTGAGAAGTTCGTTCGTAACTTTGTCTGGGCCTGGGGCCTTTTCCATCTTCTGACTAAATATAGCTTTTTCTATTTCAATAGGAAGTATTTCTGGTTCGAGTCCAACTTCTCGCTGGCTTTCTTTAGTGTCGCTACCTTCCTGTGTGTACTTCTTGTCTGGGTCTGAGTAGAGGTCCTGGTAAAATTTGGTAGCTATTTCGTTTATAACTTTCCTGTTTGAAGACGTTTTCTCCTTTTTGTTAAGCTTTGGTATCCATTCTTTGTTTGTTTCTCGTAGTTCCTTTAGTGCTTTTTTCACGCCACCTGTTTTCACTATATGCCTTTCTAATGTGTGCAATCTCTTAGCTTTTCTGTCCTTTCTGATGTTCTCTCTGATTTTCTTACTTAATTCCGTTATAGTTTTGATATCTTCCTTCTTAGGGTGTTTTGAAAGCAAGCTTTTCCTCTTCTCTATGAGTTGAAGTGTTGTGTCACTTAGACTGTACTTGTTCGCTCTACTGTTCTCACATCTGGGTTGAGTTAATAGTTTTTCAAGCTTCCCATATTTTGTAAGGACATCAGAGTTACTGTCTTCCGTTATTTCTTCCGCTGATTCGATCAGAGTTTGGGCGATTTTCTCTATGGTTTCTTTACTGTAGTGTTCTGTTTTGTTTGATGCTAGATTTTTCCTTGATTTTCTCGGTGGTTCTGTTCGCAAGGAGCTTCTTACCATGCGGTGGTCTGAGTTGAAGTTGAATTTGGTTAGGACTGATGTGTCTGTGAAGGCTTTTGGGTTATTTGTTGTTATGTAGTCAATCTCGTTTTTGATGTTACCGTCAGGGGACATCCATGTCCATTTATTCTTCTTGTTTTTCTTATATACGCTATTGAGCAGAGTTAGGTTGTGCTCCATAAGAAATTCGAGCAGTAGTTCTCCGTTTGAACTTCTTTTTCCTTGACCGAAGTTTCCCAGGACAAATTCTTCCTTGCTTTGTTTTGCTCCCACTTGAGCGTTGAAGTCGCCCATTAGTATAATATTATTGTTGGGTGAGTACTTTGTTAGAGTTTGTGTAAGCTCTTCATAGAACATTTTAATTTCTTTTCTTGTTGCTTGTTCGGTTGGAAAATAAGTCTGTATAATTGACCATAGTTTCTTGTGTCCCGGTAAATTAATGTTGAGAACAGCTATTCGGTCTGAGATCCCAATTAGTTCTTGTATGTGCCGCTTCATTGATTGTTTGACTAGGAATCCTACTCCTCTGAGACCGGCTATTTCGCCCTTGTGAAATAGTATGTAGTCAGAGCGTTCCTCGATTTTTTCTCCGAGCCTTCGCATCTCACTTATACCCAGGATATCATATAAAATAAATCATAAAATCATATATTTTCATCCAAATAAAATACAGATATTAAAACAAGTGATTTCTGTACTATAGCCTCTGTTACTCCTTACATGAATGCATTATGGTGTTTGAATTGTTACAGATTGAATAATGACCCTGGGTGGAAAGGTATAAAGGTCATTTTGTCTGACGCCAATGTGCCAGGAGAAGGGGAACACAAAATTATGGATTACATTAGAAGACAGAGAGGTAGAACATTTATTTTTATACTAGCTTTCACATACGACTTCACCTAACCAGTGGTTTCCGTGGTTAAAACACAAACATCTAAACTTTGACATATATCATATTAGTGGGATATGAAAGTACCTATCCATAGTTTTCTGTTAGTTGTCTAGTAAATTTTTCTCTCTTTTGGGTGGTACAAGGTGACAAGCTGAAACAGCAATGGGTTAGCCATTTTGCATTGAAAATTATGGATAAGAAGAACTGAAGACCGTGCTTATTGGCGCGCCTTCGGAGAGACCTACATCCAGCAGACCATTATCGATTAATTATGATGATTACGAAGTTCATGTTTAAAAAATCACGTTTTGTTTTTGGACAGTAGACTTTTAAACTGTGTTAAATTTACCAGCCCAACCGGACCACGACCCAAACACCCAACACGTGTTATGCGGTGCCGACGCTGATCTCATAATGCTGGGCCTGGCTACACACGAGCCCAACTTCACTATCATCCGTGAAGAGTTCAAGCCGAATAAGCCACGCCCTTGTGATGTCTGTGGACAGCTGGGTAAGTTTACTAATTAAAGTAAGTCGGTATAGTCATAGTACACGATACGAGTAGCGTCCGAGTAGACATCAGAGTGCACTCGGTTCGAGCCAACTGTGACTAAACCCGGCGTAAAACTCACTCAGAATTCTAGTTTCTTAACAATATATGTGATTTTACAAAATAAACAGAATTTGAGTTATCTTTGTGTACGTCCGCAGGTCACGAGATGAAGGAATGCACGGGCACGACGCCCGAGGTGGCGGTAGGCGGGGCGGACCCGGCCTTCGGGTGTCAGGACAGCTTCATATTCGTGAGGCTCTGCGTGCTCAGGGAATATCTCGAGAAGGAACTCAGTGTGAGTTAATTATGCATCATTTTGTTAATAAAATAAAGTGACAGATTTTTTATTTTAGACTTTATTATAATAGATTGCAGTACCAACAGCATGCACATAACTGGCGCCACTGAAAACCAGCGCCTGGGCAGGGTATTCTCATATCCTTCCCTGGCACCATGCTGAGTGGTGGCCATTTTTGTTATTTTATTTTAATTTTAAGTTTCAATTTTATATTATTGTCAATTTTAAAAATAACAAAATACATATTATTCTATTCTATTCTAGATGTCTATGGCATCTAAAAAGACAGAAAACCTACTCTGCATAGACCAATCATTGTCTAGGCTTATTATAAAAGTATTTGACAATTCTATAAGCAATCTGATTTTTAATCATACAAGCTTTGAACTTATGTGAAATATCAATATATATTTATATCATTTATTACAGATGCCGAACCTCCCGTTTCCATACGATTTCGAGCGAGCACTAGACGACTGGGTGTTCATGTGCTTCTTCGTCGGTAACGACTTCCTCCCGCATTTGCCGAGTCTCGAGATCAGAGAGGGCGCTGTTGATCGGCTTGTCAACTTGTACAAGAAGTGCGTTTATAAGACCAAGGTACTCTTAGGCTTTCAGTCAAGTTAGTCACTTTGTGTTAAACAAGTTAAATCTATGTATTTATTCTCCGGTTATCATCATAACAATGCTCTCCATCATCAGGGTTGGCTGACAGACTCCGGCGATGTGAACCTAGACCGGGTGCAGGTCATCATGACGGAGCTGGGACACGTGGAAGACGAGATCTTCAAACGGAGGCATACCAACGAGCTGAACTTCCGAGCTAAGAATAAGGCGAGGCAGCGTCAACAGAGGCCTAACTTTGAACTGCTGGAAAAAACTCAGTTCGCTCCACAGGTCTGTGTTACCTATTGCATCTTTTTTTTTTATTTTAAAAGTTATGGAACAAGCTGATAGCTCACCTGATGTTAAGTAGTAACTTCTGCCTATAACAATGCATTACCTAACAGAGCAAGTCCAATGAGGACGTGCCCTGTAAGGCAATGCACTGCGTCCAACACTCTGAGACGTAAAGATCTTGAAGTCTCAGGTGCCTGTAATTACACCGGCGCCCTTACCCTTCAAACCGGAACACAGCAATGCGAGCATCGCTGCTTGGCGGCAGGAATAGGTACGGTGGTAGTACTTCCCCGGACGAGCTCTCACAAAGAGCTCTACTACTACAAAATCTAGTAGTATACAGGTCTTTTTGTGAAAACATTCGTCTGTGGAAGTACTACCATTATAACTTCTTCTGTCTGTGCACAGACTAGCATTGCTGTGTCTGGTTTGAAGCGTGCTTTTACATGAGATTTAATATCCTTACGTTACGAGTGATGGACTTAGTGTGATGCCTTGTTGTAAGCATAGGTTATAGCTGAAACCTTCGGGATATACTTTGACCCAAAAGTGTTCATATTTTAACGCCCTGAAGTTTGATTAAAACAGGTTCAAATAGGTAGTTTATCCTAAATTAGTTATTGATTGAATGATTTCTTCCAGGCAGTGGGCAGACAGGGCGGAGCTGGTGGCGGCGGAATGCAGAATGTCCGTCAAGAGGCCGCCAGTATACGACTGGCTGGAATGAACGCCACAGCTGCGGTATGTTACCTTGTCATCATTTCGAATTACTTTGTACTCATGAACAAAACTTGTAAATAGTCATTTATTTCTTTCTTTGCAATGTAAACAATGGTGGCGATTCTGTTCTTGCATTTTTCTTAACTAACCTAATATGACAGCGCAAAAATTATACTGGTTTCTTATCGCGTTCACACTATGCCCATGCCGCTGCCGGAATTATTGCCTCGGACTTATTGCCACAGCAACATCGCCTTTGTTCTCATTAGAGAGCAAGGGCATGAACTTGGGCCGGGAGCGTTCACACTATGCTCGTGCCCACTTCCCTGCCCAAGTCGGCATAGTGTGAACGCAACATTACTTTTCAGTTTATGAGAAAAGGACGGCAACATTTTTATTTTTTTGTGCTTTCAAAAAAACTAGAAAAATCCACACCAGTGTAAATTACCTAGTGTGAGTTTGAACTCAGAAGCAAGAGTATGTGAACTTTTCTAGGCAGCGCCAAATATCCCGTTGGAATAGCTCACAGAGTTATTGATTCTGTAAGATCGCAAATCTATACTCTATTCCACAGCAAGACGACTCAAACTCCCGCGGCCGTAAGCGCACCTCCACTCAAGCAGGATTGGACGAAGAAGAAGAAGACGAAGACAAACATGACGAAGTGAGGCTCTGGGAGGATGGCTTCAAGGAGAGATACTACGAGAGCAAGTTCGAAGTCACCAAGGATAATATGGAGTTTAGGTATTCACATTACATAAATAACATTGGATATATATATATATATATACAATATGCAGATCTACTAAAGAAACTATTCTGATTGTGAAAATCGAGTTTGTCTGTTTTTTTGTTCGCGGATCACGCCTAAACTACTGGATCAATTTCAATGAAACTTATACCATTTAGAAGCTCTTTTTCCGGATTGAAACATAGGCTTTATTGTATTGAAACCAAAGACTTGGATTCTTAGATCCAGTTTGAACTTTCTAAACCAAAAGCAACCATTTGCTACGAGGTTCATCGTATGCTGGTGACAGATATTTTGGTGGAAAGTTTCGCACGCGTACGAAGTCACGGGTATCAGCTAGTCTATATCTATACTAATATTATAAAGAGTAAAGATTCGTATGTAAGTATGTTTGTAGCGAATTGGCTCAAAAAGTACCTGATCCGATTTTGATGAAACTTGAAATATTGTGCGTGACATGGATTAACACATAGGCTACTTTTTATCCCGGAAAATCAACGAAATCCAACGGGACGCGAACGAAGTCGCGAGCGGAAGCTAGTCTTTGATATAATGAGGTCTCTGTCACTAAACAACCTATATACTTATCTTAGTTTTTTTTTCTAGGTATCGTGTAGCACTACAGTACGTCAGAGGGTTATGTTGGGTGCTTCGTTATTACTACCAAGGCTGCGCCAGTTGGAAATGGTACTTTCCGTACCATTACGCGCCGTTTGCTTCAGATTTCGTCAATATCTGCGGATTGTCGACCAAGTTTGAAAAAGGAACACAGCCGGTATGTCTTATTGATATGGGAATAGAGTTTAGTTTTCAGTGGCACGGCTGCGCTAGTTACAGTGGTAAACAAAAAAGGGATAGGATTTAGTATGTTATTACTGGGAGGATAGAGTCTAGTATCATCTACTAGCTACCTAGGTCACGCCAGTTAAAAAATAAACTCAGCCGGTTTGTCTCATTGATATGGCAATAGAGTTTAGTTTTGAGTGGTACGGCAGTGTCAGCTAAAATTCAACAGTTATAGGCACTTAGATGTTTCTTATTGAGAAGAGAATAGAGTCGAGTTTCATCTGCTAGAAAGCGTAACTACTAATCTCACGAATGCAACACTGACAGATCTTTTGATATTCAAGAGCTATTAGAACCTTATTTAATTCTAAATTTGTAAGTTTTTCTAACAGTTTATTTATTTCAGTTCCGTCCCCTGGAGCAGTTGATGGGCGTGTTCCCAGCTGCCAGCTCGTCCCACGTGCCCCAGCCGTGGGCCAAACTCATGAGCGATCCTGTGAGTTACATACATACCCGACACGGATCTCGGAGCTCTTATCAGAAATCAAAATTTTTTTTGCTTTACATACATAAATGAATAGATGATGGTGACGATGTCCTAGCCGATTTTGGCCATGGCGACTGTGTTTATCTGGATAGGCATATTCAACTCGAGTTATGTAGTGCTTTACAATGGGTACAATTGAAATATTCTTGGTTGAATTTTTTTTTGACATATTGCTTGATAATCTGGGAAGTCTCAGCTATCTGCTTACTACAATATAAGGGTGGTTTTCCACTAAGGCTAAGCTAAGCTACGTTGCTAAAGATGTGTTTGAGATCCACCAATAGGAATCGTTTAATATGAAAACAAATGATCCCTATTGGTGGATTTCTAACACATTCTTATAAACGTAAAGCTTTGCATGGTTTGGGGCTTCATTAAAACATCCACCAATACTATTCGACATTGTTCCCAGTTCTCGCCAATAATCGACTTCTACCCTATTGACTTCAAAATCGACCTAAACGGCAAGAAATTCGCGTGGCAAGGCGTGGCGCTTCTACCGTTTGTTGATGAAACACGCCTGTTCAAAGCATTGGAGCCTTACTATGAAAACTTGACGACGGCTGAGAGTAAGTCGAAATCTGTTAGTGTCATTTATAATTACTTTTATAATTCGAAGGGTACGTTTAGTTACGTAGTAATGTGACACTATGACTTGACAGGCGTCATGGCTCAGTCGGTAGTAGCTCTGCCTTCCGTGCTGTGGGTCGTGGGTTCGATCCCCACCGGGAACAAACATTTGTGTGTTGTAAACATAGATGTTTGTTCTGTGTCTAGGTGTTTCTATGTATTATAAGTATGTATGTATTTACAAACAAAAAAAATACGTATGTATTTATTCTATCAGCCACCTAGTTTCCATCGTACAAGCTTTGCTTAGTTTGGGACTAGAAGGCGTTGTGTTAAATGTCCGTGAATATTTATATATATTATTTATATTTACTATAACTAACCAACGGGTAAGTAAGTTCGTATGAGTTAGTGGAAAACCCTGGTGACGGAGTTTATAGGCCTAGTTTTTTTAGTGTATCTCCGATACGCTACCGTTTACGTTTGTCATATTCACGCTAATACGTGACTAGGAGAGTTGAATGAATGTGCGTCGTGCCACTGGCCACAGACCACGCATGCCTGGAGATGCAGAACCAACAAAACCCTCGCTAAATGCCAAACGGGCAGATCGCAAGGAAAGGAGATTTGAAAGAAAAAAATATATATATATATATTCACGCTCGAATACAGACACATGACTCGTTTAAACACCATTTAGTTCTCATAGTACAAGCTTTGCTTAGTTTGGGACTAGAAGGCGTTGTGTTAAATGTCCGTGAATATTTATTTATTTTATTTAAAAATTGGCCTACGTCTTTTATACCTTGCAAGAGATTTAGTATGAAATCAACCTAACTAGTGTTATTCGAAGCGTTAAGGCATACGTTTTTATAGCGCTTTCGTTCCTGCAATACATTTTTCTGCATAGAAATCTTTGATTTTCGATACAAACCCAGACAATTTGTTGACACGTGCTCATTTTCCACAGAGCTCCGAAACATCCGCGGCCACGATCGCCTCTACGTCTCATCAGGCAACAAGAGCTACGAATTTTTACTCGGTCTGTACGTAGAGGCGAAAGGTTCCTCCCTCAAAGGTCTCATAGAGAAGAACCAGGATTACCCGTATCGATGTGACGGCGTTAGGGGGGAAGTCATGCTCAGTATAGATAACGTTCTTATTGGCGGGTTAGTATTCTTTTTCAATATTTTTAACTCTCGACCGAAAAAAGGAAGGGGTGTTATAAGGTTGTGATGAGGACGTGATGTCAACAACGCTGGCTTCAGCAGAAAACCAGCGCTGCGGTATGGAAACATACCGTAGCATTAAGCTGAGCTGAGGCCGTTTCACCACGACACACACATACACACACACACCCTCACATTGTTTTAGCAATTTTTTAAGTTATGTTTTTCCTGTATACTGTTACTGTGGTGAACAATAAAGAGTTATCTATCTATCTATCTATAAGGTTGTCGGCGGTGTGTGCCTGTCTGTTTGTCTGTGCTCTCGTAGCTTCAAAAGTAGGGGTCCGATTTGAAAGCGGTTTGTTTTGATAGAAAGGTAATAAACAAATCTGGGATAGTTTTTAGCGATGTCTGGTGAAAGTTGGTGAAGTGGCATCACTTTGGAGAAATCTCGCGCATAATTGCAGTTTGAAACATTTACTTCATTTCAAAGTATTGAGATTTGAAGAACTGAAAAGTTGATACTTCAAGGTCGGATGTCTAGCAATGATGAAGAGGTTCGAAGGAGCTTTTGATGGCCCAAGACTTTTAAATATTTGTAAAATTAACTCGTGAATGACTCAAATGAGTCGTGTAGTTTTATATTAAACGAAATCTACTTGTAAGTACTTGTATTCTTCCTCCCAGACTAGACCAAGTGCGGAGGACTATTGGTAATTTTAATAATGATTGTGTAAGCTACTCTTTTTTTGGTTATATAAATAGTCTAACAAACATTTCTTCTACAGGCAACTCTCATCTCCAGTCATAGGACTCCAACCAGTGCTCGGCAACCAGGCTGTCTGCGTCCGTTTCATGGATCCACAATACCCTGAGGAGTTCATCTTCCCGGCGAAACGGCTAAAGGAGGCGGTGGAAGCTCCCAGGGTACTCAAACCCGGGTCCTTCCCTGATAATGAACAGAGAAGGAATTGGCGACCACAAATAGGTAATTTCATCAGCTGGTTAATATTGTAGCGCCATCTAGCGAGCTATATACTTACTGATACTACGACTTAGTTAGTCGCGGTGATCGATAGAGGGCGCTGTCAGTAGCACTGTCGCGTTTACACCTTTCTATACAAAAATACACTAGCTTCCGCCCGCGACTTCGTCCGCATCCCGTGTGATCCTGTTGATTTTCCGGGATAAAAAGTAGCCTATGTGTTAACCGGTCACGAACTATAATTATTCAAACTTTCATCGAAATCACATCGGTAGTTGCAGCGAAAATGAAACACAAACATCCAAACATCTATGTTTGCCATACACAAAAATTCTCAGTGGAGATCGAACCCACAACCTACATCACCTGTGATGCCTGTCAAAATCAATGACCAATATACAGTGCCTTCTGGTAAGATCGGCGTAATAGTAAGTCCGGATGCCAAGCAATTCGGCGATATTTTTAAATGATAATTGCTTAGTTACGTGATTTATCCGGACTTAATATTACGCCGATCATACCAGAAGGCACCCTACCTGGTTTTTGTATGGTCACTGTACAATACTCAACACTGGAAAATTGTTTGGTACAGGAATGACTCGCTCGAACACAGTAGCGAGTCTCGATGTCTCCGGTCACCGGACGCTCGGTCACCACGTGCCTCGAGAACGCAACTCGTACGCGTCGATACCACCGCCGCCGCAGGATCAACGAAGTAAGTTATACATTATAGCTTCATAAATAAAATAAATCTTCTATACATATCAAACTCTTTTGAAGCTGACAGAGAATCACCGCACAGCCTAAACTATAAGTCCTAGAGGTATGAAATTTGGAAGGTAGTATCCTTATGTAGTATAGGGGTGCACTAAGAAAGGAATTTTGAAAAGTCGCACCCTAAAGGGTCTAGAACGCGAGCAACGCCGCGGGCGACGGCTAGTACGTACATATAATACATAGTAACACCCAGACATAGAACAAACATCTATGTTGCCACACACAAAATGTTTGATCTCAGTGGGGATCGAACTCACGACCCACAGCACGGACGGCAGAGCTACTACCGACTGAGACTGTGACGCCTGTCAATGCTGCGATGAAACGTCATATTCTCCAAATTACTCATAATTGGGTCACGTGACCTCCCTCCTGCGACGTGTGACGTCACATCATAATGCGTAGAAATATGGCCAATGAAAAAATGTTATACAGAAACGGATTCGTAGTCGACAACGGTTTTTTTTACAATACACAGTTTAAATAAAATCAATCACTAATTAGCGCAAATCGTCTAACAAAGGAGTACGGCGTGCATTGTTTTCAATCGCTTCATTGTTCGCGAAAACAGCAAGATATTAAATGTTATAGCTAGCCAAAATCAGTATAGACGCATTGAGTGTGTTGCAAATAGTTGCTATTCCAAGACTCGATGATAATAAGATGGTAGTTAATAACCTTTTATACACAAGAGGATTAGTTTGTACAATAATCCGGTGCCTGTTTCAATATCAAAGTCGTCGGCATAAAAGAACAACACCGTCACAATTAGTTACTTTCAGATATCAAAAGCGTTTAGGAAAAACAAAATTACCGGTGTCAGTGAATGGATTCCATTATTCCAAATACAAAATTCAAATTGGCCTATCGTCCCGCGGGGCATTGACGTGTAATAGCGCGCGAAGGCAAACAGGAAGCGCGCGGGAACGCCATTGTCCGCGCCAGTGTCGCCAACTACGAAAATAATAATTATCGAGGGTTGCCAGCACAATGGGGCGATTTTTTCAAATAACGGGTCGATCGGCTCAAGTGCTTCCTATTATCCGCCCGGAGAGGATTAGGCAACAATATCGGAAGCGGTTTTTTTATTTTTTTGGTACTTTGTAACCTTTAACCAGGTGTCTGAGAGGTGTTTTAATGCGTATTTTGGACTTTTTATCTTATAATCCGATGAAGATACCTCTTCTGTCTAATCTGTAAAATATTGGGGGATTAAATTTAGGCGAAAAAACCAAACATTTCCTATTTGTCATTTTTATTTTACGAAATAAAATAACAAAATATTCAGTTCGTATATATTCCTGTCTTTAGAGATGTGCAATGTTGAAGTGGCTCTCAAATCCGTACCATTTCTAGACCAAATAACAAGCTATACATTTGACTTTCCATCTCAAACAACGGAAAAGTCACTTTGACGTGACTTCCAATTAATTCCTATTTTGAATAGCTTTCGAATCAATTTTAACAAAATCCTCCACATCTCTCAGCTCTTACGTCATTGTGATAGAGTTTAATATTGTGTATTCGTAAGACAAGTGGGTAGGGGTGCCACGTGGCCCAATTAACTAACGCCCCCAAACTACGGGGCATTTTAATTGAACACGCTTATTTGATTTTGCGATTGACGTGTGCATAAATATGGGGACCATGAGAAATTGATTGAGCTATGCTTTTTTATGGTAATTTGTGTCAAACTAAATTCATATTATTTAGTAACCAAGTCTGGTGATGAGGATCAAAGTCGAATTATTAGTATTCTTCAATTATTTTTCAGTAGGTAAAATCACAAGTATACATTATCTTAGCTGTTTTGTATTAAGACGATTTTGCTTACACAGCTTTAATAAAATTACCAAGCTTTTTTTATGTGCTATAGCTAAGCATTTGGCTGCCAGCACATCTCAAAACTAGATGAGTCTACAAACCAGCTTAAGAAAGTAAGCATTGACAATTCTACTAGCAAATAGATGTGAGAGTACTTGTGCGATTGATCTCAGGACAAAGAGGCAATGTTTCAAAGTGAATGGGGCTTGAGAGTTACGACCCACGACCGCAATATTTGTCACGGTGCCATCGGAATAACAGAACGCAACAAATAACAAGCGCTCTCGATTCTAGAACCTTCTGGAGCAATGACATGATACATATAGATGGGTTAAACGCTTGCGAGGTCGCACCAAAATATGTCGCAAATATTTACCTACTTACTGATGCATACACATAAACAGTATCCGAAAAAACCTTTATACACGACAGTAGAAGAAATATAACATGGCGAAAGCTTACTGATGTGAACTAAAACATCATCAATCATCATCATCATCAATATATATAAAACTCTTTTGAAGCTGACAGAGAATCAACGCACAGCCTAAACTATAAGTCCTAGAGGTATGAAATTTGGAGCGTAGTATCCTTATATAGTGTACGGGTGCACTAAGAAAGGAATTTTGAAACGTCACACTCTAAAGGGTAGAACGCGAGCAACGCCGCGGGCGACGGCTAGGCATATATACATCTTTTGCTAGAAAGAGAGTTATTTGGCAAAAAAACGCTTGATCATATCTGGTCAACATCAGACCTTGGTGTATGAACTCCAGTTCCTCAAATCTGAATACTCTGAGATGATTCAAACGTTTCAAGCTATATATGCCTGAGATTCCTAAAAAGTAGGTTTCAGTGCCGATAAATATTCTCTGAAACCACTGCAACAATATTCACACTCAAGACAGTTGCTGTTTGTGATGTGTAGCGCTGTCGCAGCCCGGCAATTACCTTGCCATTTAGATTGCGAGTAACGCATCTAATGCTATAAAAATCATCTCAGCCTGGAGTGGTTTGACAGTGACACTCTAGATATAAAACCTGGCGTGGGGCACTCGAGCGGGCCCTATCCTGCAATAATTAGAGGCAGAGTCCGCGCGTGCTCAAGGGTCCAAACCCGTCGAGCTAAAGTTGCGAATTTTACACTGTTTCTCGGCTCTGTTGTTTATTGGATGGGATCATTATATTGCTAGTCTAGTCGCTTTCACGCTCAGGGTAATGGTTCATCTCGTTGCTGGAAATGTTCAGATGAAATTAGTACGACACTTATTATTTCGTGGCCAACTGAGTTCTATTGAGATTCTTATACAAAAAAATCAGAAATCATTTAAGTTGAGTGTAAAACTGTTGTATGGAAAAGATTTTAAAATAATATTTAGGTAGAACGTTTCTAGAAGTATGTCGATTATATAAAACACTGTATAACTAATAATCTCTTGCTAGGTAAGAGGATTCCAAGTGGTATACTTGTAATTTTATTGAATAAAAGTTCTTTTATTTTGACTTGCCCTCGAAAGAGTACCTCAGAGCAGAAAACAAAACTTAATCTTCAAAAATGTCTCGTTAGTGAGCACCCAACAAACCTCAAACGGACCGGACCACAATGAAATATACGGAATTCCTTCCAAAGTAGCTAGGTAATACCTCTCGACATTTTGTCGAAAGAATATTTCTTTGTAACGGCTTAGCGCCGGAGGACACATCAACTTGAGTTTTACACGAGAAATAAAAAAGTTATAAAAGAAAAAGATGAAAAAACTGTTAAAAAGAAAATGCCGAGCCACGCCCTCTGAAGGAAGAATCCCTTAATTAAGATTTTACATTGCCCGGTATAGACAGTAGGTATACCCCCCTATAGACACGGAATTGTTTTAGATTCAACCACGATGCAAGTAAATCCAAGTTTCTTCGAAATTAGATTGAAAGTAATATCAGCTAGGTACATAAGGACTCAATATCCCAATAGTTGGTAATACTTACTCCTAACTTGAAACAAATACCTACATTCTATGGAATTGAAAAAGTTTACCTATTCTAAAACGAGATAAGTAGGTATTTATAATACCTGTACGTAGGTAGACTACTGTAGGTAGGTAGGTTGCTTAGAGATCTTTGTACACGGTTTTACGATAAATGAAATGATTTTCCAAGTCTTTGTTTTTATTTCCAATACACTACAATTCCTACATACTCAAGTGCTTTCGATATAACATACCTACATAGAGCTAGTAATGCCTTGTAAGCACTCAGCAAATACATTGCAATTCCATTAGAAGAAACCGTTCAATAGAATAATGTTTTCTTACTTACGTAGAAACGCAGGTAGACCGCACACGAGCACTCATAAAATGTTTAAGGAAAGAATAGTCAAATACCAATACCTGTGATTCAGTTAGCTTCACGCTTTTCTGTAGAGTGAGGTAAACTAAAACATAATGAAATGAAATGAAATTTATTTATTCGCAAGATGTATGGTCGGATGGTGTAGTTGTTTTGGGCAGTTTTAGCAAGGCAACTACATTTGAAACCATGCTTCAGACACTTCATTATAAATAAGGGTAGCTAATGGTTAAAAAGTTACCCATGTACCTCCTTACTTATGACCGCTGCATAACTTTATTCAGCTGTTAAATTATTGCTGTCACCTACTAACAGGTAATGTCAAACAGTGACAGAGCTAGACTTTGATTCAACTGTTTAACTATTCGTCTTTCATAAGTATGACCCTTAATGATTTACCGCAGGATAGGGATACTTACGGTATGATTTGTAGTTTTACCCCCTTATCTTATAAAAAGTTAGAGCAGACATTATTCCCTGATTACGTATGTTAAACAAGACATAATGTCTACTCTATGTTTTTATAAGATAGACCATTAATGTTTTGCAATACTGCGCTATTTAACTTAATTATATCCTAGCGCTAGTAGGTACCTTAGTACTCAAGTTGGACAGCGCAATTTTGGCGCCTCGCGTTTCTCTTTCACAGCATGAATGTGTTGCCTCGGTTCCCCATTAGATGCCTATTATGTCTGCCGGGTTACCTTTCCTTTCTAACTCTTTTTATTTCGTACTGCTGAGCTGGGAATGAATAGTGCTATGCTAAGGATACCAAAGTCATATTTCGGCAGTTTTGCCAAAGGCGTTGAGCTTTTTAATGAGATCTAAATTATCACTATAAACACCTATGCAGTGGTAACGTCACCTTAATTGATTTTACCGTTCATTTTAAACGACACAACAACGGCCAGATAAGACTTAAGTAGATCAGATATCTACAAGTATGTCTTGTTAAATATTTACACGGAATTCAACTCTTGTACGTTAGAAGCAGTAGATTTTGATCTCAAATATCAAAGCAATAATCTCCTACACAATTGCAAATTCCTTATTTATCCATCCATTGTAAGGTAACAATAAATTGATGATTATACACGGCCCCACGTTGGGCGCCACTCTAGAACAATGGCGGCTAATGGCGACGGCTCGTTACGCACTCGACGCTCCGCTGCCGTTCGTAATTATTTACAGCTCGACACCCTGACAGGTGTAAAATGTGTAAATGCAGATTCTGTTCTGCTACATAACACTCTGAATTTCTCGATGATGCCCCACTTCTGGCTGACAACGTCATTTTCCGAAAACACATAACTGGGTGGATGTCCCGTTATGATACGTTCGCAACCGCATTCCGTAGTTATCTTTTTCATTATTTGAGCAGGTATTTTAAAGAGAAATTTGGCGCCCAGTATGGGGCCACACAAAACCCAGTAAAATGACCAATATTTTACTTATTGTAATAGTTTTACCTACTAGGCTTTCTTATAGCAAATATTATCAGTTTTGACATTAATAGCGATACATTTTACATAGCTTTGTAAAACGACTCTTTTAGACGCCAAATTCAACTTAAAATATTCAAACGAAATGCATCAAACAGCAATAAGTTCAAAAGACCACTCAGTACTCTTTTAATGCAGATATCGGCGGTTAACTTTGTGGCGAGCTGAGAGTCAAGTCTTTTTATTTACGCTCGGCTTAAAAGCTTCAAACAAAGAGAAAATAATAAATCCCTATTTTCCCCTAGCGAGGGTATCGATGACCTAAAGCCTCCTGCCAGCAATCTCTTTAAAGCCAAACTTGATGCTCCTGGTACTCCGTGTTGGGATTAAACTGTGTACATTAGGTACATGGAGTTAAATAGGAGGGAAGCTTTCCAAGATTTATGCGTAGGAGATGGATTGACAAATATTTAGTAACAGTTTTCATGTAACACGGCTATAGTATTCATTTAGAAGTTTCAAACTATGTAATGATTTTTTTTTATATTTGAAGTATATTTTATAGAGGATTAAATATCATAAACAGTGGTCATAACCGACAGTACGAGTACCATTGATTACTAGTGCATCGGTTAGATACAAAGTCGCTTCTATAGATTCTTAACTTCGCGCTACCGACATTAGAGCGTCACAAAGCGAGCGATTAAACACTCTGCCAACGACACGGCACCGCGGCGCGACTGCGGCGCGATTTGCAAGCGGTTTTGAGTCGTCGAGTGTCGCAATATATGAGACGTTTTGTGCTGGAGTGATGCTAAGCGCTTCTTTGCAAGGATTCTTTGATTTTCATGAAGATAAAACTCGGAATTTTTCTTCAAAGAAACATTCCGTTACTAATAACCAAACGTAATCGTACTTAGCTAATAGTTGAGCATTACCAAATCTTAAAATAAGGATAAATAATCCCCGTCACATTTGAAACGTAGCATCGGTTGCAGCCGTACTATACGTATATCTCCTTGTTCCAGATCGATCTCATTCGTACGGACCGCAGCGCAGCGGGTACGTACCATACGGTAACCAAGGTCACCACGACCAGGGCTATCAGGGCAGTCAGACGTACAATAACTCCGGCTATTCCCAATCATACGGCCAGAAACGACAAGACCAGGGATATGGCCAGCAAGGGTACGGCCAGCAAGGCTATGGCCAGCAAGGTTACAGCAACAACCAAGGGTATCAGCGAGGTTATGATTCTAGCTCTAATAGCCAAGGTCATCAGAGGAGTAACTCGTATCAGCAGAACAAGTACGGCGGTTCAGGTCAGCAGGGGTCTTCGCAATCAAACCGGTATCAGGGACAGAGGAATCAAGGTGGTAGTTGGCGTTAAATTGAGCAATATTGTATAGTAAATTGAAATTGGGAGACTGAAAAATTAATGGACACACTCTTGATTGGACTTGGTAGTTCAAGACATCGCAAATAGAAAATTTATGATTATATTCATATTGCCGACCAAGAACTGTGTGATCGGTCTAGGTAATTTACTAGTGTTAATACATACATATAGATGATTTTTGACGAGTGAAAAGTTTAATTGTTACGCATAATTAATGAAATTCTCATAATATTGTTGGGTTTTAAGATTAATTAATTAATTAATTTAAACTGATTCATGATTTACAAAAGAACAGTGTTGCACTACAGATGTTTAATTATATAAATATTGTAAAATACACAGATTGGACTCCAAAATTACTTTTTCTGTTTTGACCTATTTTTTGCTAGGAACCTAAATCCTTTCACTTGCAAACGCTACACAGTACACACACACACGCACCAAAGTATTCCTGTTTGCGATAGAAGGTACACTGAAAAAAACATATTTTTATTTCTGCAACTGTTTCCTGATATTGATACTCTAAAGAGTTATGCATTGCGTTCGGAAACTTAATTAAAAGCATGTAACGTACACGTCAAACGTTTTCCAATATGGCCGACAAAGCGCGTCTGAAGTGGCTGACGTTTTGTGCACGATCAATAGTTTTTTTAAATTCCTTTTTGCGCCACAATCGAAGGTTCGGCACAAAATCGTTGAACATGAAAAGGAATTAGGGAGACTGGAGGCCACTTGAGAACTGAATGAGGTATAAACTTAACGGAGATTTTTAAGATCTTTTTGTCCAGGTAAGCGAAATGGGCTGTTAATAATTCAGATCGGAAGTCCGGTACTGGCTTAGTTATAATGTTTTAGTATTGTTCGCTCTAAAATACGTTACCATTTTAAATAGTAACAAAACGGGCTGTCTAAACAAAATGTTCCTAATTTGGAGAACTCTAAAAATTTTTGCTGAATTACGTAGCATTTAAAAAGGCAGGCAACCGTTTTAAATGTTTTAGTCTGATTGCAAAAGAAATAGAAATCCGAGTTTAATCCAATTTATTCACGATAGTGTGAACCTGTGTAGATGCACTGATCTGGAAGACCAAGGTGTAGTATAACTTCCCTCCGACTCCACGAAAAATTCTCACAAGTCACAATATCCCATTTGGAGCGTAAAACTGCAATAAGTGTATCGCGCCGCGAACCGCGCCCCTGCTCACTTCCCATAAACACGACTAAGATCTAGAATGTTCACTTCACCGTGAACTAATGTGTCAAAAGACAAACTTTTGTCAATTTGCACACTTCTGTGCTAATGATTTCGGTGAGGCGGGCGCTAGCGACGGGACGCTGGCAACCCTGCTGGGTTCGCGTGACTTTCAATGAGGTCGTGCGGCGCGCGCGCAGTCAGCACTCCCCGCTCCGAATTCAAATTCCATTTGACAGATGAATTTGACTTCTTTATAGTGGTCTTGAGAACTTGTAAGTGCCGCTTTGAGGAGTCGTCCGAGTGTGAATGAGCAATTTCCGATTTGATGGGAATGCAGAGGAAGCGTTGTTCCTGGCGATTGATTGACGGCTGTGGAGGTCAAGTGCCGTGTAAGGTAAGTCAGAAGTTCCATTAATTATTTTGCAGTTCAATAATTCTATTTAGCAATCTTTGTGAAGTAGTATTTTCTTTTCTTTGACTTTAAGCGGCTTTTTGTTTTCAGATCCACGAGACGTCTGATACACACTTTTGATGATTCCATGACGTTTATGGTCATCGTAAAGATTAACACGATCTTCAATCTTTTTCGAAGAGTCAAGCTTTAGATTCTCATTTCGAGCAGCATTACCTAGGTAGGTATGTTTTTTTTTAATGTTATATACGATATTTGGGTATTATGCGATATTTGATACGACGACCTTCCAATTTGACGTTGTATATACACTTATTTATGCAAATAAACATCTTGTATTTTGTAGATACTTCCTGTCTCATGTTTGTACCTAATTATGTTATGAAAATATACATCTGCGTAGTTTTATTTCTCAGCACGATTTAATTGTGGATCAAAAACCGCGTCTCTAAATGTAAAATTGCACAAACCAGCAGATGCTTTTTATCTCCCTAAAAACATAATGGCACGCCTCATTTACTTACAAATGAAAATTACTTACAGCTCCGGCCGGATGAGCACACAAAAAGTTACAAATTGTTCTAGTTTCCCCCCAAATTTTACATTCGGGACACGCACAGCTCTCCGCGCTGATTGGTCGGCGCTCCTTCACGCCGATTGGCTTACAATTTGACAGTAATGGCGTTAACTCTATCTGTTCCAAATTCTAACACCATATCCGCCATGATTTGTGAACCCAAAATGAGACCTTACGACGTGGAACTAGAGCTGAAATTCGATGGACGATAACAAACGTTTATTGTTTTTTCTTCTAGTTTTTCTCCCCTCTAAACAGATGTTGCTACATTTTAGTAACAATTTCGCCCACGACTCGTTTTGAAAGCTATTGTGTAACTTTTTGTGTTTTATTTAGACTAATTCGTTTGTCGTGCGGTTGGTTAGATGGTATCGTAGGGAGATTGCATTCATTGGATGCGTTTTGTTCAACTACCGGTTTTGGTTATTCTCGGGCCAGTTTTGTTTGCTTTTTTTGGGATCTTTATTTTATTATCCTTACAATAATGAACACTAAAATTAACTCTATTGATCAATCTCTCATATCAATTATCGTAAGACCAACCAAAACCACTACATCTAACTGTAGTTATGTAAGTGTAGATGTCTCATTTCATAATGTAGGTAGGTACATAGGTATAAGATCAGAACACGTATACCTACATCGAGTGTAAAGATCGAGCCTACTTGTTTAGACAAACAAATACTTTTCGCCAATATTTTGACGCCATGCCTGGCATGGCGCTCCGAAGGAATCAAGCAACAAATTGTGAATATAATGTGTGCTATGGAGAGATAAAGTGCGCACACGTCGATTAAAGATCTAAACCTTTTTTTTGTAATAAAATCCGAGCAACAAATAATTATACATATTTAATAACTAAAAAGATTTTAATTGAAGAACCCATCAGCATCAACACTACTCACCTTGATTGCAACAGTAAAATAAAAAAGAAACTTCCTAATAAACGTTTTCGAGCCCACGATGACCTCGCTAAACTATATAACAAATAGGTATCTATCTATTATGTTTCTATTTCATTCAAAGATTACAAAATAAATTCCGCATAACAATTTCCGTTAAGTTATATTCACGGGCGACCTCTCGAGTGTCATATTATATTTTTTTCATTTTTTACTTTTAATAATTCGCGCGCAGCGGTCGAGCTTCGAGGACTCCACTTGAGCACGGACCCAAAAAATCTCTAAAGTTTACCCATGTGTTATAGTATTTATTGTGGCTTGGCACTGGGTTCTGTACTCGTTTGTTTTACAAAGTAACTAGTCAGCCAGGTAAATTAACTAGTATAGTAGGTAATATGATGTTTCAGGTTTTTTTATGATAAAAGTAATGGAACAAGCTGATAGTTCACCTGATGTTAAGTGGTAACTTCTGCCTATAACAATCCATTACCTCACAGAGCAAGTACAATGAGGACGTGCCCTGTAAGGCAATGCACTGCGTCCATCACTCTGAGACGTAAAGATCTTGAAGTCTCATGTGTCTGTAATTACACCCATCAGTTCCGGTTCGAAGGACCACTTGTTTGATTTAAACTGATGAATAGTTTATTAAAGTATATAATTATAGGGTTAGGTATCAAGTATTACTAGCGGTAACAGCGAGGTTTATCTGTGTTTATGCAGTGATCGTTTTTATGTTGAGTGAATAACATATCAGTTGAGTTAGATGTTGAATGAGAGCCATCAATTTTGCTTGGTCGCTCGGCGTGGAAGATTTTCCCTTTTCGTAGGAGGACACGTATCCTACCGTGTTCTCCTCAACATAACACACATAGTCAGGAGCACCGGCGGCCGCTTTACAACCCTAATCACAGATAAAATTGGGGGTTGTCTAAAATACAGTATAAAAAGCATTTAATTTACTTTTCTTGGTGAAAATATTCCACCGAAAAGTGATTTTATTTCTCTACCGCGGATCCCTAAGCTCCAAACACAAAACCGCGTCATTTGACGCAGCATTATTATGTATTTTGGAAAAATCCATTGTTTCGCAATCCCCCAGCGGCTCTCCAGTGAAGTGCTGCTATTCAACGCCCTGAAAGAGTTTCACATAGAACTAAAATCATTTATTATGTAGTACACGCATGCGAAAGGTGCTGCCATCAAGCGTTTATGTAATGAGCTGTGATCGCGCCCTTTACATTACAAATGTTATTTTGAATGGATACATTTTATGCGGTATTTGGCAGCTGGGTCAACTGTTGGAACTTTTTTTTAACTAGTATATTAAAATGTACTCTTCCTGATCGGCTTTAACAAATTTATGTAGTCTACCTACCTAATAAATCCGATGGTTTTGTGCGTGTATGACCAAAATATTTTTACGATTTTCTTCTAAGTAACTCTATAATCAACCGATAGTACCTACTTGTAGATAAAGATAAAATGTTTAGTGCAGTCTTAAATATTCACTACGTCATTACAGTAGAAGTACAGTAAGTTTTAAGTACCTACCATTTCATAGATTTTGCAAATTGCAAAGTGCAATGTTAAGTAAGCAAGATCTTTGGTTTGTCATAGCATTGAGTTCCTCGCTTTATCTAAGCACGTTCTTATATTCTTATATATACCTAGAGACGAGGGCTCCGGCTGTACCGACTGATATTACTCGTAGGTAGGTACCTAACCTGCTTTCTTCTGTGGTACCTATAATGTTGAGTTGAATATCTACAATACCCAGCGTTTACGTGTGCTTATTTAACTTGGATTCCAGAATCCATTACCGTACCTATAGCTACCTGTGTCATTCGTAGCAGAGACACAGTACCAATCCACATCAAACGGAATCCTCCTTTGTACGCTATGTTCCCATATTTCCCCATTGTTTTGCAGCCGCCATTACCGGCCAGCATTCGGAGTGGGAAAGTGCGCGAAACCGCTCTGTCAGATCGCGCGCCATTTTCCCTCGAGTGCATGAAAGTCTGTATTAAAACCTTTGTCGGATTTGAGTTGGAATTTTGATTTTTGAATTTTGTTGATCGAGTGAGCCAAGCGAACGAGATCTTAGTGACAACTTGGACAAAAATGCTTTGTATGTTTGTAAAGCATTTTTGCCCAAGTTGTCACGAGATCTCAGTTCGGGGCGAACTACTAGTATAAGTAATAACAAGATGTGGATGAGATCAAAGTTACCTATAATAACAGGTGCTGATGCATGCAAGCAATAATATTGACCGAACCTATCGTTGTCTACTTAGACCTAATTTTCTTTGCGCATTTACCGAAGTCCCTATTATTTAGTTACAGGTTTAAAACTAACTAGGTACATATAGGTTCTAAAGAAACGTGTCTTTTCAGTTTAATATTTTATTCGTAATGCGCTCTGATCTGTTTGTCTGATTGTCTTGAAGGTGCTAAGGCGATAGAACTGTTTAAAAGGAACGAATTAACCTATATATCAGTTGCGAAAGACGACTAGGTAACTAGACATAGTATCATGCGTTAGTAAGCCTTTCAAAAGCTGTCCACATAACGCGAGTCAGATTTCATCATGTGAGGTCTGAACACAAGAACCTAAAGCCGAACAAAATTATTTCCCACTAATTCGAATCCTAAACCACTACAAAATGATTGCTATATTTTAACCAAACAACTATAAAATTAGAATCATTAAAACAAACAAAACACAATTGTTATAATGAGGAGCCTTGACTTTCGGAGATAATACCACCTGTCAATGCTTGTCAAAATAATACGCGTTCGAAATGAATGGCTTGAAATAAAAGGTATTTGTTGGGAAGTAACGCCGAGTCATGCGTTGGGTGAGAAAATCAGGGTTCATAATGACGGATGAAGAAACAAACACCTGGGTACACATTACTCTATCAACCTATGTGAGCTATTTTGTTCTTAATACATTATAAGACTGCTCTATATTATAGTATACACATTTTATGCGGCATATTATCTGTGTCCCGCCTGCCTGACTGAGATCTCTTATATTTTCAGCAATTCTACTTTTATCACATGACTGATATTTTGACCTGGTACTAAGGTGGCTTGGATTCTGAGTTTAGACCTCTTCTTCTTCTTTCTGCCCTTATCCCACTAGGTCGGGTCAGCACATGTTATTTTCTTCCAATCTCCTTTAACATCCCTCATCTCAATATTCACTCCTTTCCTATATGCATATCGTGTTTTACACTATCCATCCATCTTTTCTTAGGGATCTGAGTTTACAATATCTCAACAATATGTTGTGTTTGGAACCCACATTACCAAGAATCATTGTCTTGGTCTTTGGTGGTCGACACCATGGCCATAATGAGTTGTCAAGATGCGCTGACAGCTCGGCTGTTAGCCTTGCGCCTGCCACCGTGACTGGCAGACGAGAATGTTAATATTTTCATAAATGAATAACACTTCTCAAGAATTTAATAAAATGTCGTTCTTTAGGGAATACAGGTTCACTATGTGGCCACCAGCTACAAATTGTTTGTACAAACCAATAATATGATTAATGGTTTCATGCCTAATTATTCCGATACCTAGGTACCCACCATCTTATGTCATAACCGTGATAAATTCTATAATTAATCACAGGATTCCACATCTCAATGAACCCACAGTGGAAAACCAACTAATCTCAATATCACTTGTCATTTTCAAATAATAATTTGGAAAAAGAGAATTATACTCATCAAAACAGTTCTTTAATAAATTCATTACAACGCACGCTCGTGCTCTATCGATTGTGGCCTCTTTACTCGAACGTGCCAGAAACAATCGACGCGATGGCGCTTCTCTACGCAGCTCTATTCCACCTTGAAACGGCCTAAATGCATACTTTTAAAACTGTGAAATTGATTTCTGTATCAATGGACTATGGTTCAAAGTTGAGTGCGGAATATAAACATGATAGAGCTTTAAAAATTTGAATTCCGAAAAATAAATGTTCGAGCCAGTAAAAACAGTCACAACGGAAACCAGCTTTGTGCATTGAACCAAAGAGGCTATAATCCAACGGCTTAGCTCCGCGGCTATAAAACCTTTTTGTGCGAAAACTTGGCGCTCTTTGTCTCTGACTCACTGTCAAGCGTACTTGTGTTTTCCCGCGTTTTTTGTTCTAATTAGTCAGCCCTCGGTCCTCAACCTTCGGTGGCAAGCTCTCACCAGCAATTCTGCCGCCAATGTTACAGAGTAATTCGTTATAAAAAATAATATCTGCAATAAATCCCTCTTCATCTGTCATCATGTTCTCGAGATTCTGCCATTTTTAATGTATTTAGCAGCGTTTTTCTTAGACAGTTTAATATCCCGGCAGTGTAGGGGTAATTATGAATTTGTAAACTTGGCGCCCAACGTGGTACCAAAATATTATCTTTACTAAGTATAGGTACTTACGCTATGTATACTTAGTTACCTACTTATCCTTTTTCATTTCAAAGTGCTGCAGCAACTCAATTGTTACTCTCCGAATGGGTATGTCGGTAACTAAGTTCCGATCTATATAAAAGCCTTAGTAACTTGGATTCCGATCCAAGAAAGATTTTACATACTAAGCTAGATACTTTATGTACTTACCTACTGTCAACCCGTTCCAAACAATGCTTTCAACTCAGCTATGAAATAATTATTGCAATTACGCAATTTCCAAACCCCATGTATCCCAAGACGTTGCTCCATGAATGGAAAATCTTAAGTTCCTAATGGCAGCCCACCCTTCCCTGGCATTCATGGCCCTGCGAGGAATAATGTTCACAAATTTGTTTACAGATCGGGAGGAAACGCACAATTGTGATGAATAGGGAAAACGCGGGTAAATAGATTTATGCTGGGGAAATATTTGGTGTTTCCGTGAGGGAATGAATTTTTAGAGTCCTTCGTAGAACCCTTTTTTATTAGCCTTGTGACCCGTTCTGTCGTTGTAATACATTACTTTAGGGGTACCTAGGGGCTAAAGTTAACTTAAAGTAAGGTTCTTCACTTCCCAGAGCTATTATTAATTCCTGTAGGTACCTAGTAAAAATCCACTCACGGCTGTGGGCAAAACTCTACATAGCAACTAATTGTAGAGTCGTCAATGTCGTCATTTCGGATCTCATGCCTGGTATTGTGTCACATTAGCCATTTGGTACCGACAGATACCTAAATAAGTACCTTTTATATCATGAAATTGACCGAAACACCTTCCCATGTCGTAACTTTCGGATCGATCCATTCCGTACGTGTCTTCACAATGGGCGGGCGTGGGCCGTGCGACTGTGCGACTGTCCCCAGTAGGTAATCAAGTGTCGGCATGTTTTACCTATCACGACGGTCACATAGACTGTGATAGACGACAGTTTTAGAATTACTACACTTACAATACTGGTCAGAGTTCACTGGAATTAGAAAGCCGGAAATTGATCGATTTACTTTGCCAGTCGCCATGGGGTGGCTCCTTTATAACAACAGTACCTAGGTAGTCTTAATCTTCTAAAGTTTCTATACCTACTAGTAACTATACGTAATCATCACGCACTACATGCGATTTTCACTCCATTCAACATTTTTATGTCTTTGCAACAATGCACAAATTCACTCTAATTTCTCAAAGGAGGTACATACTTAGATAACTAATTATTAGGACAGGAATTTTCTTATTACGTCACTACTGACATAAATCCTTGGTAACCCGAAGCCGGTGATAGGTATGCCTGTCTGCTGAAGAGGCCAATCGTTTTCAATTTCGCCGCCCTCACCTGTCCGTCTGGCTAATCCACCATTTTATTAGCCTACCCTCGTAATGCCGCGCACGTGCGCTCTTCCCCGCCTTTGTTCTATCAAAATTACTGCCCAAGACTGAAACAGCGCATCTTCAACATAACTGTTTTCAAAATTGAGCTCTAAGTCTGTGTGCTACATTGTTAAATTGATCGCTTTCGCCGAAAATATACGTCATTGTCACATGAAAGATGCGATGTTATTATTTCGTTTTGGCGGGCCGTGACTGACGTTTACAAAGTCGATGTTGCCATGCGGAATAAACTGTTATACCCGTTATGAGAGATTAAAGCGTAATCTGGGAATATTGAAGACAATAAAATGAGCTTATAGCGTGGAAAGGTCGGGGTGGGATGCAAGGTAAATGTTACACAAGTTTTGTTATTGTTTAGGATTGAGGGGATGAGATTTCTTGTGTCACTTTATAGGTCGTGTTTTTGTGGTGCGTACCTAGGTGTAATCATGTATAAGGTAATGTATCAGAGTAGTTAAATATTTTATATAGGTAGTATCTAAGCAATAAAATTCAAAGATAAACTCATTAATTTTTATTAATTTTATAAATCGAAATTTATTACACCTCACTTTTCAATAAGTATAAATTACAAATTCCTTTTGTTATTAATTTTATTATTATACTTAATCCATAATCCTACTTACAATACTTACACCGATCTATCATCTGAACATATAAATTAAATTGGAAATATTAACTTTACAATTTCATCTAAGTCTAAACTTCAAGCTTATTGCTATTCATTGTCACTGAGCGCAGTCCGTCATTTTTACGAGATGTTACCAGTACAGACACCTAAAATTCCTTGGGATTTAAAAAAAAGTAACAAAATTTCTTATTTTAAGTACATTATTTTTATCGATGAAGCGTAGTGTTGCCGACTTGTTTTTTACGTCAAGTTCGTTTCTTGATGTTTCTGTGCCTATTTATAAATGACTTTAATAATGATTAAAAGGTTGTCAAATAATTTCAGTAGGGTATGCAATGCAGGTACTAGATAGAAGACTTTATGAAGTAAAAATTAAATAATTTACCTTTATTGAAATGATGACAGACATTATCATACATTATGATTATGTGGAGTTCAAGTGTGGAGCAGAAAAACCAATTCACGAAAGACATTTTTTGCATTCATCGAATATTTTTTACTAATTACAAATATTAGTTTCTAGAATATTTACACAATATTATCTACACACTCAAACACTGACTCTTGTGTTAATTTTATTTACGTATGTACTATCCACACAACAAAATGACTACTTGTATGATTATTTACAATACAACATTTTTATCAACCAACTAGTCTTTTGTGAATGAAAAATACGAATTCAATTTAAATTTGGATACAGTAACAATTTGTATGATAGTAAATAATTGAGTTGATCAATGTATGAAGGTATACTTAATTTTCTGCTATCAGAAATTCAGTTTGGCACTAGTTTGTAGACTAATCAGAAGATTTTCTGTGACTATGAAAATATTGCACGAAAAAAGATGTGAAAAAAAAATTACTCTGTCTAAATTTTAAAAATTGTATACCTAATTAAAAAGTTAAGATCTTCTGATCAGACGCAACAATTAGGTACATTATGAAAATATCACGTCAAAGAACTTCAAATCCTCGTTTGTGCTTAAAATATGCTACTTCTAAGTATTTACACGATACCCTCCTCCCGTTACGAAAACTTACAATTAATCTAAAAGTTCACTTCTCACAAACACTTCAAATTCCACTGCGTTTTCACTAGTTACTAAATGTCTCAATGTTCGGTTTATTTTATAGCTGCCCCCAGCATCGCCTCACCGAAGACAATGTTCTTGGAAGAGTACATGGCGCTTACCAAATAACATTACCACGCACAATCATTATGAATTGGTATGATAATGAAATTATAATCAAACTCCGCAAAAGTAGGGTAATCAATGTTAAATGGCAAATAATGCATTAAAACGTGGAATGAAAAACTAATGATTACTCCCTATAAATGAGGAAAAAATCTAGATGGTGGTATAATTCACACAGATTCTTACTCCTCAAAACAGGAGAATATAAGAAAAGACAAGCAATTCAAGATTTTTGTAAAGAGACAAATGGGCTACTGGATCAAATTTTTCAGTCAAAAAACTAACTTCAATTGTAAAATGACTGAACCACTGCCCAGCAGCCACTCAAAACAAAGCCGCGCCAATCACATCACCCTAATCGAAATACATCTCTTCCTTGAACATGGTCTCGTGGTAAAGCTGTGGGAACTTCTACCAGGCCCGGCCCTGCAGCGGTAGATACCCTGAGCATTGCTGCTGGTAGGCGGCGGGCTGGCGGTACGAGGAGACCAGAGGATTGCTGCAGGCTGCCTGCGCCTGCTGGCTCGCGTACCCTGACGTGGGAGTCGCGCAGTGGCTGTGCGCGGGAGACGACGACTCGCCTGACCCGCAGGGCTTGCCGTCCTTCACCAGCACAGGCACCGCCACCCGTCGCGGTGATGACGATGACTGTGGAATTAATTGTGTGAGGAATAGGAATACTAAATTGATATGCTCTTGGAGTCTGATATTTGGAACTTTGGAGGAGGTTTTGTTTTGAACTACCTAGTGAGCCTTTGTCGCTAGGTCAATGTCTGAATCTCAATTTACAACAGTTATTATTACCATACCACTAGTTCGTAGCACGAACGTGTAGACTAGACAATGCGATCTTTGTATTCGTGGTTTGAAAGAGTAAGTACCTACCCTTGTAAACCGTACTGTGAAAGGTCCAGACAGACGTGACTCTACATACCCCAACTCAATAATAAAATGTACACCAGAATTTCCATTTATTATATTTGACAGTCCCGTCGAGCAAATTACACGTTACAAAACAATAATTACGAGGGTGAGGCGAGGCGCTAACAATCAGGGAGTCAGCCCGCCCACACCGCTCGCAAATTGAGCCAATTCCAGCTGCCAACCCACGAATAACTGGCAACACATGCGCAAAAGGGATGTACACTTTTCATCAAGACATCCGGGTGCGAGAACAAGTTGGCAACTTGATAAACTATTACGTATTTCCGGCGTAGAATAATGATTATTATTTTCACAGGTTCCGGGATAATGATTATAGGGTGAGTAAACAATCAGAAGCCTTTCCTCCCCCACGCGACTGCAAGCAAATTGAGGCAATTTGAGCATGGCAACACATACTGGATGGCCCACTCGAGCTTCGTTGAACACTGACTTGAGACTACGCTTGGGGCGAAATTCTACATTGTTGGTCAGCGGTAAGTAATTGCCAAGTATTACCTAATGTTTATGCAATGTAGAGATATTTCTTTTAAATTTGAATTTAATTTACCTGTTGATGTGATTTTGGTTGGCAGATTTAGATCATTAACTACTATGCCTTTTCAACTATACAAGCCACCTCTTTCATGATCATCAAAAGACCGATGTATAACTACAACAACAACTTATCAACACGCACGATCGCGGCAGCCCTGCGTTGCGGCAGGAAGTACAACTCTAATTGTGGGGCTGCCAGATTCTCTGCGGGACCCGTATCTTAGGGTCTGTGAAAAAAATTGAGCCCACCTCTGTTATGTTTTGAGAATGTTGACTGACTTTGATTCAATTTGCATTATACCTTCCTCCTTCTCGTAAGTGTAATTTTTAGGTACCTAAAATTTATGGCTTTATCGCTGGCAGTGTTTTCGAGTTTCTAGATGAAAATTAAAATCTCTAAAACTAGCTACCTACATAAATATGCCACCTAGTGCATATCTATATCTCAACAAATTGCTATGCCTTAACAGGGTTTATGTTTGTAACCTTCTGTACAACATCTATAACACAACATAAATGCAATTAAAAGATTTGAATTTGAACAGGTTTAAGAAATGCAATCGATCAGCTGAGTGTGGCAAATAATGGAAGATGAAACAAAAAGATCCTTCGTTTTGGAGTCCTGGTTAGTATGGTTTGGATGTTATCATCTTGGTTTCATAATAATCCTGCTCCGGTGTTCCGCAATCGCGCGCTCAAGGATGTTGCTTTTGTTCTTTTCCCGTCCGCTTATTGATTTTATTACATTAGAGGGTAGTTCGCGACAGATCGCTATCGAGGGGCCGCCGCCGCGGTGTCACGTCGACGATTTTATCGCAACCTCGCATATTAATATTCATTGGTCATTAGCATTTAGCTGACGGTTTTATAATATTCCTCCAGGTATTGAAAAAATGAGTTCCGATAAAATTTACAGTGTGACAAAAAGTTTTACTCGGATTTATGAAACGGGAGAATTAGTCGTAGATGAAGTTTGTGAAAATATCTACCTACTCATTGTTTTCCTTTGCTTTTATCAAAAATATAACACCTTCTTCTACACAGAGATTGACTTTGTCTACGTCTTAGAACAACAACTTATTAGAATGAATCAGACAATTTTACAGTCGTTTTAGCGTGACGTTTGTTACATAATGTTCTGTTCGTACCTGATTATGTTGGTTCTGTTCCGCCATTGCTTTCTCCTTCGCTTGCCTCTTGCACTTATAGCGGTGATTTTGAAACCAGATTTTGACCTGCAACAAAAAAGTCAGTCAATAACGATTTGTAAGCACAAGGATTGGGTTTCATGATGTTGGTGTTCTGTTATTTGAAGTCCGGTAAACAAAATCAACCGCATAGGTTGACCTTAAACTATCCTCAGGCTCATAGCCGCCGTTAATCCCACCTGAACATCTCCAGCTAAGTCAACAGTGCGTCTAAGTCAGCACAGCATCCTGGCCTCCCTGAAATTAGCGCTAGAGCACGCTACATACAGTCAACACTCCACCTTAATGACGAAAGAATAAACACGGGCATGTTTGCCCCTCAGCGCAGCCTTTGTCTACGCACGCAGCAAAATATACTCTTTATTTATTATTTATACATCGAGAGCGTTTCCTCCGTGTTTATTCTTTGAAATGGATGTGTGCCCTCTTCCGTGGATTCCCGCTCCGTTATGAGCGTCCGCCATTTTGTCCGATCCGATACTTTGACGCGATCCGTTATAAAAACTTTGTAACGTGCTACTACGAATGCGTGTTCCACTCGTCCCGAGAGCTTATCGGAGGTCTTATTTGTTATTTTTTGATGTTTGCTCTGTAGGTGCAGCCACGGCCGGTGGGAACGCTGCGGCGGAGGCGAGTCGAGCGCTTTTGTCCGCTGCTCTCAGGAATGATGATGCTCGCTAGTTTATTTATGGAGTAGGTGAGAGTTAATGAACGGGCCCCGACGGCGGGCGTCGCTTATTGCTCTTCGCCGAGCCTTGGACGCTCTCGTGTCGAGCACTTTCTTTCAGTATCCTTGTGCATAATGCTGGGTGTTTCCTAGCACGCACTCTCGCCGTGAGAGCGCCATTCACTTGTTTGTTTTATATCTAAACGTCTGGTGTCTCGTACGAGTACAAGGTACAAGTGATGGGACATTTCGGGCCTTGACTACGTGCTTGAGAGCCCACACCCACTTAGCTACCGAGCGTTAAGTTTTTCTAATATACGCATAGGTATGATTACGTAATCATCATGCACGTAATAGGTAGGTACTTAGCAAAGTACTTTGCTACTGGAATCGGTTTTAACATTGCATGAGTTGAATTGATTGAGTGAAAGTGAAGCTAACATCTTATCGCGTTTTCCACTTTGAGGTCAAGTCTCAGGAAGTCAAGCAAAAGGAATTTAAAAAATATGTACTTTGATTGTAATATTGGGAAAGACTTTATCATCAAAACTAATATGGCGGCCACCCAACTTGCTGTCATCTTGACAATACATGTCAATTTTGGCGCCAATGTCTTCACACGTAGTTTATGTTTTAAATGCTTGACATAAGGTTTATAGTCCAACGTGAAAAGTTCTACAGGGCAATGCGTAGGTGTTCTTTTCCTGAGAACGATGACTTGAGAAATCAGGGTACAATTATTATTATTTAAACACGCATCTCGTATTTGTTTAGTTTAGATCTTCATTGTAACTTTTTTTCTTTCTAATATGGGTTCTGGAGATCAATCAATACTTTTTAGCAGAAATAATAGATAATTACCGAAGTGTTTAGTTCAATCAGCTTAGTTTGGAAGAGTTTGTCAATTAAGAGGAACTTAGACTAGACTACCATTTTTCCAAGCCCGAGATAAAACCTCGAGATAGTGATGAGCTAATAGTGTTTATATTACCTACCTACTAACTGTTGCTACATGCACAATTTTGATGATTTCTCGCGTCAACTTTTAAAAGCTGCTTCGAAACGCCTCGTGATTTGTCATTCAGCATCTAACAATATGTGATTGTCGCATTATCCCACATCGCACGCACCACTGAACAAACACCCGTCCGTCCGACTGACAACCGATCAATGCCATCATTTATTTAGCTTTACTTATAAAAATATTCTACTTTCACAGCAAAAAATAGGTATAATTCACGTTAAAAAACTTTTTACGGCACATTCGGCCTTAATGCAGACTACCTAACCTCATTTTCAAAATTTAAAAGCAACGGTTATGTTGTTTTTTTTTATTCTGGTACTAGTGGCTTGTTCTTTTGCCAAGTCTTTTTTGTGGATGAGTTCAATTTGACAGGGAGTTGCCAGGGACGAAAGTGGACTGGACTGCCACATTTGGCGAAACCGGAAGTCATATTTTTACAGGTAACTATTAGCATTCGGTAGGACCACAGTAGGACGAGAAAACGAATAGAGAAATAGAGATCATTTCTAGCAAACAATTAATGTGAAATGAGTGTTTCGAACAAAACGGCCGTGTTTTTATCCTACTAAATATTTAAATAGGTGTATTGTATGTATGTATGTATATATCTATGCACTTCATTATTGAATCAACATAATCATAAACCTTTGCAAGGTACTTATAGTAAGCTATTTACATATAATACAAACTCAATTATTAAAGTTAAAATGCATGTATGTAGCGGCCCCTACCAGCCGACCGTGAGTTATAAACTGAGCCAATATTTATTGAGCAATCCATCAAATTAATACTTATTTGTTTACAGTAGCCGCTTTAAGCGTGTTTGCCTTGATATTAATTTGTTTTTGATTGACGTCCACTTAGTCCCTACTTTATAACTAACTTGTTAAGCTAGCCTAATACTCAAACGCCACTTAAATTAAGTTCTAGCTTAAATTATTGCCATCTCTTACAAATGAGTAATCGCTATACCTGGAAGAAATCGCTTTCAGCGATAAGGCCGCCCATTGTACTATACATAGTTAGTTTTAAGATTTTTACGTACCTAATCCTTGTGTACAATAAAGTATTATCTATCTATCTATCTCTAGTAATGTCAAACAGAGGCAGAGCAATTTTAAGTGGTGCCTAAATTTGAGTGACATTTCAGTATTCCGGTCTTAGATTTTCTGATCTGTACAAGAATATGTCGAGGTGATTACTATGATTAAAACAAGAAGAATACAGAAATCAAACAAATAGAATTCGTGCGAAGGCTATGTATTCAGATGTAGGCACATCTGAATACATAGCCTTCGCACGATTGAATCAAACCAACTCAGCGATTCCATTCAATACCTCAGTCCTACGCAAACACCGCAATGCCGGTACCTAACAGCAGTGCGAATTCGAGTCGAAAATGTTATCATAATATGCCCATACCTGCCTTACAAAGGGCCCGTGTCAGGTGAATTATCCTCTTAGATATCTCTAATCCATCTTCACAATGAAACGCAACAAAAAGTTGTCCATTCACCAAACGTAATCCCTTTCAAATTGCTTACATATAATCGTAGAAATAAGATGAGAAATCGACGAAGATCTACGCAATAATCTCGCGGTTAATTACACAACCGCGGTAATCAAAATTCGTATTTCAAATTTGTTTTGACATGTCGGCCGCGATCAATGATGAGCTCGGATTCCGGACAATGATACCAAAAACAATTTTAATTTTTTTTATTCCGGAGTAATATGCGGTGATTTGAAATCGGCCAGCCTTTGACAGGAAACTTATTGAAATCCCACGAAGATTAGGAGATTTAAAAAAAGTGAAGTGGAATTATTGGAAAATTATAGGGATGTTCAGGCGATGAGCCGCCGCGGGGGAGGCTTTCGCTTTGAATTTTGGGTTAGCTGAAATAATTATGATGTTGTACTTCTACAATATATCTGCAAGCGGTGGTAAGGTTGTGGCTATGGGTAGTTAGCTATTGTGGTATTTTGTATATGAAACCAAGATTTATATTGCTAAAGTTTGTGCTAGAGTTTGAATTGTTCTTTTGTTTCTGGTCATCCCCCAGAGTAGGTTGCAACTTGCAACTGAAATATTTTTTATTAGCACTTCCAGTACTTAACGTCCAGCAAGCGAACAGCAATCTGACAAGCCGTCATTGTTCAACATCATGAGGCACCATTATCTTATTGCTCCCATTAATATCGAGGACCCGCATGTGCCGCATCCGCCGGAGGGCCACAGACCGCGTTCGTGACCATAGACAAAGAGGAGGAAGGATTGCCCTGCTTCTAGCGCTTTTGTTTCGCTAAGCGTATCTTTGGTATTGTTTCAAAATTTTTTTGGAAGCTCCCATAAAGTTCACTGGCCGAATGACAAAGATTTGATTTCGAACACATGGTTAATTTCATTTTTACTTTGCATTCTAACTGCTAACAGCAATAATATAGTTGATAGTCAGCTAAAGCCAGTTAGGCTTCAAACACATTAACCTCGGAAGTCATTTGAACTACACAAATATAAATAAAAGTCATTTGAAAATGGAAACGGGCAGTTCGTCTGTTCGTCCGGGGAGCTCAGTATCAACAGTGGTGGCGCGTCGCGAACATCGAAATTTACTTAAGTTAACGAAACGCGAGCCCTCTGTTTGCGGGGCTCAAATACTGCGGAATATTGTGGCCTGGATGACGGGCAGAGTTCCTTTATTGCGCGCTCTTTAGTTAAACTGCGCTATGTCTATGAATATGCACGAATGTAATGCTCTTGATTTCATTTCTAAATGAGAGTTGGAGCTTTTAAATGAGATTGAAGTCTGATTATACTAACTGGTTATCCGAATCTTTATAGTTATTCATACCTAGAGCCTTACCCTCATCAGAACTTATAAGATTACGGGACTATTATTTTCTAAATAAGAAAGTGTGATTTAATAGGCAATACTCAACTGGGATAAAAGCTTTCAAAATCGAAGTGTGGAAATCAATACGGTTTGGGCTTGCGGTGGCGAAGGCATCCGGCACGCGCCAACTGCCGCTGACAGCGAGGGCGTGATGACCAGTAGGAGAACAGACATCACGTCCCGTCACAATGCTTCTGATAAGGCCTTACGCCACTTTCACAGTTGCTTGTAGTCGAGGATTTAACGCTTTTGTGGATATAAGAGGTAGAGTTGATACTCTACTTCAATATTTGTAAGACACCTGGCTGTAGTAGGTATCTTTCGAAAAAACTATTCATTTAACCAATAGCTATATGTGTTTTGTATGTAAACTTCGAATGCACATTGCATAAAGGTACTAGGTACCTAAGTTCATATAACAGGTGAGTAATTAGGCATACCTGCCAAAGCGAAGCACAATTAGGATTGGCTAGTCCTCGTATCTCATCAATTATTGCAAACAATGCCCTGACCGGCGACATGCAGACCCAATTAATATTAGGACAATGCACCGCATTATAATCGGCGAATCAACGCGTGCCTCCGTGACGCGCCTTTGTTCCCGCCGACTCACTTTGACGTTTGTTTTGGCGCGAATTCAAACGCGTCTCCGTAAATGGTGTTGACACCCTCAAAATAGAGATTATTCATGGATGTTTGCGGCCCATTGTTGGGGTTACACAGTGAGTTTATGAAATTTATATTGACACGGCCGAGATTATCGAGTCTTTGTTATGAAGGATTTGAATTTCGCGTGCGCGAATGTGGGAAAGCAGGGCGCGTGTCGCTGACAGAAATATTAATAACGGCGACGCTCGTTCCAACTTTACGTACAAGCTCACCGCGGGTAGTTTAATGTGCCTAGGCACGACATCAAAGTGAACTTTCACTAATTCGGAGACAGCACTTGAAAAAATACGAAACAACAAGGAGAATTTCCTCGCGACGGCTCTCGAGAATCAAAGGGAGTCCCCCGATCCACTGGTGCCGTCGCTGGCGCGTGTAACAAGATGCCAACTTAACGAGCTAACCGTGTAGGCATAGGTATCTAATGTTGCCAGCAGTTGAATAACAAACGGGAGCGGTGAATAGCTGGTGAACACGGTGCCTGAGGCGGATGGGAGCGAGAGTCGTGCCCTATGGCTCGTTTTGTTCGGTAATTGATAGGGGATGCCCGGGGCGGCCATGAAACCGATTACAGCTTGATTTATGGTTTTGTGTCGACAACAGCGGCCGTAGGCGGCGACGGTGACGCCCTAATGTTGTTACACTCGGTATTGTGGGAGACAATTAAACAACTTGAGACACGTGTTATCGGAACTAGAAAAAGTGCGAATTTATTTTCTCTAAGCTAGCCCTAGATATGAAATAGTTATTCCGAGTTACTGGCGAGGAGTAGCTACAGTTTCTATTTTCCAGTAAACAAAATCTAGAAGAATTATACAGTTGTAATAACTTACTTGCGTTGGCGTTAGGTGTATGAGTGACGCCAGGTGTTCCCTCTCAGGCGCTGAGAGGTATTTCTGCTGCTTGAACCTCCGCTCCAACTCGTACACCTGCAAAAAAACTCATTAGTCTATGGCTAGACTGGAATGTTCTACTTCCGGTGTGCTTGACAATTTCGGCGTGATTTTAGCGCGTTATGTGGCAACACCCAATTTTTTTTATTTCACGTCAATTTTCTCGGTAGGTAAACCTTTCTTTTTTGTTTTATTTTTATCTACTTTATTCGTCTGCCAGGTATGGCATAAAAAAAAATACAGTATAGTACATGAAATCAAACCGATTAAAAAATTCTGAAAATGAGTTAGTTTCAGCACCGCGTCTCTTTTAGTAACATCTTTTTTTGCTTCACCAACACACCTCAAAGTCAAAGAAAGCATAATGAAAAAGTCCCCACTCACAATGCCAAGCAATCAATATAGGTATATAAAACTCTTTTGAAGCTGACTTAGAATCAACGCACAGCCTAAACTATAAGTCCTAGAGGTATGAAATTTGGAGGGTAGTATCCTTATATAGTGTAGACTAAGAAAGGAATTTTGAAACGTCACACTCTAAAGGGTAGAACGCGAGCAACGCCGCGGGCGACGGCTAGTGTAAATAATATAGCACACACTCCAAAGTAACTTTCCCACCACACAGAGTCGACACATACGCAACTAAAACAAACTGGCTAGGAATTCTCGTATAGAATTAATTATAGTACCTACAGCTCAGTCGGCGCGTTCGCCCCCGAGGGCGGAGCGTCGAGTGGGCGGGCGCGGGGGTGGGCGCAATTAAATAGCTCGGGTTAACGTAATTTCGGGTTTCTGGTGCTTCGGTAGGTGTATATTGAGGGAATTATCTGCCTACGATATAACCGCCTGTGACAAGGAAAATTCGTCCATCTGAAAACTGGTCATGATGATGAGATGACGCGGAAAGAACTCTGTGACGCCATCTCATACTCGTATATTGTTTACTCTGTCCACTTTCTGCACCCTTATTTGAAAGGTCTAAGCTGTAACCTTCGCAGCAATCTAGCTTAGTTTCCTCATTGTTAAGACCCGTATTTTGTAAACATTTATGTTTAGTAACAATTGAGCAACATTTTTGATGAACGGCAAGAATGTTGCTTGAAACTTTGTTAAAATCAATATAGGTTGTACACACGCCAGTCTTCGTTTAAATGTTGCCCGCTTAATTAATTGCATTATTTTATCATTGCTCCACACTACTGCCATGTTTATAAACTGTTGCGAACACGTTCACACACGTCAACATTTGTTGCTAAGATGTTTACAGTCGTCGGGCGGAAGCTTGTCAACATGCCGATACCAACTTTGCAACACGCAGTGTTGCCAGCAACATGCTGACAGCAACTCCGCAACACGTTGATTCAACTTTGTTGCTAAACAAATGTTTACCATGTATACGGGGCTTTATGATCACGCGTAAAAATAAAAAGAAAAATTCAGCACAAGTAGGTAGATGTAGATACGTAATAATTTATAGCAAATCGGAGTTCTATAGAGTTGCCATGGTCACACGCGTTCCTGAGTCGTCTGCAATAAAAATCTCGTTTGACGCAAACTCCCCTCGGGTGAAAAGAGGGACATTCAAGGTGCGACTTGACCTTCGTTGCGTAGTTACCTATACTCAATCATCATCATCATTCGGTCTGGTGTTTTAGAGCTTGTGAGAAAGCCATGTAGAGCATAATATTATTAGCATTGTGCCTAGAGCTTTCTGATACGAAAGTGTAATATACAAAATTGTCTAAAACTGTAATCCATGCTTTTATTTTTAACACCTAAACATTTTGTGATATGTCCATAAATATATTTACTGAAAATGTCCATAGACCTTCCATTTAGAACTAGCACAACTAAAACTCTCTTTATAGCTAACCTTTTTTGAGCTTAGGATAGGCATGACAGAATTTTTTTTGTCTGGATACAATATTCTCCGGCCACACCATGCATGTCCATCTTAGCACCATAAATTATAAAAGCGTAACGCCCTCCGGTCCGTACTTATTTATAAAATGATCGGCAAATAAAACTCCCCTCGGGTCTGCAATTTGTTCAGGGGTGAGTACAGAAGGTTACTTTTTTATACGTTGTATCATTCGTATAGCCTTAGATGGAAAATTAATCAAGGAGTTTCTACTCTATTTCTTCTCAGTTCCTGACTAGTAACTTTGCCTCTGTAGACTAGTAGAAGCACAGAACAAGAGTGTAGGTATGCTCCTAGTTCGAACGACGCTATTGAGATATGCATGCCCCTTCTTTTTTTGTGTTTTTTGAGTAGAAGACTAGATTAGGTAAAGTATACTCACTCGTATACTTATGACTATTAGCACAGAATATTAGTTATTCGTTACCTACGTAAGCTGTGTATATTTTAACTGCATGACTTCAAAAAAAGCACGAGGTTCTCAATTAGGTTGTATAATTAATTACAGAAGATCTCACCAACACGACATGTACCTATGTAAAATAGGACCATTTCGGTAACATTTTGTCATCCCAAACATTTTTCGCTGTTTCTACCACCGCTTCTATTGCTAAGAAGGTGTGGTTCGGCCACTAAAGGCCAGCATTGGACTCACCTGTGCTTGTGTGAAGAGTACTCTCCTCTTGCGCCGCTGTGCCAGTGGAAACTGCATGGGCTTCGCGTCAGGCCCCGCGCAAGCCGCCAGCCCGCCCATGTTGTTGACGTGCCCCATACCACCACCGCCTGACGTCATCAGCCTGGAAACTAAAGGAACCGTTCAGATGTGTACCCGTTAGGCTATGTAGCTGGACGTGGTGGGAACAGTATTTTTTTTTAAATGCTAGCGTATCCGAAGTGCATAGCGTGGAGCTTTATTAGTCTTCAGGAGACTAAAAGAAGGAAGTTCTTGAGTCTGTATTTTTTATTTCAAAAGATTTTTCATCAATTTCTGGCCCAGAGCTGGGGAAAGCTTGATGTATAAAATGTTCTGACGATGTCTACTGTTTTATAATAAGTATAGGTACCTACTTAATATTTTTTGAATCTACGTAGTTTCGCCTAACAAACAATACCTACTCTACTCAGTTGTTCAAATCTAAAAACCACTTTAAACCAGTTGAGCTATCTATAAATCGTTTGCAACAGTTTGTAGATAGCTCAACTGTTTCATGTGTATTTTGTAAATATTTTAAATACTGTATTAGTTGTAATTTTCTTTGTGAATAAATTTTATTTCAAAACCACTAAGTAGGTAAGACTTGCAACGTACAATCTAGTCCCTCTACATAACCATTGAAACAAAGCAATCTTATCTATCCCTAAAACCATAAATAACTACGAAAGTTCAACTCAATCAACGTCGTATAATTTTGCAAACCGGGACGGAATAAAAGCTTCGTCGCAAAAAAGCTGAAAAAAAATGGTTCTACCAAAATAGCAACCAACGAATTTCGAATAATATTCCTCCATCATTATAATTATCCGAGTAACATTTTAAAACAAACCATCAACGAAATTGCACTTCCATCATTATCAAAGGTAGAAAAATGGATAAAAAATTAAATAACTTCGTGGGGAAATTATTTTCCTCTCTGGCAACATTATATTTTAGCCCGCCATTTTCATAATGACACTAAACGAACCTGAGGGAAAGCTGTCTCTGAGCTACCTCATATCTTTACCTACCTATGTAAAGGTGAACACTCGTACCTTATTATAGAGTAACTTATATAATGTACGTATAGCAAACCAAAAGGAGGAGGTTAAATAAAAAAATCACAGTGAATTTTGCGTTTTACCTACTAGGGAATTAGGTCGCTCACTAACATTCCTCCAGTTCATTGATTTACATAACCAGACACACATCTTCCAGTCCTTTCCAATACGCCAAAGAATAGAAAGGAGCTTTCATTCTGTAAATTCATCAGTTATTCTCCGCCGTCGTTCAAATATGCGCATCTATAATGGGGGCATGCGAGTTCAGAATCTCACAACATTATATTGTAGCTTCAGCGAACGGCAGCAATATTCCACACATTATACACGTCGAATTCACCGCTCATTCTATTTACACAACACTTCAACATCGAAAAGGGTCTTTCAATAAAATATTACTCCCCATTCTTTCTTACTTATTCCTATTGTGCGTTTTGGCTGAACGAGAATAATTCCGTTGCCTCGAATCAAAAAAAAAGTCTATCGCTCGCTCGCTGCTTTGTGGATGTCAATAGACTATAGACCACTGGACAATTTTGTTATCGCTGATCTAAAAAGTGGTATTTCATTGAATTGTTACGCGCGTAATGCACTTTTGAATGGATTTGTATGAGGGCGTGGTGGATACGGAACGGTTAATGATACGTAAACAGATGTTTACAAACTGGTATGATAGTTACAACAGTTTTTAGAGCAGATATTGCTATCATTAGCTGTCGTTTTGTAACCAGCGGGTATTTTTACTTCATGCAAAATAAAACATTTTTTTAGCGGTTAACTTTATGAGTAACATCGCCTAGTTGACAGGCTCTTGCAACTGATCGATTCAAAATAAAGTTCTAGACAATGGTACCTAATATTTTTTCCTAGAAAAATGCCTAATTTCGACTCTATATCTGTAAATATTTTTGGTATATTTTAACTTAATTTGATAAATTCCATTTTGTATTGGTAAAGGGATCCCTTCATCTCGTCCCGTCTTGTCACGTCATGTAAGGGTGTCCGGGTGTCCGGGTTATATTTTCATAACAAATACACGAGTAATAGAACCGAGGGCTGTCCGAGACACGTTGAATAACGTGTTGAACGATCCCTTTTGGGTGGACATGGTTGAAGATTGTAGATGTTATGTAGAATTTGGTTGAATCTACTTATGCATCTGAATTAAAATATATCTTGTCGAAAATGCTTGTTTTAGTGCATTTCATCTCGGTACCTTGCAAACGTAAGTCACAACGACATTAAGCGCTGAAAAATAATTTTACTCCACCATCATAGAGTGAAAAAAACATTCATTTATTTTCTGTTCTTGTATAATTTATAAATTATTTAAAACAGTTGCAATTTTTGATTCTACGGCTTATCGCATCTCGTAGACCCGCGTAGCAATTCGTAGACCTTGCGTAGACCATTCGTAGACACGCCATTTTTTTATTCTTGGATAGACTCACACGTTATTTGGTTTTATAATCCAAAGATATTCAAACTGCCTTGTATTGCCTTGTTGTAAAAATATTCAGACAGGATAATGGGCAGGATTCGGTCATCAAAATGACCTCACCAGACCCCGAAACTTGAATATTAACGGTATCTAGGAGTCGGTGCTAATTACACAAGTTGTGGTCATCGGAGGCCGTCGGACGCACGCCTTTCCCCTTCCATTGTCCCCTCCCTACTTCTCCCTCTCTCACACCCTTGGACTTCTGTTACTTGAAACATGCTAGTATTGTAAAATGAGCTTTATTTTCCTGATTTTAGATCTAAAATGTCTCCGCCAATTTATTGTTTCATCTTTTATTGAATACATTCTAGCTATAATAAGTACCTACATATAAATGAATAGGTAAGTAGTAACTATTTGTCTATAGAATCTTTCTACCAATAGGTACTATTCCTACTATTTGTTTGGCGTAAGTACATTCTTTTTCTCAATAAATGATTAAGATTAGCAAAAGTCTATTATCCCCAAAGATATGTCGAAATCATCATTATCATCACTGACGAGGTAAACCTAAGTAAATATTATCTATCTGTGCCCTCTCTCCCCTCGCGTGTGACTCTCCCTTGGTCAATTTCACGGCAATCGCGGTCATCAAACGCACTCCACCAGCTCAGTAACGAGTCAGTAACGGTTCACTTGTTTCTTTTGACTGGTGTCAGTAGTTGACACATGACAGGACGGGACGTCGACATTATTGAACTCAATCAAAGATATACCAACCTTGGTAATATATTTTTATTATGCTCAATCAAAAATTTTAAACAATTCATGCCTACACTAAATTATTTAAAAGGGTTGTTTGTGATTTATTGAATAAACGCATTTTGAGTTTAAATCTAAATAATCACGTACCTAACTGCAATCTTATTAAATACCTTTTATCCAAAATAGTAAGTCGACACTTTAGTCGCTATTATAAAGTGAAATAGGTAACTACCTACTCCATTTCATTTTTCACTATTATATTTGCATTTAAATAATGGGACAGTTTAAACAGCAATAGAAATATTAATTAAATCTTTAAACTTGTAGGTATACCAAATACCAATAGCCTGAAACTAGAAAAACTCACATTCATTTGTGTCTTGGTCGTTAATAAAAACCGGTCAAATGCGTATGTGGTTTACCAAAACAATGTTTTTATTTGTGTGGTGGTATGAAACGACTCTTATACCTTACTTACTCGCTATTGGACTCTCACTTGGCATTTTATTGGCTATCGAAAGTGGCCTGTGTTGAAGTATGCGTAATCCTTCTATTTATAACTACAAAAATAAAAGAGCCCGTATGCACGAATATTGACAATGTGAGCTGTCTTAAGTAATGGGTTGATTACACGTGCCGAGTCAAGTGGCGAGTACTCTCTACTGGCTGAGTACTCGGTACTGATACCTACTAGTGGTGATATAGGCCTTTTAACATCAGGTAAGCCATCTGCTAGTTCCATTATTTGCTCTCATAAACAGCAAAAATGGTTTTTAAGCTTAACTTCCACTTATCAATAAACCTTGTTAAACTTGGGCACGCTTCCGATTGGTACTGATTTGGACCAGTTGAGCTATCTATAAATCATTTGCAACGGTTTGTAGATAGCTCAACTGTTTCATGTGTATTTTGTAAATATTGTAAATACTGTATTAGTTGTAATTTTCTTTGTGAATAAATAAAACTATTTTGTGTTGTTTATAAATAAAAAAAAATAAACCTTTAATTAAATTCTTTATCAAAGCAATAAGCCATCTAAGTACAAGGTACGTACAAATAGCTTTATTTTGTGTGAAACGTATTTCTACCTATTTTTTTTAGTCACCGCTTCATAGAACGTTAATTTTTTTGAGATTTTTGATGGCTTGGAGTGCGCGTAAGAAAAGTCACCCCCGGTACTCGACCGAGTGTAATTTTACTGACCTCGCCAGTACCGTGGTAGACTAAAAAAAAGTAACCCCACAGTAAGTACAATATTTTACTGACTCGGTATGTGTAATCAGCCTATTAGTAATGGGAAAAAATTAACTTTCAAATTCGTCGAGAGAATAGCGTGCGCAAATCCATTAGCTGTCGTCAATATTGGCCCAAGTCACGGATTCGGAAGCCAGTCACGTTCCGCTAACTAATATCAAGTGGCGAGTCTTTTTAAACAGAGTAGGTGTCAGTTCTGTATAATTTGGTGGTCTCTAGTGGTCTCTAGTGTTTTTCTTGAAGTACCGAAACCTATGGGTGATTAATTAAATTGTCTATGGTCATTGGTGAGCACTGTGGGTAATCTGTGGCCAGTAGTTACTTCTTGACGTGAAGCGTGCTGACAAAACAGATTTTTTTTGTGATGTGCGCTGTATCTCTATCACGAACAAACCTGACAGTCGCCGCGTTAGCGTATTCGAGTTATATTGCGCGTCCATGCCAGCTCGACTGCCAACCGTTGTAGTGTCACCGCGCAGTGTATCTCGGATACGCTCGCATTACGATACGTTTACAATTGTCACATTTATTCGTGATCAAGGCACTGATGTTTAAAGATTTCAAAGTGGCGCTTATACTGTATTACAACAGTAGTTTTGAGATTTCAATAGAGAATTTAAGTTTCCTGTTAAAAGTTTTAAAACAACCCAGAAGTTATGACACAAGCGGGGTTTTGAAGCGTGAGTGTGGAGCGTTCTTTGCATGTATATCTCATAGTTTTTTTTTTAATGATAAAAGTAATGGATCAAGCTGATAGCTCACCTGATGTTAAGTGGTAACTTCTGCCTATAACAATGCATTACCTCACAGAGCAAGTCCAATGAGGACGTGCTCTGTAAGGCAATACACTGCGTCCATCACTCTGAGACGTAAAGATCTGGAAGTCTCATGTGCGTGTAATTACACCGGCGCCCTTACCCTTCAAACCGGAACACAGCAATGCGAGCATCGCTGCTTGGCGGCAGAAATAGGTACGGTGGTAGTACTTCCCCGGACGAGCTCTCACAAAGAGCTCTACTACTACTAGTGCACTCTTACACAAATATGAATTAGATTTTGGATTTTATATTGGAGCCTCCCTACCTACCTACTTACGCTTCAATGTTTTCTCTACCTTAGTGTTTTCATTCGAACATAGTAGAGTACCTAACCTTGTACCTTATCGTACTTATTTACAACGATACCCAAGTGTTTATTTTGTAAAAACATTCTAAGTATTTTTGCATATCTGTTTGCAGACAAACACTATCTCTATTTACCTACATATATCTATATATTATATGTCTGATAGTTACTCGTAATTTATAGAAAATCGTCTCATTAACATCGAAGTTCATATTAATCGTATTATATTTGGCAAGGCAACGCGCAGTTCACCCATTCACCCCATGAGAGTGTTGCCAACGCTAAATAAACTCCGGCAAATTGTGCGTGAATAAACAACTCCCATAATAGCTGTATTGTGTTACCTCCCCTCTGTCTAAAAATACACTATCTGACGCCGGATCGAAATGAGGTGCAGTTAGATAGTTGAATGAAATTTTATTGTAAAACTAGAAGGGTGGCCAATTCTCTTGATTTGAAACGATTATGCTGACATTTTGGAAATGGATTTTAGATATTTAAGCGTCGGCATACAAAAGCTACTATTAATCGACTAAACACCTAAATACCTAGGTATTCGTTTATAAATAACTATATTTTTTAATAAATAGGTAACTAAATAATAAGTTCATGCATAAACTTATGCAGGCATGTATTATTTTTTATATAAATATTCATAAAAGTTACATAAAAACAAAGCACCGAGACAGTCTGCTAGTGCACATTAATTAGCAAAATGTTTTACTGAAGTGGTTCGCCTAAAGAAAAGGATGCACGAGTAAATCCGAATATAAAAATAACATTTTAAATTCTCGCGTTTCATGCTAAACAATTTCAGTGCGGCGAGCGGCAAAGCCACAGGCCACAGATGTCAGAAAATGAAATAGCAAACATTTCCGCAGCTATTTCCCTCAGTATTGCCACACTAAAGGAAGATAAACGGCGGTCGTCTGTGGTTGACGCGTCCACTCGCTGCGTATTAGCCGCGCCTACATGGAAACTAAGTGTGTCACACACTTATTTTTTCCCTGCGGCAATTTTAATTTCAGCTAGCTGACCGTGTGTTGGTGAACGTTTGATGTATGGCAACACTTGAAAGCGCTGCAGGTATCGTATCACGGTTTTTTAGCTTGCTCTGCTGCTGTCACCTGCTTTGTAGTGGTCTCGAGAGCGACTCCGATAAACGGGAAATTAATAAATTGCATTTTCTAGTTGAGATTATCTGACTAGTTGCTCGTCGCTAGTAGAAAACAACATGAATATGTAATTACACGGCGTCATCGAGCAAAGCTTGTAATGCTAAAGAGCTCGTCCGGCGAGTCATGTTTTACTGATTTTGACTAGTGTTTTATTTACAAAAATTACAACCATATTTGGACAGCACTCCTAGAGCCACTTTTGTCTAAGTAACAACGTTTGAAGAGCGTCATATTTATTCGTATACGTGCACAGCATACAATTTGTCGTAGACAAAAGTTTAACTGGGCGAGAGCGTTCGACGGAGTTCGACTCCATCGACCTCATGGTATTTGCAGACGTGAGGCCTAATGTTTGCTCAGACAAGACTCTAGTGGTGGACAAACATGGGACCGATCGGATGGAATTGCTTATTTTGTCTCTGCGTACACGGCTCCCTCAGCACACAGGTACGGGAGGCGGCGGCGTACCCCAGGGTAGCTTTCTGCGACCGCTTTTTCTTTTACATTACATTCTTTGTCTAATAATTCGGTGGACGGTATTCGAGAGCGTGTTTTTTCTGGTCGAACAGCATTACAGATTGGAGATTTACCGTTCTAATCTCGGCTTAGAGATGCTTATCTTTGCGGAAGCGTGCCGTATTTTGGTGTTTAATTACTTGTAAATTTTACGCTTGTTTAAGGTTACCTACGGTTTTGTTAATTTGTGATTGTGTTTACAGTTACTTGAAGTTGGTGTGCTCTTCAAAGATCAGCGCTGAATAGAAGCTACTGTTTGGAATGATGCCGTTAGCGAATGTTTAAGTAGGAGTACTTTGCCTAGGTACATAGTTATTACCTAGTACCTATTTATTATCATTGTAATACCTAAGCACTTGGTTATGTAGTTTCTTTGTTACAGGTAGGTAGGTATAAAAGTAGATTAGTTTTACTCAGAGTACGCGCTATGCATTATTATAGAGCTCCCATCTTGATTTCTATTGACCCATAATCGGACCATTGTTTGATCTATTATTTGCACTTTCCCTGGACTACTGGGTAATCGTTATTTAGATTGGGTTCTGGTTCTTGACTATTTGTTGTCTGTGGAGTGGTTTCGGGTGTCAAACTTTGGCGTCAAGTGTACTCGTAGTAAGTCTGTGCAATTAGTTTGTAACTTTGATAAGGGTATAGGTATTGTATAATGTAAATATTTTATAATGTTGTTTACTAATCTATAGAATAACGCCTTGGAGTAATCTGTAATGTTATTTTATTATGAATAAATTTAAATTGAAAATTGAATTGAAAATTTCAGTGAGGCTTTGTTTTCTGTGATTAATCTGGACTAAAATATCCCAGTCTTGGGAAAAAGCTGAAACCTTAGCCGTAAGCAGGAATAAGTACATTTTGGGGTTAATAAATATTAATTAGCTGTGTTGTGGGCTGAATCGAAAACCGAATTTTTCGAGTAGAAAATGGTTTAAACAGAAATAAAATATTTGTTAATTAGTTTGTAATCAAATTGAATGTATATGTACCTACTCGTAGTTTCTTTACCAGCGCATTTAGTAAAATACCCAAAACCGACGACTTAGTGACGATTCGGACAAAATATACGGACAAAATTGTCCCAATTGTCACTTTTGAGACGAGTACTAAAACTTAAAAGTTCTCAAAAAGTATTACTTAGGTATCATAATAACTACAATAACCTACTAACATACACAACACAGTGCACCTGCACACACAGAGTCCCGAGGCCAGCACCTATCAGATTACAACAAAGAACAAACAATGTGCAGATAGGTCGAATGTGTTAGGTGCTTACCTACATACAATGTTATTCGTGGAATAAAATTCTTACGCTCAGTAGGCAAATAAAAATTACGCTATTTTTAGACATAAAAGGGTAGTTTTTTTTTTTTTTTGTGTTTATCTGGTTTTAGTTTGATTACAAAATAACCATTTTGTAATCAACTACACCCAACTACTTATATAGCTACTTATGTATTTACAAATATTGATTTGGTGCTAGTTCAGCAAGAATATAACAAACATTAACAATTTAATAAAAAATATACAAAAAAATAATAAAAGCAAAAACCGACGAGCGCGTTGAAGTCTTTTGTATGGAAAACTATATTTTAAGCTCTCTATGGTTAAGTTTGATAAAAACAATTTGGTCTGTCTTATTTGAGTTTTAAGACATCACAGGGTGTGCGCAGTGGATGTGCTCAGTGAGGAAATACATATAGGCAGTGGTTACCATTCAAAATCAGGTGGCCCAACGGCTTGTTCCATCATTAAATAGTATAAAAAATAAATAATACTGCACAAAAATAAATAAATAAAAATTATATAAAATAAAAATAATAATACATTGCATTACAGGGCACGTCCTCATTGGACTTGCATTGTGATAGGCAGAAGTTACCACTTAGCATCAGGTGAGCTATAAGCTTGTTCCATTACTTTTATTAGATTAGAATTTTTTTATTGCACTTTTATAAATCGTACAGAGGCGAGTTAAATGTTTAGTACTTTTTTATCATAAAAAAAGAAAGAAAGAAAAAACACGACACTATAAATAAGGTGATAATTTGTATTTAAAGTGACTCATCTGTTGACTATTCGGCTAAGATCCCCGGCCGCAGTAGAAGCACGAATGGTTTACTCGACATTTTTTATTATCCACTAATGGTGTTTGTCCTCGGGAAGGTATTGCAATTGCAACTCGATACAGATCGTAGTGCGCGAGTAAACAGAGGCAGCGATTGAGAGATATTGACTAATTTATTTGTAACATTGTTTCTATTTTTAAAATATGTTATTTTTTTATTGTCTATGTATGTAGGTATGTGACTTATTGGAATTAATCATCTGTTTAACTAATGTAATTGGTCTAACCGTATTAAATAAATAAATTGAGGCAATAGGTTAATTAGGTAAGCATACCTACGAGTGCCTAGATCACTGTTATAAGTAGAGTTCGTCTGAGATTCCACTGCCAAGCGGAATGAGAATGAGAATGAGACTCTACACGTTTATATGATTGAATAGCCATCAGATTGTCCTATTATTAAAAAGAAATAACAGTTGGAGACCAATCCATGTGACAGAACTTTTGAGGAAACTCGAAAGCCTCCGTTTTATCAAAGATAAGGTATGTAGGGATGAGGTATGTATAAGGAAGCGTATTAGTCTTGATTAAAACGCCTAAATGAAACGCCACTGAAACACCTTTTCAAGTAGTTTGAGGTAAAACCACGTCATTGTTCGTTATTTTTTGTTATCCATTAGTAAATAGCAATAGGTAGTTAATAGTGAAGCGCTCGTGGCTAGGCTTGCTTAGTCAATCTTCACCGATTATCTTAGTTAAGCGATGTTCAGCGCGATCACTATTTGGATGGGTGACCGTTAGTGGCATTTACATCTGAGCGCTACCGTGCTTCGGAGGACACGTTAAACTGTTGGTCCCAGCCCTAGCAGTCGTTAAGCCACGACGGAGGGCTTAAGACGGCCTAAAAACTCCGTCACCAGAGTTGGCCACTAACTCATACGAGCTTGCTAATTGGTGGTTAAAGCCAAGTATTGTTTGAATTGAAGAAGTATTCATCAGTCGTAGCAATTAGACCTAAACACAGCACTCAGTGTAGGCCTATTTGCAGAGCCGCATCGCCGTGCCGTCGGAAAATATTAAACGGATGTAATTATGAGTTTAGCAAAGATAAATCAACTTTTTGTCTTGAAATGTAAATATTAGTACGTTTTCAGTGACGAATGATATTTTTTATGATTCAAATTAATTTAGGTACTTAATAAGTAAGTTTAGAATGCGTTGTTGATAAGCAAATCCCTTATCCTTTACAAATGACAATTTTGTAGAAAACCCTCGGAATCATTATAATTACGAAAACAGTGAAAATTCTCATCAATGGAACCCATACACCGTTTCCATAGGACTAAATAACAGTCTATCGTATTTAGGAAAAGTGCTAAATTGAAAACATCCTACTTTCGATGTTATAATGTCGTTTTATTGAGAAAAAGTGATACTTAAAGCAAGCAGATGGTAAGTCCATAATAGGACGTCCTCTTTGAGGCAACGCACTACGCCCATCACTCTGAGACATCGCCTCTGTACGGTTTATAATAAGTGCAATAAAGAATTTTCTAATATAATTGTGCCTGTCCAGTGCACGGCACCGGCACCCAAACTCTACTGAAAGACAGCATACGAGCATCACGCTTAGATTAAAAAATTGCTATATGTAGTACCAAAATGTAGAGGCAATTTAAGTAGGTACTCTCTGTGTCTGATACTTACCGCGTAATTGTGCATATAATAGCACAAAGTGGGGTATCAGATTTCGGGAAATTAGTAGCAACACCATCACTGATCGCATGACAATCGTACCTCTGTAACCCGAGCTCCTCTCGAGCAGCGTATCGAGTTACAAGTAGAGCGGCGTATTGATCGAATGCAAAGAATGCAGCCAAGTGCGAGTCAGACTAGTACTAGAGTATTTACAGCTGGTATCACGTACCTACTTACCACATTCAATTTTTTTAAGTACTTATCTAATTGTGGTACTCAACTGGTTCATGCTAAAACTGATTCGAAACCGCTGAAGAATGTTATACCACACGTACCTAACTATGTTACCTAGGTATATGTACCACTGACCAAAGTGAGAACGTCTCATTAATTTTACTCGAGATAAAAATAGGCTCACAACTAATTCCTAGGCACTAAATTACATAGTGAGCTATAGTTAAGTAAGTATAAGATAAAATAAATAGCTAAATAGAAAAACATACAGACAAAGTCAGAACAAATTATAATTATGTAAGTACATGTTTTAAGTTTGAGTTTTAAGTTAAGTTTCTCTGTGTACAATGAAGAATAATATATAAATTTTCATCTAGATAAAGGCGTAAGCCCAGGCACGGTAAACATTCTTGGCTAGTCGATACTCAAGAGGTTCCTTTGAGGACCTAAAAGCATTTTCGACCAAACACTGATGTGGCCTATGCTCGCATTTTGACAAAGTAGTAGAGCTTCTTATAAAAAGAGCACGTCTTCAAGGTGCTCAGTGGCAGAGGAACAAGCACTTATTCTCATACCAAAAGCAAAACTTATGAAAACTTAAACTTAGCCATCAAATTAGCAAAATAATAATCCGCCGACTCACTGGCAAACCTGGGGTCGTTGGACGCGGGGTACCAGCTCGCGCCCCGCATGTCCCCGTAGTGGGGCAAGTCTGTGGGGCCGCAGCCGTACCCCTGCACCGGCGCGCCCCCGTACAGCGGCACTGCGTACGGGTTCGCCGACATCCCGCACGACGCCCCCGGACCCAGGGGCGAGTTGATGCTGCTCCCCGAGGAGTTAGACCTGTGACGGAGAATGGGGGTTAGCTTGGGGACAGATATTGCTGAATTTACAACAGGTTTCTTATAAAAACAACGATACCATACTCCCCATATGGGAAGTTTGTACTGTTCATATAAAATAGTAGGTAAATGTATTACCTCACTACGTACGAGTAAGTATACTGTCTAGATTGGAAAACACGGGATAAACAAACAATTTCCGATGGGAAGTAGAAGGCTTCACAAATTTGAATGAAGTCAATAAAATATAGTGTTCAAAATGGCTCTACATTTTCTAGCGTCAAACAACGTCGCGCATTTCAAAATTTCGAAGATGTAAGCCACTGAAATGATTTTCAAAAATCATTTGTAACAACAATGTTGTATGCCGGTTTGACAGAAGGTTCATAAGTCATAAGTCAGCTAAAGTTATTAATAATTTTAAACCAGCCTACTAATTTATCAAATTTTTGTTTTCCTAAGCCTAATTGCAATTAAATTCATGTAAAAAAACCCACTACGTAGCGTGCGTGACGTTACGGAACCAGACGTCATCCTATGAAGAAAAATATATTACACAAACAAATTACTTCGATTTAATCCTAAAAACTGACCTAAATCTGGCTCACAACGGCGCCAACTCGTCACTTCTAAACAAAGCCCAGCTTAGCTGTCTAATCCTTATTTACACAATTTAATCCCTACCTCACAACTCATCCCAATTTAAGCCTTAATACCTTGGGATAGGTACCAGAGATACACCCCTTCTAAGTACACCCCTGGTGAAGCCATGATGTTGTTTGGTCTGACAAATTGCGTTTTGACAGGGTGCTGACGGTGCCGACGACAGAAGCGTTTAATAGTGCCCCTAATTTTATTAAGATAATTTTAATCGGCGGTTGTTGGCTTATAATTTGGTGGGAAATTAATTTAATTAATTTTACAGAATTGTAACAAGTTGCAAAAGCCATAAACCACGAAGTTGAAGTTGAAAATTGAATTACTCTAAAGTTGTCACCAACATCTACATGTTTGATGAACTGTCATGTCGTGTCGACATCGGTCAGTAGGTATTATGTAAACGCCCTTATGTTATGTGAGTGTCAAAGTTATGTCACGCTAAAATTCGTTAAATTATAAAAATAGGTCCATACTTTACATTACATTAGTTTATTTGACCATGTAAATTAATGTTTATTGAATAGCGGAAAATCATAGGTGTGACTTCAATGGGCACTCGAGACAAAAATAAACAACACTGCATGAAATGTATGGCTTAAATTAAACACGGACAAGTGTGAGTGGAACCCGTGTTCTGCGGGTTCCACACTGCACGGATTCAAAGAATATGTAATACGTAGTTCCTACGTAAGAAGAAGCGGGGCTCCCATTCTACCATAATTACGCACTGAAAATCTCGTTTTGTATGAAACGTGATTCAAATTTTGACCCCCGTTTCATACATTGTTCGTTTTTGGAAAGCATGAGTCTAGTTCGAGAGTTTCGCCAATCTGCATGGATTTATGAGTTTAACTTTGAATTTTGCATATTTTAGACATTTAGTAGGGCCGGCTTGCACGAAAATTGCTAAAACGAGTTTAACAGCTAAATAGATTTTAATCTGACGTATTTAGGTAGGTTACTTTACAACTTGCTAAATACTGTTTTTAACTGTTGAAAACGCTAAGCATATTTGGTGCAAGCCGCCCTTATAATTTCATAACATTGATTGCTAGGCAGCATGACTAACATTACTTACTTATCTGCTTTCTCCAGCACAGAGATTTGGTTAGTATGATAGATTATTGACCAAGGTTTTCTTTTTAAGAGATTCAAAGCAAGGTTAGGTACTTACCTATTTCGTGGTTCTATACTTACACGGGTTTTTTAGTTTTAATCTACGGATTTCTAAAAGTTATGTGTTTTGTCATCGAAACCGCAAGCAAAACCAGGTTTCATGACATTTGCATTGCAAAAGAAAACATGTCGAATTTACTATGCAATGTCTGACCACACGGTAGACAACTCTTCATAAATAGCTTCAATTTAATTGATTGAGTGAGCGAAGCGAACAAAGATGTTATGCCTGGTTTACACTTTGTTAAGTATCAAGCGCGAGTAACAAGTGCAAGTGTTAAGCGATAAGTAAAATCAGCGTGTAAACGCATACGCTGTTAAGTGATGAGTGCAGGTGACAAGTGCAAGTGCGAAGTAAAGTGATTAGAAGCCGTGTCTATTTTTACTGTTAAGTAGTTTCCCCCGCACACCCGCACCACCCCCGCACTCGGAGCGTCGCCCGAACTTGGTGCGCTTATACGTATACGGGCAATTTTTTGAGCAATAATTGCTCGGCAACACGTGTGGATCAATCTGGAGTAATAATTAGCAGAATCAACTAAACACTGTGTGAACGTTCTGAATACACTTAAAACTTGACACCGAAAAACACGTTAACTAACCACTTAGCACTTCGCACTTGCACTTAACAAAGTGTAAATCAGCTAGATATAGATATAGTGTCAACTTGATGCGTCAAGATATTCGGTGTTGTTTTAATTTCAATTTTCAATTTATTCAAATATAATATAAAATAACATACAGAACCTTTTCTATGGCGTCATTCTTTGTATGTTTGTTATAGACCATAACTTTCGAACTGCTTAACCGATTTTCATAGAACTTGGTAGGTCTACGGGTGTTTTACTGGCTATGAGGTAAATCTGCCAAAGGGTTATTATAAGGGTGCAAACGAGAGTAAAAGAAGTGGTACTAAAAATGTAATGGAATGATAGGACTTCGCTTGTTCAAGCCTTTTTTTATTTTCATTTTAGGTTAAATAGATTTTGAGCTAAGTATATACTTAGTTAAACTAATATGGTTAAACCAGTATAACATGAGCTTCCATCTCTTGGAGTTTCAATGATTCTGTATTTCAGGTAAAGACTGGTATTTCCTACTTTACGAAAACTTGTACAAGGCTCACAATTATACCTATTTATGTTGAACCTTGTGCAAATGTTATTGCACACAACATTGCTTTTGCGGTTTTTCATAAATACCTAACTTCAGTGATTTTATATCTTCAGAAATGTTGAAATGTGTGAGCGAGGAGTTTGATGCTTGCCAGTTGCCAGCGTCAGCAGTTGTGACACGGGGATAAACATTCCCGTGACTTCTTCTTCTTCTCTTCAATAATGGCCTGTGTCCGTCATTTCGACAGACAATTTTGCCAATGTCAAGTGATATAATTGTAATAATATAAGTCAAGTCAAGTCATTTGTCAAGTCGGCTGTCGTTTGTTTGAAAAGAAAATGGTGGATTTTCTCTTCAAAACCTAACACGAATTTTCACATTCAGAAAAACCACTTTACACACATTTATTCCAATGGCTCACACTTTATGTTACGACCTAAGTATTATTGGTTAAAATTCCACCAAAACTAAACAACAATACTCACAGTAACACAAGAAAAACTATTAAAATAAAAGTGCTGTGTCGTTTAAAAAAATGTCAAAACTCGTGTCCATTCTCGTGACTCCATACTGATACTATAAGTGAATTTTGTGAAGTGTTAGACATTTATGATCATATGAAGTTTTACTTCAAGGATACAAATAATATAGGTAGGTACCTAGGTAGGTAGACTAGGTTAGTACTGCTACCAATGCAGATTTTTTTTAAATCAGGATCTCAATTCATGTAGACTAGAATATAACCGAAATGACGATACCTACTGTTATAAAAAAATCAAACCAATTAATTTAATTTTTAAAGAACTATTAATAAGTAGTTGAGAAATGTATTTACTTTAGATAGATAGATAGATAGATAGATATATTCTTTATTGCACACCAAGAAAAAAAGAAAAACAATAAAAGAGAAATACGTTATAAGTATGAGGTACAATGGGCGGTCTTATCACTATAAGCTTATTGCTTTAGGTTGGTAAGACTTTTTATATTAAGGACAGTATGTAATCTAAAAACACTATAAGTACTTTCGATTGATTACTTCACTACTACGAGTATTAATTTAAGTTTTTTTTTTCTTGTAATTCCTAGGTTAAGGTGTGCAATAAAGTATTTTCTATCTATTATTGAAATTTTAGGTACTTACTGTTAATTGACCGTACATAAGCTAAAGTAATTCGAAGGTGGCTTGTAGCCGTGCTAAGTGTTAATTTAAAAAAAAAAACAGTAATAGCTATCTTATGTTACAGATTAATACAGATGTGTGTTACGTACGATTTAGATTTATTTTGTATAAAATATAGCAATACTTACTAAGTAAGTCTTTTTGATAAATCAGAATGTAATTTGTATTTTTTTTAAATTGGCAATGTTGTACCTATGCCTAATTAAAACTTTGTTTTTAATTATTAAAAAAACTTTTAACTAATAAGTGTGATACAAGTACCTAGAGATATTAGATAGTAGGTATAGGTTTGTTTGCAAATGTTGGTAAGAATAAATTATAATTTAAAAAAATTTGAAACTCCATAAAAAATAAAAACTTCTCATAAAAGTATTTAGGTAAAATAATATTAATTTGGATTCATGAATTTAACCAAAATTAAAAAATAGTTGTTGAACAGCCGCGATCTAATTAGATAGGTATACTTAGTATAGATAGGCTCTTAGATTTACTAAGTAGTAGTTACCTACATGGTATGGTAATAAGCCTCGACCGCCATCATGTCTCTGGCGGTGGTGCCGCTTAGCGCGGGCTCTCGCAGGGCTTCACCGTTGGTCCATGCTCATACTAATTATTTCGCGATAAAATATTTCGGAGCGCATTGTTTCAAAATATTTGTAAAATCATCGAAACAATTCCAAGTCCATCACGGCAAGGCGCGAGAATAGGCCACTAAGTGGGCACGCACACACCCGCAGCGTCACTTGACCGGCAATCACAACATACCTGCACAAACAAACGTCACCGAACTATATCCTTCGACTGGGAGCGCCGCTCGAGCACTCTCGTCGGGACCTTCGGCACTCGACTCCACTGAGAGGGAGGGGGGAGCCCCCCGCATCGACCCACGCACCTGTACGGCGACGGCGGGTTGTTGGCCAGCTCCAGCTTGCGGTACTCCTCGATGGGCGACAGGATGTCGGTGACACTGAAGGGCGTAGAGTGCTGCAGCTGCAGCTGTGACAGATTCTGCTGCAGCAGCGCCGACTTCGGCGACAAGCTCATCGCCAGCTCCGCGCCGCTCAGCTCCGGCAGCGCCTCCGCCGGACACGGCGAGTAGCCGCCGCCCTGCGCGGACATCCGACCGGCCGACACTCGACGCCACTCCACGGCTCAGCCTCTAGTGGCTCTCGGGGCGAGAGTGGCGGCCGGAGCCCCCGGCCCGCGGTGGCTCCACCGACCCGCGCCCCGCCCCCCGCGTGCCTGTGGGCGGGGCGCGCTGCTATTGGCGGAGGGTGGCTCCGCCCCCCGGCCGAGGCTCGCGGCCGCCAGTGTGCCGGCGAGGGGGGGCGCCAGCGCCCAGTTCTGCGCCTTGCTAATTACTGCGCTGGAATTTGTACGTTTGAACTGTGAACACATTGTGTCATTTTGTTTATTAGCAGTGAGCCGGCGACTAAATGGAAATTGTTGGTGATTGAACTGTGCCAGGACAGTGCTGAGTAGGCACGCTACTGATTGTGTTAAATTAATTGATAAATGTATTCGTGTTTTATTGTTACTTTTCAAATTAATAATGTTGTTATAAGCAAACACCTTGGATGTACCTTTGTAAAGTGACAGTGTCTTCTAAGTAACTTATGTAAACATAACTTAATGGTACTTAAGTTAAGCGGTGAATAACTATAAAATATAAATTTACGCCTCCTAGGTAACTAATAGGTAATGTTACCACATTCACTCTGCTAGGTGCTGTTCCATAACAGATCGATTGGTTTTGTAATTTTTTAAGTAGGTAAGTTTACTTTCATATTATGAGCTTTCATGTAAAAGTTTTTATCAAGCTCATCCCGGCGGCGTTTGGCGTGTGCAACGCCGAAATAAAAGGAAATAAGTGTAGTGTAACTAACTACTACAGAAAAAAACTCATGTTGTAGAAAATATATTTGCATAAATTGCCACAAACTACCTACAACTAAAACTTTTTTTTTCATGATAAAATCAGTTATACCGGAGACTCCAAAAAAACTGTACCTAGTTATACTTACCTACATGTATACCTACTAGGTTAGAGATTTACCCATTCGTGATCATCCCGGTCTGATGTTCCTGAAAAAATTATCATCTGAAGCTGACTGATACACCTAAGTAGGTAGTTAATTCCAGGAATTCGCAATCCCAGAGTGGTATAGCGAGATAACGAGATCCGATGCGTACGGGAAGAGGGCCCAAAGCGGGCACCCTATGGGAGAATTCAATTAAATCCGTCAAAATATAACATATTTAAACGATTTTTAGTGATTGGCTACTAAATTCATTGTAGTTTAATAATGCATTCACACATTTTGAGTAAATCTTCCTAATTTAATTATAGGTAATTTTATAAACTTGGATGAAAGTTAGCTTTGCCCAGGGAGTGGACCCACAGCGAGCATGGGTTATGGGCAAATCGGGCATCCCATATTTTTCCTGTGATTATGCCTAAATAAGAAGGAAATATGGAATCATACCAGAATAAACAAAATTATGAATTTATCCATTTAGTTTACTGCAATAAAACAACTAATGAGTTTAAAAACTCAAAAAAAAAACTTCTTCAATTTGACTACGTTCCGGCTTCATCATCATCATCTGATGATGCTGAAACGTGATGATGATGGCAGTTCATTGGGATTATTCTATTGATCGTAAACACCACTGAATAGTCCCAAGAAAGCAAAATATGCAACGTCGTCGTGTACCTATGTGAAAGAAGTGTTTTTTCTAGTTATTTTTATTTAACTGCCAAACTAGATTTTAATTAAACGACCCAACAACGACACTCAATCGCTGGAAGTTTGAAATTGTTTGTTTTACGATAGGTGCTCGCTTTGGGCACTCTTCTCCTAATCCTATCCTAGGCATACCTAGGCATCATATTCTGAGGCACCTTACGTACGCTAGGCCAAATTACCTAAGTAAACGGTCTTATTCTAGTCCTAGTCTAATTCTTGGTCTTATTGACTAAAGTAGGTAACAAAATCCAGCTCTTAGGAATAATGGTGAAATTTATTTTAGAAGAAATACAAAAAAAAAATATATATATAATTCATTTATTTTCTCATCACAAAAAAGGTTCTTATTTAAACTTACTTATTTACACATTAAAAAGGATTTAATTAGGCACGTTGGCCCAGTGGCGTAGCTACCGGAGGGCTAGACGGGGCAGTGCTCCCAAGCTCAGGGGGCCCCCCACATTCGGAATATAAATAAACCAGATTCTAGGAACGTGACTTTAATCAAATAAACGATCTATCTATCTATCTATCTAATAATGGAA